>CM076580.1:923234257-923939574 GCA_034641835.2 Pinus albicaulis
TTTGTATTTGGAACAATGGACGTCGGTACTCTATCTGTTGCTTTACTATTCTACATACTGCTATTTCACTTTCTTATAGATGCCTCGGGCATATTTGGATGCTTTCTCGGATTGTCGATAATCTCCATGTGGACCGTTACTGGGTTTTATATCAAGTCGTTGTATGTGACATGGGGTATTTTTCTATCATTGTCTGGGGTGGGACTTCCACTTTTATGGATGGATATTTGGGTTCCAATCTTAAGATGTGAAAATGTAATGACTTCATGGACTGTTTTACTTCATACAATATATTGAAAACATCGTTTTTTCTCTTGTGGAAAAAAAAATGATTAATGTTTATCACTCTGCCTTCAAAACTAGCGATGCTGGTCTATGTTGCTGGTTTATTGATATGGTCTGATGGTCTTTTTATATTTTGGACATATCACACTCCTCACATGATTATGATTAGCGTTTTTCTGTGTTGCAGGGTTTTGGGTACTTTAATTTGTATTTGGAACAATGGACGTCGATACTCTATCTGTTGCTTTACTATTCTACATACTGCTATTTCTCTTTCATGCACTGTTTTACTTCATATAATATCTTCACTTTCATGGACTGTTTTACTTCACTGTTGTAGGGTCTTGGGTACTTTAATTTGTATTTGGAACAATGGACGTCGGTACTCTATCTGTTGCTTTACTATTCTACATACTGCTATTTCACTTTCATGGACTGTTTTACTTCACTGTTGTAGGGGTTTGGGTACTTTAATTTGTATTTGGAACAATGGACGTCGGTACTCTATCTGTTGCTTTACTATTCTACATACTGCTATTTCACTTTCATGGACTGTTTTACTTCATATAATATCTTCACTTTCATGGACGGTTTTACTTCATATAATATCTTCACTTTCATGGACTGTTTTACTTCATATAATATCTTCACTTTCATGGACTGTTTTACTTCATTGTTGTAGGGTTTTGGGTACTTTAATTTGTATTTGGAACAATGGACGTCGGTACTCTATCTGTTGCTTTACTATTCTACATACTGCTATTTCACTTTCATGGACTGTTTTACTTCACTGTTGTAGGGTTTTGGGTACTTTAATTTGTATTTGGAACAATGAACGTCGGTACTCTATCTGTTGCTTTACTATTCTACATACTGCTATTTCACTTTCATGGACTGTTTTACTTCATATAATATCTTCACTTTCATGGACTGTTTTACTTCATATAATATCTTCAATTTCATGGACTGTTTTACTTCATATAATATCTTCACTTTCATGGACTTTTTTACTTCATATAATATCTTCACTTTCATGGACTGTTTTACTTCATATAATATCTTCACTTTCATGGACTGTTTTACTTCACTGTTGTAGGGTTTTGTGTACTTTAATTTGTATTTGGAACAATGGACGTCGGTACTCTATCTGTTGCATTACTATTCTACATACTGCTATTTCACTTTCATGGACTGTTTTACTTCATATAATATCTTCAAAACAGCGTTTCTCGACTTTTAAATTTTTTTTTTTTTTTTTTAAAATTGAACCCTCCGTCGGTCTACCGACGCCTTGTAGACGTCGGAACTGCGACAACCCAGAAACGTCGGAGGAGAGACAGCATGAAAACTTCGGAAGAGCGACATTCCAAACGTCGGACCACATATCATCGGAATTACGACATCTTCCAGACGTCGGAAGAGTGACGTCCGAAACGTCGGACCACGTTTAGTCGGAATTGCGATAGTTTACGAGCGTCGGAAGAGCGACGCCAAAACGTCGGACCACGTTTAGTCGGAACTGCGACGGTTTATGAGCGTCGGAAGAACGACGTCAAAAACGTCGAACCACATTTCACTGGAAGTGCGACAGTTTTCAAACGTCGGAGGCGCGACGGTTTGTGAGACGTCGGAAGAGTGACGTCGGTTCGTAACGTCGGAAGAAGTGTCGATAGTGCGACAGTTTTTGCTTGCGTCGGAACGGCGACGGCAGGACAAACCACGGTTTGTCCGCCCCCTAACTGTCGCTCTTGCGATGGATATGTGTCAGAATAGCGACGAATTGGCCGTCGGAATTTCCGCCAAATTCTCTAGTGATGATCAAGAGAAGACAACCTTTACAACACCTTGGGGTATTTTTATGTTTGCTAAAATTTTTTTTGGGTTGAAGAATGCATGAGAATTTTTTTAGCAAGTGATGGATATCACATTTTCCAATGAAAAAAATGTCTTTTTGGTCATTTATCTTGATGACATCACAATTTTTTCCAAGACTGATGAAGAGCACTTACAACATTTGAAGACGATTTTTCAGAGGTGTAGAAAGTTTGGCATATCGCTGAATCCAAAGAAGAGTTTGTTTGCTATGGAAGAAGGGAAATTTATTGCTCACATCACATCTAAAGACAACATCTAGATAGATCCTTCAAGGATTGAGGCATTTCAAAATTTGGACTATCCTAGAATCAAGAAGGAAATCCAGTCATTCACTGGTAAAATCAATTTCTTGAGAAGATTTATTCCTAACCTTGCTGAACATTTAAGATAAATTACTGATATGTTGAAAAAAGACAGTGAGGTGAAATGTTCCAATGAGGCAAAGAAATAATTCAATCAAGTTAAGTTTGTGTTGGATCATTCTCCTATTCTTATTATCCCAAATTACATGCTTGATTTCATCATTTTCTCCTTTGCTTCTGAACATACTCTAGCTACTGTCCTTATGCAAATGAAAGATCAGAAAATAGAACAACCCATTGCCTTCTTCAGTAGAACCATAAGAGATGCAACCTTGAAGTACAATATCATTGAAAAATAGGCCTTGGCGCTAGTTAAAGCATTGAAGGAATTCAGAGTCTATATTCTTCATTCTCAGGTTCTTGCATATGTCCCAAACGTTGCTGTCAAGGATGTGCTAACACAAAATGATCCCTAAGTTTGGCGTGGAAAGTGGATAACTGCTATGTTGTAGTATGACTTAGAAATAAAACCTACAAATTTGATCAAAGGACAAGGCTTGGCTAAGCTCATAGCGGTCACAAATTTACATGCCTTGGACATCAATTTTATTGCTGCATTATCTGAGAAGCAAGAGGCTGATTCATTACCTCAGGTATCTAAATTTTTACTTCATCACCATGGTATGCTGATATTGTTCATGTGCTGCAACATTTGAATCCTCCCCCTGGTTTGCTCAGTAGTAAATGTAGATCTCTGAAGTTGAAGGCTCTTAAATATTGCATTCTTAACAATGTTTTGTATTGGAAATATCCACGAAGGGTTTTATTAAACTGTTTGGTAGAAGGTGAAGTTAAAAAAGTGATGAATGAATTTCATAAAGGTGATTGTGGTGGTCATATTTTCTAGAAGACTACAACAAACAAGATATTGAGGATTGGCTTGTATTGGCCAAGTTTGTTTTCCGATGTTTGCAAAATTGTCATGAGTTGTCACAAGTGTCAAATTTTTCAGGGAAAGAGAAAGCTCTTACTGCTGCCCTTGAAACCAATTGCAGTTCAAGAAATTTTTCAGTAGTAGGGGCTTGATTTCATTGGCGAGATTCACCCTCCATCATTAAATGAGCATAAGTGGATACTCACTACCACCGATTACTTCACAAAGTGGATTGAGGAATCCCCACGAAGCAAGCTACAAATATCGTCATTATTCAGTTTTTGGAGATAAATATTCTGTCTCGCTTTGGCTGCCCACAAAAAATTATCACTGACAATGCAGTTGCCTTTAAGTCCTAAAAGATGATAGACTTTTGTGAGAAATATCACATAAGACTTGGGAATTCTACAACATACTAGCCTCAAGGCAACGGGGTGGCTAAATCTTTAAACAAATCATTGGTGAACATAATCAGGAAACTGTTGCAAGAGAACAAGAGAAATTGGCACAAAAAGTTAATAAATGCTCTATGGGCGAATAGAGTTAGCACAAAGAAATCAATCAAAATGTCATCCTTCCAGCTAGTTTATGGTGTAGACACAATGTTTCCCACTTCATTAGCGGTGTCAGTGATGAAAATTATGCAAGAGATCGACAATGAGCCAAATGACATCCAACGAAGAATCACTCAAGTGATTCATTTACAACAGTCAAGGGAGGAAGTTTTCAATCATACTTCAAAGCTTCAGGAGAAAATCAAGAAGATCTATGACAAGAAAACCAAAGCTGATGATTTCAAATGAGGAGATGTAGTTCTTCGATGGGATGCCCGAAATGAAGACAAAGGAAAAAATGGTAAGTTTGATAACCTATGGAAAGGTCTTTACAAGAATACAACATTCAGGGGAAATAAGGAATTTTTGTTAGAAGAACTTGATGGGGAGGAAATTCTAGGAGGATCGGTGAATGGTAGGTTCCTCCAACACTATATCACCTGATCTTGAAGAAAAAGGTTCACTTTCATTTTAAATAACATTTTATTTGTTTTCAAAGAATAAGGAAGATGTTGCAGAAGTTTGAAGCCCGAGGAGAAGGCGATGAGGCTTCTATGATCACCTGATGTTTTCCTTTCTAAAAGTTCAAAAAGTCAAGCTAGTTTTTGAGTCAAATTCATGTTCTGTTCTAGTTAGTCATTTCAGTTTGTCAAGATTATTTCAATTTATAGTTATTTTGGACTTCATTTCCCAATAGATGAGGCTACCCGGTCTATGGTGTTCCTGAATCCTCCTAAAAGGAGCCGCCATCCCCAGCTGGAGCCAATGTTAGTGTCTAAGTGTTTTAATGATGAATTACACTCTTTCAGGTTTACTTGGTAGAAGTCTTTGGTAAATTTTTTATGTTTTCAAATAAATTATAAAATAAATTTTGTTCACTAGATGTTTTCTAGGTCAGATGCTTCTCCCTCCACCCACTCATGGTCATCATCAAATTCAAGGTCATGTTATTCATCATCAATCTAGGGTCATTGATCAGTTAACATACCCTCATCTAGGTCATGGTCTAGGGCTACTTTTGTTTTGTCATCATAATTTCCAATCATGTCATGAAAGAAAGGAAAATAAAATTCATTGTCATTAGTCAAGTCACCTTCATTGGGAATTAGCAAAGATAGGTAATAAAAAAAAGGCAACTTGTTCTTTTTCAAGAAGTATGCTACATGGTAAAAGTTTTTCAAAAAGAAAATTTTCTCAAAGTGCTTATGATTTCACTTAAGTGAAAAGAACATTTTGTGAGTTGTAAAGGGAAATGAAGATTTTTGAGTTCATTTCATCCTTTTTTTTTCAAAAGAGCTCCTCTCTCATGCTCATAACTCTCCACAACCATCCAAAAACTAATCCAGACTACTGCATGCTATGTTTATGGGGCATTCACGCTATGCTTCCAGTAGTTTTCTACGTTTCTAGAATTCAAGCTCCAAGAAGCCATCAAAAGAGTAAACACATCATTTCGCAAGTTTTAGATGCTTCAAAGACAATAAGTGAATATTCCTCACCTCTAATTCAATTAAATTTCTTCAACAAAGGGTGTATTCTCTCTTCTATGGTTTTCAACTGCGTTTTTGGTTTCATTGATGTTTAGCTTGATTCAACAAGAAAATGCCTACTTTCATCACATACAAACCTTCACACATAACTAATACACCTTACCAAGTCATTCCATATCACTCATATCTCTCATAACTCCCATTTTCACTCAAACCCTAATATTCACTACATTTTTGTAAAGAAAACTAGGTTAACTCTGTGCTTTGACCCTTTTTCCCTCTTTCCCATACCCATTTCCAAAATTTTCACTTGAATTGTGTTGCTAACTCACCATATTAAAACTAGGTTAACTCTGTGCTTTGACCCTTTTTCCCTCTTTCCCATACCCATTTCCAAAATTTTCACTTGAATTGTGTTGCTAACTCACCATATTATCTCCCCAAATTTTTATGGAATTTTCCCTATCTCTATTCCATCTCATCTCTGTCCCTAAACTAATTGAATCATGATCCTCTGTTTTCCTAATTTTCACCTTCCCTTTCCTTCACATCAAGCTAAGGTTAAACATCACGAAAGGTGAGAAGATAAAGTATAACAAGGGAGGTCATCGTTCCAGATTTGATCCATCCAATTTTTAGGAGATCAATGCTCCTCCCTATGTCAAAAAATCCTTTGAAGACACTCGTTGTTTAAGGTTTTGTGAAAGAGTTGAAGAGGTAGGCTGTCATGCTAAATTGACAAGCCATTTTGCCACCATCTTTAGGAGAGATAAGGCTAACATAGCAGGGATTGAATTCACTATATCAGCATATGCCATAGCCTCAAAAAAAATTATCCCAAACCATGAATAATTCTAGTTCAAAGGGATCAATTTGGACATTGAGAACTATAAAGTATTCTTAAAACCACATTACAAAGATGCTCCTGAACACATCTTTCCCTTAAGGCATTTACTTGACAGGTATTATCCTTTTGTGAAGTTGATCAATAATTTTTTACATGTGAAGGGAGGTTCTCAAGTTTATACCAGTACCACATAAGGCTATTGATGCATTTCACTGCCACCAAGCCACTCAATTTGCCTCATTATCTATTCAGGAGTCTGGTCAAAATGATTGAAAAAGTACAAAGTAAAGGTAAGGATCACCAAGATAGTTTGTTCCACCATGGTTTGGTCAAGGTTACAGTCTTACATTAGCTTTCAAAAATCAATATGACTTGGGAAACATTTATGAGGTCAGTTTATTCTATACCCACTACTAGTCGACCTATCATTTAGAGCATACCATCAGTATCATCAAAGCCACAGGAGGTTGGCTCTTCAAGTAGACCAACAGAGGTTCCAAAGACACCAAGGGCTGAAGTCACTTAGACTTATGAGAAGGGTAAAAGGCTGGTACTTTCCCCTAAGATCACTAAAGGTTTACTTTCACCTGAACCTACATCTGAGCAAGTATTAGGAGAAACTATGGAACAACCACGTATGCATGAGAGTGAGTCACCCTTGCAGCAAAATGAGGAGCAAGAACCTTTGGAGGTTGATATGGTAGAGCAGGTGGCTAACAATTTTGCTGAGGAGATAATTAGGGTAAAAGTAGCAGATATAGTAGAGCTCAAGGACAACCTCTCAAGGGAAAATTTCGTGATAACATTCCTACAATGAGAAAACATGCAATTGAAGGTGAAACAAATGCTCCTAAGAAAACCTAAGGAAGAACTTGAGGCATAGAAAGGTAATGGAAAAATAGTGATAGATGTTGATCAGTATGAAGACAAATAGGCTCAGATAAAGCTAAGGAGGCCAAGAACAAGAGGATTTACCAGGCAAAAAGAACAAGAAATAGAGTTATCTCCTCCATTAGGTTAGCAAAGTTTTGATGATTTGATCATTTCTAAGATTGAGAAAGATAAAGAGTCTTGGCTTGACAAGGTGAATGAGCATCTAGAGAAGATCTTGAAGAAGGTAGAAAGAAACAACACTCTCCAGAGGCACATGGCGAGACTTTACTTCACCAGGAACCAAATTTCCAAAATCAGGGTTAAGAATTTGAAGAAAAAGCTTAAAGAAACCCTAATTAAGCTAAAGAAGAAGGATGTTGAGGCCTTTGTTTTGGAAAAAAGGAACAGTTTTGAGTTGCGAAGAATAGGTGGTGGGGTGAAATCATGGTAGATAGGGAGTTGTCACGGTTGCAGATAGTCGAAAGATAGGTGGGGCGGCAGTTGCGGAGAATAGCGCAGATGGCAGGTATGGAAGACAAAGACAATCAGCGAAACTCCCTGTAATTAAGAAGAAGCAGAAAACAACAGAGCAGGAAAAGAGGAAAGAATGACAGTCATGTTGGTAGAAGAACAAGTAGGCAATCAACCAGCGTAGATGGGAGAGTTAGTCTGAGAGAGGGCCAAGTGAGAGAGCCGTAGGAGAGCTCTGTTAGATCTCTATTGTACTGAACCACCCTGTAATAGACTCTGCAAAGTGATGTATGTCGTTTTATAATGATAATGAAATATGGTTTTTACTGTGTTTTATGTTTTGAGTTAAGTGTTAATCAGTTGATTATTTTGAATGTATGCCCCATTTTAAATTTTAATTCTGCATCCTGAACGTGCTTAATGAGTAATATCTTATACATAGTAGCGAGATCTATTTGCTGTTTCAAGTTCCTTTAGTTTCTCTTTATGGTTGTAACCGTTTGATACTTGATCTGTCTCCTAACCTTACTAAGGTCACGACATGCATCGGGTGAGACCATCTGCTCCTTGGAGTAGGGTGAAAATGTCGGTGTTGTGCTAGAGTACTACGGAAATCTTGTTGGCCTCTATCCTGAACCTGGGTCTTGCTCAGAGACCTCCCTTTTCTCCAACAAATGGTTCTATTGCCGGGACCTGAAAATTCATTTAGGAGCTAGATCATGGTATTGTGGATCTATGAGAGAGAACTACGAAGCTGGTGGGATAATCACTTAGACCAGTTCATATCAGAACAAGTGGAGTTGCGGTAGTAGAGGGAGAAAAATGTCAAGGATCGGGTCCTACTTTTTGAATCTGCAAGTGACCTGTACGAAATTTTCTGGGGAAAGTTTCTGAAAGAACTTTATAATTGGTTATGGAGACTGAAAGTCAAGTCACTTCAAGGAGGGTTGCATAGGTTCTATTGCAATTGGACGCACGTGAACTTAGTAGCACTCCATCGGTTAGACACTGATTTGTCCCGAGCTGTAGATTTCTGGGTATAATCTACCTTGGAAGGATACATTGTGGAATTCGCAGCCAAGTGTTACCAATATTTTTCAAAAGTGGAAGACGTATTCAGATCTGGATTGCGGGGAGAACTATTGAAGAAAATTCTCTTATGGATCAGAGCTTTAATTGTGGACGAGGGTTTGATAGAATTTCAAAAGTCTGAGATGGAGACTTAAACCTCCAGTACTTGGGGAAAGAGATAAGGGAAAGATGCTACAAGTAAGTTAGAAGGGGGAATAGAGATATGGATGCTAGAACCTCTAGTAGATTGAGAGGGTGACGAGCACATTGGAGGGCGCAGATTTTTGAGAAGTGGCGTGAAAGAGTGATGAAGGACTTTGAGAAGTAGGAAAGTAGTCGACAGGACAAGGAGAAGGTGTTGCAGATGACAAAGAAAATGGAAGGTCAGGTGGGATCCTAAGGAATAGGAGGGACCATCAAAGAATTTAGGCAAGTGTATAGGAGCCCAACCAAAAGAGAAAAGGGATAAAATTCCAATGTAGAGGATGCACACCCCTAGGAGTTATCCGATGTGGAGTTGCATGTTGCGGTGGAGCAACAATTTTGAGAGAGGTCGGCACCCGTAATTCAAGGTAGCTTTATTCCCCAAAATTCAAGTAGCTCTAGTCCCAACCTTCCCCTGGTATTCTATCAGCCACCAGATAAATTTTTTGTTAAGTTTCAAGAGTTTATCAAGTTGAATAGTGTTAAGTCTACAGTACAAATATCTACTAGCCATAGTGCTAGTAATACAATTTCACAACTAGGAAGTAGAGGTTTTGTTTTAGTACCACCCATACATATGGCAAGATTGTTTATCTGATACCCATAATTCTCTGGGAGGGGAAACGATGATGTGGAGCAACACTGGTATCTCTGCGAAGCAATATGGAGGGCTCAACAAACACCAGAGGCAGTTAAGTTGATCGAGTTCTAGACTACTCTAAGAGAGAGAGCTCTTCGTTGGTTCATTAAATGGTCTGAATCTCATCCAAACCCAACGATAGATGATGTAAAGAAAGAATTTGTCAAAGAATCTAAGTCACCTCGGACAGATCGGCAAGGGTTATCTGAGATGTGGGAGATTAAATACCAAGAAGGTGAAATGGCATGGGACCTGATGAGGAGGTTCAAGGATGTGATTGGGAAACTGAGTTATCCGATTGATCCAAATCATTAGCGAGATTGGTTTATAAAGCACTTCTTCCGTTGACGAGAACTCCACTGACACAATAGAATATTGATACCTTACAAGATTCCCTAGAACAAGCTATGAAGATAGAGGCTATGGTGGGGGATCCGCAAGAGTGCAGAGGAGGAGCAACAATCCAAGGCCCTTCCATATTGGGGCTACAACATCAAATAGCCAATTTAATGGATAAATTGAAGGACATTCAGCCGATACGACTTGCAAGGCCCAATGTGTGGTGTACCTATTATCTGATGGAGGGATGTGGCCACATAATGCCCAAGGTTACGGGGGAAGAATGCGGGATATTCAACAGAAGGGACACAAGGGACTCCACTAGTTGGGGGAGTTGCACAGATAAACACTTAGGGATTATACCAGCCGCAACCCCACTTTCCAGGGTTCCCATCTCAACAAAATCAGACCGCAGCTGAATACTGTGAAATATGCAAAGGCATTGGTCATCCTCCACGACTGTGCAAAATTTTGCAGAAGTACTCCAACATTCCAAACAATACATATTGTGAGTTCTGCGCTTCCACAACGCATAATACAGAGAAGTGTAGAGCCCTTGATGCGCTGGAAGAACGATTGGAAAAACCATCTTATAGAGTGAATGAGGCTCCAAGGGGATGAGGAGGAGGAATGAGAGGAGGCAGAACTAGAGGAAGAGGACCTGTAAGGTGCTGCAACTATCATCAAGAAGGACACATAGCAAGGGAATTTCCACTACCTAGAAGACCATGGTGCTCTCAGTACAGAGTCAATACACATGCAACTGAAGACTATCCATAATTAATTAAGAGGTGAGAGGAAGAAGCCAGACATAAAGGAGCGAATCTGGTGAATACAGAACCAAGAATAGAAGAGGCTCAAGCTATGCAAAATGTAGCCATAGTAACCCGGGGAGGAAAGAGAATAGGGGAGGATACACAGAATATAGACCCGATAAAGCTAATCAATCCAACATCTCCAAAACCCATTTTCAGACCAGATAGATAGAAGCAATATTTTAAGGAGGTAGTGGAAACATTTTCCCAAATCGGGGGGGAGCAAAGGAATTGATCTTCCACAACAGACCATAGAAAAAGAGAAGCAGACCCATACAAGTATAATGATTGAGGAATGGTTCTGACTACTTTTGAAAATTGTAACCAATGCACCAATGCTTGAACAACTAAAGAAAAATCTAGAGATGGTGGTGCAGGAAAACGCAGAACCAGAAGAGTCAAGGTATTCAATCCATAAATACATAAGGATGATAAAAATAAATAAGAGAAGAATAGGAAAGGAATTCTGCGTGAATACTCAAGTTGAAGGATTTCAAATCAAAGACACCAAGCTCAACCTAGGATCCAATGTCAACATTCTACCAAGGAAGACATGGGAAGCACTGGGAAGGCCAAAGCTGACACACTCACCGATACAGCTCTGCATGGAAAATCAGTATTGCATTGTGCCCATAAGAAGGCTAGAAGAGGTCGCGGTTGATGTTGTGGGAGTGAAAACATACACATATTTTGAGGTGATAGACATCATGGGGGATAAGAATCTCAATCCTACTTTGTTGGGGATATATTTGTCCTTTGAGAAATATGCAGTGATCGACTTGAAAAAGGAACTCATGATATTTGAATACAGGGAAGTCAAGGTCACTCAGCCACTTGACCCATATCAGGGACCCCGATATACAGAAATTTTTGACAACGGAGAGGATGCTCAACTTCTCAATCATATTTACCAGATGACGAAAAGGAAGAGAGAAGACTATATCAATCCAACAACGGGAGGGACGGTAAGCTGGAGAAGCGTTCAAACTTTAGACTTGGGCTCAGAAATAGCTTGGGATGATTTGCAGTAGGGAGGATACGAGACTAATACAAGAATATGTGTTAATATCTGAGGAGTCAACTTGATTAGAGCTGAGGTAAGAGGATATCCGACTCTATCAAATGCTGTAAATAAATTTATTGCAAAAGTTGAAGAAAAATTACCAATATAACGTAGAGTCCCTCTTATGGATGTAGCACTACAATCCACGTTGACGAGATGGTGCATCAACCATCGCAACTCACTTCCGATATGGGAAGATGTTGCAATAGCACTAAGAGCTAGATTCAAAGAAGATGCAGGACCACAATTCATTAAGAAGTACCAAGGGGATTCTGACCCCATGAAGCATTTAGAAAATTGTGAGTACAACTGGAAGAAATCAGGGTATCCAGAATATCTGTGGATGCACCATTTTATACATTCCCTAGAAACAATTCCACAGGCCTAATACTTAACTGAAGAAAAGAAGAGAGGAACTGGCACCTGGAAAGTAGTTGCAGAAAAGTTTACGCAATGTTTTTCTTTTGAAGGAGAAACAAAACCGGTTACACAGGCACTACAAGCCATCAAAAGAGTACTATTTTTTCTAGAAATTCAAGAAGACAAAGGGAAACCACTCTCGAAGGAGATTATCAAACAATCATTAGCATGCAAATGAATAGACAGTGAGAAAGATGATGATGATATAGAGAATATCTGACACTTATACTTTGAAGAGAAAGAAAGGGAGCAAGATATACAAGAAGAACCTACAACAGAGGAACTACATTTGCTACCCTTGAGGCCCAAGAAGCTGAACGTTGGAACCTTGGAGAAACCCAAAATAGCATCCATTGGTGACTATTGGGATACAAAAATGACCAAGGAGATCTTTGAACTTTTAGAGGAATATGAAGACTTATTCCCATCCTCAGTAGCGGAGCTAAAGGGGATAAAAGGAGACATGGGGGAAATGCGTATACTCTTGAAACCCAATGCAAGACCAGTGAAGCATAGACCTTATCGTCTAAATCCAAGGGTAAAGGAGAAAGTTAAGGTAGAAATAGATAAAATACTGAAAGCAGGGCTGATTTTTCCAGTAGAGGAAGCAGAGTGGGTCAGTCCCATTGTCATACAAAGAAAAAGGAAAAATCTGAGATTAGAGTATGTGTTGATTACAGAAGTCTCAATAATGCATGCATACATGATCCATTTCCCACTCCGTTTAGTGATGAGGTGCTCGAAAATGTGGCAAGAAATGAAGCGTATTCATTCATAGATGTTTTCTGAAGGTATCATAAAGTGAGAATAGCTGAAGAAGACAAGAAGAAGGCCACTTTTACAACCGAATAGGGATCGTTCGCATACCATGTCATGCCCTTTGGACTGAAGAATGCGTGAGAAATGTTTTCACGAACAGTGATAGCAACATTTAGGGAATATATCCACAAGTTCCTTGAGGTATACATGGATGATTGGACAGTTTACAACTTACTGAAAAATAAGGCAACCTTGCTGAGAATAATGTTTGACAGATGCATACAACTCCAAATTTCCGTCAATATCAAGAAATGTTTATTTGCAGTACCTTTTGGGACGCTGCTAGGACATGTTGTTTGTAAACAGGGTGTCTATGTGGATCCAACAAAGGCAGTAGTCATTATTAACATAGAAGTGTTAGAGATCGTGAAACAATTAAGATCACTACTCGGGCATACTGGGTACTATAGAAGATTCATCCGCAACTACGCAAAGATAAAAACACCATTGGAAAAGCTGTTGTGGAAGCCAGAGCAATTCAGTTGCACTAAAGAATGCACTAGTGCCCTCAATACATTGAAAGAAAAGCTAGCAAGTGCACCCATCTTGGTTCATCCTAACTGGGACAAATAATTCCATGTCTAGATTAATGCCTCCAGCATTGCATTAGGAGCAATGTTAGCTTAGCCAAGAGAAACTTCTGTTGATCATCCAGTCTATTTTGCAAGCATGAAGTTGTTGACGGCTGACAGGAACTACACAACAACAGAACAAGAAGCTCTTGTGATGGTGTATTCCCTTTAGAAATTTTGCCATTACCTACTGGGAGGTACGTTCAAATTCTTCATGGACCACTCAGCATTGAAGTACCTGGTTATCAAGCCTGTGCTTGAAGGAAGGATATGTAGATGGCTCCTACTATTCCAAGAGTTGACCTTCGAAGTGATAGTGAAATCAGGAAGGTTAAAAGTGAGTCCTGACCATTTATCAAGGCTGGAAAATGGAGAGAATGTGGGATCCCTAGATGATCAGTTTCCGGATGCTGATCTCTTAAGAGTAGAAGCCATCCCAGACTATTTGGAATAGATAGCAGTATATTTGGCAACATGACAGTGCCCAATTGAATACACAGCAACTCAAAGAAGATATTTGGTAGTGAAAGTGGCTGAGTATCAATTGATAGCATGACAATTGTATAATATGGGGTTGGACCAGGTCTTGCGGAGATGTATCATAGACCATGAAAGAGAGGATATATTGTGGGAGTGTCATTGCGGAGTTGCGGGGGGTCATGTTGGTGCAAAACCCACTGTAAGAAAAATATTACAAGTAGGATTATGGTGGCCCATAGTACATAAGGATAGTAAAGCATATGTAAATAAATGTGATGTCTACCAAAGAACGACACATCCATCACACCGAGTTGAATTGCCACTTTAACCTGTAAGGGCACTGCAACCATTTGAAAAATGGGTCGTTGATTTCGTAGGGAAAATTGCACCCGTGGCAAGACATTCATAGGCACGATACATAACTACTGCAATGGACTATCTTAGAAGATGGGCAGAGGTAGCACTAGTGAAAGATTGCACAACAGACACATCATCCAGGTTCATTTTTGAAAATATCATTAGTAGATTTAGCGACCATAGAATCCTAACCAGTGATAAAGGTACACACTTCATCAAAACAACAATCAAGTCTCTGTTAGATAATTTTACGGTGCAACGTCATAAGAGCAGTTCGTACCACCCTTACGAAAATGGAATTGTTGAAGCATTTAATAAGATCTTATAAAAAGGACTAACCAAGATGAACAGTGCTAATCGGGATGACTGGGATGAGAAGATACCAGCAACCTTATGGGCATATAAGACAATTGTAAATTTTTTGCACAATCAGATTCCTTTCCATCTGGTGTATAGAAGAGAAGCAGTGGTACCTGCTGAATTTGTCATACCGAGTCTATTAATCGCTTCAATAGTACATTTGACAGAGGAATACTCAATCAAGGAACACCTCCATGACTTAAAAGAGCTTGAAGAAGACATATTTTTGGTGGAGTTCCATCAGACGGTCCAAAAAGAAAGAAAGAAGGCTTATCATGACCGTCATATAAAAAATAAGGCGTTCAAAGTCAGAGGGAAATTTTTTGTTGTACGACATAAAATTTCAAAAGCTCTCGGGCAAACTCAGAATGCACTAGGTGAGACCATACCATGTCATTGAAATTCAAGGTTCAAGAGTAGTTCGATTAGCACAACTAGATGGCCAAGTATTACAAGGATGGGTGAATGGCGCATGCTTGAAGCCTTATCATGAGTAAGTTTCATCATTTATTTTTCACATAACTCTCACAATTGAGAGGATTCAGTAGGGTATAATAGAAGTAGATTGAGTCAATAACTCTCTCGCACCCGAGATGAGAAATAGAACAGGACCCCAATAAAAAGAAATTACAGTAACACAGAGAGTAAATCCACCTGTTGCAATGCAGAGACCACATCGCAACCAACTGTGGTCGCGGGGGTAGTATCTAACGCGTCGTTCGTGTCAGAAAGCCAAGCGTGTCAAAAATCATTCTGTCATAAGAACCCATCATACTGATGTCAGTCCATAAGATCACCCAGATTTGAGAATTAACTGCCATAATTAGTAACAACCATATCGTAAAATTTTTTCCATATTAAGACATAATCATTACCCATCACGTCTACCCAAATCCGGAAGACACAGTCAGCAATGTGAGAATACACCTCATCGTGGTAAATAATTGCACGATTATAGCCGCAAGAGAGACAAAAAAAATTAATTAGTTATGGGGTCTTATCAAACTCATTCGTGCTTGTTACATTACTTAACTCACATGAAAGAAGAGAGCACGAGAATGCCGGAAAATTCCGAGTTAGAACAAGAAATAGTTGCATCAACAAGTGAAATTTCATTAGAGGAAGTTCAAAGAGATAGTCTAGTAGCAGGAATTCACAGAAAGAGATCAGGGATAGCACTCCAAGTATACAAAAGGAGGAAAAATATGAAAAAGGTAGAAACAACAGTCACTAGTAGAAAACGCTAATTAGTCACTAAAAAAAGGACTAAAATTTGCATATAAACGACTATTTTTCGGTCGATGACCAATAGTAGCTAATTTACAGTATCTTATAATGCGAACAACTTTTGGTCGTTTTTAGCTTAGTTATTAATTGGTTATCTCAATTTTGTTGTCTAGTTGTATATTTGGTCATTAATTTAGTCATTTATTTAGTCATTAATTTATTCATTGATTTGATCATTAATTTAGCCATTGATATGGTGATTGATTTGGTCATTGATTTAATCATTAATTGTCACAATTAATGATCAAATATACAACAAAATATATGACTATATCATCACCCAAGAAAACCCTTTAATGACCAAAGAAATATGGTTAAAATGTTGGTCGTGTTATAAGATAATGTAAATTAGCTACTAATAGTCATATATATGCAAAATTTAGTCATTGTTTGAAACCAATTAATGACCGAAGAAATATGACTAAATTTTAGTCGTGTTATAAGATACTGTAAATTATTTATAGTCGTATATATATGCAAAATTTAGTCGTCATTTGTAGTCACAAATTTATCATTTGCAGTAGTCATGTATGTTTTAACCTTGAACAGAAATTATCTACACACGAATATTATAACAGAAAATAAACAATAGCGAGAGCATAAAACATAAAACAAATAAACACAGAGATTTTCCCCTGGATCCCAAATCGGGATGACCAGCTTGATTTTTCATTCTATTCCTTTTTTTGTTACAACACATATATATACATGCCTAAGCATACATAAACCTGAATCCATTAACCCTAGATTAGAACATAACCGTAGTTCCCTTGACCGGATCTACAAAAATACCAGGGTCTGAAAACCATCGTACCCCAAAACCATGTGCAAAACCATGCACAAAACCATGGGCGCGGACCGCCCACCGGAAATTAAGGACCAAAAAAATTTTCCGGGGCACTACCCTAGACCCTGACAGGGGGCGCTACCGCTCTCCATGTGACCCCCCCAGTTTTCCCAGTGCAAAAGGGGGGCTATCGCCCCCCTCGCATGTGATTAGTCATGGAAAGAATATAACACATACCCAACATTCTCCCACTTGTTGTTTTATTTCCGCAAGGGGCCACATGAGAGATTAGTCATTGGGCCAATTCTTCAACACCCATTGTTTCTCTACACCAAGAGAACTTTTGAGTGCTCATAGACTTCGTCAATGCATCTGCAACATTCCTCAAAGTGTCCACCTTTACCAACAACACCCTTTTAGCCTCAATCATATCTCTAACAAAGTGATATTGAACATCAATGTGCTTTGTCTTTGAATGATAAGCAGGGTTCTTAGCCAAGAAAATTGCACTTTGGCTATCACAGTCTATCCTTATAGCTTGCTGTACCAACCCCATACTTGAACATAATCTCTGCAACCAAACTGATTCCTTGCTTGCATGAGTGGCTGCCATGTATTCTGCCTCTGTAGTTGAAAGAGCAACTACAAACTGTCTTTTACTCATCCAACTGACTGCGCCTCCAAATAGGCTAAACACATACCCACTTGTAGAGCTTCTTTGGTCCATATCTCCAGCTCAGTCTATAAAACCACGAATGTCCAACATTCTTTCCAATCCTGGTCTTCCCTGGTAGCATAAGCCATAATCACTAGTGCCACGTAAGTATCTGAAAACCTGCTTCACCGTTGTCCAATGCTCCTTCCCTGGGTTTGACATAAACCTGCTCCATACTCCCACTGCATGTGCAATGTCTAGTCTAGTGCATACCATTACATACATCATGCTACCCATTGCACTTGCATATGGAACACGGGACATATCCTCCTCTTCTTCTTGTGTCTTGGGACACTGTTCAGTAGACAACTTTACACCTACAGGAATAGGAACATTCACTAGTTTACTATCCTTCATATTGAACCTCTGCCATTTAATCTCGACATACTTCCTCTGGTTTAACCAGAGCTTCCTCTTTGCCTGATCTCTCTTAATTTCCATGCCCAAAATATATTTTGTAGCACCAAGATCCTTCATGTCGAATTTGGAGAACAGTTGGGTCTTCAAATCTTGGATAATTTCTTTGTCATTTCCAATCAACAACATATCATCCACATACAAGACCAACTAAATAACACGGTCACCAATTAATTTAAAATAAACACAGTGATCCTCCTTGCTTCTGGTGAAGCCAAGTCCCCGTATATAGGTATCAAATTTCTGATACCACATCCTTGGTGACTGTTTTAACCCATACAGAGACTTCTTCAACCTGCATACCAGTTCTTTCTTACCCTTCATCATAAAGCCTTCAGGTTGCTTCATGTAGATCTCCTCTTCTAGATCCCCGTGAAGAAATGTTGTCTTCACATCCATCTGTTCTATCTCAAAATCAAATGCAGCAGCAACAGATAAAAGTAATCTAATAGAAGTAACTTTGGAAACAGGAGAAAAAATATCACCAAAATCAATTCCTGGCACCTGGGAATAACCTTTTGCTACCAACCAAGCTTTGTATTTCTCCACCTTGCCTTCTACATTCATCTTCTTCTTAAACACCCATTTTCTCCTGATGGGCTTCCTTCCAACCGGTAACTCCACCAGATCCCATGCCTCATTTTTGTGCAAGGATGTCATTTCATCAACCATGGCCTCCTTATAGAGTTTTCCATCCTCTGAATCTACTAACTCCCTGACAATTCTAGGATAATCATCAGTTATAGTTAAGGTAAAACCTGAACAGAAAGAAGATGGACTACACCTTTCTAGTTGCCTTCTTTCCTGAACTGATCTTCTCATAGCTGGATTTTGTGGCTCTTCCTCTTCTGAATCTTCTTCTGCTGTAGAGCCTGATTCATACTCCTTTATCTCAAGCTCTATCTTCTCAGGTTCCTTTGGTATGACTTCATGTTTAAAAACATATTTCACCTTTCTAAACATCACATCTCAATTGTACACAACCTTCCTTGTTTTCGGGTTCCAAAGCTTGTAACCTTTTAAACCATCCTTATACCCAATAAAGATGCACCTTTCAGATTTATTATCCAACTTGGTCCTTTTCTGCTTTGGAACATGTACATATGCATCACATCCAAATACCCTTAGATGTGAAAAAGAGGGTTTCTTACCATTCCATACCTCATGTGGAGTCTTATCCTCCAACACTAATGAAGGTGATCTTTTAACCAGATAGCATGTAGTTTCCACTGCCTCTGCCCATAATTCTTGTCCTAACCTGGTACCACTGAGCATGCTTCTTGCCTGTTCCATCAATGTTATGTTCATTCTTTCTACAACTCCGTTTTGCTGAGGTGTGCATGGAGTAGTCTTCTGTCGTGCTATACCACACTTCTTACAGAACTCTTCAAATTCCTTCTTGCAGAACTCTCCACCATTATCTATCCTCAGCGCCTTTATCTTCTTCTCTGTCTAGTTTTCCACCAAAGCCTTAAATTCTTTAAATATGTCAAAGACTTAAGATTTCTTCCTCAAGAAATATATCCATGCATTCCTTGAGAAGTCATCTATGAACGAAACATAGTACACAAACTTTCCCAGTGATGGAACTGACAGAGGTCCAAACACATCATTGTGCACAAGTGCTAATATCTTGTTCGCCTTCTCAGCACCAGAAGGAAAACTTACCCGATTCTGTTTCCCATATACACAATATTCACAAAAATCGAAATCCAGAGAGCAATTAAACATACCTTCTACCATACCATTTCTATGCAATATCTGAAGGCCCTTCTCTCCAATATGTCGAAGCCTTTGATGCCATAGCATGGTATTTTCTCCAAAGATAGCTAGGCTTTATGCTCCACTTTCAGGAACCACAGGACTATTACACCCATCAATAATAGTGCTACCTTGTAGCTTGTATAGAGTTTCAGTTTGAACTCCTCGCATTAATACCAGTGCTCCCCGAACTCTTTCTCGAACACTGTTTTTACACCTACATCATCCATCTTGCTTAAGAAATCAGATTTCTAGCCAATGTAGGAATATGCAGAACACGAAGAAGTGTTCTAATCCTTCCACCTTGCAGCTTCAGCTTGACCTTTCCACGTCTGATGATTCTGGCCTTCCTATCATCCCCTAGGAAGACATCACCACCATCATATTTCTCATACTCACAGAACCACTCCCTATGGGGAGTGAAGTGAAAGGATGCACCTGAGTTAATCAACCATGACTCATGATCTACATGTGTATTTGAAGAAGAAGCCAAATACACATCCCCACCTTCATTCGAGGTGGTTTTTGCCTCTGCAGAAGGAGCATCATCAGATCCCTTTCCTTTCTCAGGAGCTTTAGATCTACAGTCCTTTTTGTAGTGCCCTTCCTTTCCGCATTTCCAACATACCTTTACAAACTTTCCAGGAGATTTAGATCTCCCTCTAGATTTGGATCTCCCACTCGAAACCTTATTCTTGTTTCTGTTTTGGGACCTTCCTCGTACAGATAAGGCATCTCCATTCTGGCCCTCCATATTTCTCCATCTCATTTCCTCCAACAACAAGGCTGAGACAATGTCATCAAAATTCAAGGTAGTTGTATTGCTACCTATTGCAATAACCAGACTGTCCCATGAGTCTGGTATAGAACACAACAAACTGATGCACTTATCTTCATATAAGATTTTAATATCAACAAATGACAACTGACTTACCACAGTATTGAAGGCATCCAGATGCTCTGTCACCGAGTCTCCATCCTTCATCCTCAGGTTATACAGCTTTTTCCACAGGAAAAACTTATTCACCAGAGACTTAGATTGGTACAAAGTCCCAAGTTTTTCCCACAAATTCTTCACTGTAGCTTTCTTAGATATATTCAACAATACTGAATCTGAGACACAAAACCGTATTGTTCTTTTAGCTTTCTGATCCAGTTTCTTCTAGTCTTCATCTGACATTGCCATTGGTTTAGTACCGGATCTACCGTGATCCACTAATCTTTATCCACCAGCAGATCCTCCATCTTGAGCTTCCATAACTCAAAACTTTGACCATTAAATTTCTCGATCTCTATCTTTCTGCTGCTCGCCATCTTCTTTCACCGGAAGAATCGATCCCGCAGATCTCCCACTTAATAGGATCTACCTTAGGCTCAAGCAAAAAACCCCTCAGCAGCAAAGGCGTCCCCTTGAAGCCGAAACTGCTTCGATACCAAATGTAGGTTTTAACCCTGAACATAAATTATCTACACACGAATCTTATAACAGAAAATAAACAATAGCAAGAGCATAAAACATAAAAAAATAAACACAGAGATTTTCCCCTAGATCCCAAATCGGGACGACCAGCTTGATTTTTCATTCTATTCTTTTTTGTGTTACAACACATATATATACATGCCGAAGCATACATAAACCTTAATCCATTAACCATGGATTAGAACATAATCGTAGTTCCCTTGACTGGATTTACAAAAATACCAGGGTCTGAAAACCATTGTACCCCAAAACCATGTGCAAAACCATGCACAAAACCATGGGCGTGGACCGCCCACCAGAAATTAAGGACCAAAAATTTTTTTCGGGACCCTGCCCCAGACCCCAACAGGGGGGGCTATCGCCCCCCCTGTGACCCCCCTGTTGCGCCCAGCGTAAAGGGGGGGATATCACCCCCCCTCTTACCCCCTTGCGCGTGATTAGTCATGGAAAGAATATAACACATACCCAACAAGTCATTTATTCATTATATAAACGACTAATTTAGTAGTTTATATTTATTTCATTTACTTTCATTAATAATCATTATAAATGACTAATTTAGTTGTATATTCATTTTGTTTGTGTTCATCATTAATCAATATAAACTACTATTTTAATAGTTTTAGATTGATTTTATGTGTTCATTATTAATCAACATAAAAAAATTAGTATTTTGCAACTAAATTTAAAAAGAAGTCATACAATTTAAATGTTCATCTAATATGAAAACGAAAAGTTACATATGTTAATTACAATACCAAGTAATATCAAGTGCAACTATAAATAATTACAACCACAAATTATATTATATAAAATGTCAAGTATTACAATATGAGTTTCCAACTTAATATTGGTTGGAGTACAATTTACAGAAAAAATAGTGTTCATCACTTCAAAACATTACCATTATCTTGCCAAGGAATTGCAAGTGAATTCACCAACTCTGAAAACTTGACCATCAGTCTTTATTTGTGTGTCTTATGTAGGATATTGGCTCTACGGGTACCATTGGACCAATACACTTATCTCTCTTTTTCACTCTAGTGTTATTGTTCCCCTCTTTCTTCAATCCTTGCTTCTTACCATCAATACTGAGTCCATTTTCTAAAAAAAGAAAAAAAGAAGAAGTTACAATGCAGAGTATAAGACACGAAAGTCGATGAACACTAGAATATAAAATAAAGTAGACTATAAAGGATTTATATAATATATACCTCAACATCAGCAATATTGTTAATGTAATTTTTCCCCATAAAAGCAAGAAACTTGAACAATTTTTCTTTAGTTGGGAAATAGTGGCCACTATGTGGCCAAATGACTTGTATCAACAAAGAAAATAAAATGTCACAAATAAACACAACAGAGTTAGCAATTTCTACTAAGAATGTATCATGCTCCACTTTTGTATTTGTATCGTTTCCTCTAGTTATCTCTAAGAAGAAGTTACACTTCAACAATAAAACTGGTTAGTAGAAATCTAATGGGTGGAGAAAAGTATTGCTAACACAATATTACAACAAGAAACTAAAAAAGAATAAAACAAGACTTTGTAAATTGTGATACTAACCAGGAATATAGCTTTAATATAGTAATATTCAATTATCAACGTACTATTCCAAGGGAAAAGGAATCCAATTTCCATAAGCCAATAGATTATGTATGCCCCTTGTTTTCCCTGTAATTAATTGAGCAGGATTAGCACACGCAATTTCCATTTAGAATCTCTAAAATGGTTATATAAATAATGTTACTCATTCATTTTTATCTGATGCACACAAAACTGAATATTCTAACTTGATTTTGAGCTGGAGAGTTCTGTAATTCATCGTGTCCAAAATCATTGTTTATTGTCGTGACTATTTTTTTTTAAATTATCAGGCAACGAGCCTATATTTGATCAGAAAACATATTTTTCAGACTATATTCCATTTTTCTAATTCAAAGCTAGATTTCCTTCCAGTTTATGACGTTCAAACAAACTACAATCATTTTCCTTTAACAAGTCACTGTTGTAATATACTACTAAATAGACAACTACGTAATGAAGTTATTAGTGGTGGAATACTAATAAATCACAAATACATGCAAGAAATAACACCACTATGTCCTAGACATGCCAAGTCTCTATCCTCTTGGTTGGAAATATTACTTCATGAAACTAACATATTTGACAAATAGAACTTTTATAAAATTAACCAACGCCAGTGTATCCAAAAACATTGACATTTCTATTGGCATGCCCTCAAAATGCGTGGAAGTATCAAACAAGTGTTGTGCACTTCCCTGTAAGATTAAAGTTTGGCAATGGAATATGTTGTCCCTTAGTCTAATCAAGTTTTAACTTGCCTTTGATAACTTAGAGAGAATGGGAATCCAATATAGAACAATGACATAAAGCTTTTAGTCATTCACACTTACCTATATCCTAAACAAGCATTGAAGCATTATACAAATCCAATATGTCTCACATTCCACCAGGAAGCAAAATTTCTAGATTTTGATTGTAACCCTTGAGGCTTTCTCAAATTTGTAAACAAGTAACATCATAAATATTTTTACGTAGTTCTCAAACCTTCTTCAGTGTGGAGGTTGAGAAAATATGTGCATACACATATCACAAGTGTAACTAATTTCTCCTTTTCCTAATTTCTCCTTTTCCTTAAAGTAATATAAGTGGCATTTAAAAAATAAAAGGAAGCCTACAAGAGAGGAATGCCACAAATGCAGATATATTGTAGTACATAAAATCCAAAATATAATGAAGTTAATTAATGGAGTAATTGATGGAGAAATCAATGGGGTCATTGGTGGTTGTTTGTATCCTAAACATGTGAGTTACAATTAGATTTTTACAAATACATTGTATTGATACATTCCCACTTGCCACTTGTCACCTAGTATTACTCTCACCTCTTCCTCCTTGCTTACAAGGAATTGTTCCCTAAATTAGCAAAATGGAAACCAGTAATTCCTTAAAAATCCTAGAATATCATCTGATCTAGTGACAAGAATAGCCACCTCTTAAATCATAACTAGAACCCTTGATAGCCTTTCATCAGTATTTTCACTGTGTGCATCCCTAAGGAAATGTACAAAATCCTCAAGCAGAACTGGAAACACTCTAGTAAAAAGATCTCTAGTATTAGATCATGTCTAGGCTTCATAGTTTTGCATTATAGTAACTAGTTACTTTCTATCTGAGTGAAGAAACACAAACGATAGAGCCTTGTGACACCATTCCAACAACAAAATTGGAAAAATTGTATTCAACTATGTTTCCAATTCATGCAAAGTAACTAATGCATGGAAATTTTGCTGTTGTAAAACTACAAGCTTTGGAAGAACCATAGGGACCATCTCCTAAACAAGATCTACACTTGGTATACCCAAAAAGATCTCTGCAAATTCAATTCTCATAACTAGGCATGTGCCAAACCTTTCTTTCAAGTATTCAAACATCTCATCTCTAATTCCACCAAACTTGAAAAGGATTGATCTGATTCCTCCCTTCTATTTAAAACTCGCAAATTTATGTATTAACCTAGTAGTGGTTGCTCTTACCCAACTATTTAAATTGTTAAGCTAATCAATCAATAAAGAAAATGAGAAAAAAAAAACAAATATCCATGGACATCAGCCATTTTCATAATTTTTGCTACATTTTCCAACAAAGTCTCAAATACATTCAGATCCTCAGTGGCTTCCAAAGCATGTTTCAATATTCCAAGCATATTTTACTCTTTTATTTTGTTGCATGCATCATCATCTTCAAACAAAATATCAATTACGTTATTCTCAATGAAGTAATGTATTTAAAAAAAAAAATCTCCCCACAATCTTCTTCTCATAAAGTGGAAGTATATCCAGGTATTTTATCCACAAAGGTTTTGTTCCCAGAAGATCACTTTTGATTGCATGGCATAGAAGACGAGAAATTTTTCCCACAGTAGCAACACGAACTTTCTCTAATGATTCACTAAAAATAAGTCGATAAAAGAGGGAATGACAAACACTGAAAGAAAACTCTAGTAGTTGTATTATTAAGAGTGTATTTCCTTTATATCTGATATAAAGTTACATCAAGGTCACTTTTCCCCGAGTTAACTGAAATTTGTTTATCACACTAAGCACAAAAGAATCCTGATATAAGAACATCTATGTTTCCCAAATTCACTTTCAAACCAACATTTTTGTGGATTTGACACAGAAATTTGGTTACATAATCGATTGCTAAAGGAGTAGCAAATAAACATGCAATGTATCCAATATCATGAGATAAAATTTCACAAAATTTCTCAGATTTGTCTTCAAAAATACATCCAATCTTCTACACATGGCTGTAATAACATCATAGCTAGAATTGAATGCAAGAATTGGCATAGATGCAACATCTTCAGCTTGGGCATCAACAATCTAATCTTGCAATGCTAAGTCCAAAACCTCAAAAATGTTTTCACTCATTTCTTTGATCCGTACCTTAGGAAACATACTCATAATTCTTTACTTTGTCTTCTTGATGATATCATATTCGATGTCAATATCAGAAAACAACCATGGAAGTTTTAAAATTGACAAAAGTGTTTTTTTGTTCACAAATCTTTCTCTGTTTCTTGTATTTTGAAATGTCCGAGAAAACACACTTAGCATTGAGCAACTCTTTAGTTGTACATTGAAAAATGCATCTAGGGCATATGGCATTTAAATTATGAAGGAAATCACCCATGGTCAAATCATAAATAGTGGTCCATTGAATGCATAATATTCTTGATAGGAATTATTTATGCGTCCATTGATGATGATGCTAAATGTATAAAGTCGAAACAAGGCCTTTGTAATGTATCATCCCCTTAAGCAAGTAAAATACAAGATGCAGACATGAACGATGAGCTAATAAGGCCTTATACTTGAAGCCTTGTTTCGATAAGGCATCTATTCAACAATTTCAACATCCAAGAGGCAAATGGTTGCTAGTGTACCTCTCCTGTAACATCAATTAGAATACCCACACTGTCTGGCGACTTGGAGAAAGTAGGAAGCTCACAGAAAGGTGTTGGAGAGTTGCAGATATAAAATTCAGTAAAGGACATGTCCAAGCATGTTATAGACAAAGCAATAGAAACCATGAAGCTCAATTTAGTTGCATAAAAATGATGCAACAGATAATAGGTATGCCACAAGAAAATTACATAAAGTCCATTTTCTCGAATACAAATTCATGACCAACCTAGCTGCTAAGGAAGCATGTCTGGTTGCCCAGGTGTAAAATGAATCTCTCTAAAAATTGAGAAGTGTGACTCCTTCACCCAAAAAATAGAATGGTCCACTAGATAAGTAAGTCGTTGGCCTAAATGGACTAGATAAATAAGTTTTTGTGCGCTGTTAAAAGAGTGTTTTGGACAAATTTTGGAATTTTTCTATAGAAAAAACTAACTCTCAAGCATGTTAGGAGAAGATTGATGCACATATTATAGAACCTAATGAGTTCTAACAAAAATAACTAAAGCAAATTTCATGAAAAAATTCAAAGTAGAAAAAATAAAAGCAAGACAAAGTTCATTTAGGATAAGAAATCCAAAACAACATGAAGAAGCCCCATACTACTTTGACTTCATCAGATGTGGAAATTAAAATAGTGTATAAGGTTTGCTTCTGGCTAAACATATCATTGCTTACAAATCAAAAAAATTATACAAACTGTAGCAAATATTTGAGAACAATTTGATTTTTTTTTACACACTTGAAGAGGCCAAGCCACTAGTGAAAGTTGATAATTGCCAAATAACTATATTCAGCATTTAGAAAAAATAGGGTAACATGAAATATAGTAGCAGTTGCACATGAATTCAGAGTGTTGCGTGATCCATTTTTATACCTATGTGAAGAATATACAACTTTCTCTTAGATCTATTTCAGTGTGTTCAAGTCTCACTTGCATCTCCAGCGATAATTCAAACACCTTCTTCAAATCTTTTGATCAAGGAAAAAAATTGATATGTTGGCCAGGAACATGATTATAAGGCACTCATAATTTCAACAAATATTTTAAGGGTCATCACCCCTTTGAGGAATTTGTTAGTCAATGGGGAGGACACCTTATATGAGAGGAAGTCACCTTGCACACATTTCCAGGCTATTATGATGATGATGTCCACTCATTGATAATTACTTCGTCTTCTCCTTTGTAGATTGTACTTCTACCATGGAATTTGCCAAATGGAGCCTTTTGCATTGAATATTGATGGAAAGTTCTACTCATGATGCCATAAGTGCCACTTTATTAGAGTTTTGCATGGTCTTTGTGCATTAATTCAAGTTTTGAAGAAGGAATCCACTTTGGAGGAGGCCACACATGCTTCTAAGGAGGATTAATTCATTGTTCGTGAAGGTAGATACATGGTCAACGACTTGGGGGAGGAACTGTACTTTTTGGTGCCATTTTTGGAGGATTGTTGCAAAACCAACTCCATTATCATGTTATCTTTGACTTGTATCATGGAGCAGGTTGATTGAGAGCATTATTGTAGTCTTTTTCTAAAATATTTTCGTGATTTTTCTTGGAGTAGAAATGGGATCTCAACATCCTATTGCTATCTTTAGTATAGAGTTGTTGAGGAGGTTTGAATGGTAATATTTTATTGTATCCCTTGCACAAAATATTGAAACTAGGAAAAGGTTGCAGTAATAGCTGTGAGCATGCTTACAGTGCTTCAGTTACAACAAATGACACTATGGCAGCTAAAAAGAAGTGATGGCCACAAAAGTTCAAGGGTTGGGAATAGCAATAGCCATTCGAAAATGAAAGAAGGAGATACAAACATTGAAGATCATTTTCCAAAACATTCAATAGGTTAAAAGATAAAGCTTCCTGGATAATACAGTTTAAAAATTTTTGATCCATTATTTGGTAGGGGCTGGCATGCATTAGATTTCCCCTTATTTGCTACAACTGATCAATCAATGGTTGCAATCACAACCTTAGTACTTTTCAATAAGTTTTGTACTCTAAAGTTGTTATCCTTGTTACTTGGTGGAATGCCTTTCATTCACATTGTAGATGGGAGCCTTTTGAAGGAAAGGGAGATTCATATTTAGTATGGTTATTGTTTTTCAAAAACAAAAGCTTTGCAAAATTCCAGCACAAATTGTGAAGTGTGTGGTATACGAATTGAGTAGATAGTGCTACTTAATAGGGAAAATTTATGAGCTAGTGTAGTTTGGTATTTGAAGATGCCTCATACAGTTTGTCGAACGAGCTTGTCAGCAACTATGGTCTTTTACTAGATAATTGACTACTCCTGTACATCCAAAAGTTTTTCATAATCACTCTAGGTTTGGTTTTCTATTTTACTAGTTGATTAACTACCCCTTTACATCCCAAAGTTTTTTGAGTTAATAATTCCAGCAAGTAACTAGATCTGATATGTTTGCTTAGATAGTTGGTTTTAGGATAACTTAACATCCTTGTTGTATATTTATTCAGTAGATTTGTAATCTGATAGGTGGTAAATTTCCAGGATGATGGTTTCAAAGAAATTTTAACACATACTTATTAGATTGGACATTTTGATAACATGCATTTTCATTAGTTTTCATGACTTCCACTAATATTCCATTTCTCATTTTGTTGGTTAACTAGAGGATGGCTAGAAGTTGATGGATCTAGAGCACTTACATGTCTAAATTTTTAAATTTTTAAATTTAAGTGTCAACAAAAGCCAACTTAATATTTAGTATTACCCAAGCCACATGCTTAAAATTGGGCATGGTAAAATTCATGAGTTCGGATCCTTTGGCATAATTTCAATTCTTGAAACAATTATTCTGCTCAAATCCTATGAATAACTACAAAATGGAAATTCCAACATCCTAGAAATAACAGTATACATACATGATATTGTTTACCACGTGCCTATCATGAGTCCTTTAATGATTATTTGTATCCATTTTCATATAGATACCAACAGAGAAAACAATTTGACATGCATTCACGACACCACTTTCAATAATTGGAAATTTCTGCAAAAAAATGAGGTATTACACACTATATTATTTTCTAGAAATTTAAAGATCAACAATATATATTTAAGGTAGTAGAGAAATAATGTTCCTAGAAATTAAAAATTTCTAGTTCATGTAGAGAGGAAAAAAGTATAAGAGAAGCCTCAACACATTTCTACAAATTGCAATACTGAAAGTAGTATGACCATACCTCAGTCCTAACTTTTAGCTCAAGTATCTTCTTTGCCATAGCCCCAACTACTACCCTTCCAATTGTTTCCCGCGTTGAAGATCTGCCACCTCCCTACATTTTATAGAAATGTAGTCATAACACATAAATCACTAAGTTGTATCTTTAAAAGCAAGAAGAATTTAAAGAGAGGCATACTACTTAGCAAATAGGCATGCTTAAGCATACCTGAACTGAACGAACACTATATTTGAAGTCATATGTGGCATCTGCATGAGATGGTCGATAGGCTAATGAAATTTCACTGTAATCCTGTCAAGTTCAGTAAAATGTAATCAAGAAAGAGTGGATTTGGAATTTAAAAAGCTCATGTGCCGTAAAAAACTATCTCAATTACTTTGTAAAATGAAATGCTGAAATGTATGACACAATCTTGTTCTCTATTTAGAGTATAAACTTTGTAACCAGGCACTCATGATTTTAGTAGACGTAATCATCATAGAGTGAACTATCCCCGAGAACTTTTATGATTTATCCAATTACTTATCACATACTATTATTATAATGACATATGGTTAGACTTACCAGGACCGCATATTATTCCTATAGGTCATAATCATGTTTAAAATTCATATATTTTTATACAAATTTGTTCATGAAGAAAGTTGTCATTATGCAAAAGTCACTTCCAGGTTATATAGTACCATCATTCTGAACTCCTCTGCTAACTAGCCACAACAAATATTATTTCAAATTATAAGGTGTTTTTGCCTCTCATTTTCTTTAAGGATCATGAATGCTTGATTCATAGTCAATCTCGAATAAGGGTGTTTCCATTATATACTTACACAATATTTATTCTCTTATTGTAACAATACCCATGATGCTTGAAGGTGTTGTTATCACTACTCGGCATGTTGCGCTTTTCAGAATCAAATGATCTGCTTCAGACACCCTACAAATTATTAAGGAGAGGTCCTTGACTAGATCATGACGATCATGATGGGTTTTGAACATTGTTCAATATCTTAGCTTTTCTACCTTTTATAGTACAAATGTCCTACAATGTGAAGAAATGTGAAACTTCTATTCTTGAAAGAATCTGTGAATTAGATGCCGCTAATCTGACCTGTACCCAGCCTTACACTATCTCAATTGTTGCAATAAATTCATTCTACCATCCAATGAAGAAATTGATGATAATGAAGGTTTTACTTTTGTATGTGACAACACACTTACTTCAACTGATGACAATTCCTTCAAATGAGAAAAGACAGAAATCAAACTAAGTTGATGTACCTTTCATGTCGTGAAGATGTATGTTGTCTCCCTTGTCATTATGAAGATAAAAAATTTTGAGATGTCACAATAGGTTACTGCTCACAATTCAAGTCCTTGGACAACTAATATTTGAGATGGTCTTACTAGGAACTGAGTCTTGATCAAGACTTTTGTTGTAAACCCTTGGACTAGAGAAGTCTTCTTGCAAGTTTGAACTCATTCTACATCAGATGTATACTTAGACAACTAGCCTTTCAAACAGTAAAATATCCATGCATGAAACTTAAGTGAGTTACGCCAATGACACTTTTGTTCTTTAGGCCCTAGTTCTAATAACAAATATTTATCATACTTATGTTCAATAGTCTTGTTCAAACAGTAGAGGAGAGGCCACAAATTTCAAACAACTACTTATGAGAACCTTAAACAACAAAAAACTATAATTTTGTTCAGAACTACAAATAAAATTTAAGAGAATTCAGTTCAGATAAATCTCGGTCTGTATTGAGGTTGTTTCAAGTGAACAATCTGCAAGACAGGTCGTTTTTTTTTAGGGCAGAAGAGAGTTATTAAATAAATCCTCAAACTCGGACAGAAAAACCTTTGTACCTAGATCTGTAATCTTCCATTAAAACTTGGATAAGAATGGCTTGCAATCTTTGAAACTTGGATCAACATGAGCTGAAGTCATTCTTGAAACTCTGACAGACATGAAGTCTCATCAACGTATAGTTATGACTCATATAGCCAGGTGTCAAATAGTTGTCAATAAATGCCTGTAGACTGAGCCCTTAGAGTCTTTAATACACCTTCATGTATCCAACGAATCCCACACCACAGTAGGACTATTACTTCTCCAAAGGTCAAAATATTTCAGAGCATACCCACTTGAAGTGACAAGCATACAAAATGAACAATCCAAGATCAAATAAAACCTTTTGTCCTTAAGGAGGTCTGAATGAATGCTTCAAGACTGTAGGAAAGTTTAGCATTTCATTTTTATAGTGGTACTACAACAATACTCCTTGTTTTTCAGAGTATAAGAATCAAGTCAATACTAGGCCTCTTGTTTAATTAGGCCAGACTTCTATGAACTCAATTCTTGCTAAAAATTTCAAGTTGCATCTTATTCTAACATACAAATAACTGCTAGACCCCTATGCAAAATCATGTCACTATGAAACCTCAACGTTTAATAAAAAATTTCATAGTCAATGTAAGGATCTCAGAGGAAAAATATCTCTTGTGCTATCTCTCATTTCAGCTACATACCGAATGAGTCATGCCTTCAAGGTAGAATATCTCACTTCTCAGTTGTATTGCATTCTCTTCTTGCTTGGGCTTGTCATCACCTGTGCTCTGATATACATGGATTGCAATTATAGCATATACACTATGGAAATTGGGTACCAAGCCACAAGGCTTAAATGTGTCAACAACTAAACCTTTAATGCTAATAGTAACATTGCACTACTACCGATGCCTTGAAGGAGTTACACCTCTACTAGATTTCACCCTCAATACCTCTACTAGATGCCTCCATCATACCCAGTTCATTTGATAGATAGCTGAGCAGTGCTCAAGTGCAGCCAGACATCTTATGCATTGAATATTGATGGAAATTTCTACTCATGATGCCACAAGTGCCACTTTATTGTTGTTTTGCATGGTGTTTGTGCATTCATTCAAGGTTTGAAGAAGGAATCCACTTTGGAGGAGGCCACACATGCTTCTAAGGAGGATTCATTCATTGTTCCTGAAGGTAGATACATGGTCAACCACTTGGAGGAGGAACCTTACTTTGTGGTGCCATTTTTGGAGGATTGTTGCAAAACCAACTCCATTATCATGTTATCGTTGACTTGTATCATGGAGTTGGTTGATTGAGAGCATTATTGTAGTCTTTTTCTAAAATATTTTCATGATTTTTCGTGGAGTAGAAAGGGGATCTCAACATCCTATTACTATCTTTACTATAGAGTTGTCGAGGAGGCTTGAATGGTAATATTTTATTGTATACCTTGCAGAAAATACTAAAACTAGGAAAATGTTGAAGTAATAGCTGTGAGCATGCTTACAGTGCTTCAGTTACAACAAATGAAACTACGGCTCCTAAAAGGAAGTGGTGGAAACAAAAATTCAAGGGTTGGGAATAGCACTAGCCATTCAAAAGGCAAGAAGGAGATACAAACATTGAAGATCATTTTCCAAAACATTCAATAGGTTAAAATATAAAGCTTCCTAGACAATACAGTTTAAAAAATTTTGATGTATTATTTGGTAGGGGCTGGCATGCATTAGATGTCCCCTTATTTGGTGCAACCGATCAATCAATGGTTGCAATCACAGCCTTAGTACTTGTCAAGAAGTTTTGTACTCTAAAGTTGTTATCCTTGTTACTTAGTAGAATGCCTTTCATTCACATTGTAGATGGGAGCCTTTTGAAGGAAAAGGAGATTCATATTTAGTGTTCTTACTTTTTTTTCAAAAACAAAAGCTTTGAAAAATTCCAGCACAGACTGTGAAGTGTATGGTATATGAATTGAGTAGATAGTGCTACTTAATAGGGAAAATTTATGAGCTAATGTAGTCTCGTATTTGAAGAAGCCTCATACAGTTTGTCGAAGGAGGTTGTCAGCGACTATGGTATTTTACTCGCTGATTACTACTCATGTACATCTAAAAGTTTTGCATAATCACTCCAGGTTTGGTTCTCTTTTACTAGTTGATCGACTACCCCTTTACACCCAAAGTTTTTTGAGTTAATAATTCTAGCAAGTAACTAGATCTGATCTATTTGCTTAGATAGTTGGTTTTAGGATAACTTAACATCCCAGTTGTATCTTTATTTAGTAGCTTTGTAATCTAATAGGTGGTAAATTTCCAAGATGGTGGTTTCAAATAAATTTTAACACATACTATCAGATTAGACATTTTGATAACATGCATTTTCATTAGCTTTCATGACTTCCACTAATATTCCATTGCTCATTTTGTTGGTTAAGTAGAGGATGTCTAGAAGTTGATGGCTTTAGAGAACTTATATGTCTAAGTAATTTTTAAATTCTGTAGTTTAAGTGTTAACGAAAGCCAACTTAATATTTAGTATTGCCCAAGCCACATGCCTAAAATTGGGCATGGTAAATTCATAAGTTCAGATCCTTTGGCATAGTTTCAATTCTTAAAACAAATATTCTGCTTGGATCCTATGAATAACTACAAAATGGAAATTCCTACATCCTAGCAATATCAGTATGCATACATGATATTGTTTTCGACGTTCCTATCATGAGTCTTTCCATTTTCACATAGATACCAACAAAGAAAGCAGTTTGACATAGCATTCACGGCACTGCTTTCAGTAAATGGAAATTTCTGCAATTAAATGAGGTATTCCACAATATGTTATTTTCTAAAAAAATTAAAGATAAACAATATATATTTAATTTAGTAGAGAAATAATGTTCCCAGAAATTAAAAATGTCTAATTCATTTAGAAAGGAAAAAATTATACAAGAAGCCTCAACACATTTCTGCAAATTGCAATACTGAAATTAGTATGACGTACCTCGGTCCCAGCTTTTAGCTCAAGTATCTTCTTTGCCACAGCCCCAGCTACTACTCTTCCAATTGTTTCCCGTGCTAAAGATCTGCCACCTCCCTGCATTTTATAGAAATGCAGTTATAACACATAAATCAATAATTTGTATCTCCAAAAACAAGAAACATTTCAAGATAGGAATATTACTCAGCAAATAGGCATGCTTAAGCATACCTAAATTGAACGAACACCATATTTGAAGTCATATGTAGCATCCGCATGAGATGACCGATAGGCTAATGAAATTTCACTGTAAACCTCTCAAGTTCAGTAAAATGCAATCAAGAAAGAGTGGAGTTGGAATTTCAAAAGCTCATGTGCTCTATAAAACTATCTCAACTACTTTGTGAAATGCAATGCCAAAATGTCGAAATGTATGACACAATGCACTGTATAAACTCTGTAACCAAGCACTTTGGTATGACACAATGCCAAAATGACGAAATGTATGAGACAATGCACTGTATAAACTCTGTAACCAAGCAGTCTGGTATGACACAATGCTGAAATGTCGAAATGTATGACACAATGCACCGTATAAACTCTGGTATGACACAATGTCGAAATGTATGACACGATGCACCAAGATCCTATCGAAATGTATGACACAATGCACAAAGATCATGCCCCAAAGGCGTTCAACAGGTCACAGGCACTAAGAAATGCATGGGGATTCAAGAAATGCATGGGGGAGAACCCATTCTGATCCTGCCCGATATGTGACTGAATAAATTCGTTTATGTCGCTTATAAGCGAAGGAGGAATCCAGGTCGTCTAATGAACTCTTACCACGTTTCTGTGGCCATTCTTCCTCGGAGGAATCCAGGTCATCTGATGAACTCTTACCACGCTTGCCCATAGCTTGGCTCGGCTCAGTTGACGGGGATCTAACTCCTACCACGCTTTCCTATGGCTAGGCTCGGCATAGCTGCGCAGGATAGATCTCGCAATCCGTATGGAAATCCCGAGAATCAAATTCGAAACCCTTGAACCAGCAAGGGTTTTAAAATTTGGCAAATAAATAAAACAATCCTTGCGAACGCATTTGTTTTCGCCTTCTCGTGAAATTTGAGAGAGGGAAAGGTTCCCACCCAGGTTTGGAAGTTCCTGCCACTTGTTGATTGGATTTCCTAAATATAATTTAAAACAATTCATAATATAATGATTCATTTACAAATATAGCATAACAATACATGAACTAAGGTATAATATATCCATAGCCATATCCATATGGTATATATCTATATCTAGATATTTTAATAATAACGCAATCAAACTAATTGACCTTCCTAATGATTAACAAGGAAATCACTTTCTCATGATTAATGATGGATTTCAATGAGCATTTCGAACACATTACATTATAATCTTATATTGATAAGTTGATTTTGAGGAATTTACATGGAATTTACGAGGAGTTCAAGTGAGGGAATCAGGAGTAAATTTAGTGGCAATGGTGGGTATTATATTTTATTATATTCATTACACTTTTCTAGTATAGTGATTATGAAAGTGTGATTTTTAGTAGATTTTCTATCTTCAAGGCATTATGTTTATGCTACTATTTGACTTTTATACTGAGTTTTGAGTTGATGTGTAATTTATTTTTTATGTTTTTTCTTTTTCGTCTTTTAAATTTCATAAAACAATAATTTAAAATAATGAGGGTCACTATAGAAATCCTTTTCGATCTACTCTCGTAGGGAGAAGGTTCTCAATAAAGCAATGACCGTGAAAGTATTTGTAGTATTGTAGGTTTAAATACATATAATTAGTTTACGTATAGATATATTGTTGATGTATTATTAGTTTAGATATGTATATATATTGTTGATATTGTTAAGTAGGTTTAAAGATATATCATTATTCTTAGATGTTTAGATATTTCATGTATACAATATTATAATTATAGTATTTTTTTTGTTTTAATTTTTTTCAAGTTGAATATATTGAAGTGTAGTTAATGATTTTAATGGAGGGTGTTACAAAATCAGTTTGAGGAAACCGTAAAATGGAGAGGGTCATGAAATCAATATAAGGATCTTCATAGGGTTAAGGGGTCTCAAGGTGCTAGAATGTTGTATTAAGAGAACTAGATAACAATTTAGGAAATATTGATACAAATTGCACATATGTATATGTTGTGGTGCAAATGTAACAATGTTTTTGAAATTATTTTGTAAGGCATGACAATGGTCAAGTTTTCCATGTTTTTTAGAAGTATGCATGTGTACGTAATGGTGGAGTAAATGACTTATATTAGGAGGGATGAGGTTGAACCCCAACAAATTCAAGCGAGGAGATCAATCTAGGAACGTTGGTGGTGTGGGTCAATGAGCATTGGGCTATTTAACTTGCTTTGACATACATTTGTTTTTTTTATTGAAATTTTTTTGATGAACACAAGCAAGTGGAAATTAATTGATTTTAGACATTGCAATGTAGTAGAAGCATCTTCAAATTTATGAAAGCACCACTTTAACTCGACAGTTACAACTAAGTGGTATTTATTCTACTAAAGTCACTCTAGACTTTGACCTAACCCTATCTTAAATAAACAACCCCCTTAAGAAGGCAATTTGGCCCATGAGGGGTGAACATGTCACATGGCAATGTGGGGGAATAATAACAGATTATTTTCACCCACCAAGAAATAAGCAAGCCCACATCAATTTTATGCATTACTTTAAATGGGTTGAGTATTCTTTGATGCCTCTACCAATCGTATTCAAGGTATGTGATGTTAACTAAGTTAACCAACAAAACATGCCTTCAATAATGGTAACAAGACTTACACACTATATATTGCATCAAACAATCAAATGAAGCTTTAATATGTGTAACCAACCATACATGTAGTTTATCAAGTTGACCAAACTAACATGCTTCTACTAGTGATAACCAAAAGGTACATGTTGGTAATCGGGTGACCAATGTGGCATGCCTCAACATTCGTAATTGAACACAAATGTTGTTGATGGGGTTGACCAACCTAACATACCTCTGACAATTGTAGTTAAACATGCCTGTTGATAGGGTTAATCTCCAAGATAGTGTTAATAAAAAATAGATGTTACTAACTGACCCAACACATCACTAAAAATAACAATGGAATGTGCATGTCAGTAAATAAACTAATCGACATGACATGTTGCTCATTAAGACAATTGACATGGCACACAACTCGCTAAATTGACCAACTTGACAAACTATTGGTTTTTTCATTGAACTAACATACCTTTAATGAACACAACCAAATGTGCATGCTGTTGAACAAGTAAACCAACCTAACATACCTTTAAAAATAATAACAATGTGTGCAAGTTGTGGATTGGGAAAACCAAACTAACATACCTCTGATAATCGTAATCGACCATACATGTCTATTGTGATCAACCCTTCAGGAGTTCCCTTGCTTTCATGCAAAATTAAGCATGTCATGCAACTCTTAGACTAAATTTGATACATATACAAATTAAGTTTGTATTTACTTGTTATAATTGTGTTATAAAGACTTTCCCCTTTAAATGTCACGGGTTTGAATCCAAGGGAAATTAAGGTATTTATACCTCCATGGATTAAATAGTTAAATCATTACATGAAGGGCAGCCATTGTCCCATGAACAAGGGGGTCTCACGCCAATTTAACATCTAACTATATTATAACTTTATATTAAATACTATTATTATTTTCTTGTGTTAATATGAGTGTTTTTAATATTTAATATACAGTTAAGTAGATTACCCCTTGAATAATTAGTGAAGTATTTAATATTGGATGAGAGAGTTGTAAGGTTGAAATTTCTATACCTCATGTTAATTTGGGTGTTTGTATCATTTCAATGCAAAATTAGGTTTCATACATATCCATGGATCAATTAAAGGCATTTATACATGCCAACTAAAGACATTCAATAGTTGGGTTAGAACTAGCGGGTGGGAGGATTTCATTATCATATTCATCTAGGGGCTTCCAGACTAGAGAAATTAGGGCATGTATTTGATTTATGGGCTAATGTCTAAAAGCATGATATGAGGAGATCAGGAGTTAGTGAAATTCCTTATTATGGAAAGCTCCTGCACCTCTTCCTTTATTTCTTAAAGTAAATTTGAAAGAAGTGATTACAAATATATGATACGGATAATGTGAAAACCATTCACAAAATCACGACATTAAACATTTACACGAGATGCAACTTAATTCATGTTCAATAGATTTTTTTCCTTTAAAAAAGAAATATATGGTACCATGATATAATATTATAGTGATTCACCAACATTGGCCACCAAACAAATGACCTAAACGACAAATGTTATTTATGGTGACTATCATCCACTATAAACTATGATTATTAGCCACTCTAACACCCGTAAGTTTATGGTCACTCATTGAACATGAATCCAAGAGTTGTTTCGAGCTTATTAAACTTATTATTTCCCAAAATACTGACAAGGATGTCTCATCACCATAGGATTTTTTCTGAGTCTTTCATCAAATGCTCTGCAACCATTTTTTTATGTTATATATGGACTGGCACAATTAAAAATTAATGACATAAATGACTAATTCATATACTTGTTGTACTTTTTATTTGGCCATATTTTTATTCTTGGACTATAATAGTCATTTACATTAATCATTATTAATTTTTTCACTTATTACCTAGTCATATATTTTAATCCTAGACTAAATTAGTCATTTAAGTTAGTCTCTTTTACTTTATTCACTTATTATCTAGTCATATATTTTATCCCTGGACTAAATTAGTCGTTTAATTTAGTCACTTTTAGTTTAGCCACTTATTATCTAGTCGTATATTTTATTCCAAGACTAAATTAGTCATTTAAGTTAGTCATTTTTAGTTCGGTCACACACAATTGCTCAAATTTAGTAGTAATTCACTTGAAATAATTGCGTTGACTAACATTTTTAGTCACCTAGTCATTAATTTCATCATTTTTTACTAGTGAGTCGTCGAGCTTGAGCTCTATGAGAGAATTCAGAGGATGGAATCGTTAGTGGGTAAGTATGACAATGCGTCATTGATTGATATAGATTTCATGGATTCATACCAATTTCCAGCTATGAAGAGACACGTATACATAGAGAATTATGCTACAGAAGGAGGAGGGGAAGCATAAAGAATGGATCTGGAGTTCAAAGGTATCCAAAAATCAACAATACTAAACCTCAGGAACCTCCCAGTGTTTGGAAAAATAGGAGCAACAACACAGTGTACAAAATTCCCACTAAGCAGACTCCAGAATGGATCATTGTGGCTAGGGTGAGAAATACTGATACATGTAGAGGATATCAATAGGCTCATGGGATTATCAACAGAAGGGTAGGATGTCTCAATGACATTCCAGAACATGTCCAAGAGAGCCAAGAAGGCGGGAGACTATGATTACTATAAGAAATATGAGACCAGAAGAGGAGGGAAGGGGGCGAAGATAGACCTCATCAAAAATCCAATAGTGAAATTTTCCTACTACCTAATAGTGGGTAAGACGATGAGGCACTACACCAAGGGTGAATGCACCCTCGACACCATTTCAGTTGTGGAACACTGTCTCCAGGGAACATAGTTGAGCTGGTGTACATTCCTACTAAACGAGCTATTTGAGGCCTGCGAAGATAACTACAAAAGGGCCACATGATTCATTTATGGCTACCTCATAATGGAATTTGCAATGTGGAAATGGACTCACCCGGGAGTAAGACAGCTCATGGAAACCACTCACGACCAACCAATGGCGATGAATTTTACGCCCTGCAGAATCTCGGGAGATCCCAACACCAAGAAGGTAAATGAGGAGGCTTTGTAATTTTTTTATAGGCAGATGGTGGATGTGGTGACAGCTCACGGAAACCACAAATGACCAGCCAATGACAGTGGAGTTTACGCCCTAGAGAATCTTGGGAGATCCCAGCACCAAGGAGGTAAATGGGGAGGCATTCTCATTCTAGTATAGGCAGATGGTGGATGTGGTGGCGAGACAAAAAAGAGTTCCAAGGGACCTGTTGAACAGATATTCCTCATAGATATGGTTTGGGGTCACCCACAAGCAGACATATATCAGACCCACTTGCATGGATGAAACCACGTTCAAAATGAGACCATTAAAATATAAGGTTAACGAAAAGGCATTCCACACCAAAGTCTGTTCATGGCCAAGAGTTGAAATGGAGATCATAAGTGGAATACATCACTATTTGTTCAAAGGCATGCTGCCGAAAGCACTACTAGGGGGGACACTAGACGAAACAATGAGTAGGATTTCTCGACTGCAACTAACACCTTTACTGGAACAGCTAGACACGAGGGTAAAGGAATTCAATTAGGTAATAAAAACCCTCACAAGAGCTTCTCCTATTTTTCCTTCTTTTACAAATTTTCAGTCTTCAAATTCTGCATCACCATCCAGGATTACACCTCTCGTCATTGCCTTACCTTCTACCATGTTCAATTCACCCCCAATAACCACAATAACTTCAATCCGTAAGAGTAAGGCACCTAAACCACCAGTAGTACCCCTAAGGCCAAGAAAGCAAGAATTATGGTGCCTAGGAAAATAGTTGACCTCACCGAGGAATATCAGACCCAACCCATGGATACGGGAGTGCCAATTCGAGAAGAGCCAGAGGTTGCCACCCAGGTCACCTCTGCGCTACCTGCATTTGATCCATTCTCAGTTTTGAATATTTAAACATCATCTCCACCCCACACTCACACCTCTTCACCTCGCACTCACCATTCATCACCCCATACTTCATTTACTTCCAAAGACCAATCCACCTGCACTCCATCCACCTCAGCAATTATCTTGGACCCAATAAAATTAAGAAACAAGAAAAATGGGGGCACCAAGCCAGAAGTTAACTCAAGTATGGCTATGGTACACAAGGTTAACTAACCTCTGGTGGGGCAAGGAACTTTCCTAGAACTATTAGTTCAAGGAGGACATTTTAATGTAGATATAATGCCCTCGCCAAAAGAGCTGAACACATTTCAACAAGCCAACTTAATACTACAACAGATTCAATCGACCACTAGTATGAATAACCTAGAAAGTCAACTGCTGCAACAGAAACAACCCACATGAGCACTGAACAAGATCAATAGCCAGTGGGCAACCCCTTAGAGAAAAACCGCCAACCCATGACATGTCAGGCACTAAGAGTATGCAGATCTCAGGGACTAAACAACTATACAACTTCATTCAGCGAGCAACACAACGGATAGAAGGGCTACATAACGACCTCCAACAGAGGTTTGAGCAGCAACAACAATAGGTCCTTGTGCTTACTCAAGAGCGTAATCAACTAAAAGGGGAGAAGGAAAGTCTACAAGAACAACTGGACAAGGTAATGAATATCTTCAAGGATTTCTGACCAACAGTAATTTCCCAAGACGACAAGATGTTGGAGGAAATGTCAACCTACTCCACGGTCAAAAGGTTTATCTGAGTGCAAATGACATGTACAAGTCTCAACAAAGAAAACCAAGAGCTCAGACAAGCGCTAATCGCAAGACTAGCATTACTAGATCCCGTCGTGATATATGTTGAGAAGGTTACCGAGAAGCAGAAGCAGGTAACCAGAATGAAAGAAACCCTGGGGATGAAAATCAGAGAGGCTTACAACCTACTCTAGCATTTACACGAATGCTATAATTCGTTAACCATGAAAGCCCAACCTATCTTAGCACAACTTCAACAAATTTCATAAGAGATCAAAGAGGCCACGGATCCCATCGGCATAACCCAACTCTACAACCAAGTAGAGGTGCTGGAAACTAGAATACAAAATATAGAGGAGCATTATTCTACCACAAAATAGGTCCTTAGATTGCTAAGGAAACCTATCAATCAGAAAGTGGAGGCAATACAAAAGATGGCAGCCAAAGCCGGGATAAAAATTCAAGAAGTATTCAATAAACTGCTACCAGTAGCAGGCGAAATCAAGGTTGAAAGAGTCGCCACCGAAACTGACCAAATAATTAAGGAATGGAAATAGGGAATTAACAAGTTCGCAGAACTCAAGTCTTCAACATTTATCAAGGTTCCCGAGTTAGGGCATTTGTTTGGACATAGTGAAGAAACAGAGAAGATAGATTCAACCTCAGAAGCAGATAGACCAATGGAAACAACAACAACAGGAAAATATTGACTCAGGACGAGTCAATAGCGTGTGGTCGGGGCCTGTTGGGGCATTTTTTTGGAAAAAAGGAATAGTTTTGAGTTGCGAAGAACAGGTGGCGGGGTGCAATCATAGTGGACAGGGAGTTGTCATGATTGCAGATAGCTGGGAGAAAGGTGGCACGACAGTTGCGGAGAACAACGTAGATGGCAGCTATGGGAGACAAAGACAATCAATAGAACTCCCAGTAATCAAGAAGAAGTGGTAAACAATGGAGTAGGAAAAGAGGAAAGACTGACAGTCACATTGGTGGAAGAATAAATAGGCAATTAGCCAACATAGACGGGAGAGTTAGTTCGGAAGAGGGCCCAGTGAGAGAGCCGTAGGAGAGTTCTGTTAGATCTCTATTGTACTGAACCACCCTGTAATAGACTCTACAGAGTGACATATGCCGTTTGATAATGATAATGAAATATGGTTCTTACTGTGTTTGATGTTCTGAGTTAAGTGTTAATCAGTTTCTTATTGTGAATGTATGCCCCATTTTAAATTTTAATTCAGCATCCTGAATGTGCTTAATGAGTAATATCTTATACATAGTAGCGAGATCTGTTTGTTGTTTCAAGTTCCTTTATTTTCTCTTTATGGTTGTAACTATTTGACACTTGATCTGTCTCCTAACCTTACTAAGGTCATGACATGCCTCCGGTGAGATGCTTTGCTCCTTGGAGTAGGGTGAAAATATCGGTGTTGTGCTAGACTACTACGGAAACCTTGTTGGCCTCTATCCTAAACCTGGGTCTTGCTCAGAGACCTCCCTTTTTGCCAGCAAAGGAAAACTTGGATTTGCTGGCTGAGGAAATTTTTTTGTGATTTTTGGGAAATTCTAGAAATTTCACTCTTGTAGAAGCATAGCGCGGCCACGCTACGCTTTTCATTAGAGGGTCCAATGGAGGTATTCTTTACATGGTTCGATTGCATTTAAATTGTACTTTCTAAATATGGTTTTTTTTTTCATGACACCTTCTAAATCTGAATAAAAACTTAAAAAACACCTTAATTTCCATGCTTCTACCATTGTTTTTCATTGCACACTACGGTTCCGGAGTAAGTTTGGAAAAATGAAGTTTTGAAGATCTTGCAGGTGGTATTTTCTCAATTTCATGGTTGGGTTGGATAGAGGATATCTAGGGCTACCTTGCCAAATATTCAGATTAGAAAAAATATTATGAAAAGTCACCTAAAAATTCCATCCAAGTGCACGCGACGCTTCTGTCAGAACACGCTATGCTTCTGCCAGGCACACAACACTTTTGTGTATGAGGTTTTCTGGATAGGTGTCAGTAAAAAAATGGTCAAAGATTCGAGGTAATGGTTGTCTCATGAGTTTTTTTATAGATAAGGAAGTCTATTTATGCTCCTCATTGTTGAGGAATCTTGTAATTACTCAAGGAGACAAAGATTCCTAGTTGTTCGCTAAATTTGGGGGGACTATTTCTAACTTCCCTAAAATCTAGGTAATGACTCATTAGGTTCATTTATGAAGTGTTTTGGATCAGGTTTTGATCCATTGAGGTGGAATTCTCTCTATTTTCTATATGTACTCCAACTCAAGTCATTTTAGAGGTTGGATAGTTGATATTGCAGTGTGGAGCTTATGTACATCTTTTAACAGTGAAATCGAAGACATGTTGCAGCTATAATTTTGGGAATCCATTGGTATGCTTATTAGAATTTTTTTCTCAGTGTTACCATAAAATTCAATGTTTATGCTTTCTTTCCATCACATGTATGCTTCTATATGACGATCTTATGAGTATATAAGCATAATTCTTACTTTGTGCCTTGTTTAATGGGATTTTCATAAATTTGTTCTACTTCCTCTGATGAATGAACTCATATGTTATATGCTCATTCTGATTCTCACTTTTTCAAACCCTATACCACAATGACAATATAAATGTGTTTCTAAGTATACCTACTTGGCCATAATTTCATCTCTGCAGTTGTTCATTTGAAATCTAACCTTGAAACCTAGACCTAGTTCCTAGACTCACACTTCCTATCTAGCAAAATTCAAAACAAAACCCTAATCAAAATCATTGAGCTTATATATAGCATAAGATCATTTCCTTTCTATTCACCTCATTGAATGTGAAATTTACATTGAGAGATCCCTCTTTGGTTTGGTAGGGCTAGCTATAAAATATAAAGTTTGGTTTGAGGTTACCTCCTTCAGTCTCCTTTCTCAGCTTTAGGAAACAGAGGGAGTGATAACACTTATATGCCCTTTAGGCTATCTATCCTTATTGAGCTTTGTCTAACCTCCTGACCATGAGAAGGATGAACACACTCACTTCTTCCCATCGAGCTCTGACTCCTAAGAAGTTCAGACAGTTTTTTCCACACAACCACCTTGGCAACAATACTCCGATCCAGCCTATGGTGTTACTAGGTAGATATTGCTCCACTTGCTCTCCCTGTCCAGCTCGGGAGTTTCTCTTTGGCACTGTCCCGCCTCATTTAGACCATTGTATTTTATATGATATCTCAGACTATATTTGTCTCCTCAGTGTTTTTGGAGGAAAAAACGAACCCTTACCCCTCTTCAGATTTCCAATAAATCTATAGGGGAAGTGGCTATAACCATGAAATTGTTTCAAATACTCAGAGATCCATTTATTTAATCGAACAAAATATTTATATTCAATTTAAAATGATACACAAAAATATTCTCATCTTTTATTTGTACTTAAAATATATTAAAACAAAATAGTTATCACAGTAAGTCCTGGTAAGTCCCGATAATCAATAATTTTTAAACAACAAGGGGTTACATATTCCCCCTCTTCAACATAACACCGTCCTTGGTGTTTTATTCAATATCATGGAACATATTGGGATCAACTTGTTTCATCAGCTCTTCATCTTCCCATGTGGCCTCTTCTAGGCTGAAGTGCATCAACTGCACTTTAACCTGGGAGACCACTTGCCTTCATAGCATGGCTTCTCTCATGTCGAGAATACACAGGGGTTCTACCCTAAATTCTCCATCCGCCTTGACCTGCCAATCATTACATGAATTATCAATTCATATTCTGGAAATTAAACGTATCTACCTTAAATAAAGACTTAATACACCTACCTGTATATCTTGCCATTTAATTATATGTCGAGGGTTATACATGTATTTCTTTAACAAAGAAATGTGGAACACATTATAAAATTTTATGTAACTAGGAAGGGCCGATTGATAGGCTACCTAACCTATCCTCTCCAACACTTGGAAGGGTTCGCAGTAATGAGGTTCCAACTTAGCACAACCACTCTACTATAAGGTGTTTTTTTTGGATTTAATCCTTAAGTACACATGATCCCCGACTTGAAACTCCTTATGATTTATCTTCCTATTTGCATAAAAATTCTATCTGTTCTAAGAAACTTGTAGATTATGTCAAATATTTTTAACTTTCTGTTCCATCTCTCTAAGCATGACTGGCTCCAAAATCATTTTGTCTTCTAGACTACTCCAATTGGTGGGTGTTCTGCACTTCCTACCATACAAAAATTCATAGGGAATCATTTTAAGCGACTCATGGTAACTATTTTTATAAGAAAACTCTACCAGATGGATATAGTCTTCCCATTTAGTAGGTTGACTCATTACGTACATGCGCAACATTGTCTTCTAATACCTGATTTACTCGCTTTTTTTGACCATTCGTCTGAGGATGATAAGCAGTGTTGAAATTTATTTGAGTGCCTAATCCATTAAAGAGGGCTTTCTAGAATGCAAAATTAAAATTCACATCTCGGTTGGAGATGACTACCTTGGGTATACCATGCAATTGAAAGATCTCCCTCATAAAAATATTTGCTATATCCACTATTTTGTAAGTGGATTTCACTAGTATAAAGTGAGAAATATTTCTCAGTTTGTGCACCACCACCATAATGGAGTCATGTTGCTTCCCAGTCTTTGATAATCCAGTTATAAAATCTAGTGTGATTGTTTCCCATTTCCACTCCGAAATGGGAAGGGGGTTTAAGAAACCTGCAGGGTGCTGGTGCTCAGCCTTTACATGCTGAAATTCCAAGCATTTCAATAGATATTATGTGATGTATTTATGCATTCCTGACCATAAATATTCTTTCTTCAAAGCGGAAAAAAATTTCTGATATCCTGTATGAGCTACGTAAGGACTACGATGATGCTCATCCAGTAATAGATGTTTGATTGATGCTTGGTTAGGAGCATAAACCCTTCCTTTGAAGGTCAATTGATCCTGATCATTAATTTCATACTCATGACACTTACCTAATTTAAGTAAATCTTATGTGAGCTGCCATAGATGTTGGTATTCTGGGTCTTCACGAGTAGTCTCCCTAGTGGTCCTGATACATAAAACTCAAGGTGGTGAAACTGGATTTTGTACACACATTGTAATTTTCTACTTAAGGAATCGGCCACACGATTTTCTTTTCCCTTCAAGTGTTTAATATCAAAATCGAACTTTCTCATAAAGGTAGTCCATCTGGATTGTTTAGAATTCAATGTGGGTTGACTGAAGAAGCTAGTCAAACTACTGTGATCTGTTAACAGTAGAAAATTTCTCCCCAACAAATAATGACACCACATTTTTAATGCATGAATTACTGTTATAAGTTCTAAATCGTAATCTAAGTACTTCTTTTTGTGCTCCTTCAGTTTGTAGGACTCATATGCATCTACCTTATCTTCTTGCATCATAAATCCTCCCACTCCTTCTTGACTTGTGTCAGTACACACCACAAACTCATTTTCCGGATCCACTGCCTTCCAAATTGGGGCTGAAGTTAAGAATTGTTTTAACTATTCAAATATTGGTTGGCATTACGCTGTCCATCAAAAGGCCCTTCCCTTCTTTTGTAAAGAAGTTATGGGATACACAATTTTAGAGAAGTTCTTGATAAAACGACGGTAGTAACCTGCCAAGCCCATGAATGACCTTATATCAACAAAATTTTTAGGAACAATCCATTCCATAATTATCTGAATATTTTTAGGGTCCACGAATATTCCTTTAGATGATATTACATCCCCCAAATACTAGATTCAGTACTTGAAAAAGTCACACTTGCTGTATTTGGCGTACAACTGATTCTCCCTTAAGGTTTGTAACACTATTTTAAGGTGTTTTTCATGTTCCTCATGATTTTTAGAATATATCAGAATATCGTCAATAAATATGAGTACAAACTTGTCTAAGTAAGGCTAAAGTATGATGTCCATTAGACTCATAAAGGTTGCAGGCGGGGGTTAAATTTGATGGGTCCCCATACCCATCGTAGAATTTTTTTATGAGGATCTTATTTTTAAATGACCCTTCATATCACTTTTAATATTTCCTTTTACCAGTTTGATCTAACTTAAAAGAAAAGAAAAAAATGTATACTTGCAAATATTGAAGCGAATGCAATTAAAATTTGAACATATTAGGATGAAAACAATGTGCCATTGGTAAAAGTAAATTTCCAAAGTTTCATTTTTAATTAGATTTATTTTTCAAAAAATATAACATTTTATTTTAAATTTCAATAATATTTTTCTAAAATGATGTCTAACACGTGGATATTAGATATTGTCAATAAAGGTCTTCAAATGAAAGTAAAGGCCAGTTGAACTTACTGAATTTAAGATGAAGCCTTTCCTAGAGAAGAGTGAGCTACTCATGAGGCTCAGTTAAAGGAGGAGCCTCGTCCTGCAGGAATTCCATGTAGGAGGGAAAATATTCCATAAAATGGAACATTCTGAGTAAATTGCAAGAATATTTTGTTAAAAAAATTTCTACGCTCCAATTATAAGAATTTGCCTATATAAATTATTCAAATATATTAAAATCTACTCAAACTTACCTGAGTTTAGGTTAAGTCTCCGCTTGAGGAAAGTTTAGTACTCATGACTCGAACTTTTGATAGGGTTAGAACTATAGTCCAAGTGATTTTTAATTTGAATTATTAATCAAATATTTAACCAAATAGTTACAACAGAAAAATTACTAGTCAAGACTTTATTAAATTAGGCGTATGTTTGCTCACTCATCAAATACATATTGATAAACTTGATGAAGAAATTTGAATATAAAGACTCTCACTAAGCTATAACTCACTCACATAAATAAATAAAATATTTATATAAACATCATTTTGAAACTCACACAATCCATAATGTCAATTTCCCTATTATCTTTAAATATCTAGTTTAATGGGGAAATGAATTATTTACTACTCGTAACAATATTTTAAAATAAAATGTATAACATAAAAAACATACCCACTTCTAAAGGCTCATATAGGAATGTATAAAATAAAAAACATACCCACTTCTGAAGGATCATCTAGGCTTACAAAATGTGACCATTGTAAATAGATTTTAACTTTGGATCCACCAAGAAAAGGGTTCAAATTCCTTTTCACTAAGTGAAAAGAGGTTTGCGTCACAATATATTTGATATCTCTCTCCACGCTTGGTATGTCTCGAGTTAAGATGGATCTAGGATGGTTTAATTTTATCGTTTAAATATGTTATGTTCCACATGAATACCATGGGTCAATACAATGGGTTCTCATACCATGGGTCAATACCATGGGTGGATACCATGAAATTATTTTTATTTTAATATTATTTTTTATCATTTTTATTTTATTTTTGATCAAGTAAAAATGTTTTCACATAGTGTGATTTTTATTTTTAGGGACAAACAACATATTCCATTACAACCAACCTATATCCATCTTAGATCCATCTTAAATCCGGAGCTATCAAGGGCCCAAAGGGATCAAATGTCTTGAGATACAAACCTCTTTAGAGTGAAAGGATATTTGATCCCCTAGATTAGGAGTTAAGATGGATCTAAGTTGTTTTAATTCCCCCCTTTAAATATGCTATATTCCACATGAATACCATGGGTCAATACCATGAAGTTATTTTTATTTTAACATTATTTTTTTATTAATTTAATTTCGATCAACCCTTTCTTGAACCAACATGCCCTTAATTTGAATGAAACTTCATGGAAATAGGTCAGCATACTCTCGGAGCATAGCTACAATATCTGTGACGGGGTGATCATATCGTTCCCAACAATTATGAACTGATAGTCCGCAGTGGAACTGATCGATCGATCTCTTTCCGTTTGCTGGTTGAAACTCGGGCTGGGATCAGAACCAGGGATGGATGGGGTGGTGCTGGGGTGCTGGGATGTTGGCTTGATGGTTTACTTGCTTGCTGCTTGTTGGTTGATAACCCAGGGCTTACATTGACCAAATAAAAATGTTTTCACATAGAGTTATGTTTAATTTCATTTTATTTTAATTTAGTTAAAAAATAAATAATTGTATTAAAAAAATAAAAATTACTATATTAAAGAATATTGTATTATTTTTTAAAATAAAAATATTACATTTTAAAATATTGTAATCAAAATGTAGAGTACAAACACTACCTATGGTAAATTGGCTATTTTACTTTAATCTTATTTTAGTTTATAATTTTATTTTATATAGTTTTAATCTTAATTTTAATTATATGTTTATGTAATTTGACTAAGTCACTCTATTAAGTCACAAGTTATCTGGTACTTACCAAATTACACTGCATTGCACCTTCTTGACAGTAAGAACTACCCACAGACAAACTGAGGTAGGGTGATATACATATATATATATATATATATATATATATATATATATATATATATATATATATATATATATATATATATATATTGAAAATTCTGATTTTTTTATATACCCGTCACTTTGACATTTTTCAAAATTATTTGCAAGTTAACCCTGATGTGTTTGTTTTAGAATAAACTGTATTTTACTGGTAAAAAGTGGAAAAACGGGTAAATGGGCGTCAAATTTAACCCCTAGTTGCTAGAGCATTGGTAAGGAAAAATGGCAATACCACAAACTCGTAGTGACCATAACGGATCCAGAAAGTAGTCTTGCAGATATCTTCGTCCTTGATCCAAATTTGATGATATCCTAATTAGAGATCAATTTTTTAGAAAGACTTGCTCCACGAACTTGATCAAACAGATCATCGATTCGTGGAAGTGGGTATCTGCTTTTGATAGTTAGTTTATTCAACTATTGGTATTCGATACATAACCTCATGGTTCCATGTTTCTTTCACACAAATAATACTGGGGCTCCCCAAGGAGACACACTCGGGCAGATATATCCTTTCTCAAGTAGCTCTTGTAGATGCATTTTGAGTTCTGTCAATTCAGGCACACTTATCTGGTAAGAAGTCCTTGATATAGGGGCTACTCCCGGGATTAGTTCAATTGTAAATTCAATGTCCCTCTTGGTTGGCAATCTAGGAATAGAATCTAGAAATACATAAGCAAAATCTTGGATAATTGGAAAGTTTTCAAGTTCAACTATTTTACCTTTCGAGTTCATATATCCGACCTGCACAACATGAATTTGGAAACCCTTCCGGATACACTTCCCTAATTTATTGGTCATTATGGGTCATAATTTGATGTCTTGCTTAATACCTTGCAACTTTTGCCTCACACCTTCACTAGTGAGAAATATGACACTCTTTTCCTTGCAGTCCAATACAGACCAATGGCTTTGCTGCCAGTCAATTACAATCAACAAATCATATGAACCCAAGGGAAGCATATTCAAATTCACATGAATTTGTTGTCCCGACACTTTAATTGAAATTTTTTCTATTTTTGCAGTTACCCGTTCCTTGGCTCTAGTAGCCAACTGAACCAACCAAGGTTTTTTGGAATTTGATGTTGGGTAGTTGGAAAAGTTCTATAACTTTTGGGCTGATATAACTTAAACTAACACCAGGTTCAATCAAAATAGAAACATGTCAATTAGCAATCTTACCTTCACACTCTATCATTGAAGGCTGGTTATCCACCTGTCGGTCTTCCAATGCTGCGTTAATTCGAGGTATACTCCTTGCTACATCTCCCACGGGCGAAGCTTCTTGCACATTAGATGCTATTCAGTTCTTGCTTTGTGGGGACAATTTCGGTAATAATGTACTTTGCCACAATCCCAACACTGTAAAGGGGGTTTGGGCACTTGCCTAAGTTCTTCTTTGCTGGTTGCTTCTGGTGTTCTAGCTCCTGGCTGCCACTTCGCCTTGGATTGTGATTTCTCCAACCCATGATTTACTGAACTCCTCTGTCCATTTTTAGGGGCTGAATTAAAATTTTTGAAATTTTGGGAGCTCCTTGGTGCTTTCTTCTGGTTCCATCTTTTCCCAGAATCCCTCTTCTTGGTTTGCTGATAACACATCCGTGCCATCTTAATTGCCTCATCCATTGTTTTAGGGCTTTCAAACTTAATCCTCTCTTTCATAAAGGTGGGTAAACTACTTAATAACCTCTGCACCTTAGCCATTTCTTCATGCAAATAAGGTACATACCTCAATAAAGTAGTGAAATTGGTAATGAACTTATCCAAAGTTAGCTTTATCAGGCGTAAATCATGGATTTCCCTAGATTTGTCATCATAGAAACTCTCCGTAAAAAAATTACTCTTGAATTATTTTTGGAATTCTTCCCAATTATTCCTTTTTTCATCAACTTTTTTCACAATATTTACCTCCTCCCACCACAGAGTGGCCTTTCCCCATAACTGGTAGATGGGCAGTCGCGCTCTGAGGTTGTTGTTATAATCATACACATGGAAATATTTATTCATTTCAATAAGCCATGCTTCAATTTCCTCCTCCTTTTCCCCATCATATGTTGGTGGCTTTATTTTCTGAAACTCTCTTTGGAGTTTTTTTCGTTGTTTCTTAGTCATTATTGAATCTTGGGCATCATCCGAATCTTCCCCATACTCGCTCCTATGCCTCTCCTGGTACTGACTGCGCTGATTATGACTCTCTACTTGGTTATTTTCAACATACTACTATTCCATTTCATACTGAGTTTCATGTTCAGGATTTGGTTGGTACGCCCGGTAATTCTGTTTATCAGAGATAATTTTCATAATCTTCTCTTGCTCTTGGATTAACATCACATTGTCATTCCTCATCTGTCCCATCTCATTTTGTAATTGTCGCACAATTTCCAACATCTGTCTTGTTTGTTATTGTTGCTCTTCCATTAATCTTCTCAGGTGGTACTGCCAGTTTTCATTCTTTTGTACCCACATTTCGGGATTAGCCCCTTCATATGATGCTTCAGGTCTTCCGGAAGATCTGAATCCTCTCTGCATATTTCTTATGGTTCTTATTCTCTTGATTCTTCTGATTACTGTATACATCACACTTCACAATCTCAATTTCCAACATAGCCACTGTTTTGGAACGTGGCTCTAATACCACTTGTAACATGTACACCAACAAAACTCACAAAATAAAAATAAAATTTAAATATACATCCATGAGAAAAAATTTAAACATAGACATCAACACTAACATAATTTTTAACATTAACATAAAAATTATTATGAACCACATATAAGCATCCACACTAAGGGTGACATATTCATTTTATGATGGCTTAATACATTTCACTATATACAGATGCTTTATAACTATGAGTTATTTGTTACATTATATATAAATTCTAAGGTTTATTCACCTTACGGTTTGTATATGACAGCGCAAATATAATTATTAACAGTTTGATTGTAGTCAAATTACATTGTATACTCTACAATATTTATGTACCCTTGTTTGTTGTGATTGCACCTGGCACGTGCTTGTCATTCAACGCTCATATTTGGATCTCATTTGGGATGATCTCGACCCTCCATGCAGTGTCATCGAACAGTGGCAATGAACCCTGTGGATTTTTGTCAATACTCCTCGATGACCCCACTTCAACATCCAATCGTCCATCTCATCGGACGATGGAGGTTGCTTAGTTTTGTTTTACCTTAACCAACTTCGGGGTTCGGTGACCATTCATCATTTTCATTTGCTTCCTTGCTGCTCCATCGGTTCAGGGGTTACAGTTGGGGTTTTCATGATTTTTGTTAGTAGAATGACCCCACTTTGTCATTGGCTTCCTACAACAATACTTTGTTGATGCTCCCTCCAATAGTATGATCCCAGTGGATGGATTCGACTTCTGTTCTCCTTCTAGAAGGTAAATGAATATACAATTCTATGTTTTTTGTATACTTTTCCTTTATAGGGGTTTGTTTCATGACATGATTTAACTCCACCTTTTCTTTTGGCAGGGTTCTTAAGTTATTTCTGCAGGATTTCTTACTGGTATGGCAAAGCAACATTGTCCACGACACAAGTATTTAGTCTGTTACACTCTATTCAGTTTAGTTGATAAATGGTTTTGGATCTGTGTACCAAGTCATGCTTGGTGTCTTTCAGGCCATGTTTCTGCCACTCTCAAACCTTTCGGCGGTCTCATAATGCCAGTTAGACTTAAACTTGGTTAACAATGAATTGCTTTGTTTTGTTTTGTTTAAGACTTTGAAGAATAATTATCCAAGGGCCATTTCTTTCTACAATATTTCTGTGAATATGAGCGGCATAGGGTTAGCCATAAACTAAATGGCTATTTTGGTTTAACTATAAATTTTAAGTGTTATTTCTAACAGCCTTGAGGTTGCCTTGGTGAACCTCAGACAACAATTTTTGATGTAATATTTTAAAAGGTTACTTGAACAGTACTAGTCTTCTAGCTATATTTTGTACTGTGACATAAATTGTTGAATGACATACTTATGATTTCAATCTTTGGTTTTTAGCATTTTCAAATGTAGATAATTGCAGGGGTTCTATGTACTTTTTCTCTATTGCTTTGTAATGGATATGTGCATCTAGTTGTAGCGGCTTCTACCTTTCTCTGTTTCTCATGGAAAAACATACTCATATTTCATATTGAAAAGTTTTATTTGCTTTTAGAAAGTCACCATCTTAGATTTATAGTTCTTGGTTTGCCAGTTTATTCAACCCTAGTTCGGATTAAAAACAAGGCTTGGCATTATCATGCTATTAGCAAGGTTATCAATGGTTTACTCTGAATTTGTACCAGGTATTGGGAGCCAAACTTGTACATATTTTCCTTCCATTTTTACCCACTTTCTTTACCCATTTGCATCATTAAAATTCAAGTCATGTTCTAAAGTGCATAGGTAAAACCCTCTACATGTCTTCTTGGAATATTTAGTCAATGAAGTAAAGTCACGAGGATTATTACCTAAATCAATTTACTAATTTAATTATTTTTGTAGATTTGGTGGTCATATGACCATATCCGCAATTCCAGGAACAACTCTGAGTTGGCAGCGCTATTTCGTGCAACATTGCAACAACACAATGACTCCAAATCCTTTCTCTACTTTCTTTAGCATCTAGTATGTCTATTATAATACTGTATAATTGGAGGCACTAGCTGTTGAGATTTTTGGAACAGTCATTATAAACATTTGTATAAGAAGAGCTCTGAAGCTATGAGTTGAGGGTTGGCTATGCAAGGAATTGAGATTTGTAACAGAACATTATTATTAAGTTAATGCAAGTTATCTTTCTGTTACTCTTGTGAGTTTGTGAGTAAATCACAACCCTAATCAGAGAGTTGGGCCGACTCTCATGATCAGGTGATGCGTGCTTTCTGTGTGTTGCTAATTCTATTTCTTATTTTGTATATTTCGTAATTGCTGTGACAATAGACGTAATTGCTGATATATTTATAGTTGTGAACGCATTGCAAGCTTTACAAATTATTACTGTTGTTAGGGTCCTATAATAATAGGATTCATAATTTTGAATTGAATTTGATTAGTCTTGTAATATGTACAAACTTTTCTTTCTGCAAAATTGTTTTCCCATACTAAAAAAAAATAAAATGTAAAGAGGGTAAAAGTCCCAAAACAAAAATCCAAGGACTGAAAGAAAAATGATCAAAAAGAAAATAAAATATGAACCCCAACAAAAAAGAGAAAAAAATAAAACATGAAAGAGATGAAAATTCAAATGCAACTACTTTTTATTTTGGATTGTGTGCATCTTGTTAAAATGTCACAATCCATGAAGGTCAAACTGCTCAATCTTGACTTTTCATGCTGATAGATAGAGAATACAGATCTAGACAAACTATTTAATCTTGGCAGATCAGTAGTCATGTAGAGAATAAATAAGGAGCTCAATAGTTTAATCTGAGCCCTTGAAAGAAATTTAGATAGTTTGTTGTTAAAAGAAAAATGAATAAGGATTTGCAAGCTCAAATGCACCCATGTAAATGAAGGAAAAATGTTAGGATGGATGATGGGTAGGTAAAAACAATTTTCACAAGGATGCATGGCAGAAAATTGGTCATTTCATTTACTAACTTCCTTTTATAAATACATTTTCCCCCTTGTAAAATATCCCTTTCCCCCCATTTTAACCCTTTTCCTTTTACAAATATCCCTTTTCCCCCATTTTAACCCTTTCCCTTTTACTAGTACCCCTTTCCTCTTATTTTAACCATTTCCCCTTCCCTAAAACCCCTTTTCCTTAGCTTAAAACCCACTTTTTGCATAGTTTTAATGGTTAAAATATGTCGGGCTCACTCCATTAAAACCTATCCCGCTATTAATTTTCACTTATTAGCATATTATATTGGACTCCCCCTGATATTGATTTAATCCATCCCTAAAACATTCCTAATTCCCACCTATAGTTTATTTTATATACATACATTTCTAATATCCCCCATATTCTATTCTACATATATTTCTCCCACCCCTTTTATTATTTTTCCCTATAGTTTAAATTAACTCCCGTTATCTATATATATATATAACCCATTTCATTTAAATAAGCCTTTCACTCCATTACATTAAATTAACATTCTCACTTCATATATTTACTAAATCCCCCCACTATATTAAAATCTCGATTCCTATTTTTATTGTAACCCTGCACACACACACACATTTATATCCCCTTCGCATACCAATTCCTGGCCCCACCATCGTTGACAACTTTCAACCCCGACAACCGTTCGATCAACACCAACTAATCCAACGGCTAATATTCATTATCACATCCCCAATAGCCCGATCATTAACACCACGAGACCTTGCGAAATAGGTTTTTTGTTCCTCGTCCCCTTGCCATGCGTAATTTCTACATTCAATCGCATCAATCCAAACCTTACTTCTTACCACATTTCGCTCATGCGAAAACCACCCAACGGTTTCTCCTGCCCATTGCGATAAACCACCTTTTGAACCATGCGATAGACTATTGTGATTAATGTATGCACCCATGCAATAAACCTGCCTGCTCCTCTGTTGCGATTAACATATGCACCCTAATCTGTGACAAAGCCATCACTGTTCGAAAACTACCTTTGTACAATATAAGAATCACAGAGTTTCCATAATATGAGATTCTGCCATTCCCTTACCTCTATTTGAATTACATAAACAAGAATATCATTGCCAACACCGAATTGAAAATCCATTTCAGTTCAAACTCATTTCGCAGTCTTCCCCCATGCCTAGAGGCCATGATCCCTTCTCAACAAACTATGTTTCATTAACTATTGATTTATTTTTGCAGGTGATTATACAAGACCTGGACAAACAATTTGGATACTAGTCACCAAACCTGTTTACTCCGGACTCTCAGCATATGAATTCAAAATATTTCATTCAACAGAAATTTGTGTATGAAGAGAAAATTAAATCAAATTAGAGACAAAGCATAAAGAAATCATTTACACAGAGACAGTAATGTTCTAATAGAGAGGAAAGGCTTTTAATCAGTAGAAGGTTGCATATAGGTGAAAGAAGACAAATGGAAGAAACAAACAGATGAGAAATAATTTTCAAAATCTGAAAGTGGTTTTTGTTTCTAACATCCTCATATACAAAATTCTCTCTCACTTTTCTAATAGCCATTATGGTTTTGGAAATTTTAAACAATATTTTAAAGCACTTTTTACAGAAAATTCCTGTTTAGTCATCCATTTGTAGAGAATATTTTGGCCAATAAGAAATGAATCTTGCAAAACGAGAGGAGTTTTATGTTCCTAATATTCCAACATACAAAAACCTATCTCAATTTATGCAAAGGTATTACAGAATGAGATATACATTCACATCTTCACAACCTATTTTTCAGACTATGCAAAGTTCTATTTTAGACATCTTTTTGCAGAGCTTATTGTGAACAACTGGAGCATAATTTTAGGAAACTGAGAGAGGTTTATCTCAAAAACATATTTATCTACAATAATATCTTTCAAATTTTACATATATATCTTGGATTGAGATATAGAAAGGGATTTATTGACCCTAGTTTTAAAAAATCCGGGAGGAAAAAGCTCAATGGTCAGTTAGTGACTAGGATGCCACCTCATCAATTAAGAGTTGCTATCAAATTCGAATTGCTCTTCTTTGTCAGCAGCAATCCAGAAGGATAGTGCCAATTTGATTCATTAGTTTTGAATGTCCTATGATTGAGTTCTATTTATGTAATACAACTGGAGATATTTGTAAGAAATCTTGATATTTTTTCAAGATATTTCAGTTTAGAATTTGTATAAATACTTCATCATTTGAAGTAATAGAGGTTGGATTTTGTAACCAGGAACCTCAAAATTCAGGGTGATGCAGTCCACTAAGTTCAAGTGACTATTTTCATTAATAAAAGAGCAGTTTTTTGAGGATTCATGTGCCATATATACTGGTGAATTTTTCCTTATTGTATATGTGCTTTGCTTTGTTTCCATCTTATTGTTTTTATAATTCTGAATTGTCTAACAGGAGTATTACTGCAGAATGTGTTAAGATCATACAATTTGCCTTTAACTATTAGTAATCTACATGTTTTATTCTGATATCCAGATTAGAGAATTCTTCATTGCTCCCTAATTTTGATTTACCTCCTTCATTATCTGGTTTAGAGGATCCTTCATTGCCCTCTTTTCCCGATTATTTTCTCTCATTTTGATATTTGGATCTGAGAACCCTTAATTTCTCTCTCATCTTGAATGAAACCATTTTCACCATCCAAATCTAAAGGATCCATTAGAAATGTCTATCTTGCCCTATTCCACTTAAGTTTGATACTTCTGCGAATTGATCACCCAAGCCTCTTTGACTCCATTGCCTAATGGCCTTCCTCTGCATTTCCAACCAAACTAATTCAAAAACCAACTTTGTACTTATTAACTAGCCTAATATCTATTTCAAATAAATCTAAATCATACAGAGAGAGCCCTCTCTGAGTTTAGGAGGGCTATATCCTAAACTCCAAAGTAGGTTTGTGGTTACCTCGGTGATTTATTTCTTTAGCCTTGAGAAATTACAGAGTGATAACAACTGCTATTCTTTTATTGTTGTTACAATGATTGTTTCTTTTCTTAATTTATCGAATCCATTATTGATATATAATTGTGCTATTGTCATCTGCATATATTTTTTGTGTTAGCCTTGTAATAACAAACACACCCAGATTGATAATTAATGTGGGAAAGGGTTGAATAACCATTTACACTTGAACATCAAAATTTTGGAGTCGTTGTCAGGGAGGCTAACAAAGGTGCAAGAACACGATTCATATTAATATAAGGACCAATCTCTCATCCTAGGGAGGGAATGCCACCCTCCTCTAGGCCCTAAGCGTAGTTGTCATGTTTTTATTTTTTGTTTATTTCTTAGGAAATGCTACCTTTCTCTAGGTCCTGACTGTTAGTCGTCCGGGGGATGGAAATGCTACCCTGCCCCAGGTCTCAAGCTTAATATTTCATTGATTTTCTTTCTTTCTTTTCTTTTTGTTAAAAATCCAATCTCTCGTCTTGGGGAGGGAATTTCTCTTGCCCTACTCCAGGTCTCGAGCGTAGAAGTTTTTATTTAAATGTTTTTCTCCTCATCAATTGTTTGAAAAAATATTCAAATAAAAGGGGTAGAGGAGGACCCTCAAAGAAAGGCATAAAATATTCGGGAAGGATCACCTATATCTAGGAGCTTTTCAAGAAGACTGAATCAGAAGCATCTTCACGGACCGCTATCAGGGTAAGAACTTAGATGAAATCTGAGGGGTAGTCTATTGTGCAACAAGTGCTATCCACGGTACCGGAGAAAACCTTTTCAACGATAGAAGAAGAAGTAAACAAGGTATCAGTAGAAGAAACATCCCTGTTATTGGAAGAAGGAGAGGAAATTGTAAGCAGGCGATTTGAGGAATTAAGCAATTTCAGGGGGGAAGAAGAACTTCTAAAGGAGTTTGCATCACCACGAGATTGAGGAATTGCTGTGAAACCTCCTGTGGTTGAATTACCTCAATCATCTGTTGCATAACTAGTCGAAATCTTGGGTGAGTATTGGAGGATATTTATGGCACCTGCAACTTCCTCTATTGATTTCCCAATTGGGGACATCAGAGGTGATGCACCAATGAAGCCTATCCCTTTAACAAATTTACCTAATTTTCATGGGCTTTCCTCTGAAGACCTCAATACCTTCCTCTTTGATTTTGATATTGTCTGTCGGGGGTATGACTATATTGTTGATGCTCAGAAATTGAAGATATTCCCTGCTACGTTGAAGGGAACAACCCTGTGATGGTTCATAGGTTTGGGGGGTAAAACTATCTTCTCATGGGATGACATGAAAAATATTTTTCTGGAGAAGTATCGAGATTATTGTAAGTCCCGTGATATCAAGGAAGAAATTTTCAAGTTTATACAGAAAGAAGATGAGAATATGGAAGATTGTGTCAAGCAATTTAAATATACGCTGCAGAGGTCAGGCCATAGTAACCTAGACAAAGATATTTTGAAGATCAGCCTTCTCCGTGCATTAAGGGAAGACTCTTTGGAGATTTTAAACATAATAGGAAAAGGGGATATATCGAAAGAATATTTTGATACTATCTGCGAGTTGTGCATCCAATGTTCGCGAGGGGTTGCGAGAAATAGACAAGGGATTCAATCATCAAAAATGTCCGATGGAGGGGTCACAAAGGCAGAAATTGGGAATTTGCTAGATAATATGAGGACCGATATCTTGAATACACTATTTTCCCAGATGGACACGTTGCAAGAAAAGTAGAAGCAGATGGAATTGGAGAAGATCAGGGCCATATTCTGCCCTCAGTGCAGAAAGAAACATCCGCTGAAGGAATGTCTATTGAACACAGTTGAAGTCTGTGCAATTTTTGAATAGATTCATGCAACCAACTCATGCCCTTCCTTTCCAGGATTGAAGGCATTATTTAAAGGATCAAGGGAAGAGGGCATGGTGGATCAACTATATTACATGGGATCGAAGAAGCCATGGCAGCCACGACCACCGAATATGAATCAAGGTATGCCTCAAGAGCCATATTATTCTTTCAGAAATTTGAATATTGGTCTCTAGTCTGTACCTTTTTCACCAACATGGACCCAATATTATCAATATCCATATTAGAAACCATGGTTCCCTTAGACTATTTCAAAACCTTCACGGACCTAGAACTGGCGTGGACCTTCTCCTCCTGGACAATTCCCCCAACCTATGCCACAACAACAACTTCATTTTCCTTCCAATATTCCTCCTAGTAATCCACCCCTTCGACCTTAGCTTCCCATCCAACCCAATCCTAACAATAAGGGAGCTCAACAAGCTGACACTCTCAACCTTCCTTCATACAACATATCTACTACATAATTTAATGGAATAAATTTATGATCTCTGCGGGTAGTGAATGCTCAAAATTCACCCATTATCATTGAACAAGTTGATGGTGAGCTCATGAAACCATAACCAAAAACAGTTGGGGATAAACAAAACCAAGACATTAAAAATCAAACACCTCTTCAACCTACTGTTAACTAGGGATGCCAATTTAATCTGCCCTATCCTGAAATATTGGCCCTCAGTAAAGAGAGCCCTCAAGAAAAATTTGATTTTCTAGGGGAATTACAATTTTTTTTTGCTAAAATTCCCCTGCTCCAAGCTACGAGGGATGTACCAATCTATGTGAAAACACTCAAAGAATATTGTTCTAAAAAACATGGAAAGAAATCAAGGGACCCACTTAGCATCCATGTAATGGGAAAATTTTCTAACATCATGCTGGGAAATTTTATGCCTGTAAAATATGGGGACATAGGGAATCCAATTCTCAGGGTACAAATTAATGGGGTTGGAATCCAAAATGTACTAGTAGACTTGGGTGCTACCATAAACATCCTTACTTCTGAAACTATGCATGCATTGTGTCTTAGAAACCTTAAACCTACTCCTGCTGTCTTGGAATTGGAAGATATATCTACAGTAAAACCAGTAGGGAAGTTGGAAGACATTACAATTTTAGTAGACTCATGGCACTATCCCATGGATCTCTTAGTATTACAAACACAATCCCCAGCTGGTGGCTATCCCTTAATTTTGGGAAGACCTTGGTTTGCAACCTCAGATGCCTATATTGGGTGTCAGTCTGGAATATGGTTAAATCTAATGGGAAGGTCATGAAGAACCTCACTCTTTATCATCCTACGGAACCAATTCCATCAGAGAAACCATCAATCAAACGAAAACCTCTACTAATGGAAGGATATGAATCTAAAAATGAAGAAATTAGACCGATCCTTACCATTGGGTGAGCCCTTCAATTCAAAACAAAAAAAGAGGATGATACTATTAACACTTTTATTAATGATCCCTGTTTTGTTCCTGATTCAACTCGTCAGATTCTGGAATCCTCCATGAGCTATAAAACACAGAAAAATATTAAACCAAAAGATGAAATTGAGAACATGCCTACGACTTCGTCCCACGATAGTATTCCCATTGAAATTGAGCCGGGAAAAACATTGAACATCAACCCGAATATTTCATAATTCTAGACAAAATAACTCCTAAAAGTTCTTCAAAACCATAAGGTTGCCTTCACCTGGGATTACACAGACATGAAGGGGATTCCTGCTAATTTATGCACTCATCATATATACACCAAAGAAGATTTCCATCCTGTAAGATAGCCTCAGAAAATAATGAAACCAACAGTAAAGAACGTTGTTAAAGATGAGCTTCAGAAGTTACTGGACGTAGGATTAATTTACCCCATCTCGGACAACCAGTGGATGTCTCCACTGGTTATTGTTCCCAAGAAGAATGGTTTTTAATGGCTAATTTGCATGGACTATAGGGAATTGAACAAAGCAACTCAGAAAGACCATTTCCCTTTATCGTTCATCGACCAAGTCCTGGATACCTTGGCTGGGAAGAATTTCTTCTCCTTCCTGGAAGGGTTTAGTGGGAATAATTAGATCCAGATAGCCCTTGAGGACCAAGATAAAACCACCTTCACATGCCCTTTGGGAACCTTTGAATACCGAGTCCTGACATTCAGTCTTTGTAATGTGCCTGCAACATTCCAGAGGGCAATATTGGGGATTTTTTTTTATCTAGTTGACGACAACGTTGATATTTATATGGATGATAATCCATACTAGGATTCATTTGAAGAAGGATTGGAAAATTTAGAAAAAGTGCTTGAAATATGCAAGAAGACCCATGTCTCTGTGAGTACAGTTAAATGTCACATGATGAGGGAAGAGTGAATAGTTCTGGGACACCTGCTCTCGACTACTGGAATTCGAGTTGATCCGGCCAAGTTGGAGGTAATTTTGCATTTTCTTGTACCTAAGATACCCACACATGTACATAGTTTTATTGGTTGTGCTGGCTATTACAGCCATTTTATAGATTTTTTTTCTAAAATAACATCCCCACTTTTTCAGCTGCTAACTAAATATGTGGAATTCTTGTGGACAAATGATTGTGAAGCAGCTTTTATAAGAATCAAGGAACTTTTTTGTGGAGCTTTGATCCTGCAAGGACCAAATTGGGCACTCCCATTTCACATCCATGCCAATGCCTCTTAGACTACAGTTGGGGTGGTTCTAGGACATCGGGAATATAAGAAACCAATGCAGTTTACTATGTCAATAAGAATTTGACTCCTGCTAAACTAAACTACACGATAACTGAAAAGGAATTACTAGTTGTTATCTATGCCATCAATAAATTTCGACACTATATTATTGGGTATCCTAGTTTCATACATACTGATTAGGCAACAATTAGGTATTTGATGAATAAACCTATCACCCCTGGTTGCATTACGAGATGGTTTCTATTGCTTCAATAATTTGATATCACAATGGTAGATAAACCAGGGAAAGATAATATGGGTACTGATTTTTTGTCTAGATTGGATAATAATGACGAGGGCACACCCATAGAGGACAATTTTCTAGAAGAACATATTTTTTCAATTTCCACTAATCCTTCATGGTATGCAGATATTGCTAACTATCTTGCTACCGGAAAGGTGCCTCATCATTTTTCATACAGGGAACAATTAAAGATCATTCATCATAGTGCCTGATACTCCTATATAGCAGGATATCTCTTTCATACAGGGGTCGATAGCAAGTTCGGCGTTGCGTATTTGAGGATGACATCTATGAAGTACTGAAGGCTGGTTATGATGGTCCTTCCGGAGGGAATTTTGTAGATAAGAGGACAAGGCATAAGGTATTACATATGGGATATTATTGGCCCTCTATATTCCAAGATGCTCGAGACTATGTCAGTGGATGTGACAACTGCCAATGGATGGATCAACCTAGTCGATCAGATGAAATGCCACTACAGCCCTAAGTAGTCCTTAAACCTTTCAAAAAGTGGGCTATTGATTTTTTCGGTCCGTTTAACCCACCTTCACATCAGAAGGTCCACATTTTGGTCTGCATAGACTATGTGACTAAGTGGGTGGAGCCAAGGTTGTTATGAAAGAAACATAGCAGGATGTTTCATATTTTCTATTTGAAGATATTTTTGCTCATTATGGTGCTCCGAGAGAGATTGTTTCAGATGGAGGAGCACAATTCACATCACACATGATATAGAGGCTTATGTAGAAATATGGAATAAAACATAGAGTCACATCTATATATCATCCCCATGCAAATGGTCAGGTGGAAAGCACGAACAAGGTATTGGAAAATATCCTGACAAAGACTGTGGAAATACATCATTGGGATTGGGCTGAAAAACTTCCTGAAGCTCTTTGGGAACACATAACAACATGGTAGAAAACAATAGGGTTTTCACCATTTGAGTTGGTTTATGGGAAATCCCCCTTGTTTCCAATAGAATTTGAGATTAGTACACTCATAACAACTCTTGAGGTAGGACTAGATCTGTCAGATGCTCAGAAACATTGGTTGGAACAACTAAATGAATTAAATGAAATCCGTTCGATGGTTTTCCAGAAGACTGCTGCGATTCAACAACATAGAACAAAAAGGCATGATAAATTTATTAAAAATAAAGTGTTTCATAGAGGAGATTAGGCATTACTCTATGATTCCCATTTTAATGCTTTCAAAGGAAATATTTTCTCTCGTTGGATGGGACCTTATGAAGTGGACACAATTTTTGATAATGGAACAGTCAGAATTTTCACAATTGATGATACACATGCTTATTTTATAGTAAATGGACATCGTCTAAAACTATATCACCGCCCAACTTCTAAGGATACCTTCATTAAACATCTCTTTGAAAAATCTGGTCTGAAGGTTGTTAGTGCAGATAATTCCTCCTATGCATCCTTGAATTAAAAAAAAAAAAAAAATTCTATATATATAGTAATATAATAAAATATTGTTAATACTCAATTGTTTTTTTTTGTAGGAACTACTACTGGTGTTCAATTTTGCGGAGATGAAAATTTTCCCAAGTGTTGGATGTTGTTACCCTTTCAATGTTGTTACTCCGAAAATTTTCAAAGTGTTGGATGCTATTACTCATTCGGTGTTGTTACTCCTCCAATGCTGTGAATCCATAAATTTTCTTAGTGTTGGGTGCTGTTACTCCTCTCGTGCTATTACTCAGGAAATTTTTACTCAGGAAATTGGGTGTTGTTACTCTGTAAACTTCTCCAAGTACCCAGTGCTGTTAATCCTTCGATATTGTTACTCTGGAAATTTTCTAAGTGTTGGGTGGTGCTATTACTCACCCAGTGTTGTTACTACAGAAAGTTTCTAAGTGTTGGGTGTTGTTACTCCTCTCGTGCTGTTACTCACCCAGTGATGTTACTCTGGAATTTTTTCTAAGTGTCCACTCCCTCATTGTTGTTACTCTACGAGGCTGTTACTTTGCTGAGGTAACTCACCAAGTACATCCATGTCGAATTTTACGAATTTGATTGAATATTCCATTGAAAATACATTTGACGTGCCTGTGGATGGTCATTTATTAGGGGGGGTGTTGTCATAACTGAATAACAACATAATAAAATCACAATAATGATTTTCCAACGTCATTGTTAGAACCCGTGCCGATAGTGACTTCCCACGATTTTCACCATTATTTCGCATAATTATTGAAATGCATTGGGACTCAAAGTAAGTACACTGTGACAAGCTAATAAATCCTTTCTAAATATTGCGAAATAATTACCATCACCATTTATCATTATTACCATAATCTATCTTGATTTTCCTCGTTTTTCGAAATACTATCCATTTTTATTTTTACCATTACCCCATTCCATTTTCTACCATGCTATCACCGCAAAGGATTAACTGTCGATACTACCTCCCAACGGTACTCTTCTGTTCCAAAGTGTTGCTACATAGATTCTACGGGATGGGCGGATTGGATGTGAGACATCAACCCAAAAATACAGCTATGGTCCGCAGTAATGCAGCTGCATGGCAGGTTTTTATAGACGCAGTCTAGGATGTATATTTCGACAGATTGTAGTGATTTGATGAGAAATTCACAAAAAAATTTGCTATAAATATGGATGGGAATCATTCAAGGGTGTGGCGCTTAGAATTTACTATCACATAGGAGGTCATTTCAGCGTTCAGTGGACTACCACAGTGAGGGAAGAAATGGTTTTCATGAAAAAATCCCCTGCCGGAATTTCCAGAGTTGTTTCTACAAGTTGGAGAGAGGGTAGTTCAGAAAGGGAGAGGATACAATCAGAAATATCTTTCACATCCATGGGGTGAGGTGGCATATTATTTTATGAGGTATATAAATTTCAAGGGGCGATTTACTACCCTGTTCAAATATCACTTTAAGGTCCTAGCTCACCTCCAATATCGGCAAGCACAAGTTCACTCCCTGGACATGCCTTTCTTTCTTTTGAAAAATCTTCAGCTTATGGCAGAATCTGCCCAGTGCTCGCGATAGGTATTGGCGGTTCTTACAAATCATGGGATGGTTTGTCTACTAGTAACATATGGATTGGCTCAATTTCATGTTCCCTAGGCATAATTTCTTGAGTTTACATAGGAAGAAGTGGAAGTTGTGATAGTTGTGAGAGAGGAAGATGAGCCAGAAGAAATGGAGGAAGAAGAAGCCATAGTTGATGCTGCTGCACAAGAACTAACATCTCTTGTTGGTCCATTAGAGGAAGATGAACCAAAAAAAATGGAGAAAGGAAGCCATAATTGATGCTGTTACATAAGAACCAACATCTCCTATTGGCCCATTAGAGAAAGAGGAAGCAGAAAGAATGGACGTAGAAGAGGCCGCAACCAATGTTGTTACATAAGAACCAACATCACCTGTTGACATGACAGAAGAAGAAACAATGAATATAGAAGGTGGTACAGTTGAGGCTGTTACATAAGTGCCAACCTTGCCTGTGGGACCAATTGATGTGGGAATTATGGAAATAGAGGATAGAGCCGATGTTGTTCCTTAGGAATCAACATCCACTGTTGAGGCACAAAGATAATCAACACCAGTTGGAGGAATGAAAAGTGATGATGTTACACAAGAACCAACACCACTTGTCCAAGTGAATTTGGATCCTGAAGTAGGTAGTGGTGCTACACAAGAAACACCACTAATTCAGACGAGCCATGAAATTAAGGAAAATATAGGTCTTGTAGTCGACAATGTTCCACAAGAACCAGTGTCGATTGCAGGATAAGAAGGTGATGAAGAAGACGGCTTGGTCCAAACATAGAATAAAGATGGTGAAGAGAAAGAGCCTAAGGTAGAAGACATGACCAGAATAGAAATAGAGGAGAATGTCCCCCATTCTCCATTTCTTACCACTCTACCGAGAGGTGTAAAGAAGTTTCGCTCCTCGTCGCCTTATGGAAGAAGTAGTTGTCCCTCCGGTCTTAGAATTTGTCGGGATGAGTTCGGATATAATTGCTGGTACAGCCATTTGCAAACCAACGCCTGCTGATTCACATCTAGAGTGGCCCAAAGATTTAAATGTGGAAACACAAGAACCCATGTTGATAGAAGGACAAATGACGGATGATGCCACTCCACCAGTGGAAATTACCCAGACTAAAGTTGATCTGCAGGGGTCAAAAGAAATTATTGAGCCTTTAGAATAAAAACTTGCAGCAGAACAATAATAGAGGATGGATGTCGAAGGCATTGCCCAAGTGGCTGTAGAAATTCCTGAACCAGAAAAGGAAAATGAAGAGACTGCTCCTAAGGAGAGGGGACAATTTAGGGAGGATTTGGTGAAAAAGGAGCTAGTCAACATTTTTGTTGACAACAACCCACCAATTCCTGAACTAGCTATGGTGCCAATAGAAGAGGTTGCTGTCAAGAAAGAATTTGTACAATAGTGCATGAGAAGGAGACCACATCTAAGGAGAGATGCCAACTTCAATTCAAGGAAACTATGTAGTTGAAAATGGAAATTAATAGGCTAAGGAAGAGGGTATCGCGGCTAAAGAAGAAGGTGAGGAAACACAAAGGGAAATATGTGAAGCCCAAGGTCGAGGTTGTCTCTACTGCTACATAGACTGGCCCTATATAATATTTGTTCGAAGCTCGTGAATTTCTCATATCTGCCGAAATCCGGAAATGGAAAGTTGTCATGGCCTGTCTCCACCAATGGACCATCACATTGAAAGAACACAGAGAGGAGATGAAGAGGGTCCATGAGTAGGTAGCATAGACAATTACTGGGTATAGATATCATCTAGACAGAGTAAGGCAAAAGTAAGAGAAGCAAAGGAAAAATATTGAAATATTAGAGGAGCAGGTGATGATGTTGAAAGCTGATAAGGAGGAAATTTTTACCTTGACACAACAGGTAATGGCTTGCCAACCTCCCCCTCATATTTATGCCTTGTTTCTCCATGAAAAATTCATTTTATTTTGCCTGGAGAGCTTTCATAGTGAGATTAGTCATGAAATCAAAGATCCGATATAGTTTCTTCGCATCCTGAAGATTCACAATGTTGTGAATCAACATTTGATGTGTGAATTATACATGCATGAATATTTCTTGAGTGATGACCATACCTTCAATCCAGTCCCATTTGTGGGAGACGTCCATTTGAGAGATTTTACCTCCTACACCATTAATCAGGTTAAGTGGAAAAAGGCTTTTGAAACATTTGAAGAGAACCAAGCTACAAGGCCACATATGATAAGAAGAGAGAATGGTCGGTTTGTGAACATATATAACAAACATGCTACCTTTTTATAGATTGAGGGACACAAGGAACGAATGTTGGCCACATAAAAATGGTGTAATATTCTCTGTACCAAACCGGTGGTTACTTTCCAAGATGATGCTGGTGACAAATGTCAAAGGAGATGGATGTTGTCATCATCAGTCATCAGAAACCAAGAGCCTTTTGGGGCACCTAAATTTGCACGAGCATTAGAGAGTTGCCACAATACATTGCATGCATCCATACTTGTAGGGTTCGGTGGATGGGACTGAGGTTTCAATTCCCCATTGTTTGGCTGCCAGCAGACCAATATACTTCGACATACAACATGGGCAATGGTTGGTGGAAGGAAATTCTTCTGACAGATGGATATAAACTCCCAAGGATAGAGATGGCAGATAAATATGACCTCAGTCAGCTTCATGCCAACCATAGTCGTTGCAATCCAGACCTACAGAGGCAACGAGCTACATGAGGACATGAAAAACGACCAGTTGTGGGGAGATGTTAGAAGCCAAACTTGTACATATTTTCCTTCCATTTTTACCCACTTTCTTTACCCATTTGCATCATTAACATTTAAGTCATGTTCTAAAGTGCACAAGTAAACCCCTCTACATGTCTTCCTGGAATATTTAGTCAATGAAGTAAATTCATGAGGATTATTACCTAAAGAGATTTACTACTTTAGTTATTTTCGTAGATTCAGTGGTCGAATGACCATATCCACAATTCCAGGAACAACTTTGAGTTGGCACCGCTATTTCGAGCAGCGCTGCAAAAACACAATGACTCTAGATCCTTTCTCTGCTTTCTTTAGCATCTAGTTTGTCTATTATAATGCTATATAATTGTAGGCACTAGTCGTCAAGATTTTTTGGAACAATCATTATAAACATTTGTATAAGAAGGGCTCTGAAGTTGTGAGTCGGGGATTGGCTATGCAAGGAATTGAGATTTGTAACAAAAAATTATTATTAATTTAATGCAAGTTATCTTCCTGTTACACTTGTGAGTTTGTGAGTACATTGCAACCCTGATCAGAGAGTTGGGCCCACTCTCCTGATCAGGTGCTGTGTGATTTTTGTGCGTTTCTAATTCTATTTCCCGTTTTGTATATTTCATAATTTTTGTGACAGTAGACATAATTGTTGATATCTTTATTGCTATGAATGCATTGCAAGATTTACAATTTATTACTACCATTCTTTTATTGCTGTTACAATGATTATTGCTTTGCTTAATTTATCGAATCCACGATTGATATAGAATTGTGCTATTGTCATCTGCATATATTTTGCGCATTAGCCTTGCAATAAAAAATGCACCCGGATTGATAATTAATGTGGGAAAGGGTTTAATAATCATTCACACTTATACACCAACACCAGGTCTTTTCAGTTAAACCCCATTTGTTAATTCTAGTTAAACTTTATCATTTTTTGGCTCTCAGGGGACATAATAGTGTAGTTTTTGGCTAACTGTTTAAACCTCTTGACAGGGTTACCATATACCCATAACCCACGAGTACCATATTATATCACAATAATAAACATGATTATTCTGGTTTCTAGTTGGCTAATTTCTTTCTCTCTCCCCTTGGTCCCTATGTTTATTGTTTTCCAACCTGAGTGATTTATTCAATAACATTCCCTCACAATAGGGTTCTTTCCATTACACTGTCTCGACATTTCTAAGCATAAATGTAATAAATCACGTGGCTGTAATTTTAAAATTGTTAAATATTCTAACATATTATTTTGTAATGTGTCTTTACACCTCTGAACAGGTGAAACATTGATACGAATATACTTAAAACTTTTCGATGTGCTTTCGATTAAAATAAATATTCTAACAAAGATTTACAGTAAGCTACAAATCTATACTTTTCTGTTCAGTAAGCATTTTAACAGAGAGTTTCATTTTATCCTAAATTCATACTTATATGCCCTTTAGGCTATCAATGCTTCTTGAGCTTTGGCTAATCTCCTAACCATGATAAGGATGAACACACTCACTTCTCCTCACCGAGCTCCAGCTCTTGAGTAGTTCACACAGTTTTTTCCACACAACCACCTTGGCAACGAGACTCCGCTCCAGCCTCTAGTGTTAGGTATAGATTGATCCACTGACTCTCCTTGTCCAAATCGGGAGTTCATCTCTGGTAGTGTCCTGCCTCCTTTAGACCATTGTATTTTATCTAATATATCAGACTCCATTGCCCTCCTCAGAGTTTTTGGAGGAAAAAACCAACCCTTGCCCCTCTCTAGATTTCCAATAAATCTATAAGGGAGGTGGTTATAACCATGCAAATGTCTCAACTGATCAGGGCTCCATTTAGTTAATAAAACACAATATTTATATTCAATTTAAAATGATACACAAAACAATTCTCATATTTTATTTGTACTTAAAATACATTAAAACAAAATAGTTATCACAGTAAGTACTAGTAAGTCTTGATAATCAATCATTTGTAAACAACAGGGGGGTTATAGTCACAATACTTACAATGGAACAATGTGTGTGGTAACAAATGCATTGATTCTGGCATTTGACATTATTACTAGTTATTTTGGCTCATTTTTTGGTAATGGTCAAACTAGAATGTGAGTCCATTTGGTTCTAGATGGGTGGAGAGTTGGATTGGAAAATGATGCCTAATCTAATAGTTGAGGGAAATTTCGTGGCGAATAAGCCATGGAACAAGGATAGTTTGGGATGAATATAAACTTGCCTATTCAAAGCGTACCTAGGACCCTGGTATAAGGATACACGTTGTGGCTTTACAACACTTGGTGGTAGGCAAAACAATGCTCCTATTGGTTTTCTACACATTGGAGAATCAACTAGATGTGTTGTTGGGTCCTATGGATTGGAGGAAGGTATGTAAAAATTAGTTTCTCTGCTTGGTATTACCACGTAATTATCGTGGATTCAAGTTTTAATCTTTGTATTGGTGTGTCTGTGGTTCTTTACGTAAGTTATAGTGGTGTCATCACTCTAAGTTTGGAGTAGGGGACTATGGTTTTGAATTTTTTTTTTGTGCTTCGTGGGGTTCGGCCGGAGGGGTATGTGGCTACCTTATTCCTCACTACGCTGAACTCATTGTCTAGGTACCGGGGTATGTGGCTACCTTATTCCTCACTAGGCTGAACTCATTGTCTAGGTACCGTTACTGATATTTCTGAACAAGATTCTATAAGGACTAAGAAAAACCACAATTATCCATTCTTGGATTTTTGTTTAAAAGAGCACGTACGTGGTACCTTTCATTTTCCAGATGGGCATACTAGAGGTTTATTAGTTTCTAGGTTACTCCTAGGTTTATTTTTAAGTGTTTGGGTCAAGCCTAGTTTTGGGTGGTCTTGGACATACAAGTGGGTATAGCTACATCAATTTTTCCTTGCACTTAGGAGGCCTCAATGTTAGACTGTTTGTTAGAGGACTGTGTGTGTTTCTAGTGGTGGTGTGGGAAGGTCTAGCCTCTCAGTTTTTTATAATTTCCCCTAGGCCCCTGTCTAGGTGAAAGGTTCTTATGTTTGGGTCTCGTAGGTAGCTTATCTGGTTGTATTGAAGTCTAGTGGTGCGAATGTAGTCGTTATGCCTGGAGGGTGTATTGTTGTGCAACTAAAATTACAATGTCTCACCAACGAGGAAAAATTAGAAGGGGAATTAGAGCGAAGGGTTAGTGGGTAGGCATCTATTGGGCGACCAAGACCTTGGTGAGGAAGTGGACCCCAAACCAACCCAAACACTTAGCACATAGAAAACACTCCCCTCCTAAGACAACTACTTGGAATGTTTTAACCATACAAATTTATTATTTTCATTTAAAAAAAAAACATATATAATATATACATACTTAAAATTGAAATATTTCAAAAATTGAAATATTTTACTTAATATAGACATTGAAATATTTCAATTATATTTGTTTTCAACATTAATTATTTTTTTGTTATTAAAATATTTTTAAGTACACCTCAATATTACCTATTTTTTCAAATTGAAATATTTTATTTATAACTCACATTGAAATTTATTATTATTATTATGTCATTAATTTTTTATTGATAAATGAATGAATTACACATGTTTGTCTTATTACTCTTATTATAATATAACACAAAGGCATAAAACATAAGATAGTTGATGGTATATAGTAATTGGATTTTTTTACTTTCAATTACTTCTTATCTTTAAGCATTAAAACATTTAATATAACATAGTGTAAAGGATGTTCCTCATGCTCTTGCAACATATGAACTATATGGTACATGATGAGCTTGCTTCTGCATAAAAAGATGGTGGAAATTATCTTATGTTATATGTCTTTTTAATTTTTAATTTTTAATTTTTATTTGAATTTTTTTCTAAAGCTAATATAAAATTAACTTATTTCACATGGATATTGAAATATTTTATTTATGAAAATATAAGTTTTTATTTATTTATTTGCTAAAATAAATAACTTACATTGAAATATTTTATTTACTTATAAAGTGAGATTGAAATATTATTACCATATCTCCTTCATACAAGGTTATAATATCAATAATGAATTGAGAATGAAATGGATTTACCACATCTCCTCTATACTCGGTTATAATACTTTTAATTAAAACTATCTAAACATGTATATTCATTTTTCCTTTTTTACTATATTGTTTTTTTCTTTACAAAGGTTTTTTTTTAATGGTACACTTGTCAACTCCAAATTATCAAGCATCGTCTTAGGTCTATAGAATTAGAATAATAATTTGTTTTTTTCATTTAAAAAAGAAATTATATATAATATATAAAGCTCAACTTTTTTTTAGTTATTAATATATTTTTAAATACATCTCAATATTACTTAACTTGGCATATTGAAATATTTTATGTATAGTCCACATTGGATTTTATTATTAGTATTATTAAATGTGACATATTAATTTTATATTTAAACAACATCTGTCACACTTCTAATCTTCTTGACCTATTAAGCCAACCCACCTTTAGCCATCTTGGAACACTGATTTCCCTTCTCTTTTACCATAGAAACAAGATTTTGAAGAATCAAACTTAGATTATTTCTCCTCTCTTAAGGCCTGATAGGCCAAATTGGTCTTATACGATAACCATCACCACCACCACCACCACATCCTAAGACTCAGAGGCATCTTACAATAGTGAAAGCTTGCCCCCTTACAAATCACTAGCTAATGATTCCAAGTGGGTTGGTTTTCCTTGAATAATGGCGATGAGTCATCGTGCATTACCGGATAACAACCAAAAATAATATGAGTTAGCATGCATTAGCTGAATTACCAATAATGGTATGAGTTATCCTAAACAACCAATAATAGTATGAGTTATCTTGCATTAGCTGATAATAGCATTGTCCCCACTCTTGGTCTGACAACTGAGTTACAATAAAATTTCAAACTTTTTTCTATTTATTTTTTTCTGCTAAAAATGAGGGTAGGTCCACCCCAAGGGAGCACAACCCCCCACCAAACTAATCTGAGCCTAACTCAACGGTGTATATGAGAATTGAATATGTGATGTCCCAATAACAAAGTGTTTTTAGTAACCAGACCTCAAACAATTGACCTAACCCTCTAGGCTAAATTTTCCCAATATATATATATAAGTCTTACATTGAATTTTTTTCAATGAAGTATAAGAACTATGCATACTCCTTACACTTGAGAGTGAAAATATAAATATATTTTTTCTTCTTCTTCATTATTTTATCTTTCTTTAAACTTATATAAAATTAAGTTACATTGACATTGAAATATTTTATTTATGGTAGATGATGAGAGTGAAATATTTTTACCACTTCTCCTTCATATTGAATTATAATATATTAATAAACTATCTAAACATGCATATATATTATATGTTTACCACATCTTCTTCATACTACACAATAATAGTTTTAATAAAACTATGTAAGTGTGTATATTCATTTTTGTTTTTTTTATTATAGCCAACATTTTTTATATGAGACTTTTGGATCCATCACATTATGTTTTTGAGTTGACATTTAGAGCCAACAAGTGTTGCTCATCATCTCGACGCCCATGAAAAATCTGATCATCTTTCATTAGATAAATAGGTAAAAAATGCAGAGGAAGAGATTCTAGAAGGGTAAAAAAGCAAACAAATTTAGATAATATTTCATTAAATAAATAAGTAAAAAATGAGGAGCCAGAAATTCCAGAAAAGTTAAAAAATAAACAAAAAGCCCAATAAAAGTTAAGTCAAATGAACATTAAAAAAAAATCAATAAAATAAAAAATAATATAATAACAAACCATAATAACTAGAATCTAACATACTAAATATACATATAGTATTAATTAATATAAATAACAAAATTATTATAATAATATAAAGAAACAATTATAATATTATCAAAACAAAACAACTAATTTCAAACATCAAATTAATAAAATTAAATAACTAAATCATAATAACAAAATCCAAGTTTTATATATATTAAATTAAGGATTTTTTTTTTTCAATAACTAAATCATAATAACAAAATTCAAGTTTTATATATAAATAAGTTATATACACATTAGATTAAGGATTATTTAAAAATAATAATAATAATAATAAAATGCAAAGTTCGATATGTAATTTTCCAGTTGTACACAATTTGATTTGAATGTTGAGTAATTATTAGAGGAATCTTAACCATTACAACATCAAATAAATGAATACAATTTGAAATTTTTTCATAAACATTAAATTTCTTGAGAATATGATAAATTATTCCATAGCCAACAAGCAAGAAGGAACAAGCAAGAAAGAAAGAGTGTTACAAAATTTCTTGGGGAATATTAATTGGCCATGAGAACCTCTGTTTTAAGTTGGTATGTGTTGGTAAAGAAGACTCGCCAACCAATGTAAGTTGACATGATACTACTGAAAGTGGAAGCACCGATTACCATATTCATCACAACCATTTGGAGTTGAATTGCTTGGAGAGGAGAAGAACCTCCCATGATAAGCCCAGTCATCGCACCTGGTAGTGAAATGAGGCCAACCGTCTTTGCATTGTCCAAAGCAGGTGAAAGAGCCAATTTTAGAGCCCTTCTAACATGTTGCAATATTGCTTGCCTTGGAGATGCCCCTAGTGCTAGAGCCGTCTCTACCTACATACATATACACACAATGGACATTCATCATCATCTTTCTTTTGTAAAGAATGAATTTTGGGTTGAGTAACGAATTTTAGAGGGGAGGAAATGTCGAACCAAGATTCGTTGATGTTTTAAATCCTCTCGGAGGCGCCTCATGGTGACTCCAATGACAGTCATTGATTTTCCAACCATCATTCCTGCTATTGGAATGATATATCTAGGTGTTAATGGAAACACATTTAATATAAAAAGCAGACATAGTGTGAAGGATGTTCCTGACAGAATCGACGCTCCTGCAACATATGAACTATATGGTACATGCTTTGCTCGCTTGCCTGCAGTATAAGCAGCTACACTTACCTGCATAATAAGATGTGGAAATTATTCTTTAATACAAATTCACCCATTTTTCAACTATTATGCTACTCATTTATTATTAAAACATAAAATATATTATATAAAAACTATGTACATGTTATAACCATGATTTGAAGACCAACTTGGTAGCCTAATCATGACATGATCATTTAATAAACAATTCAACTTTTACTAAATAATGTGTTGAATATCATATAACCAGCACCACATATTTCATAAATTATTAACAATATACATTGAATAAAGTTGTAGTCTAAAAAAAGCAACAGAATAGCCCAAAATCTGGTAAAGATTTTGAAAAAAATTGACAAAGATTTATCAGAATCTTGTTTATAGTTGTTAAACTTCAGTATTTTGAGTGCCTTAACGGTTTTTGATAATGCTGAATCCATTTTCACTATCAAAATGCAATTCAGACACTCCAACTACCTGATTTTTTGAATTTTTTTTTACCTGATTGCTGTCGTCCGGACTACTCCATATGCTAAGTAAACAACTTCTTAAATAAATAAAGTGTGGAATATAAAAAAATTAAACCAGTTGACTTGTTATTATTTTTTAGTGGTGTAATTTAATTAATTGAAGAAACAATTTTTTTAATTAAAATGACAATATAAATTTATGGAATCTAAGCTTCTGTGATCCACAATATAAATTTGTAGAAATTCTTTTGGTAGTAATCACATGCAAAGGAATTTTTTTGTTTACCTCGTTCCTTTGCATGTGATTACTACCAAAAGAATTTCTAAAAATATAAATTTAATTGAGATTAGGAATTTGGTTTCTGTGAATTGTGTATAAAAAATTTCGGTGAAAATCACATTTAAGCAGATTTTGTCGACACCTTTCGAACCAGCGAATAAGATGAAAAATCTTATCTGAATAAGAAAAATACTAAGACAAAATAGTAATTGAATTATTATTATTATATTTATTTAATAGTTAAAATATTTGAATATAATAAAATATTTATATATTCTTAATTAATAATAATCTAAAATAAAATTCTAAGATTAAAAAAAATAAAAAATAAAAATAAAAAAAATAAATTGCATAAATAATAATAATAATAATAAAATAAATAAATAAAATGTAAATAAATAAATAAAAAATAATAATATTAAATAAATAATAATAATAATAAATTATGATAAATCAAGAAAGAAATAAATAAATAATAATAATAAATAAAAATAAGAAAATAATAATAAATAATAATAATAAAAATAAATTAATTAATAAAGTATAGAAAGGGAGAAAGAAGAAACTGGTTGATCCATCAGTCAAAGAATTCATGAACATGTTGCTGACATTAAACATAATAGATCTTGCTCCTATGCCTGAGTAGAGCATGTTGAAAAGACAAAGCATCAATTTTGCATTGAAGATGTGAAGGTTATTGCGAGAATTGACCGTTTCCACTACCGAAAGTTGAGGGAGGCCTTAGAAATAGAAAAGAGGCCAGTCAACCTTAACAGGGATGATGGGTGGAGTGTTAGCAGATGCTAGATCCCTGCCCTTCATTCTTACATATTGGTTTTTTTCCTTCAGTTCTCCCTTTCTCTACTTTATTAATTAATTAATTTTTATTTATTATTATTATTATTATTATTATTATTTATTTATTTATTTATTTTTAATGTAATTTATTTATTTATTTATATTACTATTATTTATATTTATATTTTTTTAATTTTAGAATTTTAGATTATTATTAATTAAAAATATATAAATATTTAATTATATTCAAATCTTTTAATTATTAAATGGATATAATAATAATAGTTTAATTATTATTTTGTCTTAGTATTTTTCTTATTCTAGTCAAACTAGCCCGTTATTCCACAACGGCTAGTTGGAGTTTTCTATCTATTTAAACTGGATCCTAGATCAGATTTCTCATCTTGAGTTTTCCATCTATTTAAACTAGATCTTGTCCTGATGATGAACTACACTAGCTGGTCGTTTTCTATCTATTAAACTGGGTCCTAGATCAGATTTCTCATCTTGTCCTGATGATGAACCACACTAGCTGGTTCAAAACGCGTGACAAAATCTTCTTGAATGTGAGTTTCACTGAAATATTTTATACACAATTAATTGAGATTGTTATTTTTTATTATTTAAATATATTTTAAAATAAATTACTAGATTCAATATCTTAAATATTTGCAAATTAAACAATTTAAATTTATGATTTTTAAAAATAAATTCACCATTAAAAATAGTCATTTTATCTATTAGTTAAATTACACTTTTTAACTCATTTTTTTTAATTTTAAATTTAATTTAATTAATTTTTTATATATTTTAAATTTTTTTAACTTATAATTTAAAAAATATAAAAATTTTGATTTATTTTAAATGTTTTTGAATAAATTTTTAAAAGTATAAAAATTGAGTAATGAAATATTTATATTTTCCTTTTCCTTTTATCACATTTAACAATCCCTCTCTTTCACATATATAATTTCTTCAAATAAACAAATTCTTATGTTTTAAAAATTTGGACCATTCTCAATTTGTGTGTTATCATATGCTAATCTCCTTTGTATCATTACAATTTTGTAGGATGTCTCTTAAAAGAAAAGCAAAATCTTATACTAGCCTAGATCCATTTTAAACCTAGATCTATAAGTACCAAGAGGGATCAAACCTCTTGAGGTGAAAACTTCTTTTTGAGTGCAAAATTTGAGGAAAGATTTGCAATTAGAGAGATTTGATCCCTCTCAGTGCTTCATAAATCCGGGGTGAAGGTGGATCTAAGCTACTCTCAATCGTGGGTGGCTACAAAAAAATTTTCAAACATATAATTATTTGATCATTTTGAATATGCTAAATATGTCTAAGATCAATATAGTCATTTTAATTTTAGATTGTAGAAATTATCATGTAGATTTGCAACTGCTCATGAAGTTTTAATAAAAATCACAAGGAACAAACCTCCTCTACTGCTCTGCAGAAAGTAATTCACAATCTAGAACAAAAATTCCAGAAATGCAATAACAAATAACACACATGCACACAATATTTTTCCCAGGGAAAACAATCTACTAACAACCCCAATGTCTTCTTGCATTAATATGATGAATAAGGATGCATTACAATTTATTTTCTCAACTGAGCAAAACCTACAAGTGAATAACCTATCTCTCTGCTCACTAAGAAGCTCTGACCTAGACTTAGTCAATTTTTTTCCTCTGCTTGAGCCCCTATTTCCTCGAGAAATTCCTTGAGAAATCAGGTCCCTATTATTTAGTAATTTCTCCAAAATTGACTACGCAATTCCTCAGGATGATCATCAAGTTGCATGCAACACCTATACACTCTAGAATAGTCTACAACTGATGTTACATTGCCTTGGAATCTCCACCTCAACTGGGTAACTCGAATTATCTGCATGCTCTAGCTATTTTGGGCTGATTGACTAGTTATCTAGATGATCAATGAGTTTGACTGAAGTCCCACTACACAACCGACCTTCCACTAGTTTCTCCAAACTTTGGAATTAGTTTAATTGAAAAAAATTTGAGATAACTAACTTGATTGCTAAAAATTAGTAATTGTACGTGCTTAACTGAACTCTAACTCCTCCAACTTGAATTTACTGAGTAAACTAGGTGACACAATCCATGTCACACAATTAACTGCATCCAATTTATCTGCTAATGTGGAAATTCAATTTTTTCTCAATTTAATCAAGGAAAAATCAAATTGAGAATTTCTTGTTGCATTTTACAACACTCCCTCTCAATAAGAAAGAGATTATCAACCACCCCTATCTTGCACCTGTGGAACTCAAACTTTTCTCTTGACAAGGCCTTTTTCAAAATGTCATCATCTTGTTCCTCTGTTGGAATATAATGTAGCAACATAATCTCGTAAATGGCGATACCAAATATATATATTCCTGGATCAATCATGAAAAACAGGTTTCTTAGAGAGCTTAATGCAATTTTGATTATCAGAGTAGATCACAGTTGGATCCATCATCTTACCAAACAATCCAACAAATATCTTTCTCATCTAGATTGCCTCACATGTTTCTTGACTTGCAACCATGTATTCTCCTTCTACCGAGTTAAGTGCCACAAATATTTGATTCTTGCTGTACCAAGAAACCACTACGGACCTGTTAGCCACCTATAAAATTTTGGCATAGCAAACAGGTGGCTAAATGGTTTCCAAGTCTTCAAGAGGAACATTTTCCTTGAAAACCTATCACTCTTGAAGCCTTCATGTGTTTTTTCCTTTAAAAAAATCCTCAATGTTGTGTCCCTTAAAAATCCTCACTGTTTGTGAAAGAAAAAGCTTCAAATGGCCTCCATTTGCTCCATTTCATCCCCACAAAGCCTACATTTTCATCATTTTTCCTCCTCACAAAGTCCTCCAAAACCCCCCTCATTAACCCTCTAAAGAATCAAAATTCCCTTTTAAACCTTATGGCTCCCTTCATCTGGTTTTAAAAACCCCTTTGCTGCCTACCGGAACCCTCCATTTGGCCTCAAAAACACTGAATTTGGCCTAAAAATCACCCAATCTACACTATGATAGGACTTAGCCCCCGGGTGCTTATGTGGCTTAGCCCTATTCCTCATATAACCCCTAGCCCGCAACCAGGCACTAGAAAGACAAGAAATCCTTTAAAAAGGCCGAAAACCCTTTCAAAAAGCATAAAAGCACTTCTCCGCTCATTTTATAGAGTTAAGCCCCCAAGGGCTTATCCTATTTAGCCCCCCTCCCATGAGACCTAAAGCCCAGTGGTTAGATGCTTAAGGCCAAAAGAACCCAATTAAAACAATGTTTCCCCTATTTTATTCATCCTCGAAGGATAATGTTTTGGGTTAACGAGGAACATCGATCTCCACAGGTCGACGACCCACACACAATCGGGTGCCTTCCCTTTTCATTTTCCCCCACTGCCCGACAACGAATCATAGTCGTCCATTGTACATGATCTGACGGCCACAATTAAACTTGACGATTTAACCTCCGCCCATGCATCTCTCCCCATCGGGTTTTCTCCGCACCGTCCGATCAAAACCATCAGATCTGACGGCTGAGAATGGGTTTCGTGCAAAATAAGTGTCTGAACGATAATGATTTGAAAGTGCACGATATAAGTGGTTTTGTATCACCACATGGCGCGCAATGAGTGGAATCGCGCAACTTTTGTTAAAACCACTTACTGCTCCCAATGCTGCGCGAATACCACCAGTTGTTTTCCGCATTACTACTCATCTTCCACAGTGCATTTCTTGTTCAATCGTCGTCGTCAAATGTCTTGATCTAACGGCTCAGATCTAATTTCACTCCGCCCTTTCTCCATTCACCTATACCCCCAAACAACTACATCCTTCGATCTCCATCATCTATCATTTCGATCCAACGACCATCATATAATCTCATCTCCCATTCATCCACCCTCCAAACAATTTCATTAATTAATATCAATCGTAGATCACCAAGGATTATTCTAATCCAATGGTCCAGAATGCCCGACGCACCAAAACTTCGCCAGACCATATTTTCGCCTCCGACACCATTTTTCACCGTTTTTCCATGGTTTCCACCGTTCTCATCGTCGTGCCACCATCTCCATGGTCCACTAGAGCAGTCCTCCTCCACTCCATTGATTTCCTTAACACGTTTGTTGGGTTTTGCAGGGTTACACACAGTGGAAGATTTATTTTTTCTACACAGTCTCTGTCATGATAATACAGAGTGAAGAATTTCATGTTTCAGAGCCGAAGATTGTAGGGAAGAAACCCGAGAAGGTTTTAAACGTGTGTTTTATTAAAAATATCAGTGTGAGACCCTCTCATGAACCCTCCAACGCCATTAAACCTGCACAGGCACCAGAAACAGTTAGAAAGGAAGCGACAAAGAGTATCAATGATAGTTTCAAGGGATTAAAAGCGTGTTATTGAAGAATAATGACATAATCCAATGACTAAAGAACAAAAAGACAGTATGAAGACCTGAAGGCAAAGAGTAAGCCTAATTAGACCTAAAACACAGGGATACAGTAAATTAAAGGTGTTTTAGGAAAAGACAAAGAAATCTATCAGTCCGAGAAGCCTCCACCACCACATTAGAGGCCAATTGAACCCTCTCCAGCACCAAAAGCCAACCCTATCCAGCTACCAAAAGATACCTGTAGCCTCACAGAAATCAAAGAAGGCTAGTTATTGCAAGAACAAGAGATATTTGCCTAAAGACAGCTGAACAGTTAATACAAATCAAAATAACTTATTACTAATTGTCAGCCAAGTTATTTTAAAGATAAAAAATGGCCCTGAAGTAAATCTTTTCCGCATTAAGCCTCGAAAAGTAGAAACAGAGTTATGAAACAGAGTTATAGGTTGAATGCATTCCTGCCTTATGCCTTGCATGGTCTTTAAGGTCAGGAATTGCATTGATTATGGAATTAATGATACTTAACCCCTAGAAACTCTCCCACTTCCTGATTTCCCTATAAATTCTCCTTGAGGAGCACATTGTAATGGTTGGTCTCTGGATATCTGTTGCATGTAACAGTTTTCTGAAGTTGTTGAAGCACTGTTTGTAATTGAAGATAGATCAGCTGAAATGAGAAGTTTGAAGTTGTAGAGACCCACCGAGTTTGATGATTGTAACTGATTTGAACATCAAATACAAGCTGATTTATGTGATCCTGGTCTATGTCAATGGTGATGTGTTTTCTTACTGTTAATCGTTATTTTTCTTTGTGTTTTCATTTTGTCCACTTTCTCTGATAAAGAACAGCAAATACAGAGCTGGGAATTACTCTTAACAGTGCCCTACTCTCACTCATAAGATTTATTTCTATGTTTTCCTCCTTTGAAAGTTTCCCTTTCCCCATAGAATATGTTGAAAGCAGGATAGGTTCAAAGCCCTTACTTGATCTTAAGCTATTCTAAGTGTTTTAAATGTTTTCTATTGAAAGTACATCAATGCAAGCTAGTTTCAAAGTGCTTAATTGATCTTAGATTACTTTCATGTTTTTTCCTTAAGTGCATGCCAAAGCAAAATAGTTTCAAAGTACTTACTTGATCTTAGGCTTCTCTTTGTTCTTCATTTGTTTTTTCCCCATTTCTTATTTGTTTCATTCCATAAAACCAACTTAAAGAGATCCTTTGACATAGATGACTTGCCCCATGGACCACTCTTGAACCTTGTTGTCCAATTAAATCCCCTTATGACTCCATAGCCCAATGGATTGAAGCTGATTTTTGCCTATCTTATCAGCTGAATCATCCCTTCACTTGCATACACCTTCACCCTTCATTTAAACTGCCTTCACCTTCATTATGTCTGTGCCCAACCAAAACAAAAAACCAAAAAAAACCCATGCTCTTCATAACTAGCCTAATATCACATTTCAAGCCTTAAAGATCACATCTTTAAACACACTTATAGAGAGATCCCTCTCTGGATTCAGGAGGGCTAGATCTTAGAATCCCAGAGTGGTTCATATGTAGGCTCTGCAGTTTGTATTTTCCAAACTTGTAAATTATAGAGACCCTAACATTCTGGCGACTCCACTAGGGAAAAATACCATATTAGCCTGAGTTTGGTCGTAAATCACTATGGTGGATAATAAGTCTCCTTCAAGACTCTTTAAACCTTGCACCTGGCGAATCCACAGTTCTTGAATGGCCAAAATACTCCACTAGTGATCAGTAGGCCTGCTGATTATTTTTGTTTTCACAAGACTCCACTGGGAGACCAGTTTCATTACAACATCATCCATTTTAAAGGAAACACATAGGATTAAGCTTCTGTGTTTGAATATAGTTTTCCTCTTAAAGACTGTTATATCTGGCCAACCTTCTTCGTTGAGATTGTGATACATATTGGCTTCAAGAACAATCCATTACAGAGCTTATCCTAATCCAAACCCCCCTGCAATATTGGACAACCCTGAGAGTATTCTTAGGAAGCCTTCTTTATATAAGGACCCAACTATTTTCAGACACATTCATAGAGCTAATTCAGCGCCTGAAAACCTTACAGCTCTTTCAGAGACTCAGTTTGATTTAGACTTACCAAGCAATTCACCAAGAAATAAGTCATTCAGTAGTTTAGATCAAACAAACTTTGAGCCTCCAAACTCACCTCCTCATAGTGATCAGCATATTGGTAGCAGAGAAACCCCTCCATGCACACCTCCTAATATACATTTCATTCATAAGTTGGGTCTCTCTCACCCTATATCTACTCAACATTTTGTTGTTGGTCCTAGCATTTTTGTCAGTCATATACCTGCTGCTCAAGCCCATCCTTTACCTCCACAAAACATCATCATGGCAGCATGTTATGCTCCTTTGGTGTTACCACAGCCTTTAGCTCCTTTATCCAATGAATATTAGTCTAAAATTCCTCACTTCACTGTGAAATAATATACTACAACTCAACACCATGTAGATAGGATGGAAGATGCCTTTGATTACATGGAAATAGAGGACAAGACAATTAAGATGAGGATCTTCGCTCAGAGTTTAGGAGGAGAAGTGAAGAAGTGGTTTAAAGGCTTACCTCCTAATAGCATCAATGATCTACCCTCCTTGCTTCAAACTTTTATAAACAAATGGGAATTCAGAAGCAACCCTCTCCAAATCTTAGCAGAATATAAGAATCTTAAAAGAAATCAAGGAGAGAGTGTCCAAGACTACTCTACTAGATTTAACAGTGTCTACAATGCTCTTCCACCACACATGAAACCTCCCCAAGGGATGGCCTTAGTGAAATACCCTAAAGGATTTGATGCTGATATGGCCTACCAACTTAGGGAAAGAGATTATAACACATTGGAAGACATGCAGAAAGGAGCAGTGAGTGTTGAGGCAAACTTGATTGAAAAAAGAGCTAGGATGAGGGCTGAGAAAAAGGTAACCTATAGGGATGACAACACAGCTTCTTCATCTCATTCCAAATATGATAGTCTAGCCAAAAATATGGAGAGGATGGAAAGAATGATGGAGAAAATGGGCATCCAAGTTAATAATCAGAATAGAAACCAAAATCAGAACCAAAACTTTAGGAGAAACAATCCCCCAAACAGACAAAGAGACTCTGATCAACAAGTCATACCTCCATTCCAAGAGAATTTCCTTGATGAGGATGAAGGGATAATAGAAAAATCAGAGGGAACTATCATAAACATGGTGGAAGTGGATGAACAAGATCACGTCTTTTCCACATAAGATAACCAGACCTCATACTCACATTGGAACGAGTAAGGGTTTGAAATTGAGGACTATAGGTTAGGATTCGAAAATTCCATCATGCAGGTCAGAGAAAAATATGACCTCAGAAACAAAAAGAACATACATAATCCCAAAACAAAAGCCTCTGAAATCACTATCAAGAAGAGACCTGAAAAGACTCCTAAAGTGGCTGCTGAAAGCAGTAAATCGGCAGTTGAGAATTCTAGTAAAAACAAAGATAAGGACACCCAAACCAGTGACAAATCAAGTCAAGAATCTAGCAGCACTAGAATTGCAGCTAATGCTCCTGATAAAACAGTTTCAAACATTGTACATATTGAAAATCAGCAAGCTGATCTTGCTAATAAAACAGTGCCCAACAAGACAGAATTGAACCTCTCAAAGAGTCATTCTCCTTTCAGTTTGGAGAGTGAAATAGCCAAAATTAAAATTTTTGTCCCTCTCATTGAGTTGGCCACCCAAGATGTATATAAGAGTCAAATTTTGAAAGCTTTAAACTTAGGAGAAAACAGTGACATTGTCAATTTAAATGATGATCAACCAGCTCTCTTGTTTGGCCCAAAAATTGAAGAGAAGTTTCAGGAAGGGGTAGTACCTCCTTTCTATGTCAGCCTCAATATCCATGAAAAAATCCTCCATAATTACATGCATGACTTCGGTGCTTCACACAACCTTATGCCAAAAGTGATAATGGAAAAGCTAGGCCTAGAGATAACCAGACCTTACAAGGATTTATATTCTATTGACTCTAGCAGAGTGAAGTGTCTTGGCCTAATCAAAGATCTTTGTGTAAATTTGACTCAAATCCTAGCCAAGTGCATGGTCATGGATGTTGTGGTGGCTGATGTACCTCCTAAGTATGGCATGTTGCTGTCAAGATCATGGGTGCCAAGCTGCATGGTACAATGCAGATGGACGAGACATATGCCACTATCCTTGTCTTTAGCTAGCTTAGAAGACTATATAGAGAGGCACACATGAAATTCATGGTTAGTAGCCCAGGAAAGCCTGAGAATTCCCCTCTTTACTCTGTCCATACAGATCTAGACTCTTTTATCCTGTACAATGATGAATTCATAAATGAGCCAAAGCTAGAAGACAGAAATTTAGAAAACCAATTAGAGGCCCCAAATCTAGAAATAATGGAAGTTCTAGACATAGAGTAAAATGAGAGAGAAACCTTCGAATAGGGTGCTGAAACAAAAAACCAGAGTGAACAAAGCCAAGACTGCAAACAACATATTACCCATCACTCTGAACTCCATGAAAATCCTGAAGAAAAATACAAAACACAACATGGTGCAGACCTCATAATGAAACATAATGGCAAACATGGTATTAAGGATGAAAATGATGTCAATCCTACAAACAATTCCTTATGGTGCATGAACTTTGATGGGTCTTGCACTAAAAAGAATGCAGGAGCTGGGATATGGTTGCACAATGCTGAAAACAATCATACTGAGAGCCATGCCTTCAAGCTAGACTTTAAGTGCACAAACAATGTTGCAGAGTACGAGGCTCTCATATTAGGATTGCATCTATTGAAAAACTAGGGGCCAAGAGGATAGTTATCCAGGGGGACTCAGAATTAGTCATCAAACAGCGAAATGGAAAGTATACTGCAAAGCATCCTAGATTAAGGGCATACAGAAATAATGCCATGGATTTTCTGAAAACATTTGTAGAGTATGAACTTGTGTTTGTTCCTAGGAATCAAAACGTAATTGTAAATGGAGTGGCATGCGCTGCTAGTTCATATCATAAATCACCTAGTGACAAAAAAATCATTATTCAAGCAAAATACAGACCTGCAGTGCCAGATAATGAAACATATTGGCAGGTCTTTGAGGGTGAAAAACAGATAGAAGATTTCTTGTTCTGTAGAAATGAATTTTAATTACATGATTCATATTTTAAATCTGATGAGAGTTGTTCAGATAAAGAGCCCCCTGATGAAGAAAACCCATCCCCCAATGCAGAAATAAACATGTTGACCAAAGAATTTGAAAAACAAACTGAAGAATACATGAAAACAGATAAAGAAGACATTGAGGTGCTACAGTCCAAAGACAAAAGCATACCTAGAGGATTAGCACTCTTAGAGGACCTTTTCGATTTTAATGATGTGGAAAAGAAACCCACTATAGAACACACTGAGTCAGATGTTGAAGAATGCAATATAGGCAGCAAGGATAAGCCTAAAATGATTAAATTATCTAAGTCTTTGCGTGCCCATATCAAACCAAAATACATTGATCTATTCAAAGAGTTTGTTGATGTGTTTGCTTGGAGTTATGAGGAATTAAAATCCTATGACACAGAGATTATCTAGCATAAAACCCCCTTGAAAGAAAACCAGAAACCCTTTAGGCAAAAACTACGCAGAATTAACCCAGTACAACTACCTCTAGTGGAAAAGGAAATCAAGAAAATGTATGAGGCAGGAATCATAGTGCTTGTGAGGTTTTCTGATTGGGTATCCAACCTTGTAGCTGTGAGGAAAAAGACAGGAGAAATCAGATTGTGCATTGATTTTAGAAGTTTAAACAGAGCTTCCTTAAAGGACAATTACCCTTTACCCAAAATGGAACACATCCTACAAAAGGTAGTTGGCTCAAAAAGGATTTCTCTGTTAGATGGATTTTCAGGGTACAACCAAGTCTTAGTACTCCCAAAAGATCATCTTAAGACAACCTTCACAACTCCTTGGGGCACTTTCATGTATGTGAAAATGCCTTTTGGACTAATGAATGCTGGGGCCACTTTTCAGAGGGCCATGGACATTGCATTTTCAGAGGAAATAGGGCACTTCATTGTAATTTACCTTGATGACATAACAGTTTATTCCAAAACCGATGAAGAGCACCTCAAACATTTGAGAAAAGTCTTTGAGAAATGCAGAACGTATGGGCTATCTTTAAATCCCAAAAAGACAGTGTTTGGTCTACAAGAAGGTAAACTTCTTGGCCATATTATATCAGAAAAATGGATTAAAATAGATCCAAAAAGAGTTGAGGGAATACTACAGATTAGCCACCCAAGGAATATAAAAGAATTGCAGTCCTTCATTGGGAAGATTAACTTCTTAAGGAGGTTTATTCCCAACTTAGCAGAGCTCCTTAGAAACATGACTAATATGCTCAAGAAAGAAGTGGGAGTTAAGTGGACTGTAGAAGCCAAAAAGTCCTTTGAATTGGTAAAACATGCACTCACCCGAGCACCAGTTCTAATCAGCCCAGATTTCACAAAATATTTCCTCATTTTCTCCTTTGCATCAGAGCATACTGTGGCTGCTGTCCTATTGCAAAAAAATCAAGAGAAACAAGAACAGCCAATAGTATTTTATAGCAAGGCACTTAGAAATGCACCCTTGAAATACAATATCATGGAAAAATAGGCCTATGCCTTGGTAAAGGCCTTAAAATACTTCAGGGTGTATATTCTGCATTCTCACATCATTGCTTACGTGCCTAGCATAGTGGTAAAAGATATCTTGTCACAAGATCCAAATGGAAAAAGAGGTAAGTGGATTGCAGTAATGCTAGAGTATGATTTGGAAAACAAACCCACAAAAGTCATTAAAGGTCAGGGCTTAGCTCAATTAATGGCTGAATCTAACCTACAAGCCCTTGATATTAACATGGTAGATGCCTTGGATGAACATGAAGGATTGTCTGCTCCAACTGTTGAAGAGCAGTTACAAAACTCACCTTGGTATGCTGACATCTTGTATGTGCTTACAAATCTTAATGATCCTCCTGATTTATCAAAGACTAAGGTAAGGTTTTTAAAGTTGAAAGCTAGGAATTATTGCATTTTAAATGAATGTTTATATTGGAAAAATGCCAATGGTTTATTTCTTAAATTTTTGCTTGAAGTTGATGCAGAGAGGATCAAGCATGAATTCCATGCAGGAGAGTGTGGAGGTCATCTCTACTGGAAAACCACAGCCAATAAGATCCTTAGAGTTGGCTATTACTGGCCCACCCTCTTTCAAAATGTCCATAAAATGATAGTTTCCTGTCACAAGTGCCAAATTTTTTAGGGCAAAAGAAAGCTCATTCCTTTACCATTACAACCAATCACTGTTGAAGCTCCTTTTCAATAGTGGGGCCTAGATTTCATAGGGGAAATCCATCCTGCTTCATCTATCCAACACAAATGGATTCTCACAGCCACTAACTATTTCACAAAATGGATAGAGGCCATCCCTTCTAGGAATGTCACAGATTCTATTATCATAAAATTTCTTGAAGACCATATCCTATCTAGATTTGGCTGCCATAGGAAGATTATTACTGATAATGTTGTTGCTTTTGGCTCCAAAAAGATGATTGATTTTTGTCACAGGTATCAGATTGCTCTTGGTCATTCTACTGCTTATTACCCTCAGGGTAATGGACTAGCAGAATCATCAAATAAAAGTTTGGTAACCATCATCAAGAAGCTTCTTGAAGAGAATAAAAAATCATGGCATAACAAGTTGGTGCATGCTCTATGGGCTGACAGATTAACAACAAAGAAATCCATTGGAATGTCCCCATATCAGTTATTCTATGGAGAAGATGCAGTGTTTCCTACCAGCCTAGGGGTACCAGTGATAAAATTAGTCCAAGAAATATAGTCAGAAGAAGACAACAGGGTCAGGAGGATCAATCAAACAATACATCTCCAGCAGACAAGGGGAGAGCTCTACAACAGAGCTCAAAAAGTGCAACAGAACATTAAAAAGTTGTTTGACAAAAGAACAAGAGCTTGTGATTTCAAAATTGGAGACAAGGTACTCAAGTGGGACTCCTGAAGGGAGGATAAGGGTAAGCATGGAAAATTTGATAGTTTGTGGCAAGGTCCTTACATTATTCAGTCCACCATTGGTCCAAATGCCTTCTTCCTGCAAGAGTTAGATGGTACAGATCTGTTTGGGGGTCTGGTCAATGGCAGGATGCTCAAACATTATTACTGCTAAAATTCAGAGTTTAAAGTTTTCACTTCCATTTTAAATACCATTGCTTTGTTCAGTTTCACAAAAAAAAAAACAAACAAACAAAAAAGAGAAAAGAAAAGGTTCAGATAAGCTCAAAACTTGAACCTCTGAAGTTCCAAACAATGGCTCAAATAAGCCCAAAACCTGAGCCAAAGAAAGTGAAAAGCTAGTTCTAATAAGCTCAAAACCTGGGCCAGGAAAGAAAGAAGAAGAATCGGCTCTAACAAACTCAAAACCAGAGTTGAAATGAAGAAGAGAAGTGACTCTAAAAAACTCAAAATCTGAGTCACGAGAGAAAGAAGGATGCTCTAAAAGTTTCACAATTTCCAGTCTTCACAATTTTGATTTCAATTCCCCACAAAGTTTAGTTCATGTGCAGGTGTCTTTATGCCATGGACCCACAACAAACCAGACAGTCTAATCCTGGTTTGACTGTTTTTAAATTTTTGTTTTAGAATGTAGAGAAAGAAATCTGCTAGACAGTTTAATCCTAGAAGATATTAGTATAGGTAGAGAAGCTATGAGGCCAACTGTTTAATCTGGTCTCATGGAGGAATAAGGGTAGAATTAGATTATTGTTTTCTGCTTTCAATTAAAAAAGTGATGAAGAAGGTCTGCAAGTATAAATTCACCTTGAAGAAAAAATGTTAGGACAGTAGGATGGGTAGGTAGATTGTTTGGGAGAATATTACTGCTGATATGATATTTTCATGATTTGTAGCAGCTGATAAAAGAAGAAAATGATGGTCAAAAATCAGGGATCTGGGATCTGGCCTACTTCCAAAGAGTTAAATCTGCAGTCCTTGACATCTTTAGGAAGATGCCATCCCCATGTGGAGCCACTGTTAGCCACCTATAAAATTTTGGCATAGCAAACAAGTGGCTAAATGGTTTCCAAGTCTTCAAGAGGAACATTTTCCTTGAAAACCTATCACTCTTGAAGCCTTCATGTGTTTTGTCCTTTGAAGAAATCCTCAATGCTGTGTCCCTTAAAAAGCCTCACTGTTTGTGAAAGAAAAAGCTTCAAAAGGCCTCCATTTGCTCCATTTCATCCCCACAAAGCCTACATTTTCATCATTTTTCCTCCTCACAAAGTCCTCCAAAACCCCCCTCACTAACTCTCTAAATCATCAAAATTCCCTTTTAAACCTTATGGCTCCCTTCATCTAGTTTAAAAAACCCCTTTGCTACCTACCGAAACCCTCCATTTGGCCTCAAAAACACTAAATTTGGCCTAAAAATCACCCAATATACACTATGACATGACTTAGCCCCCGGGTGCTTATTTGGCTTAGCCATGTTCCTCATATAACCCCCAGCCCGCAATCGGGTGCTAAAAAGACCAGAAATCCTTTAAAAAGGCCGAAAACCCTTTCAAAAAGCATAAAAACACTTCTCCGCTCATTTTATAGAGATAAGCCCCCAAGGGCTTATCCTATTTAGCCCCCCTCGCATGAGACCTAAAGCTCAATGGTCAGGTGCTTAAGGCCAAAAGAACCCAATTAAAACGATGTTTCCCTTGTTTTATTCATCCTCGACGGATAATGTTTTGGGTTAACGAGGATCGTCGATCTCCACAGATCGACGACCCACACACAATCGGGCACCTTCCCTTTTCATTTTCTCCCTCCGCCCGACATAAAATCACAGTCGTCCATTGTACATGATCTGACGGCCACAATTAAACCCGACGATTTAACCTCCGCCTGTGCATCTCTCCCCATCGGGTTTTCTCCGCACTGTCCAATCAAAACCATCAGATCTGACGGTTGAGAATGGGTTTCGCGCAAAATATGTGTCCAAATGATAATGATTTGAAAGCACGTGATATAAGTGCTTTTGTTAAAACCACTTACTGCTCCCAACGCTGCGCGAATACCACCAGTTGTTTTCCGCCTTACCGCTCATCTTCCACAGTGCATTTCTCTATCAATCGTTGTCGTTGAATGTCTTGATCTAACGGCTCAGATCTAATTTCACTCCGTCCTTTCTCCATTCACCTATACCCCTGAACAACTACATCCTTCGATCTCTGCCATCTATCATTTCGATCCAACTGCCCTCATATAATCTCATCTCCCATTCATCCACCCTCCAAATGATTTCATTAATTAATCTCGACCGTAGATTGTCGGGGATTATTCTAATCCAACGGTCTAGAATGCCCAACGCACGAAAACTTCGCCAGACCAGATTTTCGCCTCCGACATCGTTTTTCATCGTTTTGCCATGGTTGCCATTGTTCTCATCGCCACGCCACCATCTCCATGGTCCACCAGAGCAATCCTCCTCCACTCCATTGATTTCCGTAACACGTTTGTTGGGTTTTGCAGGGTTACGGAGAGTGGAAGATTTATTTTTTCTACATAGTCTTTGTCATGATAATACAGAGTGTGGAATGTCATGTTTCAGAGCCGAAGATTGCAGGGAAGAAACCCGAGAAGGTTTTAAACGTGCGTTTTATTAAAAAGATCAGTGTGAGACCCTCTCATGAACCCTCCAACGCCATTAAACCTGCACTGGCACCCAAAACAGTCAGAAAGGAAGCGACAAAGAGTATCAATGACAGTTTCAAGGGATTAAAAGCGTGTTATTGAAGAATAATGACATAATCCAGTGATTAAATAACAAAAAGATATTATGAAGACCTGAAGGCAAAGAGTAAGCCTAATTAGACCTAAAACATAGGGATAAAGTAAATTAAAGGTGTTTTAGGAAAAGACAAAGAAATCTATCAGTCCAAGAAGCCTCCACCGCCACATCAGAGGCCAATTAAACCCTCTCCAGCACCAAAATCCAACCCTATCTAGCTACCAAAAGACACCTGCAACCTCACAGAAATCAAAGAAGGCTTAGTTATTGCAAGAACAAGAGATATTTTCCTAAAGACAGTTGAACAATTAATACAAATCAAAAGAACTTATTACTAATTGTCAACCAAGTGATTTTAAAGATAAAAAACGGCCCTGAATAAATATTTTCGGACATTAAGCCTCGAAAAGCAGAAACAGAGTTATGAAACAAAGTTATAGGTTGAATGCATTCCTGCCTTATGCCTTGCATGGTCTTTAAGGCCAGGAATTGCATTGATTATGGAATTAATAATACTTGACCCCTAGAAACTCTCCCACTTCCTGATTTCCCTATAAATTCTCCTCGAGGAGCACATTGTAATGGTTGGTCTCTGGATATCTGTTGCATGTAACAGTTTTCTGAAGTTGCTGAAGCATTGTTTGTAATTGAAGATACATAAGCTGAAATGAGAAGTTTGAAGTTGTAGAGACCCACTAGGCTTGATGATTGTCACTGGTTTGAACATCAAATACAAGTTGATTTATGGGATCCTGGTCTATGTCAATGGTGATGTGTTTTCTTACTATTAATCGTTATTTTTCTTTGTGTTTTCATTCTGTCCACTTTCTCTGATAAAGAATAGCAAATACCGAGCTAGGAATTACTCTTAACAGTACCCTACTCTCACTGATAAGCTTTATTTCTATGTTTTCCTCCTTTGAAAGTTTCCCTTTCCCCATAGAATATGCTGAAAGTAGGATAGGTTCAAAGCCCTTACTTTATCTTAAGCTATTCTAAGTGTTTTAAATGTTTTCTACTGAAAGTACATCAATGCAGGCTAGTTTCAAAGTGCTTACCTGATCTTAGATTACTTTCATGTTTTTTTCTTAAGTGCATGCCAAAGCAGGATAGTTTCAAACTACTTACTTGATCTTAGGCTGCTCTTTGTTCTTCATTTGTTTGTTCCCCATTTCTTATTTATTTCATTCCATAAAATCAACTTAAAGAGATCCTTTGACATAGATGACTTGCCCCATGGACCACTCTTGAACCTTGTTGTCCAATTAAATCCTCTTATGACTCCATAGCCCAATGGATTGATGCTGCTTTTTGCCTATCTTATCAGCTAAATCATCCCTTCACTTGCATACACCTTCACCCTTCATTTAAACTGCATTTACATTCATTATGTCTGTGCCCAGCCAAAACAAAAAACCAAACAAAACCCATGCTCTCCATAACTAGCCTAATATCACATTTCAAGCCTTAAAGATCACATATTTAAACACACTTATAGAGAGATCCCTCTCTGGATTCAGGAGGGCTAGATCCTAGAATCCCAAAGTGGTTCATATTTAGGCTCTATAGTTTTTATTTTCCAAACTTGCAAATTACAGAGACCCTAACAGGACCCAACACTGAAAATTCCATATGTGAAGCCAAACAAATTCACTCCCTCTGTCTGTTTATACCATAGTCCAAACTAGGTAGTTCCTGTGAGGTGCCATAAAACATGCTTAGTCACCTTCCAAAATAATTTTGTTGGCCTAACCATAGCTTGGCTCAATTGTTTGACTGCATAGCACATATCTGGTCGTGTGTTCAAAAGATACATGAGTAAACCCACTGGCTGCCGATAAATGGTAGCATCCACTTCTTCATCTGAAGTGGCATCCTCCTTCCTCCAGTTGGTCACTAGAGGTGTATCCATGGGTTTGTAACTCTCCACAGGGAATCTCTAAATTATCTCATTTGCATACTTTCCTTACTTGCAAACCTAGGAATTCGTCTGTGAGACCCATGTCTTTCATTTCAAACTCCCTTGCAAGGTCCTCCTTACAAGATCTGATCAACTATTTATCACTAGCTAAAATCAAATCATCAACATATAAGACAATAATAAGCAATTTACCTTCTACCAAGAAGTGAAATAGGTTTTCAACTACTTCTCTTTTAGTGAAGCCCAAACCGGTGAGATAGTTATCAATTCTCATGTACCAAGCACGGGGTGCTTGTTTGAGACCATACAATGCTCACTCGAGGCTGCACACATGAGACTCTCGATAAAAAGTCTCAAAACCTTCTGGTTGCTTAATGTACACCACCTTCTCAATAACTCCATTGAGGAATGTTGTTTTTACATCCATTTGGTGGATATTCCACCCCATCTGCGTATCCATAGAAATAATTGATCTAATGGATGAGTACCTTGCTACAAGAGCAAAGATATCTTCATAGTCAATCCATTCAACTTGAGAGTGCCCCTTGGCCATAAATCTGGCCTTATACTCCTCTATGCTTCTGTATACTACATGATTTACCTTGAAGATACATCTCGAACCCACGACTAATTTATCTACTGGTCTTGGGACCATTTCCCAAACAATGTTATTTACAATGGATCATATTCCTCCACCATTACATCAATCCATACAAATTTCTCTATTTCTTCCTTGAAAGAGGATGACTCAGTCTCTACAAGCTCAGTCATTAGAGCCATGTATCTAGTTTACTAATCAGGTGACCTTCTTTTCCTGTGTTGATTTGAAGGAGCACTCAAATTATCCCTCGCATCCTACACAAGTCTTTCAACTTCCCTAGTTCTTTTCCTTCCTTCTTTGGATGGTTATGATTGAGTGGTTATCTCCACTCTCTGCTCCTAAATTTTTGGTTGCTCCAGAATTTCCTGAGGCTCTTCCTTTGGAGCTAAAAGCTCCTCTTCTAGTGGGATCTAAAGCTCCCTCTCAAGATAGCACCACATTGATTTCTCCTCATCAAAATTTACATCCCTTTTCACAATTGTCATTCTTAGGGATGGAAAGTACACACTATATTTGTGGGGAGTTTTTGTGTAACCCACAAATACCCCCAAATTTCTTGTCACTTCAAGCTTCTTCCTTGATTATTTGGAGACATGGTATTAAATAGAGGCTCCAAAAATCCTAAAGTGCGACACATCCGACTTCCTCCTTGAGAAAGCCTCCTCTGGTGTAATCATGCACAAAAGCTGATGAGGACTATGGTTTTGAAAATAGATTGTTGTGTTACAATTCCCAGCCCACAAATGCAGAGGTAGGTTTTGGTCATGCAACATCGCCTTCACTGCTCCCACAATACTACAGTTATTTATCTCAGCCACTCCATTCTATTGTGGGTTGTGGGGGTTTTCAAATCTCATCATTTGCCTTCTTTTTCACAAAAATAAATAAATTAATTCGACACATACTCACCTCCATTATCGCTCTTGAGAGCCTTCAGCTTTTTGTCAGTTGTTTCTCAACCAATGCCTTGAATTCTACAAACTTGGAGAGTGTCTCATTTTTATTCCACATGAAAAATATCCAATACTTTCATGAGAAGTCATCAATAAAAATGAAAAAATATTTGTGTCTAGTAGTGGAGGATGTTGAGAAAGGTCCATATATATCACAGTCGGTCCTTTGAAGGACTACATGTGCTTTGGTATCCTTATCATGGAAAGTGGATTTTTTGTACTTCCCCAAGGTACATCCTTTGCATACATCTTACTGCTCAAGTGCTCCTTTGGGGGGCATGTGGTTATTTGATGCATAATCTTCAAGGCGCCATGATGAAAATGGCCAAGTATTTTGTGCCAAAGTGCACCAACATCGTGACTCTACACTTTCTCTGCCTTAGTGCTTAATGTAGCATAATATTCCACATATAGCTTATACAGGTTATTCACATGAACCCTTATCTGCTTCACCTATCCTGTGGCTATGTGTCTCAGGAATTCCTTTACTTTGTTGAAGATCACATCATAACCATGGTATTCCAAAACTGCAACAGAGACAATATTTTTCTTTAGGCCCATAATGAACATGAAATCTTTGAACCTGAGGGGGGAGCCCAACTCCCTCTGAAAGGTGACTATACAAATCCTATTTGCATCATACCTTCCATCGTCCCCCATATCTATGTGCATATGCAAATATTTTTCTTCCAGGTCAAAAGTCTCTACACCTTGTCATGTGGAATGGTGCACCTGAACCTAAGTACCACACACTCCCCATCATTGTGCTGGCCATGCATGCGATAAGGGTAAAATCAAGCTTGAACTGTGAATCCAATGCTTCACCTTCTACTCCTCCTAAGGTCTTATTGCTTGCCTTTTTGTGTGAACACTCCGTGGCATAGTGCCCAAATTCATGACAATGGAAGCATTTAATTTTGAACAAATATTTCTTCTTGCCCCCTTGGCTGGACTCAAATCAGATCATAAGCGTTCCTAATTTGGTAGTTTATCCCTCTTATTCATCGAATCTTGATAATTTGGTATTTTATCCCTCTTGTTCATCGAATCTTGATAACTATGCTAGCTCTTGGGAAGGCCCAGAAGGGCTAGGATTACAAAGTATTCTTCAGGGACATTAACACCAACCCCACCAAGTTCATCATGACATTGTGTGAACTTGCTCAGATACTGCGAAATAGTGTCACTCTTCTGCATCTTGATACTTCGAAGTTTATCCTTTAGCGGCAACTTCCTATGGTCACTATTATTCTTGAACAATTTTGTTAGTTCTTTCCACATTTTGAATGAAGTTTCTTTTCCATGGAGATTTGAGACAATGTGATCCTATACTCCATCCAAGATTATTATCCTTGCCTTGGTTACATCTTTCTTCCACTGAGCAAGGTTATGGGCATCTGATTTTGGTGGTTTTACAACATCTATATTAATGTATTATAACAATCAATTGTCATCGAATACTTCCTCCATGCGATCCTTCCATGCAACAAAATTAGTGGTTCCTTCTAATAAATACTCTAGCCTTAGTCCACTGAAGGCCATCTTCTCAGCTCTAAAGAGATCCTACTGCATTGAACTCCAAATTCGAACCTCCTGAGAAAAAACTTCAAAATTTATGCTCTGATACCATGTATAAATTATGGTGTATATTTGCAACTACTCATGAATTTTTAATCAAAATCACAAGACACAAGCCTACTCTACTACTCTACAGAAAGAAATTCACAATCTAGAACAAAAATTTTAGACATGCAATAAGAAATAACACACATGCACACAATACTTTTTCCGAGGAAAGAAATCTGCTAAAAACCCCAATTCCTGCTTGCATTAATTTGATGAATAGAGATGTATTACAATTCCTTTGCTCAACTGAGCACAACCTACAAGTGAATAACCTATCTCTCTTCTCACTGAGAAACTCTGACCTAGACTTAGTCAAATTTTTCCTCTGCTTGAGCCCCTATTTCCTCGCACAATTCCTTGAGAAATTAGGTCCCTATAATTTAGGAATTTCTCCAAAATGTATTTCAAAATTCCTCAGGTTGATCATTAGGTTGCATGCAACACCTGCACACTCCAAAATAGTCTACAACTAATGTTACTCTGCCTTGGAATCTCCACCTCAAATGGGTAACTTGAATTATTTGCATGCACTAGCTATTTTGGGCTGATTAATTAGTTAAATGGATGATCATTGAGTTTGATTGAAGTCCCACTGCACAACTGACCTTTCATTAGTTCCTCCAACAATTGGAACTATTTTAACTGAAAAAAACTTGAGATAACTGACTTTGATTGCTACAAATTAGCAATCACACATGCTTAACTGAACTCTCACTTCTCCAAGTCAAATTTACAGAGTAAAATAGGTGACACAAGACATGCCATACAAGTTAAATGCATCCAAGTTTTCTGCTAATGTGGAAATTCGATTTTTTCTCTATTTAATCAAGGAAAAATCAAATTGAAAATTTCTTGCTGCATTTTTCGACATAAATTTTCTTAGTTACCTCAGTTTGTTGAGATGATAGAGACTGTTAATTACTTGAATGAAGAAAGTTGATGAAATAAAAATTATGAATGCAAAGCGAGAAAGTGACAATGTTGAATGATAAAAAATATGCATAATAAGAATGTAGGCATTCACATATAGTTTTCAATGTGATCACTCTCCAACGATTTTCTTCTACTATTATTATTGTCACACATGTTTGTTTTGCCCTATTTTCATATTGATCATATGAAAAGGGCAGTTAACTTGAGCTATTGTATCATTGTGACTTATGGAGTGTTAAACCCCAAGTAAGTTTAAATGGTATTTGTTTTCTATTTCATCCTTTGAATGAAAAGTGATTAACAATATTGAATGATGGAAAATGAGAATAATAATAATGTAGTCAATTACAAATAATATATAGTTTCAATAAGCAAACATTTCATTTAAGTGAAAATTTTATTTAAGATGAAAATCCAAGTATTTTATTTATGGTTGAATTATTGTAACAAAAAAATCAATGCACGTCATCAGATGCATGATCTCCTTCAGATACACCTCACAAATGTAGATTTGGCGACAGATCTTCGCATATATGCCTATTAAATACATCCCCCTGCTCCTTTTAACAGCCAAGTCCTTGTCAAATCAACTGTTTTGGCTCCAATGGTCATATCCTGGGTGAACTACATCAGACCCGCATCTGTGGCGTAGTCCTGATTCCTTCGACGCAGTTTCCTCTAGCTTCACCATGATCCTACACCCCACATAATACTTCTACTGCGATGAATTCTTCCTTTGGCAGATTAATTTATAGTCCCATCCTCTCTTTAAACTGCATGGAGCATTAATACTCTTCTCCAGCAATATCGTTAATGTGAAGCCTCAGCGGCAGAGTCATCCTTGTATAAATTTATTCTGCTACCATTGATTCGTCCAGGGAACAACTCAGCATTTAGCTTCTCGATATGAACTATGCCCCCCTCTAAAATACTACTGACAATGTACGAACCTAACTAGTGCATTTGCAGTTTACCTGTAAACTTCAAGAAATTACTTTCATATAAAAGAACTAAGTCGCCTTGCTCGAAAGTATTATTCTTAATATGAGGGCCATGCTAGGCGTTTTCCCTCTCCTTCTACACCTATTGGTGAAATACAACAGTGAATATATTCTCCTCCAGCACGAGTAGTTGCTCCAATCTCTGCTCCATAATATCGCTATCTGCCATATACTTCACTGCTATGATTAGTAGACTAGACACAATGTATTCCATTGGCATCACGACTTCCTTCCCATCTACTAATCGAAACAAAGTTTGAAATGTCAAGTTCTTACAAGTAGTCCTGTAGGCCCATAAAACTGTGGGAATTTGCAAGTCTTAGTCATCTTTATTGACGTTGCACACCTTAGTCAAATAATTCTCTATAATTTTGTTAAAGGCCTCAACCGTCCCATTTTATTGTGGGTGATATGGCATACTCTTTTTGTGATGCATTAAGAACTATACAGTCAATGCTTCAAGAGTGTTGTTCAGGAAATGTGTACATCTATCTCTCATCAAGATCTTTGGGAAACCAAACATTGAAAAAATATGTTCAAAAATAAACTTCATAGTCATGTTTGTGCTACAATTCTTCACCAACTGTGCCTCAGCCCATCTTGTGAGGTAATCTGTCATAGTAATAATGTATCGTGCACCTATTTTCTTCCCTGGGGGATCAATTGGTCCCAAAAAATAAATTTCCCATTTATCGAATGCCTGCCACGTGACTTGAGAAAGCAACACAATTTCATCCCTTAGTGATGGTTTTCCGGTCCTCTAACACATATCACAAGTGCCTCCATACTCTCTCAAATCCTTATGGACCGTGGGCCACCAATCTCTATCTCGCAGGATCTTTTGCACAATGGCCTTTCCCGTGTAATGGTCACCATCAACTCTGCCATGTGATTCAACAAAGTTCTGTGTTGCTCGTGTTCAAGGACATATATTCCCAGTATCACATTAGTGCCCATCTTGTATAAATGTCTGGAAATCAAAGAAAATTCGACTGCCTTTATTACCAACCCTTTCTTCTGTTGTGTAGTATACTCCATCCTTGCAACTCCTTTAGTTATAAACTAAATGATTTCTACAAAATGTTCATTCGCAACCCGAATGGCGAACAACTATGCATCGGGTAATCCTTCTTCAATATTCATTAGCTCTTCGCCTGTCTCGATCATGAACAAATAATCACGCCCAACATTCAAAAGTCCTAACTTGACTATCACTTCGAAATCATACTCCTAAAAGAGCAATAGCCACTCGCAAATCCCCCCCCCCCTCCAACACATGCTTGTTCACCAAGTATTTCAATGTAGAATGATCGGTGAACATTTTTAAGTGCGCACCTGATAAATAATGTCAAAATTTCTACAACGCATATACCATCGATAACCCTTTGCACTCTGTGGTGGAGTAATTCCGTTATGCTTTAAACAACTTTCGGCTTGTGAAAGAAACATGGTGATCTAGATCACCTCCCAAAGCTATACAGTATGCATAAACATGTACGTGGAACTCCTTGTTCCAATATGGAAAAACTAGAATTGGCACATTGACCATCTTTTCCTTAAGCACATCGAGGCTCTTCTGAAAGTCATCATCGCAACAGAACTTGACATGCATCCTTCTTCAAGAGTTTTTCCATTGGCATAATGATCTATGCATAGGATTTTATGAACTTTCTATAATAAATCATATGGTCAAGCATCGTGCGTAGCTACTTCATTTTCCTTGGTGGCTCCAAATTTATAATCACAACGATCTTCATAGGATCTACAATCAATCCCTGCTTGAAAACAATGTGCCCCAACAATATACCATATGGAACACAAAAAATACATTTCTTCAAATTCAATGAGATTTGATACTTCCTACAGATATCCAACATCAAGCGTAGACTAGAAAAAAATTTCTTTAACAATTCGAAGATTGTCTAGTCATCAAAATAAACCTCCAGAAATTTGTGGATATATTCAAAAAACATTCTGACGACGACTCTGGAAAATATTGTCAGCACATTCTTCAATCCAAATGGCATGACCATCTAATGAAATGAGCCCCATTTAGTCGCAAATGTGGTCTTGCTCCGATATTTTGGTGTGATCTTGATTTGATGGTATCCTAAGAACCCATCTATAAAGGAGTAGGATTTATGCCCTCCCACATTCTCCAAATCTTCATCAGTGAACAGTGTTGGAAATGGATCATGGACACATGCATCATTTAGTTTTCTTAAATCGAGACAAATCCTTATCTCTCCCTTGGTATTTTTCTCCTGAACCACCATAGGGCTAACCCATCCAGATTCTTTGACTAGTTCAATAATGCTATCACTAAGGATCTCTTCTAGTTCCTTCCTTACTTTCTCTTTATACTTTGGGTTCAACCAATATGGGCGTTGTTTGAATGGTTTCACATCGGACATAAAATTAATGTGCATGACTCCCAAATCTCCTACAATTCCTTTCATCTTAGAGAACTTCTTCGGAAACAATTCCTGGTACTCATGCAACAATTCAATGACCTTACTCATCGTGTCATCATCCTAGTAGTCTCCAATCTTCGAGAACATGGGCTCTGCTTCTAAGCCTATGTTTTCTTGTTGATTCTTTACAGGTTGTGCTATTTCAGACATCTCTACTTTAGGACCCATAACCTCATGAAGTTCTTTGGATTCAGGAATATTGATGTTGCACGGATCCTCCTCGTCATCCTCCACAATCACCTTGTAATATTCTCATGCTAGTTCCAACTGCATAGCCTAGTCAGGATGTATCGAAGCTATTGTCTCAGTAGTTATTCAAAATATTCATGTTCTGACTTCCTGAATAACATCATTAATACAATCTAAACCATCCGCGAAGTTATAGGTCAATAAGAAGCCTTCAGTCATCTCGTACCAATTTGTGGTGCCATGGCACAAATCTGTTTCAAGATACCACTGTTGAGGTATTATATCCAAGGTGTGGAATAATATGTGTACCCATTCAGGTTGAGGTTATTTTCCCCAGGCCGTAGTCAAATGAGAAAAATGCTTGCATGGATCATCCTTACCATTGTACTTTTCCTTGATCCTAGTGTCCACATGACCAAACCTGAGCCTCATCATTTTGATATATTCCTTCCATCCTCCAAAATTTTCTTTGTGTGCACCCCACCACCTAGCTAGGGTGGAACTCAAAGTGAATTCCAAAGCTTCATATTGCTACACTTCGAGCACATTATTCTCAAACTCATCAAGAAATAAGTTAATATCCCTAGTGCCATCATAATAGGGCAAGTCACGCAACTCTTATGTGACGCGACGAAGTGATCTGGTGATTCTATTACATCGATTAGTAGAAAATTCGTCCAATCAGTTTTGCCAGTTCTTCAGTTCTTCTTCAGAGTCCGAAAAAAAAGAGCAACCATGCTCCCAACTTATCCTTCCATCAGCGGTCGGATTGATCCAATATTCATCTTGTGTAGTGATCTTACAGATGTTGTCGATATCACCATATTCATTCTGAAATGGTTCTAAATATTGCGTGCCTTCAGAGGGGTCCAAGGGAGAACGACCCTGGTGCCATTATTTTAAAACACTATCTTCTCGTTCTTCAGATTAATTATGGCCTCCATATCATAAGCCTAATCGAATCCCAACAAAGAAGGACACATATTGATATCATCAACAATCTCAGTGAATTCGAAGTCCGATAACACACTTGCACAATCAATGTCTACTTCAACGCCATGCAATCGACCCATCAGAATAATTTTCTATTGATTGGCTATTCTTAGCTTAATTGGCGACCATGGTAGCTTTGTTCGTCCCATACATTTCCATGTCTGCTTTGGCAAAACATTTGAATCTGATGCTAGGTCAAGAATGACTTGGTCCATTTCATAATCGCCTATCTGCGCAGCTAACCACATTTCTCTATCGGTTCTCTTCTTATTTATGTATACCTTGTTCATTGCACATTGTTGAGGTTGTGGTTCTTCTTTGCCAGCACAGTTTTCAATCATCTCCTGCAATCCTTCCACAACATTTTGTTCCCTTAAAAAATTCATACATGTCTACAAAAATAACTTCAAGATGAATGTATCGACTTCCATTATTTTAGTAATATCCTTGTGTTTATTCTTTTGCGAAATTAGTTGTCTCTATGTTGTTGATGTCAAAGGTCCAGGGCTCATAAAATTCTTCTTCGCTTCCATGAAGGTTTATCTTTCGCGATGTACATCGAACCCATTATTATTTTATCTAGCTTTTTAGACCCATGTATCCTCCATATGCTTCTTTCCTTCTGCTTTGTCTTCTCCAGTATTTATACTGCTTCCTGTCACTATTTTGACACTTAGATATTCTTCGCACGGTTCAACTCTCATCATTTGTATGTTCTGTGCAGGTTGATGATTGCGCTTTTCCTACATTTTCACCAATAATGTAGGACAATATTCTATTTCATGATTTAATGCTTGACAATACTTGCAAGATACTGCAGCGAGATTAAGACAACCCCTAGAGAAATGTCCAGGCTGACTGTAATTATAACATATGATCTGTCCACAACCTCGTCCAACACCTCCTCCACAGCCACACCCTTAGCCCTGGAAACCTCCGCACGTTGTTGGTGATCCTATATCTTCGCGTCCTTCAACTTGCAGTTTGTATGCCTCATGAATCTGCTGCATAATTAAATCATAGCTCCGACAGTTCTTTTTGTCATGTCCCACCGAGCTACAGAATTTACAGAACAATTTCTTTGGCGAATCGATAAAATTTTGCAGCAAATGGCAATAGTCAGTGGGGTGCTGGCCTACAACCTGGCATAGGTTACACCAAACATTCGGTACCACACTTGACCCAAAACTTGGTCCAGTATTCAATGGACTTGTGTTGAGGAAGTAAATCCCCTCTACGGACAGAGGCGATCCCACTAGCCCTAGAGTGGGTCTAGCAACAATCGAAACATGCAAGGTTATTGGTTCCTAGTTACAAAAGATAGAATCGCGATAGATCGCTTACTGTGATTCCTTCGATGTTGTTGTCAAAGAAGAAGCAGCACTTCCATTCCTAGCTGGACAGGTCATGATCCGTGAGCTTGCTGCATCCAGATACCTATACACATGCAAAGAAGAAAGAAAACATGCAACGTAATATTTCACACTTTTATAACTATCGATCAGTCAGAGAGGAATGAATGAAATTTGCATTATATAATGAAAAAACACAATCATGGAAACAATAGAAGATTCATGTATATTAAGATACGAGAGAACGATTACAACTGGTGCTCTAACGTTGTGATCTTCCTTCGACAGGGTTCTAGCGGGACGTGTCTCACAAAGCTCGTCAGGGATTCGACAGAACTCTCTCTCTCACAGGGTTCTCCTTAGCTCTGCTCTTGATTGTCACTTAGCTATAATTTCCTTCCCAAAAGTTCAGCTAGCTATCAAATGAAGAGGGCAGGCTTTTATAGAGGGATAAGGAAAGGTTAGGCTCCCTATAATCATGTGGGAGAGTCTTATCTCTTAGGAAGGTTCCATGAGAGGTGGAAAACCACTTCCTAATCAGGGAGATCCGGAGGCAAACAACCCAACCTCATTTTAATGATCTGTTCTGAAGTTGTTAGAATCAAACTTCCGCCTTCTATTGTTAAAAAAAATCCTTAATAGGCTTGGTGCGGGCACAACACAGGGACAGAGCGACAAGTGGCGCAGGCCTAGTGTAACTTTTCCAGGTCGGCGCGAGTGATGAACTGGATACTCGCGCCAAGGCCAAAACATCTATTTTTAGGGTTTTTCAAAGGAAATGTTCTTGAGGATAATTCTTTCCCTTATGCAAAAGGATGCCATCAAGGTGTTTTCAAGACATTTTACTGTTCACATGTCACGGGAATAGTCCTCCAATGTACAGGACGAGGGATTGCAGGGATGGTGACAAAAATGATGTGTAACAGATGCCCCCTAAAGCATGAGGTGCGAGAGAAAGGGAGGAGTGAAATGCTTTATGAGAACGCGCCCAACTGAAAACACTGCTGTCGGAAGACCTGCAAATACAAATACAACTGATATCTCTCATACATGATATGTGGTATGGGCACAGCCATCCATAATAGAGTGTACAAAAACTGGGATCCAAGGTATGGACGCAGCCATCCAGTAAATAAGGATCAACAAGTAGACTCAGGTATGGTCGCAGCCATCCAATTGAATGAGTCACATAATAAGTCATAACAATCCACAAAGAACCGACAGCCTGGATGTTTATCAGACAAAATCTAGGGTCTTGCGCTCCATCTCGACCCAAATAGAGTACAAGTTCGAGCATGCGAATATGTAAGCTGAAGTCGAACATGCAAGAACATCGTCTAATTACTAGCCAATAATGAAAGTCGTTAACAGATGCAAGAGTAACCACCAATAATGAAGATGGCTCTCAAGGTACAAGAGGTACAATCCATGGAATGTGAACAGTGAGCTGGCGTCGAACACCCGAAGAATCATCCGATCGAAGGCCAATAATGAAAACATTGCGTCGAATGCGAAGAACCTACCATTGAGGCATGCAGGCTCCAAGGCACCTGAAGGGAGTCTCTAGATCATCTTCCTGGATAATCAGCTGAAGTCGACAGGAAGTGACCTTGATTGAAGGTGGGCCATAATGTTTCCCACATCATCAACATGAGATAGAGGAACATAATGTTTTGTGAATCAAGACCAACAGAGAATCAGAGGGAGGTTGAAAACTACATAGGCCAACTTCTCTTGAACATATCGACGTCACGACATTGGATTTCGTAGTATTTGAAATCACTGGATCGGAGGTCATGGTGACGTGGCAAAGAGCAGATGAGCGGTCAAAAGAGATTACCCAAACCCATGAAGGCAAGCAGATAACGAGATGAGATGTCCCCAACCCGACACGAATGCAGACAGGTGCCATGTTCAAGAGTGACATACTCTCGACACGACTATAATACTGGTTCCATTTTCCCCCATCATTTCTGGCAAGTACCCCAATTATTTTTGAAAACAAGCTTGAAGGGGATAGCATGTGCTTGCGATATAAGTTTTTCCTTCGGAAAAATTCAACCTAGTACATTTAACGAGCCCTAGGAAGGAGGAACTCGAGTAACGTCATTACGACAGAGTCCGATGTCATCAGTTTTTAAAGAGTCTGACAAAGGAAGAACTCGGTGTCTTTTCATGTTTAGAGAGTTTGAAAAGACAGCGGAAAAGAAAACTCCAGCAGTCCCTTTTCATAGATAGTCCCACAGATCCGGAAAGGTAGAAAACTATGTCTGAGAGAACCTCCTAGTCGCGATAGGCTAGGGTATTCCTTTTTCATAAATAATCTATCATAGCCCGAAAAAGGGGTAAACGTATACTGGGTAGATGTCGTTTCGTAGCCAATTTAACGAGCTCAAAATGACAAGCGACTTGGCGATCTTTTTAGTTTTAGAGAGTCAGAAAAGAGCTAAAAGGTAACTCCAGTAGTGACTTTTTCGTGTTTTTACCGAGTCTGAAAAAGTATAAAATACAAATCGTGTCGTCGTCCTAATCACATGAAAACCTGTTGCTGCACAAAAAGTAAGTGTAAAACCCATTTTCGACAAAAATATAATAAAATATCGGAAAAACAAGTCCCAAAACCTAATTTTGATTTTGAAAAGTTATAAATATTACCAATAGTAAAAACTTATTTACTTTTCACCTTTTTACCTCTTTGCAGAGCGATAGTGAGCCATTTCCTTTGCGATCTTGAGGTGACGATTGTGAACAATCTAGTGCACTGATCTAGATTCCGTCTTCTTTAGGTAAGAGCCACTTCCATTAGCCATCTTTTAAGTCATATTTCATAGCTTTTAACTGTCATTTGGCATCCCTGAGGGGAGGAATTGCAAAATTAGGGCCTCCGCGGTTGGCGCAGGTATCAGGCACGAACTTGCACCAACTGACCCTTTTTCACACAGGGGCCGCGCCAGGTGGTGCGACTGTTAGCAAAACAGCCGTGCCAACTGCACAACCCATCATTTCGCTTAAATTTAACAAAAATAGAGCCAATTAATTGTTGTTTTAAGTACCCAAGGGATCTTACGATGTGTTTATGACCAAATTGATGCAGGTTCAAAGAAAAATGGTAATTGAATGGAAGGAAAGAGATCATAGTGAGGAAGATGAGTTGGCAATGAGAAATGAGCAGTGTATGAATGCTCTCCGAAATTGCGGTTTGAGAAATTTTTTCCTAACGCCATGTCTTCGGGCTCAGCCTGAACTACTGCAATATCTGATTAGCATCTGGGATGAGGATGAGGAGAAGTTTAAACTTTGAGATCAAGTACTTGAGCTCGAAGTGTCAGACGTGTATTTCATCACTGGACTGTCACGCATGGGTCTATTTCCTATCTTGACTGGCACCAGGCCCTTAGGCGAAAACATGACAATGGTCATGGACAGGGTGTGCGTAGGGGCACGCAAAGGGTCAAGTAGAAGAAAGGTAGACATTCAAACCATTCCTGATCTAGAACTCAGAGTAGTGCTACATACTATTACGCGGGTTGCGAGTTCTCAGGCACCACACGAGGCTACCAAGACACAGCTCCTTCTTGCATCAGAGTGCATGAACCCAACAGTGTTTGACTGGGCCACAGCCGTGACTATGAACATCAAATTACAACTGACCAAATGCAAAAAGACCAAACTGAAATAGTTTGGATACGGGTCAATTTTTGTATCGTTCTTCCTGGAACGACTACCTATCTTCCAGTGCCAGGGGGCTATAGTCTCGGATCCACCATTGAGAGAGCCACAGATGGCTCAATGGGCAGCATTGATGCCCAGGGCAGGGGTCGGCCAACATATGTCATGGCGGCCCGAGTTCTTTGGATGGCTTCGACGATAGTTGATCATCGTAGAGGACTGGCCCTATGTGGGGACTGATTTCATTGGAGACCTAAACCTTCCGCTCCTGGAAGGAGAGGACTAGGATGAGGATCTGGGTAAGACTCTTTTTAATTTTATGAGTTTTATGATTTTTTGGTATACATGCATGTCCTAACATCTGATCCTATATGTATGCATATGTTTTCCTAGAGAGGCCCGTTGGGATGTCACCAGTAGCGAGGAGGACCCCTCTCGCTTATGACCCTTAAGGTGAGGGGGGCAAGGGGGGACGATCTTGTACAGAAATTAGAGGGGATCGCTTGCAGAGTTTTGGATTATGCTCATTTATTTGATGTTCCCTTAGCTATTTTCTAGGGTATTGAATTAAGGTAAGTGTCGAGTTGACTCACACTTTGCCATCGACTTATAACAATGATTTTGCTTTACCATGAGCACCATGCCGATTAGTGCTACCATGAGCACTAGGCTTTTTATATGCATATTTTTTGAGAGACATGTCATCTCCGGATGCAACTAAAAAAAAAAAAAAAAAAAAAAAAAAAAAAAAAAAAAAAAAAAAGTATATTTTTGGCTTTATATGATGCACACCTTGCAAACATTAAACATATATATATATATATACATCTATTTTCTACATGGATCTTACTTACATATGATGATGTTTTTTATAAATTGTGTAAATTCCTATCTAATACCATGTTGGCTACTGCATCTGTTAGTGTATTCATTCGTCTTGATATATGCTGATATGTAATGTAATCAAAATTTATTTCAAGTAAACGAATACGTAGATACAGTCTTAAAATGTAAGGGTTTCTAACTTAATAATGACCATTGAGCTGTAAAACCACAAACTGTGAATCTAGATGTACAAGTAACGCGTGAATACTGAGGTTAAAAACCTCGTTTAATAGTTCCAAAATGACACTATATTCTACGACATTATTTGTAGCAGGCCCTAGACAAACACCTTGTAAATTAACCAACTCACCATCAGGATTGTAAATTACCTAGGCTGCCAAAGACAGGTTCCTGGTACTGCGGGAGGCACCATCTGCGAAACCAACATAAGGAGTAATAGACATCTGCACAATCAGGAAGACCCAATGAGCAGAAAAATGCTTACAAAGTACACCACACCATACATGCACAAAAATGAAAAAAATCACCTATGTACATATACTACGCAAGAATGATTCAAGAATAATATTTCTTCAGGTACAACCCATTTCTACGCTGTGCCAAAGGAAGACCTTCATAATCGATCAACTCATAAGCCCCATTTTTCAATACATGTTTAACGATATAGGGCCCATGCCACATAGGTTGGAATTTTCTTGCCCCAAGCTTGTCATGGGCTTGATCATACAAGAGGACGAGGTCCCCTTCAATAAAAGAGTGTGGAGAAACCGTTTGATCGAAATGAGCTTTAACCCGCTTTTTTTTTGCCTCGATGACTAAAGCAGCCAAGCAGCGAGTTTCGTCCAATCTCTCGAGATATAGGAGACGTTCTTCCTTTGGGGAGGTGTCGGGCAGTAATTCCACAGCCAATTTTAGTGAAGGGATCTCACATTCAACCGGAAGAGTAGCTTCCAGACCATACACCAACTGAAATGGTGTGAATCCAGTTGCACTCTTCACTGACGTTCGGTAGGCCCAGAGAGCTGAAAACAATTGGAGATGCCAACTCGATATGTGTATACCAATTGTTCGTTGAAGCATCGTGACAAGCACTTTGTTCACGGCTTCAACCTGGCCGTTTTCCTGAGGGTAGTATGGCGTTGAGCTGTCGTGACGCAAGCCTAACTTAGATGTCAGCTCTGCCATCATATAGTCCCAAAAATGAGAGCCATGATCAGTGATGATGGCTTGAGGAACGCCGAAACACGTGTTCACATGGCTAAAAATGAATTGTGCAGTTGTCTTACCGTCTGCAGCTAGTGTAGGCATCGCTTCGGCCCACTTGGTGAAATAATCTATGACAACGATGATATAAGCATGCCCCCCAGCCGATTAAGGGTTACACGTCATAAAATCAATGCCCCATTTGGAAAAAGGGCCTATGGTAATGACAAGATGTTTAAATGAGAGAGGCAGCGCACGCATCTTGCGTTGGAAAATCTGGCACTCATGACAATTTCGTACTACAACAATACAGTCTTTAAATATAGATGGCCAAAAATAGCCCACACGAAGGATCTTCTGTGCAGTAGCATAACCGGACATGTGACCGCCACAGGCGCCACTGTGACAGTCATTCAGAACTTTCTCAGCCTCCTCTAAGGTCAAACACCGGCGGAATGCAGAATTGACTCCGACACGATATAAAGTATCTCCGACAATGCGATATGGTCGCGACTGATGTCGAACGCGACGTCGAGCATAATTTGTTAACTTATACTGGAAGGTAGATGTCTGGAGGTACACGATGATAACATCGTATCATGGATCGAGAGTGATGATTAAGAAGAGAGTTTCATCCGAGATATGACCCTCGGATTAAGACAGAACAGATTCAGTAGGGAGAGAACAAATGAGATCAACAAAAACCAGTGATTTATTTGATTTGGCAGTAGCAAACTCCAAATCAAACTCTTGGAGGATGACAATCCGCTTTGATTACTTTCCCCCCAGCAATTGTCGAGACAAAATGTAAGTCATGGGGTTGCAGTCGGAAATCACGGTTACTGTGCGTAACAGGATGTAATGGTGAAACCACTGAATGGCCTGGACCACGGCCAACGCCAACTTCTCGACGTGTGCATAACATGTTTCAGTGTCGAGGAGGTTCCGAGATAGATAATAAACCACGTGTTCGTTACCGTCATCGTCATCCTGTACCTGAACCATGGAGATCGTACTGAATGCGGTAGCCAAATAGAGGGTAAATTTGCGATGATAATTTGGAGGACGGATTAATGGAGCGTTGACAAGCAAGGTCTTGAGGTTATCGAAAGATTGCTGAGCAATCTCATCCCAATAGAAAGGGACGTCCTGTTTTAGAAGTCGCGTAAACCCTTTGGCTACCTCTGCATAGTTCGGGATAAAATGACGTGAGAAATTTGCTTTCCCTTGAAGACTCTGAAGCTGATGCAACGAGGATGGGGAGGGGAGATTAACAATAGCCTCGACCTTGAGAGGATCAAGGCGAATTCCATCCTTAGAGACAATGAATCCTAAAATCCGACCAAAGTCAACGCAGAAGATGCACTTATGAGGATTAAGCCTGATGTTGTAATGTCTGCAGTGGAGAAAAATCTAGCGAAGATGTTTTGGATGGTCTTTGCGCAGAGTTGAATGAGACGGAAGGTCATCCAGGTATGGATGAACAACATTACGTATGTCGTGAAAGGCATAAGACATGGCACGCTGGAAGGTAGCCCCAACATTTTTTAAGCTAAAAGGGAGCTTCTTATAGGCGAATGTTCCCCATGGATAGATGAAAGTGGTCTTATGTTGATCGGATGGAAGGATATTGATTTGATTATAACCTGAAAAGCCGTCCATAAGGGAAAATATCTCACTCCACGCACAATCGTCAATGATCTGATCTATAAAGGGGGTGGGATAGTTGTCCTTAGGGCAAGCCCGATTGATATCTCGATAGTCAACACAGACTCGAATTGTGCCCTGATTCTTATCCACAGGGACAATATTGGAAACCCACTCTATCAGAGGGATCAGATATATGAAACCCGCTTTAAGAAGTTTCTCAACTTCAGCTTTTATAGCAGCGACTTTTCGAGGATGCAATGGACGCAGACACTGGCGCACAGGCTTCGCACCGGGATAGGTGGGAATTTCATGCACAACGATACTGGGATCGATTCCAGGCATCTCTTCATAAGACCACATGAAAACATTACGAAATTCATGGAAGAGACTAGTGTACACTTGAATCTCATCAGGAGAACAAGTGACTCCCACATGGATGTTCTCGATGACCCCCGGTTTAATAGAGATGTCGATAGGCATCGTTTGGTTAATACTACTCAGATTTCCTTTTGAAAATACTTCATGAGTCAATATTGGCGTTTGGAGAGGCAGAGAGGGAACTTGAGATGCAAAACGCTCGATACAATTAGACATTGCCCCCAGTTCGGGCATGAACGAGGAACGATGATGTCCATCGCTCCACAGCAGATCTTTGAGAGACATAGTCTCCACGATAGCTTTGTTAGATGGAAAAAATTCTCTCAAAGGATTGGGTGAATCTGCATCGCCGAGCCAAGGGGATTGAGAATAAACATCAAGAGCCATGCTCAAAGGAGCATTATCAGCAGGAGGAGGATCTGATGCGGCAACGATCTCACAATAATTGATTTCAACCGGAGTCAGAGGAATCGATTCTCCAAAAGAGGCAACCTGTTCAGGAGAAGGTATGATCCATGGGTCATCTGACCTAGAGATCATATTGACTTGAATGGTGTTCGGTGGTGGAATGAGAAAAATACCCATGAGAATGGGGTCCTTGAAAAGACAAGGTCCTATACTGTCGGGGGGATTAGGAATTTGATCCACGTATGGCATGTTGTTCTCGGAGGATGATGTAAAGAAATACAACTGATCGACAGTAATAATCTTGCCCTCATGTGGAAACTTCAAAAGTCGAAAGAGGGTGGACGAAACGCAAAACATGGCGTGGGTCCAACTGCGACCGAGTAGAAGATTGTAGTTGAGCTTGGCATCAACAACTTCCACTTCGATGTTGACTATCTTACCTTGCAATGTAATCGGTAGACTCGCGAGAACACCCAAGGTTTTTTATTCCCTTCCATCGAATGCCTCAAGGGCATTGGGAGATGAAGTGAAGGCTAGAGAGCCAATGGCCTTCCAACAAGCAGATGACATAACGCAGGTAGAGGCACCTTCGTCCACAATGACCCTGTGAATATTGAGGGCGTTTATACCGACTTGTATAACAAGCGCAATCTAGTGCAGAAGTCGGGGGACAAAATTCTCTAGATCGAAGGTGAGAAGGCTAGAATCGGTAGGATCAATTCTGTTGATCATAGATAACAAAGCTTTCCGTTGAGATGGACAACTCTGAAGTACTTACAACGCAGACATCGTGGAAGGCGTCTGTGCCAAATCCTCAATGATGTTGTAATGCTGAGTGGCATGGGCATTCGGATTATAGGAAGATTTTCAGAGAACACCTTTGGAAGGTGGCTGCACAACGGGTTCAGCACTGGGCCTTTCAATCTTAAGAGGACCAGAGGCAGGCGGGGGAGGAGGGCCATCAAAGACTTCCTTCCCAGCTTCCTGGCATGATCCGGCATAATCCTTCGACTGAGTGGCAATAGAAACAAGTGCGGCACCATTCATCATGAAAACCTGAGACCCAAATGGTGCAGATGGCAAAGGCTGCTTAACCATCTGGGTCTGCTGAGATGGAAAAGGTTCCTTAAGAACTGTCGGAGATCCCTTAGAGCCCTTAAGAAGTTGACTAACCTCGGATCGTCTAGGAAAATATTTGGTGTAGTGGTCTTCATCACAGATCAGGCAAGGGTACTTCAGATTTCACTGTGAACCATCATCAGCACGTGGTTTGGATGATTCTGGTTTTGGGGCATCGGATTTGGCTTTGCCTTTGCCCTTATTTTTCCCTTTAGAAGTCTTGTCCGCAGGATTTTCCTGGACGACGTTGACCTCCGCGGTCTTACCAGAATCTGCAGTACTCTGAAGAGCATAATTTTTGGAAGAATTCGATTTTTGCTTCCCATTGGAAGACTTGTGAGAAGTCTGAGAGATGGAACCAATAACACCATCAACCAATGGGATATCTGGTGCTTTAGAGGTCCTTGGTCGCAGGGCATCAGTCAAGATGTCGTATAACGTGCCGAACTGAGACTACACTAAATCGAGGTACTAGGCATGAGCAATGGCTTTTTCCTCGGTTACATATGCCCCCATAGCAATGTCTTATGCAATCTTGTTGACAAAGGAGGTAATGAACCAGTGAGTTAGAAGCCGATTAGGAATTTCAAACTTGATCAAACGACGAAGACGTCTCCATTCTTGAATGTGGTCTAAAATATGAGTAGCTTTGTCCTGTTTCAGAGATGTCAGGAGATGCGTCCCGGCTTCGTAAGGAACCGGTAACTGGAAATGCGTCAGGAATGCCATGCCTAGAGTATTAAAATCTTGAAAAATACCACAAGGCAGTTCTATATACCATTTAGCAGCAGCACCGGTGAGAGTGCGCTAGAAAAGACGTAGACGAATTGAGTCATCAATCCAAGAATTTGAAGAACACCATAAGTGGTATGTCATGACATGTGCTTGGGGGTCTTCTCCAGATTTTCCCTCAAACTTAGGACAATCACCAAGCACCTTTGTCGAAACTAGAGACCAATATGGATTATGAAGGATCAGATCATTGGTCAACTTGGACACGTCCTGTAACTCCAACGTGGAGAGAAAAGGTAATTGAGGGTTAAAAGGCATGCCAGGTCCTTGATAAGAACTTGTACCTGTACTCCATCCTGGTTGAGCATAACTCTGCCCCCATTGGTTCTGTCTTGGAAGATTCTGACCATAGGGGGTATAAGCCGGATAATGAGGTTGATAGGGTGGCTGATAACCAGGATACGAGGGTTGATAACTAGGGTATTGATTCTAATTATACGTGGGCCCCGATTGAGTAGTGTATGGATTTTTCTACAGAGTATAAGTATAGACTGGCTGTTAAGGGAAATAACCAGAACCTTGGGGCGGGTTGTAAACCGGTCGAGACTGAACTTGAAGGTAATAGCCGCCTTAGAGTCGAACAGGCTGCTGGTATGTGGGGCCCTGCTGAGTCAGATAAGTCGGGCGCACAGGTGGATTCGTCTGTCGCATAGAATAGATCGGCGGCTGAGCAGGGTTAACAGGCTGTGCAGGTTGTCCTGGTTGAACAGGTTGACCTAGCTATGCAGGTTACCCTGGTTGAACATGTTGACCTGGCTGATGAGGGCCACCAGGTTGCCCTGGTTGAGCAGGCTAGCCTGATGGCGGGAGTGGGCCAGGTTGTGCCTAATAACTAGGTTGACCTGTGACAGGACCATAAGATGGCCCTGGTTGTGCAACATTTTGACCAATTGGAAAATGAGGTTGCTGAGGTTGCACCAAAGGTTGAGAAGGATGGGTTTTCCCCTCAGGACTGTATGGTGGTCCAGGTTGATACCCCGATTGCCTTGTCGGTCCTTGAGGTTGCCCTGGTTGGACCACAGGGTGAGGCTGCAGAGGTTGACCTTGAGGATTGTAAGACTGCCCTTGCGGGCCGTAAATTAATCCCTACTAGACCGAAGGTTGTCCTTGTAAGGGTTGTCCTTGCGGGTCATATGCATACCCTGGCTGGGCCGAAGGTTGTCCCTGGAAGGGTTGTCCTTGTGGACCAGAAGCATATCCTTGTTGAAACAAAGGTTGTCCCTGAAAGGGTTGCCCTTGTTGATTAGAAGGTTGCCCGGGCTGGGTAGATAGAAAACCGTTAATATAATGATAAGCCTCATGAGCAGGAAAATGAAGGGGGTTGCCCTGATCATCATATTGATATGGAAATACGTAAATCGAGGCACCATTCGCTCCATAATGGGAAAAGTAAGGACGATTAAGATCTTGAGAGGACTGACCAACCTCGGAGATCAGCGGCTATAAAGACAGTTGGTACTCCTTGGGAGAAATGTTCTTTGGAATGGCAGAAGCTATATAAACGTCTTCAGGAACTGACGAGGTCCTAATTGACTGAGTAGTGACAACAGGCGTAGATGCAGCCACGCAGACAGTAGGTCTAACAAGTGCTGATGTGAAAAAAGGAGATGTTGTGAGAGGTGTCAATGGCAACATCCCTAACGAGGGAATGGTTGGATTCGTGGACGGAGTCGATATTCCCATAGAGGCAATAGCGGCCATGACCTGACTTAAAGATCTATATCCAGATGGGAGCGTTGGACCAGGTGAAGACATAACAGAAGGTTCGGGGATGTCTTCGAGAAAAAGTTGGTAATCTTCACCAGAAGTAGGAATTCCCTCACTAGGAGTAGGACTGGATGAGTCCATATTTGACCCTGCCATAAGATCTTCTAAAAGACGATGGGGACTAGGAGGTATGGCAACAACCAAAAAGGGTGATCCCGATGTAAGAGGAGGGAAGTGTTCCCCTACTCCAAATCCAAACCAAGCGTTGGACAAGGGCCAATTGAACTCAACTAGTCCTCCAAAGGGAAGTTTAGATATAATCGGACCCCCGTCGGGAAACTCGGATACAACGGGCTGCTGATGCTCAGCAGAGGACTGGGAGACCTCTGATGAATCGTCTGTATAAGGACTACCAGTAGACGAAACTGATGGTTCTGCCACTATGACTACAGCAAAAAAGAGGAAGAGATCGAAAACAAAGACGCACGGGCAAAAACAAAGGCAAACAAAAACAGGCTGAAAAATCAATCTCTAAATGGGTGTGTGATCGTAGGTGATTAAATTTACCACATTGAAACTAAAAATTTTACTGTTTCATGTTTTAAGAGTCTAGAAACAAGCAAAAGATGACTCTATCACTTTAAGTTTGGAAACAAGCGTGAAAGAACAAGCGCTTGATGATCTTTTCAAGTTTAGGGAGTCTGTAAAGATCAAAATGACTGCTCTGGTAATCTAGGTAAATGGGTGTACCAGATATCCGTGAACTGCCATATACACCTTGGTAAAAATGAAAAATAAATCAACCAAGGACTTGACATACGTGCAGGTAATCTCCCTGAATGTTGTGTCCGGTGTATCACGGGTAAAAGGCGACAGACTCGGCTTCCTACAAATAAAGGATTTGCAACCTAATGGGGTCTCCTTTTATATACGCGAAGGTACGGGGAGCACAAGTCTGTACTAGCGCTGTCTATAGCCAGATGGAAAGCGATAACTACTAGGCTTAGAGACGCCGAAACACATCTCTACCTTAGACTACTAGATGTTCCATTAAGTTTCAATGTTGCCTTAGGTTAATTCAGTAAATTTTAAAGTTAATCTTCAATTTACGTTTCAATTTCAAGGCCCTATCAAATGTTGGGTCTCATAAAACCTCTAGATGCAAACTACATGCCACAACATACCATTTTGTTCAATGAAGAGCTATCTACGGGAGAGTTGAGAACTTTCAAATGACAACAAAATGAACACACAAAAACATCCACTACTGTTTTCAATGCAAGCTAATGAAACTAGAAAACTTTTCTCTAGAGTTATTTAACGCTAGTAATGTGAAAGAGCTTTCAATTTTCACTATGCCAATCAAAATGCAAAAGATTTTGTTTTTTGTATTTTTCAATAAATTAGAGAAAATGCACTAAATGAATAAAAAATTAATGAAAACATCAATTTGAGAACGATAAAGAGAGAGCTGACACAAAACAAGTTCACTCAACTCGAACACACACAATCAAGACTCAAACCGATGACGAAATCCTTCAAAGTGAAGAAGAATCTCGAAAGAGACTCAAACAAACCGTGTAATCTAGGCTTGGAGCAACATAAAGCGAAACTGAACGAAAGAGAGGACAATCACTCAATTAACACAATGATTCAATGGGGTTCAGCAAGATGAATGCAAAGAAGCAAAAACGAAGTTGACTGGGAAAGCAAAGACCCGAAGCTCCCACGGGAGGCTCAGCACACTGAAGCACCTAGAAGCCCTAGGGCTAGAATGCAAAACTGATAGAAAAAGGTGAACAACTGGAGGACAAGGGCTAAACACAGTAAAAATGACTTCAAAGCACTCAAACAATCAGAAAAAATGGACCAGAACCAAAATTCAAGCTCAAAAAGTCTAAGAATAGGCAAACCCTAATACCAAGAAGGGTTGGCGCGCCTGTTTGACTGTAATCTGCACCAAACAGGGGTTAGCGTGGGGTCCTAACTAGCAACTAATGCCAGTTGCCGTGACTGTCAGGGGTATAACCGCGCCAATCTATTTTACCCTAGAAAAATATGAAAATGGACAAACAAAGGCTAGATCTGGTCTTCTAGGTGCTGAACAGGGGTTTAACACCAAGGAAGGTGAACCAGAAAAGCAGACTAATCAATCAAAAGTCAAAAAACAACCCAATGGAGGAAGGAATAACTGCCATTGATCACCAGCAGAGTCGCCAATCTTTTGAGGAGGTAAGTCCCCTCTGTGGACAGAGGCGATCCCACTAGCCCTAGAGTGGGTCTAGCAACAATCAAAACACACAAGGTTATTGGTTCCTAGTTACAAAAGATAGAATCGCGATAGATCTCTTACCGTGATTCCTTCGCTGTTGTTGTCAAAGAAGAAGCGGCGCTTCCATTCCTAGCTAGACAGGTCACGATCCGTGAGCTTGCTGCATCCAGATACCTGTACACATACAAAAAGAACACACACAAACTAATATTTCAGCACTTTACATTTTCATTTTATCAACAGAGAGAACAGACAATGGTGGTACTATATAATGATAAACAAAATCAGTGGTTCAATATGTACCTATGTATATTAAGATACGAGAGAACGATTACAACCGGTGCTCTGACGTCGTGATCTTCCTTCGACAGGGTTCCAGCGGGACGTGTCTCACAAAGCTCGTCAGGGATTCGACAGAACTCTCTCTCTCACAGAGTTCTCCTTAGCTCTGCCCTTGATTGTCACTTAGCTATAATTTCCTTCCCAAAAGTTTAGCTAGCTAGAAAATGGAGAGGGCGGGCTTTTATAGAGGGAGAAGGAGAGGTTAGGCTCCCTATAATCATGGGGGAGAGTCCTATCTCTTAGGAAGGTTCCATGAGAGGTGGAAAACCACTTCCTAATCATAGATCCGTAGGCAAACAACCCAACCTCATTTTGATGATCCATTCTGAAGGTGTTAGAATCAAACTTCCGCCTTCTATTGTTAAAAAAATTCCTTAATAGGCTTGGCGCGGGCACAACATAGGGACAGAGCACCAAGTGGCATGGGCCTAGTTTAAATTTTCCAGGTCGGCGTGAGTGATGAACTGGATACTCGCGCCAAGGCCAAAACATCTGTTTTTAGGGTTTTTCAGAGGAAATGTTCTTGAGGAGAATTCTTGCCCTTATGCAGAAGGATGCCATCAAGGTGTTTTCAGGACATTTTACTGTTCACAGGTCATGGAAATAGTCCTCCAATGTACGGGACGAGGGATTGCAGGGACGGTGACAAAATGCTCTGTAACAACTTGGCATCCCAGTGTCCACGTACTCTCTATAGAAAAGACATTGATCCTTATGGTGGCCTTCCTCTTTGCACTTTACGCACAAGACTCCTTAGCGCATGTCAGACAGAACCTATTTTCCCTTCTTTAGGTCCTGGAGTTCCATATGTAAGCTCTCCAATTGGGCCTAGATATGTTGAACCCCTATGTTGGTATACGCTATTGGTGAAGCTTCTATTTTCATCGTAATCTCCAATGCTTTTGCTTGGCTTGTGATATTTTGTTGTGACAATGGTAATCTGAGGTGTGGTAACAATGAAACTATAAACCATTCCTTTTTTTTCTCATTAGGGATCTCGAAGATGACTTGACTTAGCAGTGTTTTAAACCTTTGATATACTTCCCACACAGTTTCAGTGACTAATTTTTTGATCTCTTTGATCTCCATAATACATTGTGAATGTGATTTAGGCTTCCTAAATTTAGCATTCAGCGCAAGCTTTGTTTGAGTCAATGGGGAATTCTGGTTTGTTGCAGAGTACTTCATATACCAAGACAAGGCTCTGTCCTACAATGCTGTGACCAGTTGTGATTTCTTCATATTCTCATCAGTGATGTTTAGCGATCTCCACATTGCTTCTACAACAAACCAAACTTGCTAGGGGTCATATGATCCCTTGAAAATAGGCATCTTCACTACGTGAGGCTTGTTAAACGGGGGAGGTGGAGGTAGACGTGGAGTTGGAGGAACAATACGGGGATGCGTTGTGATGGGAGTGGAGGTTTGGGGAATCCTAGCAACACTCTGATGATCTCCAAATGCTATCGATAAACTTCTAGGGGTTGTAGGGTTGCTTTCTCCTTCTTCTCTTTCAGACCCAAATAATTGACTGTACTAAGAATCAATATAATTATTGTGATCTACCCTGAATCTCTTACTGCATTGCGTAGTTCCGATCTTTCTTCCTCCGAACATCAATCATATTGCATTTGCATCACACCCTTTTCCCACAATAACATCTTAATCCAAAGCTTTAACGAGTTTAAGTACTTACCTCGCGAGCCTTTGAAAAATATGCGGTCAGCTTCGTTGTAGGACACATATGTGTCGATCGTGAACTCAGTAATAAAGCCTCCAAGGATAATATCGATCCAATAGTCGAAAACCCTTGAGATATTGTTGTTTGTCTCCTTGAGTCGCTTAATCATCTTTGGGTTCCATGAAGTAGGCCTATTGTTGAAATGGGTCGTATTCTTAGCCAATCGCTATATCCACTCATGCAACTCTTTAGAGAATGACGATAAAAAAAATCGTGTGCTGATCTATGAAGATATACTTATGTAACCAATTTTCAGTTGATAAACATAGATTTCTATTTTCTTGCACTGCAAATTCGCGCTCTTTCAAATCTACCCAATCTTGAACCTCTTTTCTTGAAGGATGCCACATCCACATATCCCTCAGTTAGATCCCAGACCCGAAAACATAACCATTTGTTGGCTTGATGGGGCCTAGACCCATGTTCAGGTATGGCTACGCAAACCAACAAAACCCACTATTACTGACCCTTTTGGCAATGATCTGCTGCACATATCGAAGTCTCACCCGAAGCAATATTAGGGGATGCTAGAACCGAGTTTCTGCATCCACAGGAACTATGGAGTGTGGCTTTAGGGCTTATCTTATCGTTAGCACTTATCAAAGCTTCAGAGAACAAATATGCTAAATACGCAATTGTTGTTCAATAATTCTAGTTAACTAGCTTTCAGACTAGGAGATTCCGCTTGAACATGCATTAATCAACATAGGAAACTATAATCCACACTTCGCGATAGAAATATATGTAAAAGACCTAACTCAACACGGATAATAGCAACAAAATAGATAAAACAAACACACAAGTAAACAAGACAGATCTGTCCTCAAAATATTCTTTTATTAATTCAGATCTAGCACTATTCGCCCTGCGCACTCGACTGCAGGGGTATGCGCACTCAACTACAGAATTTATAAGGTCTTCGCTCACTGAGTTGCAGGAGCCTTCCCTTTTACACAAAACACAAAATGCAGACTCAATACAACCTTACATCCAAATGCATTCTATAATTCATTCATGAGTTATCGACCTCTTACTTCTAGACTCCTTATATATCTATCTATTTTACAATACCATGGTTCGAAAATGATGGGAAGAGCTCAACGTATAAAAAATATTCGCATCCCTTTACAAAATAAGGGACTTTGATCTGCCACAAAGCCCCTAAGACTTTATTACATCTGTGCGTTGCACGCTCTTCTCCTCAAATTGCAGAGTCTTTATCAACAACTTTAACTAAGGGGTACCCTGTCCAAAAATAACTAGCTGAAAGTTGTATTCTAATTGACTCATTTATCTAAATACATTAATGCTCTCCAAAATAGTAATATCATGTAGTATATAGAGAAATAAATGTTGAATAGATGGTGAGAATCATAATATCATGCAATATATAGTTATTATAATGTTCTTCTTTCTAATATAGTCTATTATGTTGTTTGTCCTTTAGGACCTTCAGGTGAATATGATAATCACAGAATATTGTATGACAATAATTTTATTTTCCTATTAACCAATGTTGATTTAGCATTGCATAATGAAAGCTATAATGTTTTATGTAATTTTTGCTAAATCATAATTTCTAACTTGAGTGGAAGGCACTAAGCTTCCCTGCAACACTTGTTTTAAATGAATTGTTAGTTTTACATTCAATACATTTACATATAATAAAAATTTAACCTCTTTCTCTTCAATGTTCCCTTCCCTTCTCGCACTTTATTTCATACAATTATGAAGAAATAAAAAGTATAAATGTAAACTTATGAGGTTAAGACAACGGGAAATGTTGAAGATAACAAAGGAAAACTTGTAAAACTTTTTGGAGGAAATTATGAAGACCAAATGAAGGGGTAGCTGATGGTATTACATTGACTTGGTGATTATTTCAAGAAAACTTGACATGAAAATCTAACAAAGAGAGAAACAATTCAAAATCAACATAAAGAAAAATGTATCCACAAAAGAGGATGAGAAAAAAGGTTAGATAATGATATTACATTGCTTCCAATCGATTTGGAAAATGAAGTAGGCGTTAGATTTGGCAATGATAGTTCAAGAAAAACCTTAATCTCCAATAGAAAAATAGAGGTAATAGGAAGAATGGGGCCAATTAAGTACTCCAAGAACATTGAACCCTTCACTAGAGATGAAGGCTTGGAATTTTTATAAAAGGAGCTTTTGAAACACCATCATGTGTGTGTATGATAATGTCTATAGTGACTAGCTCATAGTAATGGATTCCATGGAATGCTAGTCTTTTATGATATTGGACCATTAATGGAGAAGCGTTTTACGATATTTTTCATAGTTCCACCCATGAAAAGAGAATATATATGTACAAATTCATGGTTGCCCCACTTAAAAGTATTCCATACAACACCTTTCACAATGATGCACAAAAGCGAGAATCAAGAGCCCCTGCATAAGTCCTCATGTGTGTTTTCTTGTACCTCACTATTGTTTATCTATGTACTTCATCTTTGGGCTAACAATTTCTTCAAGTCCTCTAATCACTCTCGATGGTAAGCACTTAAATGCAAGTCAAACACTTGCACTACCCAAACCACATCACTAAAATGCAAGTCAAACACTTGCACTACCCAAACCACATCACTATTACCATCGCTCACTCACCTTCCCCATAATAAAACATCTCCCTTGACACGACCCCTTTTGATTGTAAGGACTAAAGTGGTTCCCGAGGTCTGGAGGTTAGAAAGTTCTTTCCCTTGAGTATGGCATTGCACAACCCATAAGGTGACATTGATGATATAGCCTTATATGTCGCACAAAGAGATAGTTTCCTTCCACATGATCCTCTCACTCAAGGAGATAGTTTCCTTCCACATCCCATCAGTCCTCCTATTGGCATTTACACAATTGCTAATTTTTAAAATCTGTAAATAGAGTTTCTAAAGCCTTTAAGAAAATATCAAATTCTTACGAGTGTGTAGAATATTTTATAAATATTGAAATCACTGTGCGGGATCAAAATTTTCAAATGCTGATAGGATTTCAAATAAAATAGTTGATTTTGTATTTTTGACAAGTACATATGATTTTGTGGTATAAATTGCGGGGAGTACCCTTCTTATCATTACATACTGCATTAGTTCACTTATCGCGAGTCCATTTGTTGACTTGTGCGCGTATATTCGATCCGAAGATCAATGGGCTATGAATATGTGATGCAGAACCCTTCATGGTTTGCTTGATGCCGTCATCAATAAATACTCTACAATCTAATACCAATTTCTGAAATATTCATTGGAACTATGCCGGAATAAGATAATAGTACGTAAAATAGTGCAATCTATTCTGGAAACGAGGTTTTGATTTTAAAAATAAGCGGGGTCAGCTTCTGCTCATATAGATTCTTAATTTTGTCTTCAATAAGCTGAGAATTTGGGGCTTTTCTCAGTTCTTACTCCCATTCCAATATCAGGTTTTTTTTCTTTTTTTTCTTTTTCCGTTTTTCATTTTTTTGGGAAATATAGAATATCATTTCTCACCATAACAGAGGATCTTATAAACTCATATTTTGATCCGCAAACAGTGGAAATCTTATACGGTATGAGTCTATGTTGAAATACGCCCAACGTTAAAGTGTAAATTAATAATTTAATTTTGAATAATTCAAACCTTATTTTGTAAATGATATAGTAAAATTATTTAAACTTATAACATTGAATTCATTGTTTGTAGAAGATGAAATGTAATAGGCAGATGAATGTTTTGATAATAATGAGTTTGATACGGTGGCTTGGATTAAACAAAGTTGGAATCCTATCATCGGTTACTCGCCAAAGGTTAGCACCCTCCTAAATGGTTGGTTCAGTATACACTTTATGGATGAGAAAGATGTTTACAAGATTATTGGAAGGACGTGGGTTAGGGGATGGAGTTTCATGCAACTCGTCCCATGGTACCTGGGTTTTAATCCGATCATGGAGGCTCTTCGTAGTCGGGTCGTATGGGTGAAGCTGTCGGGACTTCCGCTTGAGTTCTGGACTCTCAAGGCGTTGCGGGTGATAGGTAACTCCATTGGGTGCACTAAATACATTGATCCAAGCATCGTGGGGGCGAGTGACAAAATAATGGCATGGATCCTGGTTGAAGTTGATTTCACGGGGGGTTTACCTAGTGACGTCGACTTGTTATGGGGTAATAGACGACACCGTCAACGTATTGGTTTCTGGGGGATTCCTTTTCGGTGTCTCATTTGACACAGGACCGGTCACTTAAGGGAAAACTGCCCTTTCCGTCTTTGTATGCATCGTGCTGGTGATGTTGTGGCGGGTGTGGGTGGTGGCCGACAAAACCATGTTGTCTCTGGTACTTCGGGAGGTTTTGCTTTAGGTAATCCTAATCCCTCATCATTTGATGATGATGCTTATGTTACTACTGATGGACATATTGATATTTCTGCTTCCCCAGATGTTGCTCCTGTAAGGAATGATGGTATTTTATCGTCTGTTCATAATATGCATAGAGCACTGGATCCCGTTGTCAATCAATCTACCAACTTTTCCTCATCCCCTCCTAATGAACACAGTCTATCGTTGTTTAATCCGGATGTCCCTGGCCAAAACTCTACACAAATTTCTATTGGGGCCAATTACCCAAACTCTGGTCCACCTGGGTCTGATATAGGGGTATCGGTTTCTGAAACTTGTCCTTCTATAGCTCCTATCCCTAGTACATCGAAGACTAAACCTGCTGATATGTCTACTGCGAATGCTAGCCCTACTGCTGATCTATCTAACCCTATGGCTGACCCGCCTCTTTATTGGTCAACATGCTTCTCTTTTGGGGAACCATCTGTTGTGAGTGTGGGGGTGTTCTCGAACGACTCCCCTTTGTCTCCTAAATACACTCCTGATCGGGACAGCCCGATCCCTCTTTCAGACTCACCTAGAAACTCTATCGGGAGTGACATAGAATCTCTCATGGGCAACCCGAATTTGGACCTTGCAGCTCTCACTGTGTTTGATAAACCGCCTTCGTCCTCTAGCCATCACATCACTCCTACTAAGACTTCCAACATAACCATTAGGAAGAAAGCTAAAGTTGCAAACCGACAAGCTAGGGGAAAATTTAAGTCCATTTCTCTGTTTTCGGATGAAGGTGCGGAACTCACTGATATCCCCATCGCTGCATGTGAAGTCTTAGACAACTCTTCTAGGGCGCTTAGAGCAAGTCACCCTGAACCATTTTCACCATGACCCACATCATTTCCTTGAATTTACGGGGGTTGGGCGATGCCTCCAAGTTTCATTGCCTAAAGGACCTCATTGTATCAAAGGATCCCATTATTTTTCTGGGACAAGAAACTATTTCTGACAGGGAGAGGGCTATTAAAATGTTTTTAAAAATCAAAATTGGGTGGTGTGTAGTTGCTATGGACTCAATTGGGCATTCGGGGGGGATGATGGCTATGTGGAATCCGAATAGAGTATCTTTTAAGGCATACAAGTTCTTTGGCGATATATTTTTATCGGGTCAACTAAGGGGAATGGAAGGCACCATCAACTTGATAAACATATATGCTTCATACTCCAATAGGGCTGCCTTCTGGAATAGAATGTTGGCTACGGGCATGCTCTCTTTACAGAACCTAATTTTGATGGGTGACTTTAATTCCTCATTGCAAAGGGATGAAATATGGGGAAATAAAGCTCGCCTGGACCCTCTTTCAAATTTTATGAATGACTTGTTCTGCTCTCAGCGGTTAGTGGATATCAGGCTGATCCGAATGACTCCCACATGGACCAACAGGAGGGCAGGGGATAATTATATTGGAAAAATATTGGACAGGGTGCTGATTAAGGATTCATTGATGGATAAATTGGGGGCTCCTAGGTCAGTTGTTCTGGCCTCGAACATATCGGATCACATGCCGATAACTTTGACCTGGAACATAAATGACGGGATCAAGGGTAGGCCTTTCAAATTCAATCGTATATGGCTAGAAGATGATGAATATGTGAAGCTCATCTCGGGGTTGTGGAAGGATGAAGGGGATGTGGCTGGGCTCACGGGCTGGGAGCGTTTTCATCACAAACTTCAGAAAATTAAGATGGCCTCCAAAAAATGGGAATACAGAAAGAAGAAGGAACTCAGGGCTAAGTTTCATGCTATTTTGAAGCAGATGGAGGACATATACACTACTTTTTCAGACCGCTCTCCGGATGAAGCTACTCTTCTATCTCTAAATCATTTGGGCAACAGGAAGAGGGAGATTTTGAAAATAGAGGAAGTTACATGGAGGCTTAAAAGCAGGATCACTTGGCTAAGAGAGGAAGATCTAAACACAAATTTCTTTCATAAAAGTGCAAATGAAAGGAAGAACATAAATGCAATCTGGCGCATTAAGAGGTCTGATGATAGCTTCGCTATCTCTACCCCTGAGATTCTAAGTGAAGCCCACAGATATTTCTCATCGTTTTACCAGAAAGAGGATAGGATCTATGGGGAAAACTAGGTATGGCTGCTCGATCATGTTGGTCGGTTTTTTGATGAGGATGCCATTAGATCTCTGGATAATAGCATTACTGGGAATGAAGTCCTTTCAGTCCTGAAGTCGTTTTCTCATGATAACTATCCAGGGCCTGATGGATGGCTAGCGGAATTCTTTATTTTCTTTTATGATTTGCTGGGAGATGAACTAACAAAAATAGTTGAATCGATCCAGATTTGGGGCATCATGCCAGCCAACCTTAACTCAACGTTCATTTCTCTAATTCCTAAAACTTCTGACCCCCAATCCTTTGTTGAATTCAGGCCGATTGCACTGTGCAATGTATTATACAAAATCACCTCAAATATTATTGCAAATCGAATAAAAGGTTCCTTATCAGCCCATATCTCCAATGAACAATTCGGATTCTTACAAGGGAGATCTATACATGATGCCATAGCAATAGCACAGGAGGTGCTACACTCCATGCATTCGGAGAAAATGGAGGCTATTGTGGTGAAGTTTGACCTCCACAAAGCTTATGATTCCTTGGACTGGTCTTATATTAGGCTTCTTCTTCTCAAAATCGGTCTTCCATTAAGGATCATAAGATGGATTATGTCATGTATCTCTACGGTGAGATATGTCGTTATTATAAATGGCATTCCCACTCAATTTTTTGCCGCTGGTCAAGGCTGCATGCTCTCTCCACTGATATTCATCCTTATCATGGATGGATTCAGTAAAATTATGCACAAAGCTGAACAGAATGGTTGTATCAAGGGTTTCTCCTTTTCGAACTCAGTGTCTACTTCACATTCTCTGTTTGTGGATGATCTACTTTTATTTGGCTGCCTTCTTCGAAATCACTAGTTTTATATTTTCTATATGTTATTAAGGTTTGAAACTGCTGCGGGATTAGGTATTAATAAGAGTAAATCCTTTCTTGTTTATGAAAACAGGGATCCACAGGAGATTGCATTCATTACGGATTTCTTGGGTGTTGGTATTAGACTGGCAGCGGAAGGTTTCACCTACTTGGGATTCAAAATTAAACCATGTGGATACAAGATCCAGGACTGGATTTGGTTGATCGATAAGTTTAGAAGGAGGATATGCAGATGGACGCATAGATGGTTGTCTACTGGGTGAAGGCTCATCATGATACAGGCGATTCTTTCTCAGCTGATGGTTTACTGGGGACACCTATATTATCTCCCTGATCGGATTGTGCACTTAATCAACAGCATAATTGCCCAGTTTCTTTGGGGTGGCTCCAATTTGGTACAGAAATATCACCTTTGCAGACTCGAGAGTCTAAGCAGACCCAAGGAACATGACGGGTGGGGCATTCTGAACACCCGGATCTTCAACAAGGCTCTACTCATCAAATCCTTTTGGAGGGAAATTAAAGGGAATAACATCTGGAATGCCATCATCAAATGAAAATACATTGAGGGTGATGTTCTCCACCAACTCTTATGTCACCAATTTTCTCTTCCTCAGGCTATATCCACCATTTGGTGGAGTTTCAAGAAGGTTTTGAGTAATGTGGCTGATCGATTAGCCTGGTTATTTAGGGATGGTGGCCATATTCTGTTGAGTTTCAGGAATTTTATTGCTATGCCACCTCATTCGAGTCCCTCGCCAAGACTGTTGCTCTGTCTCGCACACAGAGGTATTTTCTTTCTTTCACAAACAATTTTATGTTGGTCCTTTGGTGCTCCTATACTCAAATCTGCATAGCAAATGGGCCTTGATGGGGTGGATGCTGATGATTGGGAACAATTTCGAGATGCTTTAAGGGGAGCTGGACTCTGTTGGGATCGTGGGGGTGATCAGATTGTGTGGGACAGCCCTATGAATGATGATGCATTGATTGTAAAGGATATATATCGAAGCATTAATATTTCGCTGTATGAGGGACGGATTACAAGGATCTTCTATCCTTTCTGGAAACGTAACATCCCCACCAAGATTACTCTGTTTAGTTGGCTGATTTGGAAAGGTAAGGTTCTCACAGGTGATAATCTTATGAAGTGTGGGAATTATGGACCCTTTAGATGTCCGTTGTGCTGCTGTGAGGTGGAATCAATCTCACATCTCTTTTTATGGTGCTCAGTGGTTGTGAGATTGTGGAGATTGTTCAATTCTCACATCATGGATCCTTCTTGGTCTCCAATGGATTTCATTTCGTCTGCTCAGGATTTGGATAGGCTGAAGGGAAAATTCAAATCACTTCCATTCTTCCTCATCTGGGAGGTCTAGTTGGCGAGGAACAAAGTGATTTTTGAGGCAAAACCATTTGACATCTCCTGTATTTTCTTTGCAATAATGAGGTGGATTGATGAGCGTTCCCCACCGGTGCTCTTTGTTTTCAATGGATCCATTCGCATCAGGCCGCATGAGATCTCTATTCTCGCCATATACTTTGACGGTGCATGTGTGGAGGGCAATATGGGATGTGGAGTGTGGATTAAATTGTCGCAGCGAGATAGGATTCATCTATTTTGGAATGGGGGGTCGAGGTCAAACAATAAAGCGAAGATTATGGCTCTCTGGGGGGCCTACTGGCTGTTGTTAACCTTCAGTTGCAGGATGTTCAGGTGTATGGAGATTCCAAGATTGCCATTGGCTGGGTGACTAACAGCTCTGCAATGTTGTGCCCATCTTTACATGGATGGATCCATAGAACTCAAAGGTTATGGCGGATGTTAAACTGCCCACCTATCAACCACATCTACAGGGAGAACAACATGAGGGCTGACCGGCTTTCAAAGAGAGGTATCTCTGCTGATTTTGGACTTATGCAGGTTATACAGTTCAAAGATGGAGTCCAGATCTAGGATTCCTCCATTTCTATCCCATAATTTCAATTCCCAGAATGTTGTATGTCTTGTTTTTGCAATTTTATGGTTTCTTGGTCTATTTCTCTTTTGGATCTTCTCAAGCGAGCCTGGTATATGGGTTATCGAATATATGGCATCGTTGTCTGCTGCTCTATTTGACCTCATCAAGCGAGCTTGGTATGGATTCTGGAATCTCGAGACTATAAATCCTCCGACCTGCTATATCCTACAACTATGCATTCACCAAATCCACTCAGTTTAAGAGTATGGTCGTTTTATTCAGTTTTTCCAGATCGTATTTATTTTTGTTGCTATAAATTTTGCTGTGATCATATGCAGGGATTACGAACTATATAATTTTGATGGGGCACGGATTTCCCCCCCCGAAATTTTATTGGCCATGGATTTAATATCGGCCTCTCTTTCTTAGATAGGTTCATTTGACCTGTGGCTGTAATTGATAGTCATTCTCGTTGTATGCTGAGAACATAATGTATGGGATTAATGCACTGTTTATATAATATATAATAGCGTTTTTTTCTGTCTGAGAAAAAAAAAAAAAGAAAAAAAAAATTAATAATATGGTAAAAAGGGTAAAATTTGGTTATTAATATAAGATGGTTTTTTGTTTAAATAAACTTTTCAACTTATTTGCGTATATTTGTCTAACAATATATGTAATAACATTTAACTATAATAATTTATGATGTTCTTTAGCAGATAAGCCTAACCTACTTTGTATCCTTATGTGTGGAGAGAATTTATGATGTTCTTTAGAAGATAAGCCTAACCTACTTTGTATCCTTATGTGTGGAGAGAGAGTTTAACATTCTAGGAAAGATATATAAATTTATATTATTATATATAATATAATGAATAAATGTTGAAAGTATATACTATTTTGTATTTTAAAATTATTTGATTTATTTGGAAATAATGTTTACGTTAGTAAATATGTAAGATTAGTTTGTTGGTTGTTGAGAGATTTTATCAATAAACAATTCCTTGTTTGGAATCCGTTGGATCTCATGAGCACTATTTATATAGCTAGTAATTTGGCTTTGAATGAGATATACTAATAATTTTGTGTGCACCATGAGATTTCTTACTTGGCATCAGAGCCTATATGAGATTGACTCCATTAAAAAATGACCCAAAGAAATGGAAGAAATTTGAGAATTAAATCCCTATTATATTTGAGTAGGATAAAAAGTCAATGTTATGTGAAGATATATTATGAGCACCCATTTGTTAGCACCATGTCTATTCCTAAGATTTCTTTCTTGGCATTAGAGCCTATATGGGATTGGCTCCATTAAAAGATGACCCAAAGAAATGGAAGAAATTTGAGATTAAATCCCTATTATATGTGGGCATTTATTATCCTTGTGTCGTATGCCCAATTAATATCATTAGGCAACAAACTTTTGATCATTAGTTATAATAAAATGAATTAGTCAACAAACCTTTGATCATTAAAGTATTATCAAATTATAATAAGAATAATTACTCAAAGTATTATCAAATAATGATTAAGAGAAATTTTTGGAATAATGATTTTGGTTATGTAATACTTCAATATGGGTCTCAAAAAAATTATGTTTGTGTTCATGCTTAAGTGCATGACAAGGAAAGATTAACACTTATTATTGGATGGTAGTACATCGAACATGTGAGATGGCGTAACTTTGTGAAATATGTATAGTTAAGTACGGATCTAACATGAGCCTAGAGAGACTAAATTTCTTCAGGTGCAAACTTATTTTAAAGTGCAAAAGACGATGTGTAAATTTTCATTGTTTAAATTTTATTTTTGAATGCTATAAAGATGACATAACATGTTTATTGAGTCATTTTATCAACACGCATGGTTTTTTTTTTTATTAATATATTTTTAAGTATATGTCAATATTAACTCATATTAAAATATTTTATTCATAACCCACATTGGATATTTTATTATATACAACATTAAAATATTTTCTTTTAACATTTTTATTTAGATATATAGATAAATATAAAGTTGATATCACGTGTTATATATATATAATTTTTTTTCCTAATTACTTCCCATGTAATTATATTAAGTCATATGGAAAACTAATTAAACATGCATAACATGTTTTTTTTTCTTTTTTATTATAACCAACATTACTTTTCTATTTAGAGATTTTTTTTTAAGAGGGACAAGTGTCAACTCCAAGTTGAACACATACATACTTACACATCCCCTTCACACTAGGATGTAGAATGAGCCTCTCTGCTCAATTACCATTTGAGTTATAAATTTATTAAGAAATACCTTTCCATTATTTTTGGATCTCTCACAAATTATTGCATGGAAAGGCACTTCCTATAACTTAGTATGAGGGAGATGAGTAGTTCCTTGCATGCTCAACATGGGCTTGAAATGTGGCATATATATATATATATATTCTTTGGTAAATAGTTGATATTTCATAGGAGAAATATACGTGTTTTGGTCCTAGAGGGACTACTCAGACTCAACAACAAGGCTCAAAGCCATTACAACAAAGCACATAATGTCACTTGTAGGAATTGGACCTGGGTATGGAGGATAATAATCATTCCTCCCAACCCCCTGAGATAACCTCAATTGAATTTTGTACATACATACATCCATAAATATGTAGTCATCTTAATTCTGGATCTATCATGTGCTGAGAGGGATCAATTCTGTTGAGGTAAAAAAATATTTTAGATTAAAAAATCTTGAGGGAAGGTATGCAACCTTAAGGGATTCGACCCCTCCCAACACACAATAGATATATAGTTATTACATCAATATGAATTTTCTACAACATAGTAGGAGGGAAATGTTACTATAATTCCTTCCATGTTTAACATGAATTTGACATGTAGTATTTAAATCAAATATTTCAAGGTTAACCATAAATAAAATATTTCGATATCTAGCTTCAACTTTTTATATGTGTGTGTGCACTCATGTATGCAAATAATTAAAAGTAAAAAAATTATATTGTTAAAACTTTTAAATAATTTATATTATTCAATATAAGAGGGATGTGTAATTCCTTCCATGTTCAACATGGATTTGAAAGATCCATCTTTCTTCTATCTATCATGAGGAGATATGGATCAAGTCCCTTGAGGTGTACATCTTTATCAGGTTGAAAAATCGAGGGATTCAATCCCTCTTAGTGTATGATATATTTAGTGTGAAGATGGATCTTGGCTATTTCAATGGTGTGCTCCTCAATATGAGGAGATGTGTAATTCCTTCTGTGCTCAACATGGAGTTAACATGTGGCACACATACATACGTATACACACACATAGACTAAAAATCATCATTATTTTATCTTAACTCCAAATCTATCATACACATAGAGGTATCAAGTCTCTCGAGGGATTTGACCCCTTATATGCATGACAAGTCTAGAGTTAAAATGGATCTACACTTGTATAATAGATTTCTCCCTTAATACCTTGGCTCACTCCTAGAACAATACTAAAAATCAATGCTTGAATTATTTTTTATATTAAAATTTTATCTAATAATATGTCTTCTAGAATTTACAAAATAACGTCATAAAATTGAACCCTTAGTAATGCGATTTTAATTGTAATTCAAATACTTCATAATATTGACTATAATCCATGAAGCCATTCAAATTCAAAAGAAATGCGTTGACGACATTACTTTCCAAAGAATTTTCAAAAATTATAATAATCTTTCATACATCATTTTCCACCATTAACATTTATTCTTCTCATACTTATTCTAAAATAATTTCTCATTTTTCCTTAAATTTGACTTGTATAAGAGATTTATCTATAACCTTAATTTCTTTATATATTTTATATTTTTCTAATAAAACATTAATATAGATTCACCAGCCACAATTTCTATTTCTTTCATCTCATACCTTATTGTATATTTTATATATTTCTTCTCATAAAACATTAATAGAAATTCCTTTTATGTTATATTACTCCATCTACTTACAAACTTCACAACATAAAGGAGGACGTTTCGTCATATTTTCAAGCAATTATTTTAAATATTCCTTTGGCAGCGATAAAAGGAAAGGAAAAAAAAAACCACCTAAATACAATATATCTTTGTCTTCAAAGTTCATTGCCTCTATAAGTTTCCAATGGACTATGAATCATGGCAAGCCTAAAAGGAAATTGTGGCCCAAATTGTACTTCATGCAGGTAACACTGAAGATTAATATTTTCATTTGGTTGTACTTTAATTTTACAAGCATGTTTTAAGTTGAAGGTGATATATTGTAGCTTTATACACGACGTGTTGCAAATGTACTATGACAAGAGACAACTGGACTGCTAACCATAAAGGCATAGAACATATCCAATTTTTTTATTAATAGTTTTGTTTTTCCCCATGAATGGTTTCAAATTTTGCATATAGCGAAATCTTTAATATTTGAATCCGTTTTATCATATAATATTGTTTTTGAATTTTATAAAACTAAAAATAACATATTAATAGGCAAAATACAAAATAAATAGTCAGAGCATACCATAAATAGTCAAGAAGAATGTAAAAAAGTTCTCAATATAAAAATATATTAAAATAGCAAAAATAAAAAGATGTAATGTAAAATAATAAAATAATATGTATAATGGTTGTTAGGAGTTCCGATATTTGATACTTAAAATTTTATGTTGAAATATAGTGAAACAAGAAATACAAATTTTGTTCCATCGAGTAGTTTTTAAGCTATTTTGAGATTTGAGATTGATTTAATTTAGACATAAAAAAATTAGGGGCATATTACCATCATGATGAGCACTAAAATTATGATAGAAATTTTCACCCACATTATATAATTTAAAATTTCATTAAAAAAAATATTTTAGGAACCTTGTATTCTACACAAAGGAAGTTTAATAATTATCACTGAAAATTTTATGCTATAATCCTACCAAACATGTTGTCAAAACATTCACTAATCAGGTACATTTTTAGATATTTTGAAATTTTGGATTGCTTTAAAGAAGGGGAAAATCCCCAAAGGCATAGTTCTATTGTAAAGGAAATTATGACCATGATGCTATTGTGGTCATCACTGAACTATGGTTGGTATGGAACTATAATGTTGGTAGATGTTTTCATCAAATTGTTTTGAGAGTCTTTTCCAAATATCTATGCCCAAATCCAAAGAAACAAGAAGAGGGTTGTGATAGTTATGGTACTATGATCAAGGCTAATAAATTTATTGAAAGAGGATCATTGTTACTAAAAGTGGAGTTTTGAGTGCCCATCACTCTATTGATAAAAACTGGAAAGGAAAGAAATGAATTGAATAATAAGCAGCTCACATGTGAGCAATGCATCTAAAGACTGCAAAAATTAGAGTGTACACTTTATATTCAATTAATCAAGGATACATCAATGAATATTTCTCAAAAGAATAGGGAATTGGGAACAAACCCCTACAACCTAGGAACTAATCTTAACTTAAGGAGTTACGTAACAATCATGTAACCATTTCTCCATTAATACAATATAACATTAATTATTTTCAACTCTCCCTCTTAATGGAGAAAGGATTATCCCATAGTCCTAACATCCCTTTAAACAATTCAAACTTCACTTTCCCAAGAGGCTTAGTAAAAATATCAGCCACATTATCACATGTTTTACAATATTCAACAAAGAGTCCTTTTGAATGGACTTTTTCTCTAACAAAGTGAAACTAAGTATCGATTTGTTTCATGTTCTTATGAAACATTGGATTATTTGCTAGCTTAATGGAATTATGGTTGTCACATTTGATGACAATTGCCTCTTTCTGCTCTTCTCCTGCATCATGGAGAAGCCTTCTCAACCAGGTAGCTTCACATGTTGCTGCGCATAATGCTTGGTACTCAGCTTTAGCTGAAGATAAATACACAATGCTTTGTTTTTTACTGCTCCACATTATGACCCCATATCCAACACTAAATGCATAACCTGTGATGGATCGTCGATCATCCATGTTACTTTCCTAATCAGAGTCTGAAAAACCTGCTAAAATAACATCAGATGTTTCAGTGTATAAAATACCATAATTACTAGTACCATGAAGATACCTTAACACACTTTTTTGCTGCCACCCAATGACTTTCAAGAATTTTAGACATGAACTAGCTCAACACATTGAAAGAGTTGTTAAGTCTGGTCTAGTTTTAGTTAGATATATGAGACTACCAACTAGCTGCCTATACAAAGTGGCATCAACCTACTTAGAGCCATCGTCACTACACATTTTCAGATTCTGCTGCAAAGGTGTTGATGTTGTCTTACACTGCTCCATTTTGAACTTTTTGAGCAGCCCTCTGACATACTTCCCTTGAGTAAGGAAAGTCTACCCAAAGTCTCTCCATACTTCCAGACCTAGACAATAATGTAAACTTATGAGGTCTTTCATTTTAAAAACCTGTGACATCTGCAATTTGATTTATTTTATTAATTCATATGCATTACCTGTTATAATCATGTCATCCACATATAAGGAAATCAAAATAATCTGCCTTTGTTCATCATACATGGTATATATATTTAGATCATTCATACTCTTATGAAAACCATGCTGTAAGAAAAATGAATCAATATTCTCGTACCAAGACTTGGGTGCTTGTTTTAAACCATAAAGTGCCTTTTTCAATCTACACACTAAATGTTCTTGCCCTTTCTTAACAAACCCTTCAGGCTGCACTAAATAAATCTCTTCCTTTAAATCACCATTTAGGAATGCAGACTCAACATCTAACTGGTGTAGCTTCCATTTATATTTTGTAGCTAAAGCAATTAACATTCTAATAGTATTCAGTTTGGCTATAGGAGAAAAGGTTTATTCATAGTAAATTCCCTCTTTCTGTGAATAACCCTTTGCTACCAATCTAACTTTAAACTTTTCTATACTCCCATCTGCATAAAATTTAGGTTTGTAAATCCACTTGCAACCTATGGGTATTTTTCCTTCATGCAATTCAATTAGTTCCAAAGTATTGTTTCTAATAATAGATTCAAATTCTTCATTCATTGCAACCCTCCACTCATGAGATTGACTAACTTCTTTATAATTTGTGGGCTCTATAACATTTAAAATGTTTGACATTAAAGCATAGCCTTTCAATTTGGCTGGTAGTTGATTCTACCTACCCTATCTTCTCGGTAAAGGACTCACATAAAATCTGTCTGCTTCAGAGCTTTGCGGGCTTGCCTTACTAACTACATCACCTGCCTCTTTTTCTTTCTATTATTGTTGTTGTTGTTGATTGTCTTCATTGCTTTCTTCCATCAACAATGGAATGTGCCATTCTTCACTCTGTTTTCCTTATTTCCTTCCTTAACCTGCTCATGAAATATGACATCTCAACTTGCAAAGACTTTATGAGTCAAAGGATTAAACAACTTATAAGCTTTAAACTCAGTGCAATATCTTACAAAGATGCATTTCATAGCCTTAGGATCTAACTTATTTCTATCTTCCTTGGGTATATGGGCAAATGCTTTTCACCCAAAAACTCTTAAGTGATCCACTACTGGCTTATATCCATAACGTGCTTCATAAGGAGTTTTAAAATTAAGACATTTAGTTGGACTCCTATTTTTTAAGTAAACTGTAGTGTTGATTGCTTTAGCCCAAAAGCCATTGGACAGACCCTTACCTTGAAGCATACTTTGTGCGCACTCAACCAGGGTTCTATTCTTTCGTTCTGCAACTCCATTTTGCTGCAGAGTGTGAGGCACTATGAACTATTGAATAATCCCATGATCTTTGCAAAATTTCATGAACTCTCCCAACTTGTATTTTCCCCGAGAGGAGAATCTTTATGAATTTCCTTGTCTGCTTCTCCACCATATTCTTAAATTCTTTAAAGCATTCAAATGTCTGGCTCTTTTTTCTGATAAAATATATCCAAGGGAATCTAGTGCACTCATCAGTAACGAGTAAAAAATAATATGCACTGCCTAGTGACCCAGTCTGCATAGGTCCACATACATCTATATGCACAAGCACCAAAATATCCATTTTCTTCCTATAAGCATTCACGGGAAACTCTTCCCTATGCATTTTCCCTAATGCACATCCATCACAATCTAAATAAACATTATGAAAAGCAGGAAGTCCATCAACCATACCTTTATTTTGAAGCAACATCAGAGCTTGTAGGTTAAGATGGTCGAATCTATGATGCCAAAGATTCTCGGCTGTCAATCCTATTGAAACCAGATCTTGGTGTGGCATGCTCTTGACATTCAACCTATACAAGCTTCCCACACACACTCCTAATGCAACTGGTTCCTTCTTGCTTTCCTTTATGACACACTATGTTTTGAAGAATTCAACTTGCAGGTCCTTATATGTTATCATTGAAACAAAGTTTAAGTTCTTCTTGATCCTGGGTACATACATTACATTTTTAATAGATATCACCGCCAAACATCATCACTAGAATATCATCGTACCCCTTAATCTCATAAGCTCTGTCATCACCTAGATAAATTTTAGCTCCACAAGTAGTTTCTTCAAAAAACTTAAACCAACTTCTATTACCTATCATATGTGAAAACACACCTGAATCAACATACCATATTTCGGCTTCATCCTCCTCAGAAGATGAAAGAGCACAATTAGCTACAAACAATTGATAATCATGACTGTGAGCTATTCATGACTTTGACCTTCATCGGAAAAATGTCCTGTGTGCTTTCTCTGTTTATTTCTAGCCTCATGTGCTTGTCTCTTAAAACAAAACTTAGCTTGATGACTGGTTTTCCCACAGTAGAAACATTTAATGCCAGAATAGTTACTACTGTTACTTGTAGACATACCTCTAAATGGTCTCTTTTGAAAAGTGCCACCGCCTTTTTGTCACTGTGGATGTTTCCCTTTGTATGTACTCTTCTTCGCCATCAGAGCAAGATCGGCTGTTTGTGGTCTCAAATTTTGTCGTTTCTGTTCTTCCTGTAACATAATTCCTGTTAGCTCTTCGAATGTAAGAGCTTTATCCCGTGCAAACAAGCCTATGATGAACATCTGGTATTCATCCGTCATCCCATTGAAAGTAATTGTGACAAGATCGGAATGAGACACCCTCTCCCCGATGTCACCCAATCTGTCCTTTAGGTCCTTGGCCCTTGCAATGAATCCAACTGTACATTCATTCTTCTCCATCCTCATCGAAAACAACTTGCCTTTGAGCGACAAGATGCGATTGGTGTTTTATGTCTGGTATAGATTCTTGAGCGTTGTCCAAATCTCAATGGACAGCTTACCGTCTCTGATATGTGGGATAATATTGTCTCTAACAAACATCTTCAATAAAACTTTCGCCTTATTCTCCCTTTTATCCCAATCTTGTATGAGTGCAGCCGCACTTGTTGCACTGCTCGGCTTCCGCTCATCATCACTGACGATTGACCATGCACTCGCTCCCTCAAGCAATGTCTGTAGCTTGAATTTTCAATTGGTATAATTGGTCCCATCGAGTTTGCTAGTCTTGTTGAGATAAGTTTCTGTAAAATTGTTCATTTTGGACTGATCGGATTCAAAATCCTCCGATCTTCAGTCGATTCTAACCAAGTGAACAATTACAAGCTACAAAAAAAAATTCAAGACATATTAGAGCCGGATCACAGATTTGCCACCGATTTGGCACGATCGTTGTGTCCGCAACTCAGATCCGCTACCAATCTGAAAAATTGTTGTGTCTGCTACTTAGATCTGCCACCAATCAGGAAAATCTCATGCATAGAACCATAAAAGGAGGTCAACGCTCCTATCTGCTAAAAAACCTCTACCAACGCTGGAATGACACCGAAAAACGCGCTTATCCACACTGATCAGCGCAACCGTGGCTCCGAGAATCACACTGATCAGTGCTGCTATTACTCCGAAAAACACACTGATCCGCTTTGTGCTCATAAAACTGAGACCTGTGAGAAACCGAGTTTCTCCTATGAGTAAGGTGTTTTTGCAAACCACCTACTCCACTATGAGCACTGTAGCCACGAAGGCTCTATAGGTAAATCAAGTTCACCCGATTTGAGCTCTGATACCATGATAAAAACTAGAAAGGAAAGAAATTAATTGAAAAATAAGCAACTCACATGTGAGCAATGCACTTGGAGACTGCAGAAATTGGAGTGTCCACTCTACATTCAATTAATCAAGGATGCCTCAATAAATACATCTCAAAAAAATAGGGAGTTGGGAACAAACTCCTACAACCTAAGAACTAATCCTAACTTAAGGAGTTATGTTACAACCATGTAACCATTTCTCCTTTAATACAATATAACATTAATTATTTTCAACTTCTATGCTTCTAGAAAAGTTTGATTCCTAACACTCAAAATCCTCCATTTCTAGCTTATGTTAACACTTAGAAGCTTAGTTCCACCATGATAAGAATTGTGGTTATAGTGAAATTATGTGAAAAATAATAATAATAAAATTTTCATTCCATTTTTCACGGTTTTGAGTGGAGATAATTTGATAATTGTCACTCAAAATAATCCACTTAAAATTTTACAAAACAAGACATGATAATACAAAACAGGGCATGATAATAATATTAATTGATCCAATATCTTTTAGGATTTTAAAATCTTATAAACAAGAAATGATCATGATCCAATGTCTCTTAGAATATTAAGGTATTGAGTTGATTCAGAGATGAACAAATTCCTATGAGCATAGTTCTACCATGAAGGGAATTACGATTATGGTGAACTATGATCTGTGACTATGATCATGGTAAAAACTCAGGTTGAAATTGGGTCAAAATTTCTGAGAAAACAGGTTTGATAATAAGATTCAAAACACCTCATTTCAGAAAAACTTATCCTGTTTGCAAAGAAAAATAGGCGCGAGTTCGAAAAACTTATCCTGTTTGCAAAGAAAAATAGGTCCAAGTTCAGAGAACTCTATCTGACTGAGAAGTCTCAAAACATCAAAGATTCAAAACTCCTCATTTCAGAGAAACTTGTCCTGTTTGCAAAGAAAAATAGGTCCAAGTTCAGAGAACTCTATCTGACTGAGAAGTCTCAAAACACCTCACAGACGGTTATCTATTCTCAATGCATGCCACTCTACTTAATAAGGAACATCTTAACAGAAAACTACTTTCTGAGCTATTTTATGGGACTCTTCTTAGGGCCAGAAAGCCTAAGCGTCTCTACTGTGAATTGATTTGATTGGCCCTGGTGTCTCGCAATTTCTGTGCCATGCTTTGATTTCGATTTATACCACTAAAGAAAAATTGGAAAACTCGACCAATATATTACGCAGAAAATTTGGCAAACTTGACTAATATATTACGCACGGCAACAATGGATGCCAAACAGAATTGAACTGAGAGAGGGGAAAGAGCGTACCATGAATAAATAGGCCAGCAAAATCCAGCCCACATTTTGCTGAAGGAAGATAAATTGCAAGACGAAGCCAATAACAGAGAGCTGAAGAAAGGCCCTTGCCATGGAATATGGCATTTCCCTTTCCAGTTCAAGTTTCTGGAGATATGAGAGGAAGACAGCAACTGCTGGCACTACTAAAGCAGCCACTGGCTTCACCATTCCTTTCAGGAAATCGACCAAATCTGAGTCCATTGCGGGTACCTGCGTTGGCTCCCGTCAACCACAGGAGGGAGGAGGATAAAGTGGCACAATAAGGCCCAAATGACTGAAAAAACCAGATATGTATTTTTCTGGCTGAAAAAAAGGCCCAAATGACTGAAAGGGTGGACTTATCGGTGAATGATTTGCTCTTCTTATCTAATAAACAAGATCGAAAAGTAGGTAATTATTAACTTAATACTGTTTAATATTCTTGTTTTTATAAAACGATTGATTGATTGATTTACTGTGTTTTCATCATATAAATATGAATGAGTGACTAGTGATTGATTAATTAATTGTGTTTTTCATTATATTCATTGAATATCAAAGAATTATTTATCTAAAAAGTAATTAACTTTCTATTAAAATTATAATTTAGGTAGTTTTTTATGTTTTTTTTAATCTAATTTATAATAAATGTTTTTAATGTTTATTATAAATTAATAATTTAGGCTTTTTCCAACTATCTAAAATGATGATGATAATGATTAACTTCTACTAAGATCAATAGGTGTATGGAATTTAAGAAAGAGATTAACTGAGATTTTTTAATATTTTAGTTTTATGATAAAAAAAGAGAGAGAAACATTTCTAGATCACTATAGTTTTTATGACTTAACCAATCAAGAAGATTGGTAGTGTAGCAAATGTTTTGGAAATGAGAACTGATATGAGTAAAAAAGTATTTTTCATTTTCAACCCTCTTAGTATCACAAAGGTGACAAACTCTTTAGTCCCAAGGTGTTTTAGAAATAGGCCAATGCTTGGTTTCACTTCAAAGCTCATGAGAATTGGTTATTATCTTCTCAATGTTCATTTTCTTAGCACTAGTCTAAGACAAAAAGATAATTCTTGTTATCAAGAATGAAGTTGACCTCTTTCTAATACCTTAGTTGCATTAATTATTTTCTTTTAATATAATCTCAAAATTATAGACAATAATATCATATCATGGTTAAAAATAAAATTTAATTATTTATTATTTATTTAAAAATAATTAGATTTTTATTCTTTATTGTGTTTTTGATATTTATAATCAATTAAAAAAAATTTAAAAAAAATCTAAATAAATAAATCCCAAACAAGTTAATAGTTCAACATCTAGAATGATGTAGCGATAATGAAAACTTCTCTTTATGAATCACCCCTGACTAATTTTAAGTAGTGTGATTTTCCTTAAATAAAAAATAACAACTAATTATCACTATAGTTACTACTGATTTGACTAATTATCCACTAAATATAATGAAATAACATCTAATGATAACTATCACCACCACTGATTTGACTAATTATCCACTAAATATAATGAAATATCATCTAGTGATAACTATCGCCACCACTGATTTGACGAGTTATCCACTAATAGTTACCTAATAAAAAACCCATTCATAAAAAATTAATTATGTTACTCCAATTATTGAATAGGGAAAAATATAAACGTGATGGTGAGTAAAACGTGTCAGTACACTTAAGTATAAAGTTTGAAGTGACAGTAGAATTTGTAATCTACGGAAAAAATAAAGTTGGGAATCAAACATAAATTTTAGAAATTGTCGCTTAAAGTTGGGAATCAAAAATTAATTTTAGAAATGGTCGCTTTCTGTCCCGAGCTGTCATCGTCCTCCTATCGGAAAGAATACTATGTCGCTTCATATTTTATCGATAATTTATTAACAAATCTTTCTCACGGTATGACACAATGGTTCTGGTGGGTTAACCTTTTCACAGTGTAGGAAACGTGTTTTATTGTACTTGCCGTTGAAGGTTACTACGCATTAGGTTTTTCCTAATTGTGACATTAATTCACCTTGATTAGACATATGTTTTCAAATTTTTTTTATTTTTGCCATGGTTCAACTATAAAATTTATTATTGTTTATTTATTTTAATTATTTTAATTTGTTTTTCTGGGATTTTATTGGTTGCAAAATTCAACATGTTATTGCAAATTTCATAGATATTTGTGCAGACTACTCTATCTATGATGACTGCTGTTGGATATGGAGCAAGATAGATCTAAGGTGGAGAGTTGTTAGAATTATACACCCTAAATTCATGATAGTACTGAGGGCGAACTTTTCAAGGCATGTAATCAATTACCAATATCAGCTCCGGATACCATACCGTGCGGTTTTGGTAGCATCATTAACCCAATTCTCATCAGGCCTTAAATGTAGTCCACTATGGTCATAAATGTGGATAGATATCTGTAAATTTAACTTGGGTCTAGTCATAGACTTAAACATTGACAGTTGTAACGTTAAAACTAATATAATATGCTGCTAAGATGAAATTTATGAACTATGAGTTCGATAAATCAACGGATGATATTAGAAGTTGGTGTATGGTTGATTTAATTTATATATAAATTAATGATGGCATGCCCACATTCTAAACCCACTTTTTCAATTCTCTGTGCATAAAAGTTTCATTCCCACATTTTCAATCCAATACAAATCTACAATCTGGCAGTGTAACATCCCATTTTCTGAGCTGGCAAGTTAAATAAATGGATTCTTTAATATCTCAAATTTGAGATTTGAGATATTAAATTAAAATTTTATCTTATGCGGAAGCTCCTTCTCATTTTATCTTCATATGGAACCCTTATTATAAACACATCAACCAATTTCATGTGCAAAGTTTCCTTTCATTCAGAACCTAAGCCCAAACCCATAATCAAACTCATTTGTTAATTACTCGAATAAATACTCGAATACCGTAATTACCTTGGCTCCACATCTATTAACATATGCTAATGTATTAGCGACACACAACCTTACTACCTCACGCCATCCACAACGTATTAACATATATCACGCCTTAGAGTATTATAATAAAACCTTCGATCAAGTGATAGGGCATATAAATGCCTCGGTCCCACGGCTTATTAACCCAACAGTAATACATAATAAGGATTCCAGCCATAGCCATAATTTATTTGAAAAATCAATCACACAGCATATACAACTACATATAATCCATTAACTCGACCCAACAGTAATACATAATAAGGATTCCAGCCATAGTCATAATTTATTTGAAAAATCAATCACACAGCATATACAACTGCATATAATCCATTAACTCGACTCGAAACTTTAACAACTCAACACGACTATTTCAATAAAGTGGGGCCCAACAATTAACTTACTTGGCGTTAACGATCTCGCCCATCCAACGGCTGATGGAGCGTCGCGTTGGCTTGGATGATCCAACGATCCTCAAGAGTTTTCGCGTTAATTTGCCCTCCGGATCTTAATGCCAAAAAAAACGCGACGTGAGTAGTAATTGGAAACCACCTTTCTCCACGTGTCAAGCAATGACATACATCGCGTTTTTTTGAGCGATTTCTTTTACCGCTTCTCAACAACGCGATACCGCTGGTATTGTGGGAGGAAACCGCGTTTACTGTTTTCCTTTCGGGTTCTGACTACTCTTGGACTCAAGGTTTCACACAACTTTCCAATGTTGGTTTATCATCGCGCCTTTCATATGCTAATCTCTAATTCCCTCATATTTTACACAGCATTCATCTCATACGCAAAGACTCATAAGTGCATTGCCATACAGTGGGAATGAATCAGCATACTAACATTGGCTCTCAACACAGGGTCTTATCACATACAGAGGGGAACAAGGAGGGTTTCATACAGAATCGACTTCCTCCCATCTATGTGTAGAGTTCACAATTTCAGAGTTTTGCACTTGCACCATCTCTATTATTGCGTTGCCCTCCTTAGTCCGACACAAGGGGCTTCAACTCCTTACAAATAAATGCGCGTTCCAGCTATCTACGGAGAGCATAAACTCTCACACAGAGACCTTAAAACAGTCCTCATGCAAACATTCTTGTTCATTAACCCTTAAGACAGGGTTTGTCATACACTCTCCTACGCTTCTTCACTAAATATACAGGCAGACTGTTAAGCCAAATTACAGGGTCTGCTCATACTCAGTTCATAAGATTCTGATAGGATTGAGTGCCCTGCGCACAGGAACTAATCGTACAACTTTAACCAAATCGTATAACTAATGTACAAAATACCAACACTAAAATTTAACAAACAAACACATAATTGCAGAATTCAATAATAATAAACTCGCCCTAGCCATGAAATGCAAGCAAGTCCCATCATTTTCCACTCGGAAAACACATGAGGATCCCAATTTTGTGAAAAGTCAAATGTTGTATACCAATGTAAATCAAATTTTCAATGTAAATATATTGGGCCCGCCACCCTTGGCAATGTCCAAAGCCCCGACAATTAACCCTTTGTTTCGTTTAAAAAAAAGTTAAAATTAAGTCAAATGTCTCATATACGGTAACAATGGCATATACTTCGTTTATCATTGCAAGGCATTCGAAGATTTGCATTTTTGCGTTTCACACATAGAATTTATATATACAGTAATAACAATAAATTCCTTTAATTATATATATAACTTATATTTGATTATTATTATAAATTCTTGTAATAATATTTTTATTTTTATTATTATAAATTTTCATAAGTATTCATAAATTATATTTTTGTAGACATATCTAACTAGAACAACTACCATTTAATATATATATATGTGTGTGTGTGTTTTATGAAAATGTAAAAGCTTATAGATGGTTTTCTCAACAAGACAATGAGACATTGTTATTGTGGTTCGGTGGAATTGGATTAATAAAATATTAGTAGAAAACTAAATTGATTAGATTCTAAACCTTAACACTAACATAAATTCTTAATTTTTACTTTAATTTAGCTAGCTACCTTGTAGCCTTGTCATGAATGGAAAATAAATATATTTTTAAGGTAAGGTTAGAATTAATTTAGAAGATAATTTGTTTTTGATTTATCTATTTTCTTTTATTTATTATGTTTTATAGTTAAAAATTGTGTTTTATTATATATTTTTTTAATTGTTGTTTTTCTATATTTTTTTTCAATAGTATTTGTTTATTTTTCATAATATTTTATTTTATTTTTATTTTTTAATTTTATATGACATTATTATTTTTTCTTAAATTTAAATATATGTTGAAAATGTTAGATTTTAAATTTGTAAATTACAATATTATGTGTATTTTAAAATTTAATTAAAAAAATATTCTTCATTGTTATTATTTAATTATGCGGTAAAGTATTTTTATTTGAAAACAACTCTCCTAGCTTCCACTCTGTCCATGTTTGAGCTATTGGATATGTGTTTTTTCATAATATTTGTTTTTTTCTTTTTAATAAGTTAAATTGAATTTAGGTAATAGAATCAAATAATAATAAACTATAAAAACAACCCATGGTATTGATGGCATTCATGTGAAATATAGTTTATTTAAAGGGGGAAATTAAGATGGCCTAGATCAATCTTAATTCTAGATCTACCGAGAGCCAAGAGGGAGAGCCAAGAGGGATCAAATGTCTTGATATGCAAACCTCTTTTAGAGTGAAAAGAGAATTGATCCCTCTCATAAATAATATATATCTAAACTAATTATTTAATAAAATTATTTTTAATTGTTTATAACCATTATTCTTTTAAAATTTTACTTAATAAAATGTATCTAAATTCTCATACATTCAAATATAAATAGTTTTTCTTGTTCTATATTATTTTTGTTACAACTATTTTATTATTCCAAAAATACATGGGTTTTTTGTCGGTTTCCCTTATGAGGGCGGCAAAGCTTAATCTAATGGGACTGGTTTCCCCACTATGGGTAGTCCAAACTATGAATTTTCATGGTAGTCAAGCCCTGTGCTCAGGCTTCCTTAGCTGAGACAGAGGCAATCCTGTATTTTTATGTTAAATATTAATAGATTTAGTGTTAGAAAAAAAAAAAAAAACTATCTTCTTATAATCATAAAAATAACAATAGTTTTTTCGTACAAGACCTCTTGATTTTTGTGGACTATTGGATATATTCTTAATGTTATAATGGATTAACTTTACAAAAACATATTATATACTTTACCTTATTTTGAATTTGAATTTATAATCTTTTAAAAGAAAGCACATAACCTTAACTATTAAACCTATTCAAAATATAATTTTCTATTAACTAATTTTTAAATAATTAATATTTTTAAATAAAATTCATAATTACTATGTTTTATTATCTTTATATAATATAGGAATGAATGATAATAAATGTTAATTACTGCCATTTTCATCATTATATAATTATTAATTTAAATTTAAATTAAAAATTTACATATTGAATTTATTTTAAACATTCATATTTTTAGATAAAGATCTATTTTTATTAAATAAAATTATGTTATTTCATTATATTTTTAAGTAATTTTTTTAAAATAATAAAATAAATTAAAAGGGATAGGAGGAGATGACCATTTTTTATAATTTTGGAGATTTGGACCAATTATAAATAACTAGATATAAGTATAGTTGTAGTCTAACTAGACTGCTTTTTTGCCCTGAAAATCATGGAAATTTGGATAAGATTTTAAGAAAATCAGGCAGTGATTTTTGTAAATCCAGGTTATAGCTATCAAACTTCAATATTTTGGGTTCATTAGAGGTTTTTGATGGGGCTGAATCCATTTTGACCATAAAAAACATGATTCAAACACTAAACTCTTTTTGCCTGGATTTGGCCACTTTTGGCTGTCTGGACAATTCCTCTAGATAACTCCTATAAATATATATAAGCATATGAATTTCACCTAGTCTAAGAAGGCTTCAAATATTTCTCGAGAATAATAGAAAATTGGGCAAGATTTTGATAAAATCTGAAAATTTTGGGAAATCTAGATTACAACTATGAAGCTTCAAAATTTTGGGTGCCCCAAAAGTTTTTAATGACATTGAATTCATTTCAACCATCAAAAATAAGATTTAAACACTCTTACTATCATCATTTTTGAGAAAAAATTAAATAAATTTAGACATATTTCTTCCATTCAAACAAATTCGCCATCTATACATTTGAGTGATTTTGTTTTAAAAAAAAGTGAATGTTAATGATTTATTAGCTTTATAAAACTTATTAATAATATCCACCTAAATTTATTAAATAAATTTAATCTAAATAATGGAAAGAAATAATGTTTTCCTCCCATCGCATGAAAAAACTAAAAAATACATCCACTTAAATTTAAATTTATATAAATGTCATATTAAAAAAACCATAATTCTATATTTGATGGTTGTTTTACTTCTTTGCGAACATCTCTAATACAATATTGAATTCTTTGTACTTAAATTTATTCTAGAATATGCCCATCACCGCGCACTTTAATTTTTCTTTTTCTGAAACGCATTAACTTTGTAAGATTTTTTTTTACACTACGATGAATAGGGTGGCCATTTTGGATCATTGCACTGATGAAAATGATGCAATGCTTAATATTACATTTGTATATAATGATATTTCATAGCATCCTTGGGGGGCGTAGACGCTGGCGGGAATGAAAATATTTTGGGAGATGAGTTTGGTGTACATTTGTCTCATTTTGTGCATGGCCTGGTAGTGTGTACGTGAGAGGGGTTAGTCTTTACATCCGATGTTTCTTTATTATAAATGTATGCTTATTTTAGTGGGGTGGAAGAGGTACATTATCCATGGGAGTGGAGGTAAGCTTTATGTTTTCATTTCTGATATTTTGATTATTTTATTATGTTTTTGTTTTTTTTTTTTTTGGGTTGTATTGCGATGAGTTTAGAACTGGCTGTGACGAGTTAGTGTTATGTGTGATTCCATTCACATTGCTGAGAGTGTGGAGTCGATGTTTTTCATCACGTATCTGCATATCACAGAGCTTGAGCCAGTGTTTGAGTTAGTGGTCATATATTCAACTTCGCTATCTCTGGATAGTGAATTTAGAGATATTTCTTATCCTTGCATAGTCCTTGTTTGTGGTTGTTGGTACCAAGGGCCTTTCTTAGTTTGGTTTTGAAGCTTAGGGGAGCCTAATTCTATTAGTAGAGGATTTAAAATTATTTAGGGTTTTGTTACACCCTTTCTAGTTTCTAGCCCTTGAGCTTCTTTGGGCTTGTGAATTGTGGTTCTGTTTAGTTGAATGCGGAGTTTGATTGTTGCTTTATGTTTGGAACCACCTTGTGTGTGCTATTATTTGTTCTTGGTGTGTGAAATTTCCTTATGGTAATGCTAGGTATTTACAACAACCAAAGGTTGGCTTGGTGTTGGAGGTTGTGGTGTCTCATGTCCTTACAATGTGGTGAATTTCAAACCCTACTTGAATTTGGTCCTTTGGTTTGGTGTTTTGGGGATGACTTGGTTTTCTTTAGGTTTGGTTTCGAAGGGGTGGTGGTTCGTCCGTTTGCTTGCTTTTTTGGTCGCGATACTCTTTCTAGTTGTTTGTACTATTCTCTTGTTGCTTCTACTATGGCTCCTCGTTAGTGAATGATGAGTAGACGAGGAAGCGTAGGTAATGTTGGAGTTAAACAGTCTTAGCATTTTTCCTTTAACAGAGTGGAAAATTTCTTTGATTTCTTCCCTCTTGAAGTTCATGAAGAAATTATGGTTTTGGAGTCCCAAGAATCTGGGGATCACCCTTTTCATTCTGACTCGAAAATTATTAGTGATGGGTTGAAATGGAATCTGAACCTGGGTAGATTTAGGAAGAGAAGGCACAATTTCCAGCATTCTCTATCCCTACATCAATAAATGAATACTCTAGACAAGCAGGTTGAAAATTATAATGTGTTTTCTAGGTTTGAAGATATCAAGCGTATGTTAAGGTATCATAGGTTTTGTTTTAACAACAATAACTCTCGTCTAAGTCCCATGGAGAGATTTTTGGTGTTAGACTCAGCGTCCAGGGATATCACATACCCTCTTGGAGATCCTATTGATCCACTAGTTAGTAGTTCTTCCTTTGATCAACACTAATAAATGGTATCTAGGTTTTGCATTTTTCTTGACAAGCTTGTTTTAGTGATACTAATGGTTTTCTTGCTCTCAACAATGAGGACTTGTGGAGATAGCTTGTCATATTTGAAGAATCCCTGGTTTTGCATTTGTTTTACTATGATCAGGGACTTGCAACACATTACTCTTGTAGTTTACACCACTCGAAGTTTGTCACTGTCTGTTTTCCTTGATAACTCTCTTTTAACCATTTGTAACATTCTTCCTTCTACATTGGTTTTGTTAAGTAGATACAATGGTTGATTGTTGCTTTTACTGGAGAAGATGTTCATGATTGGAGCAATGAGCAAGCTGCTACTTGTGTCTTGTCTTTTTGGAACATTATTGTTGCTTTGTTGATTTTCTCTAGATATTAGCTATAAGGATTGTGGAGATTCTCTTGAAATTTCTCTTATAAGATCACCTTTGGTTCATGGCATGCATAACGTTTGGGTTAAGTTGTTGTATATTCTCTTGTTTTGACTCCCTCGAGATTGGAAATCGGCTTATGCTAATTACAAGGAGTATATCTCTTTAGTGGTATAGAGGTTGCCTTTGCTCCTCCGTTATCGATTTATGATCTTAGCACAATTTGAATATGGATGTAATCAACATGTAATTTTTTTTGCAGTAATATAATTTGCTACAATTCACAAAAAAACACGTTATTTCATATGAAAATTTGTTTATTTAATAAAAAATATGTAAGAAGAAAATGGTCCACAACTATGTTTTGAGTTGCTTTGTTTTCACATTTTGGTTTAAGTAACATTCAAGTTATTCATTTCATTTTGGATTTTCTTCATATCAATTTGTGGAGATTTATTGCTTGAATATTATAGAGAGTATCTACATTCATATATTTCTTGTGTCCTCTATTGGATTAAAGGTAAAAATTTCACATTACTTTTAATATTTTTTTTATAGAAAATATCCTCTAATTTATTTGTTTTATTATGTTTAATGTGACTTTCATGGAGTCATTCAAAGAATGTTAATTGAGATTGGGCCTTATGATTTTAAGAAAATAATTATATATTTATTAGTTTAGGGGTACAGTTTATGAATTAGGGAAAAACTTCCCTAAGTAAGGTTTAACTAGTAAATACCTAGCACAACCACATTAATAAATGTGGTTGATATACATATATCAACCACATTAGTAAATATAGTTGAAATACATCATCTATAGGTGTTAATGGTATAGATTTGATATTGATATTAAAATCCATATTGAAAAATATATAACAATAACCATAATAACATAAATTAATAACATTAATAACAAAATTATTATAGAAAAAAAAAAATTATTATTATATTATGAAATTAAAATATAAAAGTAATATTATTATAATATTAAAATTATAAAAAATATATTTTATTATAAAGAATAAATATATTTTGATATAATAATTATAAAATTATAATTATAATAATTATTACTAATAATTACAATTATATAATATAATAATTATATTATAATTTTATTATATAACATTCCAATATTAGTTATATTTTATTATTATAATAATTAAATATTAAAATAATAATTATACAAAAAATATATTATTATTAAATTATAAACACGTATAATATTACACTTTAGGAATATGAACTCTTATAGTAATAAACCCAAGGGATCAATATTATAAACTTAAGGCAATAATATTAAACCCAAGGGACTAATATTATAATCCGAAGATACATAAACCCTAAAACAAACACAGTTGACCATGGTTTACCATTGTTGATTTCCGTATTAAAACAATCTTTGTCACAATGTGGCATTGGACCATGTTTGACCTTAATTATTACACCAAGGATCAACATTATAAACCCTATGAATAATATTATACCCTATGAATATGAACCCTTAGATTAATAGATCCAAGAGATTATAAAACAAAAATTAAACCCAAGCGAAGAATATTTAAACCCAAGGGAACAATATTAAACTCAAGGGAATGATATTAAGCCCTTGCAATATGAATCTTTAGATTAATAAACCCAACGAATTGCTATAATAAACCCAAGTGAATAATAACCCCAAGGGAATAATATTAAACCCTAGGAATATGAACCCTTGGATTAATAAACCCAACGAATGGATATTATAAACCTAAGAGAATAGTAAACCCAAGGGATCAATAATAAAACCCAAAGGGATTATGAACCCAAAGGAATAATAAACCCAAGGGATTAATATTATAACCGCGAAGGAATACGAAACCCAATAGAACAATATTTAACGTTGTGAATATGAACCCTTAAATGAATGCATTGTGTCTGCTCGATAAAGCATCGAAATGACGCATAGAGATCATAAGAGCGACAATGACGTAATTACGTAATGACTCGATAGCGTTAATTCGAGATATGTCATTTTGCCTTTATGCCGAGAAACCGATGCTGCTATAATGATATGAGCACCATTAAGGACGTTGTAGCAGAGAATGCGTATCTCTTATATACGTTGCTACGGTCGGTAATTCATTATTCGATTGATAGAGCATGCATATATTCTCTATGTTGCTACGCTTTTGGCTCGATCGAATTGACTTGATTTCTTCTGGTCATGACTCGATATATGTGTCATACCAGATTCGATTGAGAGATATGGAATGCGGCTATTATATATGTCATTGTGGCATGAATTGTAGAAGTAATTACGCTTTCGAATCCAATCATTCATTATATATGTAATTATGCATGAATGACTTGATCGAATTGACTTGATTTCTTTTCCCCTCAAAATCTTTGGAGATCATGCTACTGGTCATTCTTTATATATGTAATTATGCATTCATTATGATAAAAGAAAGTTTCAAGTGCAACAAACACATAATTATTGTCAAGCCCTAACTAAGTGAGTTATTTCATTTGACAAGAATGCTTAATGAGGTGGTTTTTTCATATCTTTGTGAGATAATTTTCACCCTTTGCTCTTTTCCTTGGCTTCCCCCAACGTATGTGCTAAAGCTAGTATCCCATAGGGGGTATAAAGCACTAAAATGAGGCCCCTTCCTTTTCCTTCCTTATTGACCTGTTATTTGTCCCTCTATTTTGTCCAGTGTAGGCGAAACTCATTCGCTCCTTGGCTATGGCAGGTTTTTTTCTATCCTGATCCAGTCGGTGTGATGTGGGTTGTCGTGTAATGCATCTCCCATAATAAGTGGGCACAGTGCTCCTTGGGCCATAAAACCTTCCCTGAACCCCTCAATTTTGTGTCAGTAGGAAGGCAGTGATATTTGGCCCCTTCTTTCGTATTTGGTTTCAATACCGGTTCCCTCTCGTGCTGGGTAGGTTTCATTACATGTGTCTTTTCCTTTGTTTTCGTGGTATGTAGCGTTTGTTCCTCATTGGGATGACACAGGGCGTAGTGTCCTTCCTGGCTGTTTGGCTGGCTCTGATTGGTACTGGCTGTGGTTCGTGAAGCAGATGGATACGGTGTGTAGTGATGCGGGGTATTGCTCTGTGATATGTCATATTAGTAATGAGTCTGCATTATCTATGCTATTATGCAATTAGTTTCATTATTCCACCAACGTCCTTCTTCAAGTACTACCATCTTGGCTGAAGCGAGCCTGCCTAACCGGAGAAAGTGAGCTCATGAAATAGGTAGAGTCAAGTGAAAAGCAAGGAGTGTTTGGGCCTGAATGAGTGAGAGAAAAGCTTTAAAAGGGTGTGTCATATATATAATAAAAGAAAGTTTCATGTGTGGATGATGGACCCATCGTGAAACAGTAACAACATCTCAAGGCAGGCCACAGTGAACCTATCTGCCAATTGATCAACTTGCTGCTTTTCAAAGGGAAGTAGTATCTTGCTTGATCTTGCTATCGTTGGAGATGATGAACTATTGTTTTCTTGCTTTCCCATCATCCCCATCGGTCCCACCAGACAGAGAGAGTGTGTGCCTAGCACATGCGGCAAGGGGCAAATACAACGACTATGTGCAACCCCGGGAGTAGGGCAACCTAGGGTAGAATGGTTGTTACCAGATGGGAAGGGGCGAGGCGGATCGTCTTAGTAACACTTACCTTTTAGCTATACATAACATTACACCCCATTCCAAGTTCCCACTAGGATAGAAAGATTCTTTTTATCAAGTGCTCACCAGAACAGAGATAGATTTCCCCCATCACACAATAAGCAAGATAGAAGTACCCCATGTTACCGCCATACGAGAGAGGGATAGTAGCAGTATCACTACCACCGAATACTGGCTATAGTCCCCAACTATGGATCTCAACGTTGGCTTGGTTAAGTAAGAGCACTTGACTAAGCAGGATCAGGTGAAGTACATAGGCGAACGTAGCTCATGCTGCTAAGAGTAAATAATGCTGGGAATGCTCTTTGGAATGCTGGTTCAATTGATGCTGCTACTACTTATTCTAGCCCCCCCTATACTGTAGATTCTGCTGGGAATGATACCGATAATTCTGATGCTGTTTCAACTGGTGATGCTAGGAAAACTGCTTGGAATGCTGCTACTTCAACTGATGATGATAATTCTACTGGAAATACTCTTGGGAAATGACGTTGTTGGAACTGCTGGTTGGTTCTCCTGGTTTTGAGGCTGGTACTGCTCTGGGAACTGCTTATTCAAATGCTGTTGATCCAAATACTGATGTTGAGACTCCTTGTGCTGTTGGGAATAATCATGATGATGGTAATGCTCTTGGGAATGTTGATTCTAATCATTTTGCTGGTAACGCTGTTGGTTCGACTACTCTTTCAACTACTTATGGAAATGATATTAGGAATGCTATTGGTACTGCTATTCCTTCAACTGATTTTGGGAATGAAGTTGGTTCAACAACTTATTCAAATGCTGTTGATAGTGGTAATGCTCTTGGTACTGCCCCAGTAACTGCTGCTGGTTCAAATATTGATGCTAGAAATTCATTATGTCGGTTCAACTGAGGCTTATTTGAATGATCTTGGAAATGAGACTGGAACTGAGGCTGGGAATAAAGGAATGACCATTTCAACTTATTATCGAACCTCTGGAAACTAATACTGGAAATTATGCTCCTTCAACTGCTTATGGAAATGATTCTAGTTCACCTACCTTTGCTATGGGTGTTTCCACTTCTGATGCTTGCTTATGAGTCTCGATCTGGACCTGTAATTGCTGCTCCTGCCACCTTCTCCTTGGAAAGCATCATTGTAGGCATTTGTTACCATAGATTTGGTCACAAGCTTTCTAATTGATATTGATAGAAATTGCTTTGATTCAGATGAGATAGGGCCTTCATATATGTTATTCCTTCTTGATACCACTAGATTCAGGGGCTTGGCTCCAAAATCAGAGGTTCAAATAAATTCATTTAGTTTATTGCCTATAATCAAAACAAGGAATTGATATTATAAAGCCACATAAATAATAAACCAAAGGAATTAATATTAAAACCCATAGGCATTATGAGCCAAAGGGAATAATATTAAGCCTAAGGGATAAATATTATAAACCCAACATATATAAACCCTAACAAAAATATTATTAACCCTAAAACAAACATGGTTAGCCATGGTTGAGCACGATTTCTCGTTGGCCTTGGTTGACCATTATTGACAATGCCCCATGACGATTGACAGTATAAACCCAAGAAAATAATAAACCCAAGAAATGAATACTAAAAACCCAAATGATTATTAACCTAAAGAAAAAATATTTAACCTAAGGGAACAATATTAGACCCCATGAAATAATATAAACCCAATGTATATAAACCCCAAGATAAATATTATAGATCGTGTAACAAACATGCTTGTCCATGTTTCCATGGATGATTTTATTATGAACCCAAGGAAAAAATAAACCCAACGAAATAATATTAAACCTTGGCAATATGAACCCTTCCATTAACAAACCCAAGGGAATCATAAACCCAAGGCATTCATATCAAAACCCCTAGAAATTATGAACCAAAGGGAATAATAGTAATCCTACGTGATAAATATTCTAAACGAAATGTATATAAACCCTAAAAAAATGATTATAAATCATAGAAAAAACATGATTAGCCATGGCCAAGCAGGATTGGTCGTTGGCCTTGGTTGAACATTATTAACCATTCCCCAATGATGATTGACATTATAAAACCAAGAAGTAAATACTAAAAATCCAAATGATTATTAACCCAAGGTAGAAATATTTAACCGAAGGGAACAATATTAAACCCCATGAAATAATATAATCCCAATGTATATAAACCCTAATTTAAATATTATAGACCGTGTAACAAACATGCTTGTCCATGTATGGTGATGGCTTATTTTCATGTTGATTCGATATTTTTCACAATGAGACGTTGGACATTTCTTAACCATGCTTCAACCATGACATGAACAAATCGAAGGGATTGATACCATTAACCAAAGGGAACAAAAAAAACTCGGGAATCAATACTAAAACCCCAAGGAATTATCAACCCAGGTTAAGAATAATAAATTGAAGGCAGTAATCTTATAAACCCAAAGATAAATATTACAAACCCTTATATAAACATGGTTCACAATCATTTCCACCATGGCTGATTTTTAGAATGAGATAATCCTTGTTAAAAAGCGACATTGGACCATAGTTATTGCCCATGGTTGAAAATCCAACACCACAACTATAAAACAAGGTTCCCATGAATAAGCATCACAATCAATGATGCTTGTTGACATATATTTTCCATATTTTAACAATCTCCATTAGAAAGCCACACTAAACCATTCACCACCATGATTCACCATCGTTAACCAAGGTTGACTATCATGAACATCAATGACCATGATAAACAACAACACCATGGTTATTTTCTAAACAATAGTCACAAACCCATGACATGAACATTCTAAATTCAAAGCATATAAAGTGAAAGATAAGTATTGTAAACCACTAAATAAACATAAAGATCTAACATTTATATCATAAACCTCAAAAATATTTTTACAAACCACAAGCATTAATAAACTAAAGGGGTTGACACTAAAAACTCAATCAATTACAAATAGAATACACTAATATTAAACCAAAGAATTTTTATTAAAGCGTAGGAACATAAATGGAATAAGAAAACAATTTGTATTTCCAGAGAAAAAAACGTGGTAAGATGAAAAAAAAAAAAAAAAAAAACACATCTGAATCATAAACATTGGAATGTAGCAAAAGAAAAACCATCCAAAATTTGAAAAACATTCATATAAATTTTTTTACATAATAACACCAATGAAAAACAAATGGTCTTTTTCTAACATTGAAACCAAAAAAGAGAATTTAAATCAGGCAATAATTCTTTTGTCTTCACATCAAAATAATTCCACTATGAATATGAACTTTAAAAACTTCATCACAAGGAATTTATTAAATAGCCTCTTCCAAAACACAGCCAGACCAATGAAAAAATCAACACCATTTAAAATCGACAATGTAATGATCACGACCCTTCATGCTTTCCAACCAACCCCTTCTTGTTTTTCTTCCAGATTCTCTCTGGTGCACATGCAACAAGTATTTCACAAATGATTTCATTCCTTCTAAGGCACAAACATGTTCATTAACAAAACCAAGATGAAATCCAAGTTTTATATCAAGCCTTTTCCATATATACGAAATAAAATTTATTGCTTCGGCAATAAAACAAACCGCCAAGGCATATTACTGGACATCATTATTTTTGCGCCGAGAGGTGCATTCTACAGCCCAGTATGACCCCAATGTGTAAGTATGTCGGAAGCCAAAAGAAATGTTGGCTTGAACAATAGCTTACATAAACATATAAATGAACAATTAAAAATTTATTAAAAATAAATTTAAACGATATAAACTTAAAATATGAAGAGTTTACTAACACTCAAAAAAGAGATATGGTAAATAAATAAAATATGGTAAATACGTAAAAATATAAATAAACCATAGGTATAGTAAATAAATAAAACCTCTTTTTATATTACTCAAGAGGTATGGTAAATAAATAAAAATATAAATAAACTAGAGGTATGGTAAATAAATAAAACCGATTTTTTATATTTACTCAATAAACCACTTTATATTTACAAAAACTCAAAAACAGGTTTTATTTAGTTGAAGCCTATGGGACAAATTCTTATTAATACCATGGGACAAATTATTAATAAAACCATGGGAAAATCCCATGGGCCAAATAATATATTTATAAGATAGGTATGGTAAATAAGTAAATATAAAAGAGGTATAAAGAGGTAAAGTAAATAAATAAAAATATATCAAATACGATTAGAAATCAAGATCTAATTATATATGAAGTATAAGGGTCAAATACCATGGACCAAATTATTATTAATACCATGCAAAAAAAAAACATTATTAACCCTAACATTAATATTAAAATATTAGTATTATTAAATTTAATATGTTTATATTAATAGAATATTAAATTTATTATATTGTAATATATATTAATATATCATGATATATGATAGAGGTGGAGAAATAGGGGGAGTGACAAGGGCGATATGGAGATAAATTGAAGGAGAAGGGAGAAGAGGAATGAAGAGAGAGAGAGAGAGTGAGAAGAGTGAGAGAGTTAGAGAAGGGTAAGAGAGGGAGAGGGAGACATAAAGATGGAGGTGGGAGAGAGATAAGGAGAGAGGGAGGGAGAAGGAGAGAGGATTGGAGGGTAGAGTGAGAGAGAGAGAAAGAAGGGGGAAGGGAGAGGGAGGTATGAGAGAAAGGGAGAGAGAGGGAAAGGATGAGAGGTGGAGGAGAGAAGGAGGGATAGAGAGATGGAGCTGGAGGCGGAGCGAGGAAAGGAAGAAGAAATACATAGAGAGGGAGTGACAAGGGAGAGATGGAGAGAGAGTGTGTATGCTTATGGGTGGGATAAAGATACATAGGAATGATGGGGACAAGAGGGAGAGAAGGATAAAGGGATAGAAATAGTAAGATAGTTGGAGAGTGAGATAGAGTGATGGGGGAAGAGAGAGGATTGGAGGACAGAGAGAGAGAGAAAGAAAGAAGGAGGTGAGAGAGGAATGATGAGAGAGAGGAAGAGAGTGATGGGGGAAGAGAGGATTGTAGGAGAGAGAGAGAGAGAGAGAGAGAGAGAGAGAGAGAGATGGGGGAAGATAAAGGGAGGTAGGAGATAAAGGGAGAGAGGAAGGAAAAGGGAGGGGACTTGAAAGAGAGGAGGAGAGAGGGAGGGATAGAAATATGGATTTGGAGGGGGAGAGAGGGAAATAAGCATATGTTCCTCATATAAAGAGTTAGATGTGAATCTTTGCAATAGTTTCCTAAGCCTCTGCAACGTCTTGTTGAGGGTCGGTTTACTGAAGTGATCTACTGTATTTATGATTTTAATCAGGATTTCTGAGTCTATGAAGACCTGAATGTATTTTTCTCCATTCCCACGTGATTTGACAAGCCTTAGGCATTCCTAAGATTTCTGCATGGTTGTTGGTGTTCTGCCCAAGATCCCAGCTAAATCTGTTTTGGCTGTGACTCGATTTGGAATAAGTAACTCCACCAGCTCCAGATTTTACCGAATTTCCTTTTGAGGTACCATAAAAAATATTGTAGTTCTGTTCTGATTCTTCCACCAATTTTTAAATTCAAGCTCTAGGATTCAAAGTCTCCATTCCAGGTTGTAGCATGGTCTAGAGAGAGTCTTAATTCGAGAGGCAGTCTTCAAAGGTTTTCCTATCCAACTAATTACATCTAGAGAGAGATCAGTGCTTGAATTGTGGGGAAGGTTTACCAAATTATCGATTAGCAAGGCTTTTGATTTGGCTGTAGCAATAGTTGGGGAATACAATTTGCTGTTGAAGATTGCCTCATTCCTTGCCAGCCAAATTTCCCAACAAAAAAATTTGGGGATGGCATGCCAGATGTTGAACCAAAGAGATTTTTAATTTAAATCATGGGGAGAGCATCCAGGCCAAGTGAAGAAGAGGCTGGTGGTCGAGATCTGCAATGGGGATTGTTCATCCAGCCCATGCAACTCCTTCGCCCACACTTCTTGGGCATGCACACAGTCAAGAAACAAATGCTACATAGTCTCCACCACTACGCAACAGAGTGAGCATATATAAGGCCCATGTATTCCTCTTTTTGCCATATTTTCACCTGTTAACACACAATTATGAATGAGGAGCCAAGCAAAAAAATTAACTTTGGGGAGTCGATTTGGGTCCCAAATCTGTTTCCAAATCGAAGGATTGTGCAAAGGAATGATGCGTTGGAGAACTGTGAATCCTTGGGAAGCTGTGTAAACTCCGATTTCCCCCATCCCCATTTGTCTTTTGAGTTGCATTGTATTGGAGCCAGTCCAGCCAAATTCGCAAGGAGGAGGGGAAATTGATGCCACATCTGCTCAGGAGGACATGGAATGTTCCAATCCAGCTAATTACCCTCATCATCCCAGTAGCATATGTCTTCCAGTTTTTTGATGCCAAGAATTATTAGCCAATCATGCAGCTCTGCGATATCCTGGAAATTGTTTAGAGATTGTAAAACTAAAAGCAACAAGGACTTGGAGAAGGAAAGAATGTCTTACCTGATCTAAAGTGTTTTCCATATCTAGCTTGATAATCATTCATTTCTTGTGACGACGGAGGCTTGAGTGAATGGTTTCCTACACCAGGGCCACATTGTTTAGAATGTGCCTTCCTTTGACAAACCCACTTTGACTGCTAGAGATGATTTTACCCAGTAGAGGCTTGATTCTATTCACCAGAAGCTTATAAAGGATCTTATATGATGCATTTCAAAGCGATATAGGCCTGAAACGGTCAAAGGAGACAGGGCTCACCTCTTTCAGGATAAGTGCAAGGAAAGTGGAATTGGTGCTACCACCAACTTTGGCTTTTTGTTGAAAACCCTTTATCATCCGAATCAAATCAGTCTTTATAATATTCCAGAATATTATGTAGAAGTGTATATTGAATCCATCAGGCCCAGGAGCTTTGTATGGTTCCATCATCCATATGACATTGCTTATTTCCTCTTCCGAGAAGGGCTTCAGAAGGTTGGAGTTATCTTCCTCCGTTATCAGACTTGGAATGTGAGAAAGGTAATCAACACTTTCTTCTTCAAAGTCTGATCCATTTTCCATGTATAACCACTGGAAGCGTGAAGTAGTTGCCTCAAGAATCTCTATTATTCCTTTATGCAGTGCCCCCTCTTAATTAGTTATTTTTTCTATGTGATTTATCAGGAGTCGAGCTCTAATTTTCTTGTGGAAGTATGCAGAGTTTCTGTCTCCCAATTTTAGCCAGAGTTTTCAAGATTTTAGTCTTAATGTCTCCTCCAATTTCAAGGTGCGAAGAGTGCTTTGTTGGGAAAATTTCTCACGCTGCAAATCAGAGTAGGTGATTTCCTGCCATTCCATTTCCATTTTCATATCTAATAGACTCTCGAAGGCCTTCTTTCTAAGGATAGTTGGAGTGCATATGGGTTTTTTTAACTCCTTCAAAGCTGTTTTGGTGGCCTTGATTTTTTGCTCCCAAACATAGCTAGTTGACCCAATGACTGGCTTGGACCAATATTTTATGATTGTGTCCATAAAACCTTCTCTTTCTGTCCATTGAGGGCTAAATCTAAAAGGGATGGGTCCAAGTTTTTCCTCTTCTTCAATCTGCAACAAGATGGGTTTGTGATTTGATGTCATTTTGAGCAGGATTTTGGAGATGATTACCTTCTGCTTGGAGAGGAGGGTGCATTGTATCAAAAATCTGTCAAGCCTAGAAGAAATGTGTTCCTTTCCAACTCTATTATTGACCATGTATAGAGTCCATATTTGGGTTTGATATCCAGTAAATCCCAATCATGGATCAGGTCTTCTACAAGAGGAAGGATGTGGTCCTTGCTACTGTTACCTCGTTTTTTCTCCTTTTGATCAAGGACAAGATTGAAATCTCCAGCAAGGATTAAATTATTAGGTGAGTAGGCTTCTACAAATTCTAAAAGAGTAAGCCAGAAGTCCTTTTTTTACTTATATAACACTAGCACATAAAGATTAAATATGGTAAGGGAGGTATTACTTGCAAGATGCTGGAGTTTGGTGTAGATCCAATGCCATGTTTTAAAGGAGTTAACAAGAAGAAATTTTTCATCCTCCTAGAGAGTGGCAAGGCCTCCACTGGTTCCCCTGGCACTTATTGCTTTCCAAACTATATTTTTCCATTTGTCTTTTCTTAGGTCCAGAAGGGTAGACCCTTCTATTTGGTCTCTTGGAGCAAGAGGATCTAGGAGGATTTAGATTTTATGAGGTTCTTCACAGCTTCTGATTTTGTGGGATTCCCCAGACCTCTGCAGTTCCAAGAGATTATACAAACTATTTACATGTAGAGGGATGGCCTTTGTGAGGCCTGGGTCTAGTATTTATTCATATAAACATCTCAATCATGGATTGACTGCCTTGCATTTTTTTCTTCTCGGCCTCTTCTTCTATTGCCTCTCTATGAGACTTTCTCCCGACACTTTTGATGGGCCTCTCGAAAGTTTCTTCTTCCGAGGATCAAGAGGATTTTGGGGGCTTCTTTCTTGTCATTTATACATAGGATGGGGAGGTGGTTGCTCCTTTGGGAGATCTAGTTTGTATTGGGATGACATCTTCCTGTCTTTCCTCTTCTGTTGTTGGTTTAGGCTACGTTTCCTCCATTGCATATTCTGTTGGAGCTATTTGTTCTTCATGAATACTTAGGGTTTCAAAAGGGTTGGTGTTTGCAGCTGTTGTTGTAGGGCCTAGAGGCTCCATCCCTTGCAACATCGAGGCAGGTGCGGTGGATCCAGCTGGATTGCTTTTCCCTTTTGTTTTGTTGTTCTGTTTGTTAGGAGCATATTTTTGAACCTGTGTCCATTGTTCCTCCTTTGAGTTGTTTGTCTCTTCCACTATTTTCATTTTACATTATCTGGAAAAATACCCATTGTTAGTATGAATCTTAATTGCAAGTGTGCGAAAAAATACCACTTTAGCTGCACATAACAAAAAACCCTAACAACAAAAGATAGCTGCCGATATCTTTAGATCTGCAATTAGTTAATTAAGATAAATGCTGCAAAAATCTAGATCTATGCATCAAAAGACATTAAGCAGTAAATAAAAAAACAGAATTCTCAATACATGAATAGTGAAACAAGAATATATTGAATGAATTTTATATTAAAGACACACAAGGAGGAAAACATGAAGGATATTACTAGTTCTCCTCAATGGGATGGGTTCTTGTAAGTCCTCAACACTTGAGATCTAAAATTCCTCTCTCTTGATGGTGTAGAAAACCTAGACAAAAATGGAACTCAAAGGGAGCTCACAAGCAAAAGGATAGAAAAATATGACAATGATGGTGGATCAAAGTCGGACCAAAAGTATAGATCCAGAGTGATCTTTAGGCAACAAAAGGTCGTGAATGAATGGAAAAAACTTTCTATTTATAAAAAAATATTAATTTAGTCTAGATATTGGTGCATAATTAAAATATTATTAACCAAATCAAGATCCAACTTTTATGGAATATTTTATTATATTTGGTGGAGGGAAAAAGAATTTGACTTGGGTCAAATCCTTTTATTTGTAAATAATAAATAAGTAAATGATTTATTTATTATTTTAATGATGTGGTTGAGTAATAATCAAATAAATAATGATTTATTTAATTATTTATAAATGATTTAGTCAAATTTAACAAGGAATATTATTTAAATAAGGTTTAAATAATTATTCCTTGAAAATAATAAGATAAATAATGATTTATCTAATTAATTTTCCTGTTTTGGGTTAAATATGACCAGGAATATTAATTAAACTGCTGTTTAACTAATTATTCCTTGAGGAAAATAAAAAAAATGTGGATTTATTTAATATTTCCTCATGGGGTTTCTTGTTTAGACCATAAACAACTTAATAAAGGTGTTTTACTAAGTTATTTTTCATAGTGAAAGCAATTTCACTTAGGGTAAAATTGGTCTTACATGGTGTACTTAGGTCCATCTAATAGTAACAGGTTAGATGACCAAAAAATGGTGTAACAGATTGTCCCCCAGCGTGCGAGCGTTAGGAGCTAATCGTATGACCAAAGTACGTTGTAATAAATCAATCACTAGACACCGAAGGGGAAGTCAAAGGGAGAGAAATATAAGGTAGACCGAAGCAGTAAAGAACTAGACCCTGAGGAGGCGAGACTTATAGGTGTGAGAAGTTTCTTTTATGAGTGAGTACTTGTGCTATAGGTGGCAGGAGGCATACCTATGCCTACCAAGACGAAGTACAAAGAATAATGCGTCCAATAAACAAGGGAGTAAACAATATGGTACATGCTGGCATAAACATGAGCCAAGTAAAAGAATGATAATAATCCCACATACATACTGTGCCTGGGATAATAGCCAGGACTTATACAATAATATCTGAGTACATGAGATACAACAACCAACCAAAATGCCCCTGTAAACAGGAAAGGGCTCTAAAAATCTGACTGATACATGCAAACAAAAAGGCGCTGCAAGCGGCTGAGGCCGACATCATCAAATATATGGAGTTGCATCAAAGGCTGTAATGAAGAGGTCATCCGGACATGTGGGGGGCTACCTGTAGGGCCACCCCCTCATGAGGGCTGAGATATCTCACACACACACGGGAATCACTGATATCAGCTGCTGCATCACTGAACCATCAAGTATACAGATCTTGATCATGCTGAAAGGAGCTGGAGCTGAGAATAAATCAAGTCAAAGGGAAATAAGGAGTCCCTTTGCCTGATCCAAGGCACTGAACAAGAGTGGAAGCTGGAACCAAGGTACATCGTCCTCTAGACCTATCTTCTGGAATGAATGAGTTGATGCCGACAAAAGGAGGTCCACCATAGGTGAGGCAATAAGGGATCCTCAATTAAGGCACGAGAGAAAATAGTAGAGCGACTGATAGACTGACACCAGTGATGATGATAAAATGGGGGGTACTGAGTAGCAGACAAACGACTTCCCTTGTTAGAGCATAACGAGCATGGATGACCTGGCAGCGACTGACACAATTTCATGAGGGATAGGGGACAGTGGGAATGAAGGCCATAATGTGTGACATGAGAGAGGAACCAAGTAATGAAGGATGAAGGAATATGGCGAGATACAAAGGGACTCAGGAAAGACTCCATGAATGCAATGATGACTCAACTTGGATGCTCTAAACAAGGGCGACTCGATGGTGCTGCCACACAGAATAGGTCCAATGGGGACCATAAAACATGAGTCCAGGATGGTTACTCATGACGAAAATCGACATGAGCATGGAAAAGTATGAAAGAAAAGTGGTGCCCCCAAGTACAAGTGTTGCAAGTGAAGAAATTCGATTTTGGGGACTAGTGGAGTGATGCTTCGTGGACAAAAAGTGTCTTGGTGAAGTATCAAATCACAAAAAACTGATAGATACCTATTTGAGGGCTCGGTGAGAGCTTTCCAACGGTATGGACGCTTTTTCAAACTGAGCTACGGTTTGGCCGTAGTAGGCAAAAGAAAAATCAGGGGTTTTTCTTTTAATAAGGCATTTTCCCTAGAAATTCACTCATTTGCACATGGAGCTATGGTGAATGTAGAGAGGAGAGAAGGCCCTAAATCTTGTGACAATCGTAGCAGACAAACCGACCATTGGAATTGAGATCTGTCAGTTGCAGGTAAGAGGCCTAACCATACTCCTTCATTTCAATGGATTGAAAGTTTAGTTTAGGTACCCAGAGCTCAAGAATAGACCCCTTATCCTCTTCACGACTGGTTCACACTTTTTGGGGAAAAAAATGCGACCTGGGTAACAGGTTTTGGGTAGAAAACTGTGACCTGTCCTAGGATTGGGCCTGAAAAGTGCGACCTGATAGGGAGGGGTGTTTCTATGCTATTTTTTGGCTGAGAGTTGGGTTTTTATGTTTGGATATAGTCTTTCCTATCTGTACACTGACAAATATGATGGTTTTGTGTAGATATGGCAGAATTATGGATCAACTGGAGAGAGAGAGACCTGGGCACATTACTGTCAAAGATCTAGGAGGATCAGGGTGTCTGTAGTGCATTGGCCAGGTTTGGGGCTCTTAAGTTTGTGGAGAACCCTCTGATGAGAGCTAGAGAGCCCTTATTGGCCCAGATTTTCAGGGATCGGGACCATGAGGTCTTTATAGTGTAGAGGCACCGGATCGAGTTGACAGTCCAGGATATATATTTTCTGACTAGTCTTCCACCACTTGGGATGGTTGGGAATACGCCGCTAGTGTTACCGTGAGGGAAGAACATCATGGAGTTTGTAGAGTGCCATTTTCGACCAGGTCTCCAAGTTAAGGGGACTCAGACACCGATTGGGGATCTGGAGAGGTTAAAGACCCGTGCTGTGGCCGCAGCGGTGCTGCAGATCCTGGGCAAACAGGCACTCCACCACATCACTGGAGGGTAGATGATGCTTATGGAGAGTGTGTTGAGTGGGACCTACTATGGGTGGGTCCAGATGATGCTGTCATCGTTGAAACAATAGTTGCTGCTGTGCAAGCAGCAAGTGAACCATGACTGTGCATATTGTACAGTTTTGTGTTCGCTCTTCTTTGAGAATATCCTGACACTTTGACCTCATATACAACTCCAGGATGGGGGCTAGAGAAAGCCCAAGATGCGCCGGTGCAGGCAACTACTGTGCAGAGGAGGAGGTGGGGTAGTCGAACGGGTGTTCTGACCTGAGTTATTTGCGCATTGGGATTAGATGTCGTTGTACATAAATGACTATCCCTATAGTGGGATGAGTTATTTTGGGGACACGGATTTGCCACTACCTCTTGGTCGAGTATGGGGGCCCGATGGTAAGTGACAAATTGCTAATCTTTTTATGTGCATTGTAAAGTTTTAGAATATTGTATATGGTACTAATTCTTCCACTTTTGGTATGGAGGTACAACACCGGTAAAACCGGTCGGGTATATGGGACGACTTGCAGTATCAGAAGCTACAGGACCTAGTGGATCAAGGGCACAAAAAAATGAGGATGTAGTAGCCCTCCTCGAGGACACCTGTCGTAGATGTGAGAGGCTTCTGACCAGTGTTTCAGAGTGCGGCTGGCAAGACTTAGAGGACCAGTACATAGAGCCATGTATTGGTCTACCCTCAGAGTGGTGAGAGGTCATGCGGCGCATGGTGATGGCCGGACAGGGGATGCGTGATCTGCTAGCTGCAGGAGCAGAGCCATTGGCTCGGGATCCTCTAGATAGTGATTAGTGTGTAGGGGCAGGTGGTGCCCCCAGTTTTGAGTTTTTGTAACATGCTATGGGCATGTCATATGTATCAGAGTTAATGGAATCTAAAACATTTTATACGACACATATTATGGATATGTATAATTTTGATAGTTTTATGTTATTGTCTTGTGTTAAATGTGTGTGCTAAATGCTAATCTAGAATATGGTTTGTAATGCTATCTACATAGTGATTTTGTGCTCTAGGTACATGACTGAATGTAATGATTTCAAATTCACGCATCAAAAGCTTCACTCGTAAATATCTTCTAAAAAGGATAAGATTGTGCACATGATAGACACCATTCAATTACATGACAAGAAGCAGGGAATCTAAACTAACATGAAGGTGGAGGGTGCGATGTGAAAGGGTATCGGCTAATAAACCTCGCACTGCATCATATTTAGCCTTATTATTGGTAGCAGTACCAATGAATACACCGTTTGAGAGAACAAGCGAATGCAAGGGGGTAAAAATGGCCCAACCTGCCGAGGCTAGATTCCGGGAGTAGCGACTTGCACCATCAACAAAACCGATATAAGGTGTGGACAGGAGGTCCATCTGAAAGGTGCCACAAGACAATAAATGGGAGGATGATGAACAATGCTAGAAACTTGAGCGCAAAGTATAAATCGAATGCACTCCGTGGGAGGGAGTGATCTGGGTAGGATGTCTACTACTCACACGTCGACGGTGAGGTGGAGTGTGGGAGCTACCAGAGGTGTAGCTTGTGCTCAGGTCGTGAAAGTCACTATAGGCACAGATGGTGCCATCCCATTTATGGGTGGGAAAGATGAAGTCAGGGGTGGACACGACTTCCATGATGTCATCATCACAATAGAAGATGGAGTGACAGGAGGAAGGGAGATCACATGACACGGTGAAGCTACTTGACTCATCATCATGAGAAGAAAGGTTCACATGCACATCATCATGGGGGATGACGAAAGAACAAGTAGATAAGGGATCTACTGATGATCACCAGGTCAAGCAAAACAATAGGGGAAGATTCGGAGGGAGCTTCCACTGAGGGTCTCATGGATGATGATAGGTAGAGGATGGTGGCCGTAGGCTCCTTCATCTTGAAATTAGGAGGGGGAATGTCAATGGGAGAGGGTAAATCCTCAGTTTGACCTGTAGCATACTGCGTAAGTATGGGAGTGGTGGATTGGTTTTGTTCAATCTCGTACTCCCAAAATACCTCTAAAGAGGTGCGGTAATGCATAAGGCAGGGGAAATGGTGGGAATAATGGCCATGGAGATCACACAAAGCACAGGGTTGGTTGGTGTGAATAGTTTTAGGATTCTTGGCTACAGTCGAGGAAGAAATAGAGGCTTCAGGGACCGTAGACTCAGGGAACACAACTTTAACCATGGGCTTGATACAGGGTAGTTCAGGACAGTTATGGGTGGCATGGCCGATGATATCACACAAAGCACAGGGCTTTGTGGGCGGGGGAGGTGCAGGGTCAGTCAGGGAAACCTTGTCCTTTGAGGCCCTCTTGCGAGATTTTCCCTTCTTTCCCGAAGCGGTTGCAACAGGAGGCGGTTCCTGTTGAGGTGGTTAAGGCACTGTCGTAGCGGGAGAAGTCATGGGGACTGGTTAAAGCAGGGTCAAAGCAAGATAAGGTTTAGGTTGACCAGGCGGGGTAGCGGCTGGAGGATTACGGTACCAGACGGGAATCCCAAAGTTCAGGTTAGGAAGAGAGAGGGTGGCCATGACAGGTACTGTGTACACTTCTGTGGTGGGAGCTAGGAATGGTATCTGACTGGAGGGGTAATGGCTAGGCACGATTGCTCCTAAATGGTTAAGGCATAGAGGAACTGTTCCAGGAGGGTAAAGAGGCTCATGGATACCTGCTGAAGGGCTAGGAGGAGGAGGTCTAGAAGGCTGAATCGAAGGGCTAGGAGTAGGCTGCGGAGGGAAAGGAGGCTACTGACTAGCCGAGGTGGGCCACTTGAGGGCAGCCTGAGACGATTGCATCATGCAAAAATTCGATGAGATGGGATCAGAGACAGGAGGAGGAAGACCAGGGAATGTACCAAGAAATGAGGAATCTTTGTAGACTCTGAGTGAGACACTGGTCAAAGGATCGATGGTTTGCTTATTGGCCACCAAAGAGATGATGGACTCAGGGGAGGTCTGAGACTTTGATTCGTAATATGTCAACTGGTCAATGGTGACTATCTTTCCGTTATGAGGGAAGTACATCTTGCGGTGAACCACAGATGGGACAACAAACATCACATAGGTGTAGCTACAACCCAATAGAATGTTTTAATCTAAGGGGGAATCTATGACTTCTACGTCAACGCAAATAGTCTTGCCCGCAAGAGTAATAGGACAATTGCTGAATAAGCCAATGGGCTGGGAGGCGTGGCCATCCCACGCTCGGAGAGTGATTGTGGAAGGAGACAACTTAGGTGATTCGAGTTTCTTCCAAACCAAAGCAGACATCACATAGGTGGATGCCCCCTCATCAATGATGCACCGGAAAAACGTTGGCATTTTGAATCTTGGCTAGGATTTGGAAGGCGACAGAAGCAGGGAGAGGAGGATGTTCTGACCAGTCAACCTCAAAGACAATCAATCGATCGTCGGAAGGATCTACAGTGCCCATGGAAAATAGTAGAGCTTTTTGTTGTGAAGGGCACGACTGGAGGAGTTCCAGTGTTGAAATGGCAGTAGGAGATTGCACCAAATCATCTACTATGCTATACGAATGGGAAACTTTGCCAGAAGTAGCATTTCGGCATAGTGGTCCCTTAGGTATCTTGGTATGATCCTCCGCCTTAGGCTGAGGGATCTGCAAGGGACCATTAGGTGTCGAAAGAGGCTCGGTAGATATTGAAGGAGGCAGCTCGGGGACAGACGTAGTGGGAGGCTTGTTGTACTGACAAGACGGAGTCTGAAGATTGATGTCTACGGTTAGATGTTGATCAGATTTCATCATGAGAATCTTGTAATCAGAGGTACCCGATGGAAGAGGTTGAGTGGCCACCTGACCTTCAGGTGGTTGGGTAGCCACAAATCCTTGTTGAGGGAAATGATTAGTAAGCACAGCCGGCTGACTAGGTGCAGCACTGGGAGGGACAAAAGGGGAGGCTTGTTGTCCTCGCAATGTTTCTTGAGACTCCCACATCTGCTTCATCTGTGGTAAAAGAGGACAATCATGTGTGTAATGACCATAAACACCACAATAAGAAAAAGGCTTGTTCATGCGAACATGCCTGTTCTGCTTGGGCTGAGTGCCCTATTGCTGGTTAGTAGTATTAGGAGCACTATTTTAAGGATTAGGTCCAGGATTACCAGGAGCAGATTTATTTTGAGTGCCTTTTCTCTTCTTTTTGGAGGGAGGAGGATTAGTCGCACCCTGTTGTGAATACACTTGCCACTAAGGGGGCAGTGGATGCTGTTGTGGGGGTTGAGAAGGCAAGGGAGGAGGTGGTGCTAATGCTGGAGTAGCTGGAGCACCAGGCTGTGGATACAGATAATAAGGAGGTTGGGTAATAGTGTGGTAAACAGGAGGTTGGGAAAAAGGAGGAGGCATGCTATATCTTGAATACATGCTACTGGGAGGGGGAAAAGTGCAGGAGGTGCTGCCCCCCCCGAGGAAAACCATAGCCCATAGGAGGTTGAGCATATGGATGAGAGAGAGCTCTAATGATATCGTTGGTGGCATGAGATTTCCCCAGTGCATTGGCACCACCAGGTCTAGGAAGACCAGGTAGAATGGTAAAAACATAATCTGACTGAGCGTAGATCAGGTCATATTTTAATGCAATTTGGAGAGCGGCTTCTTCGGTTTAAGGGAAATGTGATGCGACATCTTTGCCGATAGGGGGAAAGAGAGATCTAAGGAACCATTCCATGTAGACACGGTCTTCGAAGGTAGGGGCTCGACATAGGCTCTTTCTTCTCCGCCATCCCTGGACATGATTGGATAGGCGGACCATAGACGATTGACGGAAAGAAGTCAAAAGTTTGGTACTAGTGTCGTAACGAAGAGGAAGCTGGAAGTAAGACAAGAAAGCCCGAGCAAGAGTCGCAAAGGTGGTATCAGAGGATGAGGCCTGATCAACATACCACTTACAAGCTTTGCTTGTAAGTGTACGTTGGAACAACCGAAGACATACAGAGTCATCGGTAATGAAGTTAAACGAACACGACATGTGGAAATATCAAACATGATTTGTAGGATCTTCTCCTGCAAGGCCTTCAATCTTGGGGATGTCGGAAGGGAGCTTGGTCAGCATAGAAGGCCAACTAGCATCATGGTGTATAGGGTCATTTATCAACTGGTTGAAATCGAGAAGACTGAGGCCTGCCATATAGGGGAGCAAGGGAGCAGCTGGGATAGTTCCTGTTGCGGTCCCACTAGTAGTATTTCCAGCATTAGGGCCGGGGCTACCACCAGCATTAGGTCCTAAACCAGACATGGTGAAGGTGACAGGAGGAGAACCAGGGGTGGAGGGAGAACCTAATGGACCAGAAGAATAGTCGGAGTGCGGACTCGGAGGAGGACTAACTTGAATCCTACGTGGAGGAGTAAGTCTTCCTACTAGAAACTGAGGATGAAGGCCAAGAAGTCTCTGGGATAAACGCCTTGGTGGCGCAATGATGATGACACAAACACAACACAAATGAAAAAGAGACTGAAAAGGGCAAGGAGGTGCAGGATCAACTGATTACAATGTCGAAACAAGGGCGAAGAGGTGCAGGATTAATTGATTTCAATGTTTTAGAGTATTTGCTTGGCGGTGTTAACCAAGCCCTTTTTCGCTTAGGATGGTTGTGCAAAGTGTGTAAATTTTAATTTTTAAACCCAGACGTTTGTAGAGAAAAATAAAAAGTGCGTTGTGTAAATGTAAATAAACCTACAGATAACAATATATGAAATTGAAATAACAGTAAATAAACAACTAATAATGCAATAATCTAAACCCAAGGAGGCGGGCCTCTCAAAAAATAGTTTGTAGGTGGGCAAAAAACTAGTCAAAACACACCAAAAAAGCCAATAGATCTAAGGTCAGGAGGGACAGGGATCTAAAGGTAAAAATCTGCTGGAAATTGGTGCAGGAAACAACAACAAATCAGAGGAAAGATTGTTGTAAATGAGGTGGCAAAAGACTATCTCCTGGAGGAAAACAGAGTGAACCCTAGAGGAAAACCCAAAAAAACTAAATGAGGTGATTTGGAAGGATAAATAGCCAATCTAAAGCAGATCTGAAGGTAAGGTATCAGATCTGAAAAAATGACTGAACACTCTGAAAAATTCAGACAACTTGCAGCAGCTAAAACTATTCCACAAAAAGTGGAGGGTACTGAAGCCCTAGGGGGTTAGGTTCCCACTTCGTTGAGTAAAAAAGAACAATTATAGGTCCAAAATGGGTGGATACAGAGGTCAAATAACCCTGAACAGAGGCCCATAAAAACCCAGAAAACTTTCAGAAAAACTCCTGCAAAAAATCCAGGTCGCAGTTTTCTGACCTGTTTTCAGTAGAGGTCACAGTTTTTGGGCTGAAAAGTGCATCCTGAAGCTCCAGGTCACAGTTTTAGGGCCAAAAAGTGTGACTTGTACTTTCGGCACTCTCAGTGGCATATTTTAGTAAAAAGTGTCGTCTAAGCTGTGGCTGATGTTTGTCACCTGCGCAATAGGTCTAAAAGCACACGAAAGTTAGAATTTTTATTGTTTTAGGGTTTTAGAGGTTAAAAACAACATTAAGAACAGAAAAAACAAGAGGCTGAAGAGAAATCCTAGGGTTTGAAGTCACTGGATATGCAAGGTTCAGAAAACCTATAGTGGTCATAGTTGTAAAGCCGTGTAGAGTCGCTAGTTGTTAGCATGAATCTTAATTGCAAGTGTGTGAAAAAGGACCACTTTAGCTGCAGATAACAAACAACCCTAAAAAAAAAATATGGTTGCCAATATCTTTAGATCTACAATTAGTTGATCAAGATAAATGCTGCAAAAATCTAGATCTATGCATCAAAAGACATTAAGCAGTAAATAAAACAAGATGTACTCCATGCATCCAATAGACAAGAAAAGAATATGTTGAATGAATTTTATATTAAGGGCACCTGGGAGGAAAACATAGAAGGATGTTACCAGTTCTCCTGAATGGGATGGGTTCTTGTAAGTCCTTAGCACTTCAGATCTAAAATTCCTCTCTCTTGATGGTGTAGAAAACCCAGACAAAAAAGGAACTCAAAGGGAGCTCACAAGCAAAAGGATAGAAAAATATGACAATAATGGTGGATCAAAGTCAGACCAAAAGTATAGATCCATAGTGATCTTAGGCAACAAAAGGTGATGAATGAATGGAAAAACCCTTCTATTTAAAACAAAATATTGAGTTAGTCTAGATATTGGTGCATAATTAAAATATTATTAGCCAAATCAAGATCCAAATTTTATGGAATATTTTATTATTTTTGTTGGAGGGAAAAGGAATTTGACTTGGGTCAAATCCCTTTATTTGTAAATAATAAATAAATAAATGATATATCTATCATTTTAAGGATGTGGTTGAGTAATAATTAAATAAATAATGATTTATTTAACTATTTATGAGTGATCTAGTCAAATTTAACAAGGAATATTATTTAAATAAGGTTTAAATAATTATTCCTAGAAAATAATAAGATAAATAATAATTTATCTAATTAATTTTCCTGTTTTGGGTTAAATATGACCAGGAATATTAATTAAACTGTTGTTTAACTAATTATTCCTTGTGGAAAATCAAACAAATGTGGATTTATTTAATATTTCCTCATGGGGTTTCCTGTTTATACCATAAACAACTTAATAAAGGTGTTTTACTAAGTTATTTTTCATAGTGAAAGCAATTTTACTTAGGGTTTACTTCGGGTAAAATTGGTCTTACATGGTGTACTTAGGTCCATATAATAGTAACAGGTTAGATGACCAAAAAATGGTGTAACACCCATATTCATGGTAGTACCTGCACTTAAATGGGAGTTGTTCATAGTCTAGCTCTTGGATGTGAGACCAATCCACTACCTTGAGTTTGATAGTCTGAGGAAGGCCTTCTTCCAAGTCAACTTCTACACAAATTCTTGCATGAGTATTGATCTTTCTTTTCTACTATTTCTATGTATTTCCCTAGTTTGTTTCCAATAGTTTCTAAGGATTTAGGGTTCCAACAATGAAGAGGGAGGTGGGGAAAACACGCGTAGACCAGAACTGCTAAGGGAACATCTTGACTTGGATCAAAATCAAGGGTCCATTGATTCAAATATAGCACTAAGGCCCCCATGAAATATGGCCCATTGCAGAAGATGATATTCCTATCTTCTACTGCTTCAAAGACGAAGATAAAGAAACCCTTACCTACAAGGAAGCTTCTGATTCCTTCTTTGATGAGGGGAGACCAATTTCGATGGATCCAGGCTTTGATAACTTTGGGCGAGGGACAAAGCCCAGTGAAATGTCAAATGAGCCCTCTTTCTACAAGATTTAGGGCTGATCTACAAGGCTCATCAATCGGGAGATCCATTGATGGGATAGTAGCCATTCTTTTAACAAATTTTTGTTGGTTTTCACTTGCTGGGCGCTTGGAGCAACTTTCTACCAGCTTCTTGAAAGCAGATAGCTTAGGTGGAAGTGAGGAATCGATCTTGGATCCCCATCCTAGGGACATGGCTGCAGATCAGACTCAAGGGAGCGATCAGGGTTGCGTGCGGGCTCCTCAGCAGTAGCACTGCGTATGCCTAATTAAGAAAATTGGACATAGTTGATGAATAGAAGATATATTCAATATATCCAATTGCACCATTAACCAACCCAAATTCAACCCACAAATTACACGTAAGAAAGACACACTCTCCAAAACATAACAACAATTCACGTTCCAAGACATCATCATCACTGTCAACAATTTTTGATCTTCTAGCACATTCTACAACACATCTTGCAATAATTTTTTTTAATGATTTTAACATTTTTTGATTGTGAAAATTGAGTAGATCATTCGTTGTAAACAAGTGAAATAAAGAATCAAATAAACTCTTTTCCTGTCAATGTAAGAAACTATCAACATGTGTCATAATAAGATCCCAATATTCCAAAAAAGGATCTACATTTCTAATATTCGTTAAAATATTGTGAACACATACATGTCTCAGATCGTCTCCTTGTTGCCTATATATTTTATCAAAAGTGAAAAAAATATTGAAACTTTTCCACAACACTTTCTCTGTTGTTCTACCTGCATACAAGGGTTTATCCTAAACATGAGGTGATCTCCCTAAATCATCCACAAGAATCATGGACCTGCCACGAAAAGGAGAAGCTTTCTTTTCAGGAAAGGCTTCTTGCAAACAAGAATCTATCTGCTTGAATAACCTTGGGCTTATAAAGCTCATTTTGTTAGTCAAAATATATTGAGCGTGCATAATTTATTCTTAGAAAATTGTTGGAGTATGGACATTCAACGATTTCATATATTTTATAGGAATTTTTCAGTTGGAGCAAGCAATAATAATGAACTTCTTTCACCCATTGTTGAAGCAGAAAGAGCATAAAAAACACAATGAATAAGAGAATACTTTCCCGTTCTTACGGTTCCTTGAATAATTATTTTCAAAGGATCATCATTCTGACCATAAACAAAGTGTCAAAAACTAATTTTAAAATCAACTCGTTGTTTCTCTGATAAAGAGGAAGGAAAAAAACTTGTCTCCCCAACTGAATTTCCATTAACAACACCAACAGATTGTGCATATTTTATAAAAATTATTTCTTGTTCAGTAATTTTGTTTGACACCATTTTTTCCTTCCAATTATAATGAATATCAAATTCCCTTCTACCAAGATTCCAATGGTCATAAATTTCCACATTGTTTGGAGTAACTATTCAAGAAAAAATTGCCAAACTTATGAATCTCGATCAACATTTTGTTCATGTATAAGGGGTTCAATATCTTCTTCATCACCTTCATTTGGAAAAGGAGTCCAATCAACATGGCACACACTATATCTCAAATTCCTCCATTTCTCAATGATTGTTTCTCTTGTAAGCCATATATCTGAAGTGATGTCACGAAATGGTTTATACAAAAGAAAATCAGTCCAACAAAATGTTTCAAACTATTCTGACTCATCATCGAGAAAAACATAAAAACATATCCAGACACAAACAATAGAATGGAATTCTCGTGTTCTCTATGGATCTTGTCTATGCCCAACATAAAAAATCCATGATCTTGTTGTTTCTATCAAGCACAAATTTTCCAAAAATGGGTGCCACGTCAGTTATACCTCGACAAAATTGTCTCCACACGAAATTTCATCTGAATGCAATATAATATTTTGGTAAACTTTTTTTCAAACATTCAAAGGGAATAATTTGCGGCTACAAACAACAAGAGGTAACTTTAGCAACATATTTCACACTCAACAAGTGTTTCAACAAGAAACCTTCTATACATAGACAACCTAGGAGCCTCACACCCACTTGCACCAAAAACTCTTGTCATCATTTCGTGATAACTTTTTTATCTTCTTTCTGCCTTTGAAGAATATTTCACAATATATTACAAAACTTCATGTCAAGAGAAAGCTAGCTGAAAATCAACATTTTCTTGCCACATTGTCAAAATATATGCATTGTGGACATTTAATGATCGTCGTTTCATGCTAGTTCATATTTATTTTTCCCTTTTTCATCTATGAATAGATTTGACTCAGCACACACCTCCTATGGAGCATCATATAAACATGAAAGGATTGACCCATTTTTTCGTAAACATGAATCCACACTGCATTTCGTGTGCCTTTGGACTCGGTTCACCAAATGCTCATTATATTCTTCAACATTGTAAGAAAAAAAAGTTGAGTGTTTAAAAAGGCACAAATCATCATTTATACTTTGAGGGATCATGACATTTCAATGATGTATGTCATGTGGATATCAGGATGTTGCATGTTTTTCAAAGTAGCAATTTTTTGCTTCGATATTCAAAGGGTTAGACCAATCCAGTTTCCATATTAGGAACTTAAAGAAAGCAGAGGAAACCATGGATGTGCACTAAACCTCTATGTTTTCACTCATACCTAAAAAAAATGAACATGCAATCAAGAAATATAAACCAAGAACAACAACAAAACTTTTGTTCCAAATATTGCATAACATGACAAAATGGAACGAGAACGAACCTATACCAAAAGTATTTGGAACCAAGATATTTCTACAAAACTAACTCAAAATATATTGAATCTTTGGTGCATATAATTAGCTACTATATGTGGATATTGAATAACATTTTCAAATTTTTTTGCATGCTCATTTTGTGGACGAAAATGGTTGTTGGAAGGCATAAGAATATGAAAGTTAAGCCACTTTGTATAAGATGAAATTAATGTAAAAAATGTAGGGCAACCCAATTGGGTGATCATGTCAGTGAGTTCAGAATGACACTTTGTCCAATATGCCCTTTTAACCCTAAGAGAAGAACCAAAATGCATTAACTTTTCAGCCAATTAACTATTTGGAAAATCACAAAGTTGTTGATGCAACTCTTGAAAAATTGTAGGTGCATTTTCATTAATATTCTTATTCAAAAAGAAATATGTTGTTCCTTGGCTATGATGGTGCATAACCATCTTCAATAGGAAATACAAAAACTAAGGATGGCTTCCAAATATTTGATAATAATATCTAATTAGATGCAAACGATATTCCTGCATTTAAATGTTGCAAATATGTGGATGCAACCAATCAAAATCATCTATGGTGAACAAAGTGGAGAATTCCATGTCTAGAAACCCTTCATTATTGTATTCGTTTATGGGAGACATACCAATATCTGTTCATTCCAAAGGTTCATCAAGTATGGAATATGCATGTTGAACCCCAAAATTTCTTCTTTTTGGCAACCCTCTTACACCCCATCCTCCTTTTTGAACCTAATAACTCTAATTGGGAATCAATTTACAAGGTTTATATGGCATAGAAGGTACATAATCATCTTTTGTTTCATAAATTTCATTATTCTTTATTATTTAACTCAATATTTACATGAGCTATTGAATTATAGTGATTATGCAACTAATGTCTGATTCTGCAACAAACTTTAAGGTTCGATGGGTTCCGAAGCTCCAACCAAAGAAAAAGGCATATGGGCAGGTGGAAAATAAATGCACAATTATTTTTACCTATATTCATAATCTGGACTGATAAGGAAAGCACCGTAGTAGCTTAGTAAAATTTAAGTTCAACCATCGTGGAAGGCAAATCAAGCAAGCGATAAATTAATGGATGCAGATATCCAACCTCATGATTTACTTCATTGATAGAAAATCATGAGAAAATCAGGTTATCTTATCTCTTTATGTTTATTTTAGTCATTATCGAGTAGGGTAGGGTCATATTACTCTGAAATAGTTATGTGTAAGAGATTATAAATCTGCCTCTTGGCATGACAACCACAGACTTGGATATTGTTTTGGAAAACTATGTTTTTTCAAATATAAACTATGTTTTCGTCCTTTTCTATGTGATTTATCAATGTGTATTTAATCTTGTGAAAGAATTGTGCTGACACCTACCTCTCGCAGGAGGGCCTCCCTGAGTTGTAGGGTTTTTATTAATTGCAGATACCATTTCAATTCCGTGTTTTCTGTAGCATTTCATTAGTTTATCTAACTGCTTAAGTTTTATTTTTTGAAAGAATACTTATAAGGATTGTTTTAGAGTAAGATTGTTTAATTATTTTCCTGTAGAGTGAACCCGAGATCTCTTGTGCACATGGACATAGTATAGATTGATATATATTTGGAACATAATTTTAATATTATAGTTGTGTGAATATGATTTTAATTTGAATGTAGAGTTAATATTTATTTATGTTAAAATCAATTTAAATCTAGTTTCGTTATCAAATTTTTATTTCAAGAAAGTGTGATTTCATTTCAAGCAAGTGTGATTTCATTTCAGGAAAGCGTGATTTATTTCAAGCAAGAGTGAAACAAGTGTGTGATTTTCTTTTTGAGCAAGAGCAATAATTATTTTTGCAAGTGTGACCTTTATTTTGAGAAAGTGTGATAATTTTGTGGGGATTTTAGTTTGCAAATAATTGTTTTAAGAAAAGTGTGATCATTTTCATTTTAAGAGTGACATATTTAATTTCATAGTTAACATGTGCATCTCGATATCTCAATTTAACTTAAGAATTGTTTGAGTAATAAGGATTCCTAGCACATACAACACACATACATTTCATCAATATAGTAACCCTGGTTGATAATTCTTGTAAGTAATTTAACTCTAATTAAATTACCAAAAATATTAGCACTGTTTCAAGGGAAGTGTATATAAGAGTCTTTTTCTTTTCATTATATATATATATATATATATATATATATATATATATATATATATATATATATATATAGGGAAATTGATTCTAGAGGTAGATTTGTAAGAGGCACGAGTTCAATTCCAACATCACCACTCACCCCACTAAGACCTTGTAGTGTCACAACATTCACTGAAACTCGTATTCCATCAATTACAAGTAGACATAAACTTCCTAAGGTACTTAGATCTGAAATCCAAGCTAGAGATTCACCAACGTTCTCTACTGAAACCATAGTAGAAGAAGAATATCCTACTTCCCCAACAGAAGGATTAATCTTTCTATCTTCAACTAGATAAAAAATTCTAGGACAAGAAATAGAAATCGCTAGTGAAGAAGAAGAAGAAACCTATTTTAACTTTCCATTGAGAGAAGAACCATAGGAGGAACTGAAAAATCCAATTTTGGAATATTAAATTATCTTTAAGGAATCTACAATGGCAGGAGAAGGGGAAGGAGAAGTACACAATGTGAATGGTGAACAACCTAGGATTGGAGGTGGAAGAGGTGGAGGAATAGGAAGAGGAAGTAGTAGAGGAGATCTAGAAACTTTTGGATTTCCCATCTTTGATGAAGACACCACAACCAAAATGAAAAATATCTCACCCCCTATCCTCCCTAATTTCCATGGGTTAAGAAATGAGGATCCTGAAAAAATTCTCTTTGAGTTTAAACTTTTGTGTAGATCCTATGACTACTTGCTTGATACTCAAAAATTTAAATTGTTTCAAGCCACTCTTAAAGTTGCAACATTGAAATGGTTTATGGGATTAGGAACACATACCATAAGAACATGAGAGGAAATGAAAGACATGTTCTTATAAAATACAAAGATTATTGTATGCCTCATAACCTTAATTATGAATTCTTTAAAATTATGCAAAAAGAAGATGAAAATCTTGAAGATATGGTTGAAATATTTTTCTACAATCTTAAAAGGGCTAAAATGCATAGTCTAGATGATGAAACTTTGAAAGATCTTTTGCTAAGAGCCATTATGGATGAATGGATAGAAGTTCTCAATTCAATGGGTAAAGGAGTTATTTCACAATAATCATTTAGAAAAATTTGTGAACTTTGTACACATATTTCAAGAGGAAAGGTTAGAACTGAAAAAAATCCAAGAGATCCTGTTATGTCTAGGATTAATAAATCTGCAGCTAGAACATTAAGTAGAGAAGAAATAGGAAAATTGCTTGACAATTTCAATAATACATTTTAGGGAGTCTTAGTAAAAAATATATATACCCTTAAAATACAAAACAAGAAAAAGGTTGAAAATGTTGCATTATCTATCTTTTGTCCAAAATGTAGAAAGAAGCATGACTTGAGAGAATTTCCTCTTGACTTAAAAGGTGTAGAAACCCGTGTTATATGTGTAGAAAATCATGATACAAAGGAATGTCCTTCAATACCAGGTCTTAAAGATGTTTATAAAGAGGAATTAATACCAAATAAAACATAACCTCTTTGTTTTATTGATAAGAGACCATGTCAATATCCACAATCAAATATGATTCAAGGTTTCAACACTCAAACATATGCACAACCACCAAAAAGTAATTGGACTACACCCATGCCTTAGAAACCTTGGCCTTAACCATGGGCATAAGGATGGAAAAATCCTTATGGAAAATATCCTCAATACCCTCAATTTCAACAACCTTACCTGGTTTTTCCACCACAATATTTTCCTTAGCCCATTCAACCTTCTCAACCTCAAAATACGAATCCACAACTTTCATTACCATTTCCACAAAATCCAAATCAAATGCTTTATCAACCACTTCGAAATCCAAATAATAAAAACTCAAAACCTATTTACAACATAGAAGGGAAGAATTTCCAAACTTACATGATAAATCCATTAGATCTAAACATTTTTCAACTTATATTTGGTAGAGTATTGGAAAATAAGTCACCATTTGTTAGCATCCAGGAATTTGAGAAGGATGACCTCTCTGATAAAGAGACATCTCTTCTTCAAGAGGAAGATCCTAAAAAACAAACCACCCTGGTACAATTTGATGATACTCCAATAAACTCAACTCCCATTATATAACAACCTTAAGTTTCTGTTCAAAATCCACCTTTCCATGAAAGATTGAAAAGTGACAAAGGGGTAGAGAAACAGATTGTGTTACCGAATTACGACATGATAGATGAACTGAAGAATGTTTGTATAAAAATTACTTTGTTACAAGATATCAAAGAAATACCAATATTCACAAGGACAATCAGGGATTTAAGTATTAAGAAACCAGGAAGAAAACGAAAAGAAGTTAAAATAATCTAGTTAGTTGGAAAAATTGCAGATATCACGATGGGAAAGACAACAATTCATAATATTTAGATCCAGGTAGTCCCATTGTGAAAACACACATTAACAGTGTCGAAATTCCAAACACATTGATTGATTTAGGGGCAGCTATCAATATCATGAGTAAACAAACTATGGATTAATTGAAACTTCTTAATCTTAAATATACACCTACACTATTACAATTAGCAAATAGATCTATTATCAAAGCTGATGGTGTGTTAGAAGATGTGTTTGTATCCTTAGATTCTTGGGAATATGCTATTGATTTCATGTTTTTAACACCCATGAATAATCTAGGAGGACATCCATTGATTCTAGGCAGGCCATGGTTAGCTACAGTTGATGCTTTTATAAGTTGTAGATCTAGTGATATGCTTGTCTTTGATGGAAGTTCAACAAATAAATTCACATTATATCCTCTGAAAAAAAAAAAAATAGAAGTATAAAGTGAAGAATGGATAGTTGATTATAATGAAAACTTTGATATACGACCAATTTTTGCTACTTCACAAATAGATGAAGAATATCGGATTTTGAATTTAATGGAAAATAATGAATCTTCCTCATATTGTGAAAAAAATATAAGTTTTCAAGAACAATGTAATATTGAATATCTATCATCATTTCAAATGGCTTTACACTCAATGGAGAAATTTGGAAATTCTTAATAGAAATTTTTCCAGGGAAAACTTTGAATATCAATAATAATATTGAAGAATCTCAAAAGAAGGAATTAGTGAAGCAGTTACAAGAAAAATCCTCTTCCTATGCACGGGAATACAATGATATGAAAGAAATTGATCCCAACACTTGTATGTATCATATCTATGTTGAAGAAAATTCCAAACCAATCCGAAAACCCCAAAGGAGGATGAATCCAAACCTAAGGGAAATTGTTAAAGAAGAACTAAAGAAATTATTAAATGTGAATTTTATTTATCCAATATTAGACAACCAATGGGTCTCACCATTGGTAATTTTTCCGAAAAAAGAATGGAAAATGGAGAGTATGGATTGATTATAGGGAATTGAATAAAGCTACATTAAAACACCATTTTTCACTCCCTTTTATAGATCATGTTCTTGATACATTGGTAGGGAAAAAATAGTTTTCCATTCTTGGATGGTTTTAGTGGATATTACCAAATCCAAGTGGCTTTAGAAGATCAAGATAAAACAAACTTTACCTAACCATGGGGAAATTATTTTTACTAAGTAATTCCTTTTGGGTTATGTAATGCACCAACACAATTCCAAAGGGCAGCTCTAGGAAATTTTTCTAATCTAATTCATGATTGTGTGGAAGTTTACATGGATGATTTTACCATCTATGGAAACTCTTTTGAAGAAGCTCTTAAAAATTTGGAAAAAAATCTCATTATGTGCAAATAATAAAATCTCTCATTAAGCCATGAAAAATATTTTATGATGTTTATTGAGGGAATTGTTTTAGGCCACCATATTTAAAGAGATGGAATTAAAGTGGATGCATCTAAAGTAGAAGTCATTTCTAAATTATCAATTCCTACTTGTCAAAGGGATGTCATAAGTTTTCTTGGTTTTATTGACTATTATAGAACATTTATATAAAAATTTACAAAGATTTCCTCTCTAATTTTCAAATTTCTTACAAAATATTGTGAATTCATATGGAATTCTGACTGCCAGAAAGCTTTTGAAACATTGAAAGAAAATATTTCTCAAGCACCCATTTTGAGAGAACCAAACTAGAAACTACCTTTTCATATTTAAACTGATGCCTTAGATACAACTTTCGGGGTTGTATTTGGACAAAAAGATTTCACTCCTTATGACATTTATATACAAGAAAAAAATTGACCCTTGCTGAGTTGAATTACACTATAATAGAAAATGAGTTTTTAGTCATTGTACATGCCATCAATAAATTCATACATTATATCACTGGTTATGAAACCTGCATTCAAACAAATCAGTCTACAATTAGATATTTAATTAATAAGTCAATTACGAATGGCAGAATTATAAGATGTTTATTTTTATCACAAGACTTCAATATTACTATTTTGGATAAACCTGGAAAGCAAAACACAGTTGCTGATTTTCTATCTAGAATCCAAAATGATAATAACAATATTCCTGTAGAAGATAATTTTCAGTTTCTATTAATTCTCCTTGGTTTGCAGATATTGCTAATTATTTGGCCACAGGGAAGTTACCATCATATTTGTCTCCTCGATAGAAAAAGAAGGTTATTCAAGCTAGTGCATGTTATTCATGGATAAATGAAGAATTGTACAAGACATGATCAGATATAATAATTCGAAGATGTGTTAGAGAGGATGAAGTACCTGAGATATTAAAAGTTTGTCATGATGAACCATGTGGAGGAAATTTATTGATAAAATAACTACTTATAAAATTGTTCTCTTAGGATACTATTGACCTTCCCTTTTTAAGGATGCCAAAGAATATGTTAAGGGATGTGATAGTTTTCAAAGAATGTGAAATCTTGTTCCTTCGGATGAAATGCCTCTACAAACTCAGGTACTTATTGACCCTTTTGAAAAATGGGCACTAGAGTTTGTTGGTCCAATCAATCCACCGTCAACAGGGATAATTTTAAGGATGGAAAATTATCTTGAAGTTTAAAAAATTGGCGAATCTCACCAGTCCCTAATATGCAAACTATAAAATTTTTATTGATGTATTTGTAAAATTATTCAAATTTATAATGATATTATATATATTGTCTATATAATTTTGGCGATTTTTAACGTAAAATAATTTTATATTGTAAAATTTTGGTGAATCATTTTTTATAAAAAAATAGAAATTGGCGAATCTTTTTTTTGGAAAAACCATGGAAAATTAGCCCACCTGCGAATATTAGCCCCTAAAATTTTCCATGACCATCAAGAAAAAAAGGTACATTCTTATCTGTACATATTATGTCACAAAATGGGTAGAATCTAAATCACTTCCTTTTTCTATTGAAAATTCTATAGTTTCATTTCTTTTTGAGGATATTTTCACTCGTTTTGGTGTCCCAAGGGAAATTGTGACAAATCAAGGTACTCAATTTACATCCAAATTGGTACATAAGACAAAGGAGGAATACAAAATCAAACATCAGAAATCCACTCCATATCATCCACAAGAAATGGACAAGTTGAATCTTCAAATAAAGTAATTGAAGCAATTCTTACCAAGACTGTGCATCTGCATCGAAAGGATTAGGCATAAAAACTTCTAGAATCATTATGGGCATATCGTACCACATGGAGAAACACAACATGACACACTCCTTATGAACTTGTTTATGGAAATCAAGTCCTATTTCCTATTGAGTTTGAGATAAAGACCTTTAAAACAACATTAGAATTGGGTCTTGACCTATCAGAAGCACAAAGACAAAAAATGGAGCAATTGAATGAACTTGATGCGATATGACAAGACGCTATTCATAGGACCAATATAGTTCAACAAAAAATTTCAAGGTGCTATTATAAGTTTATCAAAGAAAGGAAATTCTAGCCTAGTGATTGGACATTGCTCTTAATATTTTTAAGGAAAATTTCAAACTCATTGGATTGGTCCTTATGAGATTGATACTGTCTTTGATAATGGAGTAGTCACAATCAGAGCCAGTGATGAAGAAAAATTAACTTTCCTTGTAAATAGTCATAGATTATGGATATATCATAAACCATTAACAAAGGAAGAGTTCGCAAGAAATCTGCAAGATAATCTTAGTTTGAAGTTGTCCAAGGAAGACTATTATTCCTCTCCAACTTACCCTTCTAATTTATTTTTTTTAAAAAGAAAAAAATATATAAAAAAAAGAAAAAAATGATGAATTTTTTTGTTTTTATTTGTATAAACACGAAAAACAACATTGTTGGCATGTTTATACATAAAATTTAAGTTGAAAACCAAGCATTCTTGGTAGCATCGATTTTATTTTTAAATTCCCTATTCTTGTCCCATTTTCTTTTTATTCCTCTTTTCTCTTTTGAAAAATAAGGCACCTATGGAATTGTCAATATTCTGCAGCTCTCATGAAATTCTGCAGCTGACTTGGTATATTGCAACCAGGGGCAATGAAGATCATGTAAAAAGAAAATTAAATGAATATTATAGCTAAATAAACCTACCTACAACCTACAAAAGGAAAAAGTCATTAAGGCAAAGATATAAGGTAAGTAGTTATTAGTTAGATAATAAAGGTAAAAACATTTGAATTATGAAATAAAAGATGAATGACCATTGCTACCGCCATTTTATAAAATGAATACTTTCATTATGAAAGGACTTTGGATTTAATGAAAATATCTATGCCTTTTCAAATGAATATGTTATGAAGCCTTGATATAATTCAAATTCACTTTGTTCTCTTTGTATATCATTCCACTTCATGCTCATTTATTTCATCATACCCATTTCACTCAGCCCTGTTTTCATTGCCAAAAATGCATCTTACCTAAAATATGTTTCTCTGGTCCACTCCATAACCGAATTAGTTCCACAATAACCCTGTCAAAAGAACAATTAACGGCTAATGCTTCTCCATCATGGGAGTTGTTAAGGTCCTATAAATATAGGATTCATAATTTTGAGTTGACTCTGTTAAAATATTGAAATATTGTACATACCTTTGCTTTCTGCAAATGTATTCCCAAATTAAAAAATGAAAAGAGGGTATGTCCTAAAAGAAAAATCAAAGGAAAAAAAGAAACAAAGATCAAAAGAATATTAAATATGAACCCCATCAAAAATAGATCATGAAAGTGCTGCAAGTTTAAATGCCACTACTTTAGTTTACTTTTGCAAATAAGATTGTGTGTAGCTTGTCCTAAATGCCACAATCCATGAGGGTCAAATAGCTTAAAATTGACCTCTCATGCTTTAAATTTCATGTTGTTAGATAGAGAATAAAGATTTTTCAAACAATTTAAACTTGACAAATCAGTAGATAGTTAGAGAATAAATGAAGAGCTCAACAGTTTAATCTGAGTGCTCAGATGAAATAAGGTTAGAATTAGATAGTTTATACTTTAAAAGAAAAAATGGATTTAGGGTTGCAAGCTCAAATGCACCCATGCAAATAATTAAAAAATGGTAGAATAAATGATGGGTAGGTAGAAAGAAGTTACACAAGGCATGAATAAAACATCATCTGGAAAAATTACTAATTTCCCTTCCCTCAAAGTATTCAAGTATTCAAAACCTTAAGTCATAAAGGCTCAAAGCATTTCTCTGACTTTTTTTGGGACTGGAACCAAGGCTTAATGACTGATTGGCACTAAGTATTGGATTCCCTTCATTAAAACCCTTTTCCTCAACATCACACCCTTTTCCTACGATAAAATCCCTTTTCCTAAGTTAAAACACATTTTTTGACTAGGAAAAGTAAAAATCCCTTTAAATAATTTCCATTTCATTCAAAAACCCACAAAAATGCATTATCCTAAGTATTAAGTGTGAAATGTTTAAAATGGGGCCACCACTATTCACGCCCAAACACTTAACTTACACTTTAATTAGTGCATTTTGTGTATTTCCGCTTATTCATTTCATATTAACACTTAACTTATATATTAATTCCATTATAAACCTTCTCCCTGTAATTATATTAATTCATTATATTACATATCCCAACCCACATGTTTATGTTATTCTATGGTTCAATTACTCCACGTGACAATTACCCCACTCCCCATAGGTTTAAAACATATATTTTATATTAATCCGTTCAAAGGTTTACATTACACATGGATATACTCCATTTTCTGTGTAAAACATATTAAACCCGCCTATCCCTCCTATCCATTTAACACTAAAGTTTTATGTTGAAAACATCATTTTAACATATAACATTGAACCCTGCTGCATAAAATATCTCGGGCCCCACGCCCATCAACCCCATAACTCCACCGATTGATCTCGACCGTTCGCATTCTGCCCGACAGATCTAAAGGCCCATAACCCATATCACAAATTTAATAGCGCACTCATTAAACAAAATGAAATTTGTGATATGGCGGTTTTAACCTTCCCTCTCTCCTCCACGCATCGTAAACCTACTAGATTGCATCTGTTTGCAAAAAAACCGTTTACCACCTTTTATCGATGCGATAAACCACTGGTGGTAATATCCTCCATCCTGAAACCATTAACCATTTTCCCTATGATGCAAAAACCACTTGCTCGCCCCTGTAAAAATGCATTAAATCATTCTTCTACTGCGATAAGCCACTGTTCCACTCTGCGCTAGAGGCAATAAAGCAATGTAATGAAAATCATGAACCATTGTGGTAATATCTGCACCATTTGCGAAAAACATACTCACTCTGCTCTGTGGTAAACTATTATAGCCCCACACCAATGTATTAAGCTATTTGAGGTTCAGAACGCATCTCTAGCCTTATTCCCACACCTCTGTGAAATTGCGAGAAAACCCTTGCTATGGCTAGAACTCCTTTCACTGTATTCCCTATTCCCTAAAGTCATTATTGGCTTCCCTTCTGACTTGTGCCTTATTAACAATTGTTTTTTTTTGCAGGTTATTGGCAAAGGAATATTTTGGATAAACAACTTAATGCTAGTTAAAGCCCTGTTTACTCCAAAAATTCACAAGGAAATGAGTTCGAATTGTTTTCCTAAAACAAGAATATTTCATACAATAGCAGAGAAAAATGAAGAAATTTACACAAGTGGTCAGAATAGAGGATGAAAACATTTCCATCAACAACTCCCCATGATATATTTTACACACTCTTACTGTAAAAGGTAAAAGTGAAAAAGTAAAAATAGAGCAGTCAAGGTAAAATAGTAAAATTAAATATAGAGGTAGTAATGGTTAAACAGAGATGAAAATACTTTCACCAACAACAATGAATTTTATCAAAAGTAAAAGTAAAAACAATTAAAATAACAATAAGGTTAAAAGATGAAAACAGAGCAAGAAGGGACATTTTCTAGAAATTTCCTGTTTAAGTCATAGTTTTGCAGAAACTATTGTGGCTAATCCAAGATGAATTTTTCAAAACTAGAGGAGGTTTGTGTTCCTAAGAGGCCGATATACAAAAACCTATCTAAATTTTTACACAGGTAATAAATAATGAGAGATACATGTACATCTTCACAGCCTATGTTTTAGATTATGCAAAATTATGTTTTATACATCTTTGTGTAGAGCCTATTGTGAACAATTGGAGCAAAATTTTAGGAAACATAGAGAGGTTTATATCCATAACATATTTATCTACAATACACTCTTTCAATTTTTATATATATATCTTGGATTGAGATATACAAAGGTATCATTGGACCCCAAGTTTGCATAATTTCTGGAGCAAAGCACACAAAAGAAGGATATAGTTAGTGACTTGGATGCCTCATCATCAACTAAGAGTTGATATCAAATTCAAAATTCTCTTCTTTGTCATCATCAATCCATAAAAATAGTGTCAAATAGATTCATTAGTTTTGAGTGTCCTTTTATTAAGTTCTAGATATGTAATATAGTTTGAGATATTTGTAAAACAATCTTGATATTTTCAAGACATTATAGTTTAGAATTTGTATAAATACTTCATCATTTGAAGTATTGAGTGTGGAATAAATTGTTGAACATTTCTATAGACAATATTTCTATACCTGAAGGGTTTTTGTACCAAGTTTCAAGTCAGCATGCTGGATCAAATCAATAAAGCATCATGTTTCAGGATTCATGTGTTGGGCTACTCAAGTGAAGTACTTTCTTCTTTTATTTGTTAATTCTTCTTATGTTTTCCATTCATACATAAACGTGTTCTAAAGCTTAATGTGAAATCAGGAAAAGATATATCAGAATTTGTTAAAAGCACTATGTTATTTACTGGTTTTCATTTTAATGTTTTCTGTTGATTTCCAAAGTAGGGAACCCTTAATTGCTCCCTCTTTCAAATGACCTCTGTTCTCTTCACTCCTTGTCCAGATCAAAGAATCCTTGATTGATATTTATCCCGATTAAACCACTTCACCAATCAGCCTCAAATATCTTGAGTGACTCTACTATCTTTCCCTGAAAATATTTGATTTTAGACCTTGATCCTGACCTATCTACTTGACACATTGACTCCATTTTCCCAATGGAAAAATAGATCTATCACTATCCATATCATTAAGTGATTTTTCTCACCAAACCAAACAAAATATCAAAACCAAATTTCCCAAATAACTAGCCTAAAATCAAACATAGAACAAAGTTAAATCTTATAGAGAGAGCCCTCTCTGAGCATTAGGAAGGTTAGATCCTAAAGCTTAAAAGTAGGTTTGTGTTTACCTCGGTGAGTTCTTTATTTAACCTTGAGGAATTAATGAGTGATAACATGAGTCATTGTATGATCATAGCCTAATGAGGCTAAATTCCTTGAAGGATACCCATAGGTCAGACAATTGTTGCAGCAAGTGCATTGGCTAGAGTTTATGGAAAAAATTGATGGGCATGAGAAAGAAGTAACAAAATCCTTTTCTACAGCATGCAATGGCATATAAGTAGAGATTGGGCACGTGAAATTAGTTTTTATAGAGTCATATGTAGCAGAGACAACCATATTTCCAAGAATAAGAGAGAGCTATTTTAAGAACTGAAAGATTGAAGAGAAAGAGTGGAAAGTCTTCCTCAAGAATACAAGTATGGATATCTCTGTGTTTAAAAATGGAATACAAGTCTCAAAATTGAATAATTACTCGAGGAATTTTCTATTGATCATTCAAAAATTTATCACTTATGAAGCTAGGTTCAATAACATGTTCTTTTACCATGCACGATTAATGATGAATTTTCTTAAAGGAAATGAAATTAACCTACCATACTTCTTACTTCATAGCTTGAGAAAATTTTCTGGAAACATACGAAGGAAAATGTAGTCCATAGATAATGCCTTATACCATCATGGATTAGTGAAAATGTTGATTGAAGGCCATTTGAAAAATAAAGGAGACAATTGGGAAGATTTCTTAATTAGAAATCATTTTAAGGAGGAAGAACAAGGAGAACAAGGAAGAGTAGAAGGAAATTTCCTTTAAATCCTAAGGATGACTCACCTCCACAACAAGATAAATATTCATAGCATGAAACTCCTCTTGCAAGTGTGTTGGAGACTTAAAAAGAGAAATGTTAGAAGAAAGAAAGCCAACAATAAAAGAGAAAATTCATCCAAAAATAAAACAAAGCAAGAGAAAGTTAAGAAGCAGTCCCTTGCTACTAAAAAACCATCATTTACTATAAGAAGAAATGCAAGGCTCAACAAAATAGTGCATGGAAATTCTCAGTAGTCCCCAGGGTTCATCAACTTAGAGGAAAAAGAGGAACCAAGAGTTTCATCACTGAGAGTTATATCATCAGTTTCCAGTTCAGTTAAGAGAACTCTGAAAATAAATCCTTTAAAACAAGAGATATAAAACTACATAGAGTCTTTGGAACAAATATCTATAGGGAAAACTGTGGACTCATCGTCAAACCAAGAACAAGTTACTCATTCTGATTCTCTAGAAAAATCCCAAATTGTAAACACTCTTAAGGAAGAAATCTATGAATTGAAGGTATTAAATAGACATTTGAAGAAAGAACATGAAACACTGAAAGTGCAAATGAAATCCAAAAAACTAAAAATGAAAACATCATGTTACGTCTTGGTGTATGGTATGAGAAAAACAAGAAATTGAATGCCAAAATAAAATCTCTTAAAAGAAAGGTAATAAGCATGCATCATAGAATTTTAATGAAGAAACAAAGGATGGCAATCACTATCAAGAAAGCAAGAAGGAATAACTTGGATGTTCTTGCCCAAGCCTCTGAAGAAGCTGAGTGACAGAGAAGAATAAAAAATTTTGAAATTTTGGATGACGACATGCAATGTCTTCTGTGTGGGGGAATGTTGAACCCGAAAGTTGCTTCTTTTTGACAACCCTCTTACACCCCATCCTCCTTATTTTTTACCCTAATAACTCTAATTGGGCATCATTTTACAAGGTTTACGGCATAACAGTCACATAATCATCTTATCTTTCATAAATTCCATTGTTTTTCATTATGTAACTCAATATTTACATGATCTACTGAATTACAGCGGTCTGCAACTAATGTATGATTCTGCAGAGAAGTTTAAGGTTCGATGGGTTTCAAAGCTCCAACCAAAGAAAAAGGCATATAGGTAGGTGGAAAATAGTTGGCACAATGATTTTTACCTATCCTTATAACTTGGATCGATAAGGAAAGAACTATAGCAGCTCAGTCAAAGCGAAATTCAACCACCGTTGAAGGCGAATCAAGCAAGTGAGAAATTAATGGATGCAAATATTCGGCCTCATGATTTTCTTCGCTGATAGAAAATCATGAGAGAATCATGTTAACTTATAATTTTATGTTAATATTAGTTATTTTAGAGTACGATAGGGTCGTAATAATATGAAACAGTTATGTGTAAGAGATTATAAATCTACCTCTCAACATGACAATCACATACTTTGGTATTGTTGTGTGATTTATCAATGCGTATTTAATATTCTGAAGGTGTTGTGCTGACACCTACCTCTCGCATGAGACCCCCCTCGATTTTTAAGGTTTTTATTAATTGTAGATAAAATTTCAATTCTTTCTTTTCTGTAGCATTTCATTAGTCTATCTAATTTCTTGAGTTTTGGTTTTTGAATAAATACATAGGATTTTTTTTAGAGTAAGATTGTTTAATTATTTTGTTGTATAGTGAAGCCAAGATATCTTTTGCACATGGACAAAGTATAGATTGATATAGATTTTCATTATAGTTTTTATATTATAGTTGTGTGAATAGGATTTTAATTTGAATCTAGAGTTAATCTATCTTTTTGTAAAAATTAATTTAAATCTAGTTTCATTATCAAGTTTTCATTTCAAGCAAGTTTTCTTTCATTTAAATCAAGTGTGATTTCATTTCAGGAAAGCATGATTTATTTCAAGCAAGAGTGAAGCAAGTGCGCGATTTTATTTTTTGAGTAAGAGTGATATTTATTTCTGTAAGTGTGACCTTTATTTTGAGCAAGTGTGATAGTTTTATGGGGATTTTAGTTTGCAAATAATTATTTTAAGCAAAGTGTAATCATTTTCATTTTAAGAGTGTCATGTTTACTTTCATAGTTAACATGTGCATCTCGATATCTCAATTTAACTTAAGAATTGTTCAAGAAATAAGGACTCATATCACATACAGTGCACATACATTTCAATTGCATACTAGTCCTAGTTGATAATTCATGTAAGTAATTTAACTCCAATTAAATTACCAAACATTGAAATTTCAATAAATATTCTTATTTGATCCTCTTCCCAGCATTCCGTTGGAAAGTAAGACAGAAACGATGATGGATGAGAGTGCAAAGAATTATCCCCCTCCCTTTCAATCTCCTCATAAATTTTTCTTATTTTTCCAAGCTCGTTATTGGCATACCGTAGCCTGCTAGACACATTGGTAGATATTTTTGTGAGAGAAACAACAGAATCCATATCAATTTCAACATCCTTGTAATATTTACTGGCCATCTGGATTTTGAAAAATAAATCCATCCATGACTCGTTTCCTCTTCACATAATATTCATAATATTTTGATTCAATACCACATTTGCTCACAATTACAAAATTGATTTGTTCAACATGTCATGGAGGCTTATTTAAAATTGAAGATTTATCTTGTGGAAAACTTATTATATGGTTCCTATAATTATATTGAACACCACGAGCATGCGTCACTTGAAATATTGGATTCACCTATGCTATTATCATCTCTTCAACTTGTGTCAAAAATATTAGAACGTTTGGTTGTTCACCTAGATCCATGTTTCTAAAGTGAGAAAAATGGTGAGAGCCTTTCTCACTCTTACACCTTTTACAAATAGGACCTTCATGCCTTTTTGAAACTTGTGTACCAGGATAACATTCATTGCACACTTGGAACATTTTCACAACAAACAAATTATCAATCCTGTACTAAAACTTTATATGAACTTCAATCATGCCTCTACTAAAATGATAGCGAGCAACTCTGTTTCCTCTACAAGAAACCAATCCAGGCTAACGATGACCTAAAACAACCTATCTAATTGGGGCATTTACTACATCATTTCTTTCCATTAAATGACGAAAATCCATTCTTATATATTGGTTACAGTTGAGTACATTCTGTGTGCATACAATATAAATCATAATATAAAAATAAAATATTTAAAGAACATAAAGCTAATATTTGAAATTACCAACAAATTGAAAATAGAAAACATATGCATTTTCCTGGTTGTTTCATACCCCAGATGAAAGCCGAGGAACCGATATAGGTTTCCCTTGTTGCAAATCTATTTGTCGTCCAATATTCACTTCAATAACCTTCTACAAAAAAATATAAAATAAAAGATGAATAAAACAAAAAAAAATACATTCAAATTTTGAAAGGATTTGAAAATAGAATTACATCAAGCACAAATGTTTTCCTGATAGTAAAAGTAGGCAAACATTCTCCGCGACCATGAATATTGTCTACGGAGTTACACCGAGAAGTGTTGGCTTCGACATTCCCAATAGATTGTCACAAATTGTTAACCATCCTATAAAGCATGTTACTATCAAAAAACACATCAGATGTAGCTAATTTTTCAATGGAATCATTCCACCTAACTTCCATTGTAGCATTTCTTCCATAATTTCCAAATCACTCACGGTTTTCACTTATTTGAAGTCCCCCTATGTAAAGGCAATATACCCAAAGAAGGTAGATGTGAGGAAATATTCACAAGAGTGGAAAATTTTGGAGACACACAACATCAATGGGAATAAACATTTTAATGAAATGTTATTTCCATGAAACTCGCAAGGTTCCATACTCACGATTTAGTAGACAATCAATTTCACTATTTATTGGAGTTTCGTAGTTTAATCATCGAGGTGGAATTTAAGGAAGGGATAGAGGTTGTGCTGGTTTTGAATATATTTATACACTAATATCCGATGCCACAGTGTTATACAACAAGCGATATAACAAAAAGAATGATACGACAATAAATATTTTGTCATCAACATGAAAAAATGACATGAAAAGGAAAATACTTGAAGTACCTATGTTGTTGCAACAGAGAGAGTATGCACAATTTTGGAGGGCTAAGAATATTGACTATATAGTTGCTACTAGGAACAATCCAACCCACATTTCCAATAGAATGTTCCAAATTTTCAACCATGCCAGGAACCATATCACTATCAACAAATAAACTACATGTCACAATTTTTTCAATGGAATGATTATGTTCATCTTATAATGTTGCATTTCTTCCATTGTTTGTAGATGTCTCATGTTTGTTTCTTGTATGGACACTCTCTTTGTAAACAAAATTTTCTCAAATAAGATTATTTTCATAAAAGTCTGGAAAGACAAAATTTTGCACATAGTAAACACCATGAAAAGAAAAATTGGAAGAAAATTTTCTTCCCATCACACTACTCCTGTTTTCATACTTACAATTGTCAACTCCATTATATTAATGATTTATTGAAGCTCTTTTATTTTGCTAGTAAGAAACTCTTCTCCGTGCTTTTATAAATTCCTTATTCTACTAATACCATTGTCATTGATATTCATTTGTTCTCTCCTTCCTTCGTTCAACATTTCTACAACAAATTTAAACTCTAGTATAAAAATTTCATTTTTCAATTCCCAAAGAGGTTAAAACCTAATGCCACATTTTGAAAAACCTAAATTCTTAATCTTGTCTAACTCTATATATTAACCAAAATTCAACACTATATAACTTTAAATAGTTACAACCAACCTATCATATTCCCTAGATACAAATATAAAAAGTATATCTCAAATATCGCATTAAAATAGAAATCATCAACTGCATTATTCCATATACCAAACAACGAAATATTCCAAGCAATCCATACAAACATAACAAAATTGGCATGATTATATTTTCCAGCATAGACTTGGAATTGACAGAATAATTATTCCCAAAAAATAATAGAATGGCTGGTACAAAGAAATCATATATAGAAATCCATAAAACCTAATACTTTGAACGATTTAAATTCAAATATCACCTACATTTTTTGGTTTCTTTCCAACAAAATATTTCTTTGGAATAATAGGGAAAACATTTAAATTTTTGCAAACCACTACAGACAAAAAAAATTGAATTGCATTATAGAATTTTTGAATAAACGAAACAAAAAAAATTCTCTCCAACAAACACATTAAAAATCAACATAGCTATGTTTTCAGTACAACATCATAATTAAAATTATAATGATCTCCAAAAAATGATTAAAAATATTAAACATGGAATGAATCTAACATCATTTCCATGTACGGAGTGTTGGGTCCTTTGTTTTTTGGGGAATAGAAGTTGTGAAGGACGTTTTAGATAAAACTGATGGAAACAAAGCACCGAAAAATTAACTCAATAGTGAAATGTTTTGGAACTCATGCAATGGAAAATAAGGGAGTGTGTCGAAGAAATAGGAGCTAATTTTGATGCAGTCAATAGAGAACGAAGGTAATGGACCTAGGTATTAGAAAACCATGGATCAAGCGAGTGAGGTATCAAATAAAGTGAGTGTGGCTATGAAAGAAGACAAAAGGTAGCGAGAAACAAATTTAGACCGTGCTGCAAAGTTTAGATCGAGCCAAGAGTACAAACAATGCCCATCTGTGTTGGGATTGTGTCATAGTGTTTAGTGTTATGCAGTTTCAGAGATCCGAGCTTGTAATGTTTTTCTTATGTATTATTTGTGGGTTTTGATTCCGTGCACAACCCTGTAATTGCTGTGAGTTGTAATGGTGATGATGTAATGTAATTGAACTTTAATTCTTAATGTTACACCGGTTTTTGGTCATCTAACCATGTATAATTAGATGGATCAAAATACACCATGTAAGACCAATTTCACTATAGAAAAATTTCTTTCACTAAGAAATAATTTAATAAACCATAGTTTATTAAGTTATTTATGGTCCAAACAGAAAACCCTATGAGGAATAATTAAATAAATCCTTATCTATTTGATTTTAATCTAGGAATAATTAATTAAGCCTTTGTTTAATTATATTCCTGGTCATATTTAACCCAATTAATGATAAATAAATAGATAAATAATTATTTATGTTATTATTCTCTAGGAATAATTAATTAAATAATTATTTAATTAATATTTCTTGTTAAATTTGACTAAATGATTTAGGAATAATAAAATAAATCATTATTTGTTTAATTATTCCTTGATCCCATCCTCAAAATGATAAATAAATATTTTATTTGTTTATTATCTCTAAATAAAGGGATTTAAACAATTTAAATTCCTTTTCCCTCCAACAAAATATAATAAAATATTCCAAGCAGTTAGATCTAGATTTTGGTTAATTATATTTTATTATGCACCATTATCAAGGATAAGTCAATATTTTGTTATAAATAGAAGGGTTTTCCATTCATTTCTTACCTTTGATCCTCTTATCATCATTTATCTTTGATTCATTTGTATTTTAATTTTGCTTATTGAGCTCCCTTTGAGTTCTACACATCTTGGGTATTCTACAACCATTAAAAGAAAAACTATGAAGCTAAAGCGTTTGAGGACAACCAAGAACCCTTCCCATTGAGGGGGATTCTCTATGTTCCCTTCCTAGGTGTTACATAATACAAAAAATTCTTTATAATTCTTGTCTTGTCCATTGGATATTTTGGAGAAACTCTTATATCATTTTGTTGTTTAGCTACTTTATTTGCATAGACCTAGGTTTAGTTTTCATTTGTTTTGACCATCTATTGTATATCTAAGAAGTTAAATAGCAACATTTGTTGTTAGGGCTGTTTGTCATGTGTAGCTAAAGTGATCTCTTTTTGTACACTTGCATTAATATTTCATACTAATAATTGGCGACTCCACTGGGTTTTATTCAGATTTTCCTATGTGGCCATCTGCTTTAGTACCTAGGGTTTTTTATTCAGCTCTTTTTTAGCTTCTTAGTGTTGTTTTTTACCCTTTATGCCATAAAACAAAAAAAAAATATAACTTCTGCATGTTTCTAGGTGTTTTCTACAGGTAATAGGTATCAGTCGTGACACAAACGACAAAATTTTACTGTTCCCGCATTCTTAGTGAGGCTCACAAGTACTGCTCAGTTTTTCTTTTTAAAGTGGGAACAATCCTCTTAGGGCTTTAGTACGCTTCCAAATTTTTAGGAAGGGTTTAGCAGAGTAGGTAGTCTGAGATTTTGCAGCACTTTCAGCTATTATACAGGGTCTGATCCCTCTTTCTTTCAGATCCATTCATATCTATTATTACCTCATCCAAAAATACCCCTTGAGTCTTGTTTTACCTCTCCCTTAGGGTTCCTTTTGTTTCCCTTAGGGTTTTAACTTGTCGCCTCCCATTTTGCAATAGTTTTCCCTCTGGTTTTTCGCTGTTTTCTGCACCTCTTTTTAGCAGATCTGAGTCATTAGATCCCCGTCCCTTAGACCTTAGATATTTTTTCCTTTTTGTGTGTTTTGATTCAATTTTGTCCGCCTCTTAGAACAGTTTCTTGGGAGCCCTTATTTTTGGGTTAGAATTTATGCATCTTTAGTTTTTTATTTGACTGTCGCTTAAGTTTTATTTACAGTTATCCAACATTTTTTCTTTTTATTTATACACAACCATCTAGGCTTAATTAAAATTAACACATAGATCACACACACACACACACCTAAAGCGAAGAGCGCTTGGTTTACACCAACAAGCCAAGACATAAACATCGTAATTAATTTATCTACCCCTCTGCACCTTTGTTTATTTCTCTTCCATCTGATTTGGGTATCTGTGTCTTGCGATCATTGCGCCCCCAAGGTGTTTATCCCAGAGACTCCTAGGATTTCATCCTAAGTTTCCATTAGGAAGAATTACTCCACCTCGTCGCCGTCGAGTCTCTATACCAACTCTGATTCTGGTGCATCGGGCCCTCATTCTGATTTCAAACCTGGTTCCCCTCTACCTCATTCTCCCACCATGTCAGGTGCCAATGCAGGTACTGGTCCTAATGCTGGTGGTAGCCTCAGACATAACTCTGGAGCTGCTAATAGTGGAACCAATACCAGAACCATCGTGACTAATCCCTTTCTAGCTTTTACGGCAGGTTTGAGCCTCCCCGATTTCAGCCAGTTAATCAATGACCATATACACCATAATCCAGGTTGGCCTGTTATGCCAACTAAGCTTCCTTATGACATCCCTAAGTTCGAAGGAAATGCTAGAGAGGACCCTACTAATCATGTTTGCTCCTTTCACATGTGTTGTTTGTCCAACTCCATTACTGATGACTCTATCCGTCTTCGGTTATTCCAGCGTACGCTCATGGGTGATGCTGCTAAGTGGTATGTCGATGAGGCCTCTTCCTCTCGTTCCAAAGTTTGAGACTCTCACAAAAGAGTTCCTATCCTACTTCCAGTTACCTCTCCGATATAATACTGGTACCAAGTTGTTGACCGCATTCCGTCAGACTTCTACCACCCGCCTTTCTAACCATGTCCAAGAATGGCGTAGAAAGAGGAGCTTATGTCGAGCTCCCACATTCGACAACTGTGTCTATATGGATTAGTTTCTCGGGACGTTTTTTTCCCTCTATCGGTAAAGATGTCACATCTCACTTTCCTCAGAAAGAGGAAGAAGCTCTTCAAATCTCCTTGAAATATGACCTCATCTACGCTCAGTGTGGTTATGTTTATACCATCTTACCCTATCTTCCTAGACCTGGTGGTGCCAACGCATTGGGGGCATCTCACGTAGCCAACGGTATCATTGGAGCTCTTTCACATCCGTATACTTATCCTCCCATGGGTTATGGTTTACCTCAGCGAGGGTCCAACTCCTTTAGCACTTATCCCCCTCTTGACAACATGTATCTAAGACAAAGCACATTTTCCCCATTGCATCATCCGATGCTAGGGCCTGTGGTTGCTCAACATGTTTTCCCCAATGTTGCTCAAACTCCTTACTATTTGTATCAACAACCCAATGCTCCAGCCCCTCTAACATTAGCACCATAGCCTCCTATGCCTTCTCAACCTCTGTTGCAGTAGCCACCTCCCCCTCCAATTCAGGTGTATATGTAGTAGAGCACGACCGATCCTCCATAATCTAAGAAAAAGATGAAAGGTAACCAAAATAAACCAATGTAAGGTAATCAAGGGCGTCAACCTAATCCGCCAAACACTAACAAATAGAAATAGGACAACCAACCCAAGCAAGACATGCCTCTTCGTATGAATAAGCCTTGTTCTTGTTGTGGTGTGCATGGGAATTATACTCATGGTTGTCCCATTTTACCCCAAATGCATCAGTTGTGGGAAGCACAAGAAGCATCTAGAGGACAAAAAGCCTTATTTTTGGCTCCTCCAAATACTACGCCTGTTCAACTGGCTATTTTTATTTATCCCTTCCCTCAGCAAGGGTATTTGGCTACCCAACCCCCTCAAGGTCAGGCCACCCCTCAAACCTCTTAGTCTGGCACCTCTGATTACCAGATTCTCATGATGAATTATAACGTGGTCAATACAACGGAAGTCAACCTACAAACTCGATGGCACCAATTGGCAAGCCACCTGCTTCCTTTGCAACCAAGCCTCAAACCACTACTTCCACAGAGTCTAGTTTAACACCAAATGTTACTTTATAGATCCCTCAGCCACGTGTAGAGGTCCTTCCTAAGATCCCCAAAGGGCCATTACACTGAATAGCTTCTTCCTCCAAATCCACCCATAATTACAACATAATAGATGAATTAACACAATCTCATGTTGCTATGTCAATGCTAGAAGTCCTCCAGTCATTCCCTTAAAAATGTAAAGCTCTATTATTTGCTCTGGGCGTTGTCGATCCTTCAGATGATCGTTTTATCGTCTGTGATGTTGAAAAGTCAGAACATCCCCGCTTACCCTCATCTGTCGCCTTCCAAATACCTGTCAAGATTCCGAAAGCCCATGTTTTGTGCTGCATCATTGATAAGGGGGCATCCACCTGCGTGATGTGTGCCTCTGTTTGGAAGCAACTCGGATCACCCGAGTTAGTCCCATCCACTATCACTTTGTGTGCTTGGGACAGTCACTCTTCTCAACCCCTTGGCATGCTCCTCAATTTTCCTGTCACTCTTGTGGGCAAGACTATTTGCATTGATATTGAAGTCATTGATGCCCCCTTGGATTACAACATCTTGTTGGGTCGTAGCTACACCTATGCAATGTTTTTTGTCGCATCTGCGGTTCATCATAAGATGTGCTTTCCTCACAATGGAAATATCGTCACCATAGATCAGTTGACATATTACGAACCGACGTCTCAACTCTCTCCCGAGTCTATCATCTCTTCAGTGGCCGATAAAAAAATAGTCACACCTCTTACCAGTGTTTCACCTAGAGTTTACAAAGATTCCACCTTACTTGGTGCATTCCCTGGTCCCCCTCCTCTTGTTGCAATTCCCAACTCATCAATGTTTGCATGATGTAATATTCTCAAACTAACCATAAGAGGTCCACTTCAACCACCAAATAGCCCAAGCCTCTGCAACCTACTAGTGGTCACTTGATGGAGCTTGCAAGGCCTTCCTTTGAAGGACCCTCCTCTTCTGCTAGTGTCTCTTCCACTCCTTGTCAATCAGGAACAATTCCCCCTAGCCTTAACCAGTTAGGATCCATTCCACCAGGCCATTATCCCTTCAGTAAGATACCATTTTTAGCTCTTTTCAGTAATTGTTATGGCCGTGTTGAGCCTTCCCAATTTGACCACAGGGATCCTAGTCTGGTACATCGATTCCCCAACCAAAACCCTGTCTAGTCAACTAAAACCTTATACTGCTTTTACCCCAGTCCAACCAGTCGCCATGAATCCTACCTTTGCTTCAATGCCTCAACTACCTCAATATGACTCTACTCCTATTGTGAGAGCATCTGGTCAGGGGGGCAAAGCCATAAACAAGGAACCTAAGGAAAAGCGCACCCAAACAACTCCTGCTCCTCCTTAGCCTCTAAAGAAATCACCTCCATGTGATTTTTGTGATGTTGCTAGGCATGCCATCCATAACTGTCCTGAACTTCCTCATCTCAAACCTGTGGTCAACGAGTCATTTGCTGAATCTGATATCCCAGAGGTTCATGTTACCTTACTAGATTCAACCAAGAAACTCAAATTGTTGTGCATGAACCACCCTTGTGCTTTTTGTGATATTTATGGGCACTATTCTCACCTCTGTACCCATCTCGAAGACTTTTGCAACACCCTTGAAGTTGTTTGCGAAATATAGGTCACTCGCAGTGGATCCTACACCCCTCTACTTGTGTGTTTTGCTTCAGTAGAACCAGAGGACATTGTCATACCTCCTTCTGATGTTAAGATGATGGAACCTTCAACCACCATCCTCTATCTGTCATCATCCATGAGATCCTTGGCAAAAAACCCCTCCAGGGAATTCCCTTCTGTTTTTACTGAACCTCCTTCGGCGATCATCTTGGTCTCAACATCGGTAGATGTTTCATATACTATCTCTTCGTCTATGCTCCGTAGCGATGCGTATGTGAATCATATCTCTCATGATGATGCACCAAGTAACTTCGCCACATCATGTGGTCTCCCTTCCTCCAATCCCCCCATCTTCCATTCAGATGAATACATTATGGAAGGCATGACCACACTTGATCATCTTTGGGATGATATGCACCATCATGTGTAATTACTTCCATAGCACACCCATGATCAATATGTTGTGGAGTTTAAAGACTTCATTCGCACTGAGGTCGATTGGTTATACAACCCCTTACTTCGAGCCCGTGCATTCAAACCACATACACCTTGTGGCCATTACATTGAAACCCAATGTTTGGGTAAGGGGGCACCCATTTGTGAGAGTCCAGGAGAAGAAATTCTCCACAACCCTCCTAGTGCATATGTTAGTGTTGACTCTAGTAACATTATTCTTCCCCATTTAGAAGAACCTATAGAGTCTCACATCACTTCAGATCACTCTAGGGATGATCCACTTAATCATTCCTTCATATTACATCACCGACCCAGTCCCTTGGAAATTGTTGTTGACTAACCTCTAGCTAGGGGCATCATTCCCAACTTAGTGTTAGAGTCAGTTTATCAGTGATGAAAAATAAATTTTTTGAGAGTTTTCCATCAGGTCATTAGTGATTTTTTTTTTGTTTTTTCAGTTAGTTTTTAGCAATAATTTTGGCCACTAAAGAAGTCTCATCTTGATTTTTTCTCCTTCACATCATTTCATTATCGTTTAGAGGTCTAGAGTTAGGTCACCCCATCTCATATAGGTCAAGTCTAGGGTCAAAAACTACCCATGGAAAAATCTTCAGTTTTTCACTAAAAATAAGGCAGCGAATCCTCCATTTCATTCATAAAAGTGTAGTTGAAGGAGAAAGTTGGTTTTTACAGTTAAAAATAAAATTTTCATGTCATAGGAATATCCTAATTTGTTGTTGAATTTATAAATAAAGGAAGAGCATGTTGAGAAAATTATTTTAAATTGCATCCTTTATGGAAATTTGTCCTTAAAAACTCAGAAAAATAATTCTCAAAGACCAGGTTTAATCCTATGCGTCATTCTCCACTACCCATGTGAGATGACGTAATAATATCATACTCCACAAAGGGTGGGGTTTTCGGGTTTTATATGGGTGGTTTCAAAACTCGACCTCCACCACTACATGTCAAAACATGATTTCCCACACCCCCCCCCCCTGAAAAAACCGTTTACCAGCGATGTACCCCTCCGAAATCCCACTTACCTACCAAATGAAACCACTGTTCTACCCGCCATCCATGTCATGACACATGGACTATGTCGCTGTCCAATCAATTAAACTCCTGCACTGCTATAACAGTTAGACAATAAATTAAATCCTAACCATTAGGATAATGTACCCACACCCTTTTCAATGGGAATCAAGCCATATTGCTTATAAATTCATCACTAAAATCCTGTTCAACCCTTCGTTTCCATTCACTCTGCTATGTACAGGAAAATTATGAATTCAAAGTGATCACTAGAACTCCAGAAAACAACCTTACCATAGTTTAAAGCATACTTTTGCAGTTGTTGATATTCTTCTAATCCACACAGGTTTCTCTCAGTCTCGGCCTCCATTTCTCCATCATAAATTCCTTCTGCGTTATTCAAACAGAGCCAATCATACCTCCAAAGAACAAAGGAACAGAAGAACCAGTAAGTATCCTACTTCACCCTCCAATTGAATTTCATCACATACCATTAACAAACAGATACCATAAGCTCCATGAAACCCTTTGTGAGCTTGAATTATTTGAAATGTATTGTTGGTTAGAGGATAAATTCCTAGATGAATCTGATGATATAGGGTTGTGGGATTCAAACCTGCCTCATTACATTTTTCCTCACACCCATAGTGCTCCATAATTTGTTAGAAAATGCCAAGCCTAGTATGTTCCAAACCAAAGAGCTTCTATCGCTCCTATAGGAGAGATTTTAGTAAACATAACTACCCAAAACATAGAACAAATGATGCAATCCCCCATCACAGAGAATGAAACTCCATTTTCTCAAGAAGCACTAATTGAAATATATCAGAAATTAGATTTTGGAAAAATAGCTCAAAATCTTGAGTTGATTATGACTGAAAATGCTCCATTACCCAAGAAAAACTCTCCATTTCGATCATCCATTTTCCCTGAAAGAGCCAAACAAATCATCACAGTTATTTCTAACCTTCTTGGTTATTATTCAGACCAATGGGTAGATGAAGCCATCATAGGATTCATGTCCATTTTCTCCACAGATTCCAAATCCTCCATCATATTAAACTTTATTCAATTCATGGCAGATTCCATCCATGAGCAGTTTGTTAAATTCCCAACTGAAGAAGTTTTCAAATATGCCTATGTGTTAGTTTATTTGATTTTATATTCTCAGGGAGACAATTTCAAGTTTTAATTACAAAAATTGGATGAGGAAGGGAATAAATAATCTATTATTTTATGGACTTCATTAGTGATGAAGGAACACAAGGAAAATTCATATAAGCAGTTTGTAGAATTGTTTCTTCATCCAACACCGAGTTTAATAAAAAGTACTACAAAGCCTAGGATCAGTGAAGAGATTAGAAAGGTGTTGCAACTATCAGATTGAGCCAGAAAAAGAGATTGCTATCTCTATCAGAATTACACAGAACTCAGATTCTATGGCTGTGAGCTCCCCCCTTACAAATCGCCAAAATTGCTCCCAATGAGGATTTTTGCATTAGCATATATCAAACAAATGATTAATGCCAATGAAGTACATTTTGTGTCTGCTAAGAAGAAGTCACAATTCAAAATCAAAACACAGATAGGACCTTTTATCTGTAATAGCAGGAAAACATGGGAGGAAGCAGACGAATTGCTGAAAGAGATGCAATTTAGCCTCAGTTTCACATGGTATTATGTTCCAGTTGGTGTTATTTCTAAACTAAGGGTAGAAAAAAAATCTACACCTTATTTTTATACACACATACCAGAAATTGAAAAATATATGAATCAACTTGAATGGACCGAGGGTACTTTATAGGAGGCTGAAGAAAAAACAATATCTACATCAGCATTAGAGACTCTTGTTGCACATGAGAGAGCAGGGAAAATGATCATAGAAGATCAATCATCTCCAATGAATGACTCATCCAACAAAGAATTTAAAATCCATTACAAAAAGAAGACAAAGCTCAATCCAAAAGTCAATCCTAGCAAGGATTCATAGAAAAAAGTAATTATTATTACCGAAGAGACAACTCCTTCCACACAGGCAGGTGACCAAAATACTTCTACTCCTACTACTTCAACAGTTTCTCAAGATTAGCAACAAGCCATTCAAACTAGTACAATTGTTACAGGGGAAAAGGAAAAAACTATCTTTGATACCTTTAGGGAGATAAAGTTGAAGAATAAATGTTGAAGACTATCACATACAATAAGTTTTAGAAGCAAACTCCCAGCTCTCAGAGCAGGTTGCTCTCAGCTTTTGATTCATATAAGGGAAAAATGTAGTTTTATTTTCTTCAAGCACAAATTCCATAGCCAAAGTTAGAAGCAGATTACAAAAAGACTGCCATTAGGGGAATTTTGAGGTCTAAAATGGGCCTCCTAAGGAAACAATAAAATAACAACTAAACCAATAAAATAATATTTATGAATTTGCAATTCATTTTTTGTACCACAATCCATGTAACCATAGTTAAATTCAATTAAAAAGTTGTATCAAAATAAAATTAATAAAAAAATTGCATTGATGTGACCATAAATAAGAATGATTTTTTCAAGAAAAATCCATTATCATTGAACAACTAATGCATTTGTCCTTTATACTTATATAACTTAAATTAAAATATAAATATAACTTCATAAATTCTTAAGATTATTTAAATTGTGTAATAACATGCAATTAATATACTATATAAAAATAATATAATATAATATAATATAATAAATGTAATATATTATTTTATGTATGAATTTTATATATTACATATTAAATTTATTTGATTTAGAACCTAAGCAGAAATAATATATAATATTAAAGGATTATAATATATATTTTATAACATTTAGATTATTTTTCATAATATTGTATATAATAATATGTAATATTAATATAATCATAATGAAATGAATTGAGTTGTATTTAAAATTAAAGAAAAAACTGTTGAAATAGATTTAATTTATATTTATAAGTATAATATAAGATTTATATACATTGATTTTTATTTTTTTATTTTTTGTGCCTCAAATTATGTTGAACCTAATATAACTTTTTTCAACATACAAACTAATATAATTTTTTTCATCATACGAAAACTAAAATGTTTTTTTTCCTTAATTTTAATATTTTTGTATTGTTACTAATATTATAATAATATTATTTATAGATTTGATTTATCCTAAAATTACAAGATTAGATTTTTATTTCATATGTATAATATATATGTGTAGATATTAATTTATAATTAATTTGAAATTGTAATATTAAATAAAATGAGATGAATATATAATTTAAAAATAAATATATGAAAATATACAAATATAATTTTTATTGAAAAGTGTGTAAAGACATGAAGATTGTGTAGGGATATGTATTTTTTCTTTCAAAAAATATGAAATGAAAATAATAATATTTTATTCAAAAAGTGGAAAATGACATTTATTGTGAGTACTTTACTTTATGACTTTAAAAGTAATTAGACCACTACCATGGTTAACCATGAGTTTTCATCCACCATTGAGATTGTGACAAGTAAGTACCTTTAACTCAAGCAATGCAACCTCAACCATTAGGGATGATGTCATCTCCTAAAATGTGATTGGTTCCCATAAAGTGAATTTTGATTGTACATTTTCCTTAGGAGGCCCATTTTAGACCTCAAAATTCCCCTAATGATTTGAGTTTGGTACTAAGGCGATACATCCAATAGATCAAATGGAGTTACATAAACAAATTGGTGAGATGATTTAACCCACTCTCACTAACATTGCTACGAGTTTGTAAAAATTGCAGGTTTCTTTAGCTAATGTCCAATCACAGCTGAAAATGGAGAAAGTTCCTTCATTTGCTAAAGACACAAGAATCAAAACTCTGGAAGACCTGGTGATCAAAATTGGATATGATCCTTCAAATTTCAATGTGGCAGAAGAGATTATCAAAAATAAAAATGATGACATAGCAGCATTAAGAAAGAGATTGAAGATTCCAGCTACAGAAGATCCTCTGGAAAAAGACAATGAAGAGGCTGAATCCTAGAAAACAAAAATGATGAAGCTGATTATGGAACAAAATGCTCAAATAAAGCAGATGGAATCAGAATTGGAGAAAATGATAAAGGAAAAGGAACACACAACAAAAACATCTAAAGTTCCTTTAGAAGCAGTGCCTCTTGCAGTTATTCCTACATCCCAACCTTATACAACAAGTACTGCAGATGGAGCTGAGCAACTCACTAAAGCAGTTCAGAATATGTCAATTCAGGAAGAGGAGATAAATAAATTACAAGATCAGGTGCAACTGCTAAAATAACAGAAGTCTAAGGATGAAAGTTCACATGCAGCTAAATCACAAAGAGCCAAAAATCTAATTGAGAGGTTGAAAAAAGAACAAAAAGAATTAACCATTGGAAATACTTTGGGTCAAGTAAAAGAAATAATATGGGCAGACAACATGGAATCTCTTAATGAAATTTGCTAAGTATACAAATTATATTTGAACAAAAGGAGTTGATATAGAAAGTAAACGAGGCCATTGCAACAATTAAAGAAGAGCTTGGAGATAAGCTTGCTATAGCAAACAACATTATCAAGTTTTTAAAATCAAAGAACATGTATGAGCTGGGTGATTTGTGCATAGATGATAGGACAGAAACAATCCTGGAGGTAAAGAAGGTTCTCACAAAGAAGAGTTTAATTCTTCAGCTTGAGGAGAAGTGTCATAGTCTGGAAATCACAATGCAGAGATTTTTCAGCAGAATAGAGCCTCTGACACAGAAAGGATTGCCTTCTCTGTTTGTAATTAATGATAAATTGATGACCAAAGAGGATTATTGGAGAAGACTTAAAGAAATTACAAGAGATACTGCCAAGTTTTCAAACATCAAAGGCACAATGATAGGAAGGGAACTGTTGGGAATAGTGGGCAATGATATTTTTATTTAGTACGAGATAAAACATGTTTTTGTGGTGAGGCCCACTTTTGCCAAGTACTCTGAAATGGATGAAGTTTACCGTAGGGAAATAAAATTGGTCACCCCATATGAACAATGCTGGGAAAAATTGTGTGAATTTCAAGAGTAAATGGTAAGAGAAGAAAAGTCAACCTATGCCAGGTCATCAATTAGCTAACAACCAGTGAAGTCCACAATTCTCTCCTTCAGCAACCATTTTCAATTAGAGCAACGCCAACACAACAAATCGACTTTATTTCCATGTTACAGTTAGAGTCTAGTTTGTAAAATAAAGCGCTATTTATTGTGATAGAAATTAATGTAATCTGTTGTAATTTATCTTTTCTACAAATACTTCACTGTACGAAATATTGTAGGTTGGATAATTGAGTTTTTTGAGACTCTGTGTATTACTGTGAAGCTTTTTCACACCTTTTAATGAAATCAAATAAGTTGCAACATATATTGTGAGATTCATGTGGTATTTCTTTTGAGCATTGTGTTTTATTCTATGTTATTTCACTTCCATTTCAGTTTCTGTGTAAAAATATTACCAGTTTATAAGTAAATATCAATTATATGTTCTATTTATTAAGACTTTCACAAATGTGTATTTTCTTCTAAAGAATGAATTCATGTTAAATTCTCATTTAGACCCTTGCCATTTTCTACCACTATACACAAATGACAACTTAATTGTGCTCAAATAGTTTACCTACCTTGCCTCACTCTATTCTCTGCAATCCAGTCTTTGAAATAAGCTTGAGTTTCACTGATCATTATTTTATCTAGAAAAAAAATTATAAAACAAATTTCAAACATCTTAACCTTATATCTAGCCTAAAATTTAGTACTCAGCCTTAAATTGAATATAAAAAGTGACATAGAGAGAGCCCTCTCTAGTTAGGTAGGGCTAGCTACCTAGCTAAAAGTTTGTTTGTGGTTACCTTTCTTCACTCTTATTTTCAGCTTAGGAAGTTGGGAAGAGTGATAACACTTAGCATACCAGATCAATTCCCTCCACCACATATTCTTGGGGGTAGTATCCCATGCTTGGGGGCATGATGGAACCCCTGACCACCTTCTCACTTGATTAATAGAAGTCTCGGCCTAAACAACATCAATCTAAGTATGGTTGATTATCCTCCAATTTCTTGGATAGTTTTTCCTACCGGACTCCCTAACGAGCCATATATCGTAGATGCTTGATACCATAACTTCAAATATTCTACTTTATGTGATATCTTACTTCTTGCTTGGTCCCCATGTTTGACTCGGTGGGTGGGCATGACTCTAGAACTCTTCTAGTAGTCTATTCCTATATTCCTTTCTTACCTTGATTATTCACCAGGAACCATCCTTCCAAGAAGCATTAAGGCCAACTTTTAGACAAGTAAGGCCACCTTCCTAAAAATCGCAGATGCTGTTTCGAATGTTTGGTTTGTCCGTTATGATATTTATAGATTTAGGGGCTTCCCATATTAAAAGAAAAACCCTAACTTTTTATTTCTCAAATTGCGAGCAAATCGTAGCTCCATTTGACGAATCGTCAACACCGTTGGAAAGCTCTCACTGAGATCCTAAATGGGTATTCATTAGTCTCTGGTGATTTGATACTTCATTCAAAAGCCTTTTTTACAAGAAGGGTCACTTTTTCGTCTCTCAAAATCAAATTTATGCACTTGTGCCACTTGTACTTGGGGCACCCCTTAGCACTCATACTTATGCATGCTTGTGTTTATTTTCGTCATGAGTTACCATCTTTTTCTCATGCTTTTATGGTCCCCACCGGGCCTATTCTGTGTAGTAGCATCATTGAGTCGCCCTTGATCATATCATCCGAGTTGAGTCATCATTGCATGCATGGAGTGTGTCCCGAGTCCCTTTCATCTCTCGTTATAGTATTCCATCCATTCATGGCCTGTTCCTCTCTAGTGCAGTCCTTTTTAGCCTCCAGTCCCATTGTCCCCCATCACCTCAGGAGTCGAGTTAGTCGCTGCTTGGTAATCCATGGTTTTTATGCTCTGATAAGGGAAGTCGTCCATTTCTACTCAGTATCCCCCCATTCCATCATCATCCCCGGTGTTGTTAACAATATTTTATTATGCACCATTATCAAGGATAACTCAATATTTTGTTATAAATAGAAGGGGTTTCCATTCACTTCTTACCTTTGATCTTTTTATCTTAGTCAAACCTTGATCCTCTTATAATTGTCTATCTTTGATTCATTTGTATTTTCTTTTTGCTTATTGAGCTCCCTTTGAGTTCTACATGTCTTGGGTATTCTACAACCATTGAGAGAGAAACTCTGAAGTTGAAGCATTTGAGGACAGCAAAGAACCCATCCCATTGAGGGGGATTCTCTACGTTCCCTTCCCAGGTGTTACATAATACAAAAAAATATTTATAATTCTTGTCTTGTCCATTGGATATTTTTGAGAAAATCTTATTTCATTTTGTTGTTTAGCTACTTTATTTGCATAGATCTGGGTTTATTTTTCATTTGTTTCAATCGTCTATTTCAGATATAAGAAGTTAAATAGCCACATTTGTTGTTAGGGATGTTTGTCATGTGCAGATAAATTGATCTATTTTTGTAAACTTGCGTTAAGATTTCATATTAACACTTAATAATATGAGGAGGATGGGAATTATGATATTCAGTTATGTACTTTATGGGCCCTTTTAAAACTTTTATGCATATGTTCATTTCCTGTTAAGAGTATGAATTGAATGGTTGAGAGTAAATGCAGTGATAGTTGCACAAGTCACATAATTAATCATATATAGAACCCCTACATCCTTTCATGGTTCTGGATTGCCTTGGGTGAGACTCTCCTTTATTTTGAAGCAGTGAAAATGTCAGTGAAGTGCTAGACTATGCGAGCATTTTTGTTGGCACTCTTAGTCGAACTTAAATTATATTTTTCTGCCAAAAAATTGTTCCATTGTCTGGACCTCGAGTTTATTAAGGGGGTTTAGATAATGTGTCCATGGTATATTCGTCAGAATTTCAAAACATGGTGGTATGAAAGGGTTGATTACTTTATTTTTCAGTAGGGAGAGCCGAGACAAAATGATCGAAATTGGTCAAAGAAGAAATGTTGTGTGCTAAGCCTGCTTGTGATCAGTTCAAGATCTTTTGGTGCGAATTCCTTGAGAATTTATAAAATTGGTTGACTTGGTTTCACCATAAATCCAGGGTTGCGATACAATTGAGGTTGCACAGGAATTGGACTACCATCGATCTGGCCGATCTTCATTGGTTAGTATAGAACTGAGAAGAGAAATCAAATTTTGGGTTAACACAACTATTGAAGGATATATCATTGAATTTTCAACTGAAAAGCATCATTCATTCTCCCGTGCAAAAGCCATATTCAAATTTGGAATGTGAGGACGATTGCTAAAGAAAATTCCTCTTTGGATTAAGGTATTATTGGTCGAAGAAAACTTGTTGGAGTTTCAACCAGGCCAAATGTCAGCTTACGTTTCTTTTACCAGGGGAAAGGATTAGGGGAGAGGAATTTCATGTGGCTGTGGGAGGATGAAGGAATTCCTATAATGAGTCAAGAAGAGTTGCGAAAGGTGAGAGACTTCAGAGCATTGCATAGGGAAATAATAGCTAAAGAGTGGTGTGAAAAGAATTTGTGGGAACTTAGATCTAAAATAAGGGAACTACAACCCATAGGTGACATTGTAAGGTGTTCGAAAATGCACAAGAGAGAGAAATGGAGACTACGGAGTTGCAGAAAGGGAATGAGGGATAAATTTATTTTTTTGGCATAATGGGAGTGACCAGTGGAGCTAGAAGTGGAAGTGGAAGTGGAATGAAGGTATTAGAAGTGGTTACTCCGATGCATGAGGATGTAGAAGGGTTTCAGATGCTTGAGCTAGATGTCCAACTAATTAGGATATCATACGATGATACATTGGTAGATGATGATTTACATTTTGTGATGAGGCGGCTCTTCTTCGAAGATGATTAAAAATTAGAACATAGAACCCCAAAGCACGACAACATGACTATTCATCCTCCCCCTAACCTTCCCGTGGTGCCATATCAAAGTTCAAATTTTATCTTTTAAAAGGTACGCAAGTTTATTAAACTTCAATTATCACTTCCAGGTAAAAGTATTTATAGTTGTGCTAATCAACCAAGTTCAACTAGTTATTCTCAACTGGGTTCACAAGGGTTCATACTTGTTTCTACAACGAAACCAACCATGGCTGGAGTCGCAGCTGGTTCACTTACTAGATACCCCGAGTTTGCAGGAAAGGGGGTGAGGATGTTGAGCAACATTTTTATTTGTGTGAAGTTGTTTGGAGATATTGTTAGATCCTTGATGCTACCAAGCTCATTGAATTTTAAACCACATTGCAAGATATATCATTGAGGTGGTTCTTAAAATGGATGGATTCTAACCTCAATTTCAGTATAGATCTAGTTAAGAAAAAAATTATCCAGGAGTTTAAGTTACCGCAATCAAATCAACAAGGATTGGCAGAACTGCTGGACATTCAAAAATGGGAGGGGGAACCAACTTGGAAATTAATGCAATGATTCAAAAATGCTATTAGGAAATTATCTTACCATATTGACCCCCATCACCAGAGAGAATATTTTGTCAAGGATCTATTACCAATGATAAGGATTTTGCTATCTCAGGATAAGATTAGCACACTTCAAGATTCCTTGGAGCAAGCAATGCAAATAGAGGCTAATAATGGTTATCCACAAGATTACAGAGTCGGTGCGCCTTCGATAGATCCTGATGTTATGGGAATCCAAAATCAGATTACTACATTGAAAAAAAGGCTAAAATATCTAGCACCTTCACATCCTGCGAGACCTCATGTTTGGTGTACCCCCTGTTAGGTCGTAGGACACAATGTTACAAAGTGCCTGTGATTGAGATGATCAGGATCGTGCAATAATCCTATGGGACCTCCATCACCATAGCCTAATGGAGTTGCAAAAATATCATTCACACTTCCCTATTAGGTTCATATGGAGTTCCAGCCGTTTCCCAGTCCACCATGTATGTTTGCAAATGATTACTGTGAGATATGTCGAAGATTTGGCCATCTACCTCGTATGTGTCCTATTTTACAGAAGTATTCAAATGTTCCAAATAATTTTTTTTGTGAATTTTGTGGATCACCAAATCACCATACGAATCAATTTCGGTCCTTGGATGCTCTAATGGAATACCTTGACCGTTCTTCCTTCAGTGTTAATGGGACTCCTTGAGGGAAAGGGAAAGGATATTTTAGGGGAGGAAAGTCAGGTGAAAAATGTCTGATTAGGTGCTATAACTATGATCAAGAAGGCCATGTGACAAGAGAATGTCCCTTTCTGTGGAGACCATGGTGTTCATACGGTCGATTAAATATGCATGCAACTAAATACTACCCTGAACTTATTCCTTGATGGGAGGAGAAAAATCGGGCAAAGGGGGCTAATTTAGTTTGTGCAGAGCCCCAAGATCCTAGTCCTTCAATGCAGATCAATATCAATGCTGTCACGAGAGGAGGAAAGAAGACAAGAACTGATATTGAAACTCTTGATCAACCAATTGTTGTAAGGCCTTTATCTCCAAAGAAATCGTATGATCCAAATTGGCAAAAGGAGTATTGTAGGGATGTAGTTGAACTTTTACGTCAGTTAATGTCTTCATAAGGATCTCGCAGTGAACTATAGGAGAAAGTAAAGGGTCATCGGAAGAAACATTTCATAGAACCTTCCTAGCCTATAATGGATTGGTTTAAGTTATTTTTACATGTTATGAATGATGAGAATCTCATTCACTGGTAGCAAAAGAGGTTGAAGACTATTGTTAAGGATGATGTGTTCTCTGAGGAACTAATTTCTGAAAACCTTCCTGAGAGGCATTCCAGATGGGTACGGAGGAATGAGAAGAGGAATGGAAGGGAATTTTAGGTAGATGCTTATATTTCAGGGTTTCAAATCAAGGAATCCATGCTGGGTTTGGGGTTAGATGTTAATATTTTGCTGAGAAAAACTTGGGAACCTCTCGAAATACCCAAGTTGGTCTATTCCCCTATATAGTTGTGGATGGAAAACTAGTACTGCATTCTTTTTGTTGGTAGACAAGAAGACGTTGAGGTTGATATAGGAAATGCTAAAGCTTATGCATATTTTTAGGTTATTGATATTATCGGGGACAAATATCCATATTCGCCATTATTAGGAATTGAATCAGTTTTCGAGAATTATGTAGTTATTGATTTGCAGCAGGATACTATAACTTTTAAAGTGGATGGTATGCACATTATACAACCTCTTGATACATATCAGGGTCCGAGATTTTTTGAACCTGTGGATGATGTTGAATCCCCTAGTTTAGTGGACCAGATATACTATTTGATTGTTGGGAAGCGAGAAGATTACATTAACCCCACAACACCTGAATCTGTCAGTTGGAGGAGTATCCAAAGTAATAAGTTGGCTCTGAAGCTATAGTGGAATATTTGAATCAAGGCACTCTTGAAATCCACTCTCAACATTGTGCTATTGTTTGATGTGTCTGCTAGATTGGTATTGAGGTACGTAAGTATCCTATTTTTATTGGTACTAATTTTGTTGTAAAATTTATTAGAGAAATTGATTTTTTCATAGAAGAGTGTCAGAAGATATTTGTAATGAGTGTTTCTTTGCAAGAAACTCCTGTGAAGTGGTGGGTAGCACACTAAGATTAGCTACAAGAATGGAGCACTGTTAAGATTGTTTTGTTATACTGATTTTCTCCACTGAACGACTTTTGAGAAACTTCTTATTTATAATGGTCGTACTTCTCCACAAGACCATGTTGCGCATTGTTCTTCTGTATGGAAGGATGATGGTATAGAATTTACAATGTCGTCACATCTATTTATTCATTCTTTGGGAAATATTCTGCAAGCTTAGTATTTGTAGAAGGAGCTAAAATATGAGACAACAAATTGGGATGTATTGACCACTCTATTTTGCAGAGACTTTTCTTTTTCTGATGTTGATGAGAATATGTCATAGGTTCTTAGAGCTATTAGAGGTGTCTTGTTTTCAGTTGAGGATGCGCTAGAAGAATGCAGTAGGTGTTATGCAGAATTGTGATCTACAGATAAACCAAATTCCATAAGTGTGGTGCTAGTCACTCAGAACAACAGAGGAAAGAATTATTATCACTTTCTCTAAAACAAGCAGATATACAGAATGGTGAAAGATCTTACTTGTGATTAAATCACTTCTCCTTCTCGTTATGTTGTTGTTGATGTCGCTCTCAATCCAACTCAATTCACCAAAACGATTCCTACAAACACAAACAGAGAACAAAAAATAACATGAAATATATAGATATCTACTTATCTTACTCAATCAAATTGATCAGATATGAAATATATATATCATATAGAATCAATTGCACAAGAAATAGAGACATATATATGGGAAAATGAACAACAATATTTATTATAGAGTAGAAGGGGGAGGTTACAACCAATGATCGATTTGTTGCCACCAGCTCCAGCCTCATCACATCCAACATCATACTAGAAACATATCAGTACTTTTACTCTCTCAAATGATAATACAACATCATAATTACCAAATTTCTTCCCTTTCTAGCACTAGAATGAGTGCTCAATTTATAGGGAAATTGATGGTATTTTCTTAATGTATGAATTTATAATAATAGGCAAGACATGTTCCCAAGTTTACAGGTGTTAGATTGACACTTTGATTCGAAGTTTGACACATATGGACTCTTCTAAAGGGCACTGGCCATGCGGATATTCCTGGAACAATGAGAATTCCGCTCCTGGGTGTCCAAAGCACTCTTGAATGTCGGGAAGTGCATTGCAGTGCACCCTTGAATGGAGGATCTTGCATTGCAACACAATTAGTCCCTTTAGAGGCTACGTTGGTGAATCAATAAGTGATATAACATATAATTCAAACCTTGGAAATCTCACAATAGAAGCCATGAATGAATTGTTCTTCTCTTAGGGATATAGCAACGGAAATATAAGGGTATGATAGAACATATTTCATTGGTCTCGGGGATGATGTCTAGTTTGACTAGGTCATGGGGGATGATGCCCTAATTGACCTATAACCGCTGCCCCATAAATCATGAAGTAAAAATAATAATAATATTATTTGGATGAGATTCTTTACGATGTGATGAGTTGTAACTGAAGTGGAGCGGTGACCTACATCAATATTACAATACATTACATCATGATATTTTCATCTTGATCATGAATTGCTGAGGGAGGAATTCCCATGCTCAGCACATAAACTATCTAACAACATGTACATAGTTCAGAAAGTCGTCTACATTGGAATGTTGCCCAATACATACATGTCTACAGATATAGGCCCGTGTTCGGTGTAGAAATTTATATAACTGATATGTTATACATCCGAGACTCTCTTGATCACACACTATTTGACTTCATGCACAATACATAATCTCTTTTACCATTGATCATTAATTGCGGAAATAAAAACAATTGCATGCGCACATTAAAACCATAAACATTCACACATATGAACACAGTATTTTATGGGAAAGCTTAAAGCTAAAAACCCCCAACAATATGTATATTATATGTCATAGATATCATGTAACAATCATCATGCAAAGCTCCTCATAGGCTCTCAGTACATTCTCCAATTGCTACACACTAATCAGGTCCGATCTAGCAAAACACATGCTCCAATATCTGCCACCTGCTAGCCTGCCTCTACTGCGCAATCACTGCTGAAGAATGGCTCTGAATGAACTCGAATTGGTCCAGCCTTGCTCACCACGCAATCCTCATTGGCATCTCCAACCACCGTGTGTTGCAAATCATGCAACACTATAGTCACAACTGATAGTCACACTGCTCTTTCACCTACCTCTTCACTGGTCTCCACTGAAACTGTCCATGCACTGTAGTTAACTGATGTATTCTTTAGTTTATTAATGAGTTAATAATTAGTGAATTAATTAATAATTAATTCACACCACTCTCACTAGTGTATCAATCAGTTAGACTAGATACAACTAGCTCAACTATGTTTAGATTAGTTAAACTGAACACAACTCCATTAACTCCACCAAACTCTCTCACATGAGTTCTAACTGAAGTATCCATGCAATAGCTCCACTTAACCCTCAGGAATAGCGTAATTCCTTCTGTCAGCTCCTGTGCCACATCTATGCACTTAACTGAAGTGCTCCAAGAGAATAAGGTAATGTTTATAGTCCAAATATTATTAAGAGCTAATAATATTCGACATATCTATTTTTAGACTGGCAATCTAAAAATAGATTCCACCCAATATGTCTAAAAATAGGAGTCCATCTATTTTTCCAACTTGACCAACCATCCAAAAATAGCATCATGCAACTCATAGAATATGATCGACATGTCTAAAATAGACATAGTCTAAAAATAGACTGTGTGCCAAAAATAGCCTGCGGGCCCAGTTAGTGAAGGCGAATTCTTTCCACTAAGCTCATCATCTTGTTGCAATCTCAACATTCAGATGACGATCTATATGTAAAGTCATCGTATAGATGATGTGTACAAAAATCCTGAAATTGCAGCCTGGATGGATGAAACTAGATCTGGGGTCTTCTTATCTCATTCACTCGATTTTTCAGGTACAAGTCTAGCCATGCGAATATATGGTTTGTAGTCGAACATGGTAAGACATCGTTTGATTACCAGCTAATGATGTGAGTTGTTAACAAATGCGAGAGAACCACCATTGATGTTAATGGATCTCAAGGTACTCCAATACAATTTGTAAGGTGTGAATAGATGATTTTATTTCAAATGCCAAACAAAATATTTCGGTCAAAGTTTCGGAAGCAAGAAACTTGTCGATGTTGTAACAAGCCTCATGGTATTGGAGGATGATGTTTCTAAGTAAACTTCCTGGATGATGAGATGATGTCGACAGGAAGACACTTTATCGCGAAATGAGAGTTACTGATTTCAAAGTCAAAATGTGACTTGATATAGCAATGTTCAGGGATGACTATCATGAAAATTAAGGTTTATGAGTATTGCATAAGGATGAGTATTCACTGGATGACTTCTATTGAACATATCAGCGACACTGAGATGAGTTGGCAACATTGACCCAAAACTGAAGTGAAGGTATGATGAACCATATATATGAATGAACCGTCAAGAATATTAACCAACCCAAAAGTCACGATGATGGAGTGAAAGTGTCATGTTCAAGAGCGACTTGCTATCATAAAAGTGTTTTGTTCACTTTCCAAAATTTTCCTCGGTCATTTGTCGACAAGTACCTCTTTATTTTTTAACAAGCTTGAGGAGGATAACATATGCTTGATCTATAATTCAACCCTTCGGACGAATGCATCGCTATTTAATAATTTAATGAGTCTAGCAATAAATGAAACTCGATTCTTGCCATGATCGACAAGCCCGTCGCTATTTTATTTTTTAACGAGCCTAATGATAGTGATAGCCTAGTCCTTTTTCATATTTAGAGAGTTTGAAAAAGAGGACAAAGAAAAATTCATGAGTCCTTTTTCATAAATTTGTTGCTCAGATCCAAAAAAGTGTAAAATGATATCTGAGAGAACCTCTTGGCCATGTTCGACTAAGGCTTTCATTTTTTGTAAATAATATATCTCAGTCCGAAAAAGGGTTAAACTTATACTGAGTAAATTTCATTTCATTTACTTTTATGAGCTTGAAAATACAAGTGCTTAGAAATATTTTGACATTATCAGAGTTTGAAAAGAGCTAAAATAAGACTCCAACGGTTCCTTTTTGGCCATTATCGAAGCTTGAAAAAGAGATAAAAGTGCACTTCAAGTCATTTTTCATTTTTATCAAAGCTCGAAAAATAAGGATAAAAGTATGCTTTGTGATAAAACTATCATGCGATAGTCCTAATTTGGCAGTCAACTCATTCATCATGTGATTGTGAAAATGCTTACCATGATATGTGACTATAGCTTATGGAACACCAAACCGTAAGATGACATGATTGAAAAAGAATAATGCAACTATTTCTCCTGTGTTGTTGAATGTAGGCATCGCTTCGGCCCACTTGGTAAAGTAGTATACTAAACTAAACTAAAGTTTTGATGTATGCAGATGTAGGTCGAGTTCGAACAGTGGGACAGCCAGAGCAGGGAGCAGACGAGCTAGCAGAGAGGGCTGTCAGGAGAGAAGTCCTTTAGAATTTGGATATGGCTGAGACTCTTACTGAGCTAAAACATCACATACAAGGGGTTGAATTTCTAGATTTTGGATTTCCGTATCGAAGATTTACCCATGAGACTGCAACGCCATACTATTGGCATTCCTAACCATTGGATGCAATTACTGCGTAGGATAGCTAGATCAGTAGCATGTCATAACGAGCATCACTATTTTAATTTTGACATTTTCCATACATTTTGAGGTCACATGAGCAATGTGTCTTGGGCACAAATTTTGTAAAAAACTATAACTATCTATCTATTTGTTTTTAGTATTTTCCTATGTTTATTACGCAATCCTATTCAATTATGTGACGTAAATTGAAAATATGTCTTTACATGTGTTGCAAATGTCCGTTTATAACATAATTTGCTAAGGAATTAGTTAATGTGTTTAGGTTTTTGGAAATTTGTTGATATTGAATGAAATCAAAATGTATTTCCAAAAGTCGAACTCTTAGGAACATAGGATGCAGTGTTGGATTTTTGATGGTATAAACACTAGTAAGTTGCAACACCACAAGTTGTGAGTATAACCTAATGATGATATGATTAATACCAAATGAAATGGCATTAGATTGAAGTTCTATCAACGCGCTATACTCAGCGATATGATACAAATCCCTTGAAAACTCACTAAATCGCCGTTCGGAGCAAAAATGACCCACACTGTAGAGGATAGATTCTGCGTACTATGAATAGCACCATCAACATACCCAATGAATGGTTCCAAAGATTCAGACATCTGCGATGAAATGTAAAGCGGATTACTAACTTCAAGAAAACTCTAGAAAAACAAATTAAGACAGTAAATGCAAATCAACAACATATATAAAATATAATACAATAGTTTACTAAGCTCATGTTTAAGCATAGTAAAATTTTAGATACAACCCATTTCAGGGCTGCACTAATGGAATTCCATTGTAGTCTACAACTCATAGGAACCCTTAGCAAGAACTACTTTGAAAATATAAGGGCCATGCCATAACGGCTCAAATTTCCCTATACCTATTACATCAACTTCCTGATCATAAAGAAGGACCAGGTCACCCTATGAGAAGATGCAAGGTTGGACATGTTTGTCGTATTGCACCTTTATACGTCTCGTCTATGCTTCATTGGCTAATGTGACTTCACGTCAGGTTTCATCAAGATGGATGAGTTTAAAAAGGCGCGCTTCTTTAGAAGAGGTGTCAGGTAACAAGTCAACTGCGAGTTTTAACGATGATATTTCACATTGGATAGGCGAGATAGCTTCCAGAGCATACACCAATTGAAAGGGAGTAAATCTGGTTGCGTTACTCACCAAGGTTCGGTATGCCCACAAAATTGAGTACATGATTAAATGCCAATTTCGTTTATGAACTCCTGTAATTCGTTGAAGCATTCGTTTAAGAATCTTGTTAATAACCTCAACTTGTCCATTTGATTGTGAATACTAAAGAGTAGGAATATCATGCGAAAGTCATAATTTGGTAGTCAAATCATTCATCATATGATTGCGAAAATGCTTACCATTATCTATGAATATAGCCCGTGGAACACAAAACTGTGAGATGACATTATTGAAAAAGAATAATGTAGTTGTTTCGCTTGTGTTATTGAATGTAGGCATCGCTTCGGCCCACTTGGTCAAGAATTCTACTGCGACAATAGTATAACCATGCCCCCCAGACGAACGAGGGTTGCAGGTCATGAAGTCAACTCCCTATTTTGAAAATGGTCCCACAAAAATAACAGGATGCATTGGCATTGGCGATTTGCAGAATTTACGATCAAATATCTGGCACACATGAAAAATTCTAACCGCGAGGATGCAATCGAGAAATATGGTAGGCCAAAAGTAACCGGTGCGGAGTATCTTCTGCACATTAGTGTATCCAAACAAGTGTCCGCCACAAGCCCTAGCATGACAATCATTTAAAAGCTTTCATCCTCCTCATGAGTGAGGCACCTCCTTAAAATCATAACGAAGCCATGATGATAAAGTGTATCACCGACAATCAGATAATATTTGGCTTGGTATCGAATACGTCATTGTTCAGAGCGAGAGGTATCAAGTCGAAAATTTTGGGTATGGAGATAAAAGATAAAATTGCCATACTAAGGATCATATGGTCCAATCAGAAACAGAGACTCATCAGGAATAGATGGTTCTGATGTAGTAGCAGTACTATCATAGGGAGGGGCACAGAGAAGCTCAACCAAAACTAAAGACTTCTTTGACTTGGATTTGATGAATTCCAAATCAAACTCCTGCAAAATGACAATCCATTTTGAATTCTTTCCCCCCAACAATTGACGTGAAAATATGCAAGTCATGGGGTTGCAATCATAAATGAAAATGGTCTTCTGGAACAGGATATAGTGGCAAAATATTTGGACAACTTGAACGACTGCTAAGGTGAGATTTTTGATTAATGAATAATTCACTTCTGTATCACTGAGATTACGACTCAAATAATATATTAGATGTTTTGTACCATCTTCTTCTTGGACCAATACCATAGCAATGGTCATATCAACCGCGATGATATATAAGAAATAATTACTCTGATAATTGGGGGGATACATTAATGACATTCGGACAAGTTTATCCTTGACAAAATCAAAAGAAGCTTATGAAAACTGATCCCAATGGAAGGGAATCCCCTTTTTCAAGAGCCGAGTAAATCCTTTATCCATTTCAGCGTAGTTTGGTATGAACCTCCTTAGGAAGTTAGCCTTTCCCTGAAGTTTTTGTAACTAAAGTAAATTTGATGGTGTAGGCAAATCAAGAATGGCCTAGACAGTCAGTGGGTTGATTCAAATTCCTTATTTTGAGATGATGAATCATAGAAAATGACCAAAACCTACACAGAACACACATTTATGTGGATTGAGGCGTATTTTCTAGTGTTGACAGTGTAGAAATATAGCTCTCAAATGCATCGGGTGATCAATCCGATTTCGTGAATGCACAGTTAATTGTCTAAATAAGGTTGAACAATGTGCTTTATGTCATTGAAATCATAATCCATTTCTCTTTGAAAATTTGCCCCAACATTATTTAAACCAAATGGGAGTTTTCGATAAGCGAATGTGCCCCAGGGACAAATGAATGTTGTTTTATATTGATCCTCTGGGTAGATATTGATTTTATTGTAGCCAGAAAATCCATCCATGAACAAAAATATTTCGCATCCAGCACAATTGCCAATAATCTGGTTGATAAAGGGAGTAGGATAGTTGCCTTTTGGACAAGCAAGATTGCCATCCTGATAATCAATGCACACTCTAATTGTCCCTTGTTTCTTCATGAGAGGAACAATGTTGGAAACCCAATAAGTTAACGGAACAAGGTAAATGAAACCATCACGCAAAAAATTTTCAACTTCTGATTTAATGGCAGCAGCCTTCTTCGGATGAATAGGACGAAGGTGTTGACGTACCACTTTGACATCAGGGTACATGTTAATGGTGTGTTAAATGATACTAGTATCTATGCCTGTAATTTCCTCGTAAGACCAAGAAAATACATCATGAAATTCACAAAAGAGAGAGTGATAAAGTTTCGAGTTCTGATGGAGAAAAAGACACACCAACGTGAATGTTTCCTACAACGTCGGGTTTGGTCAAAATATCGATATAAATCGTTTCTTCAATATTTGATAAATTTCGCTCGGATTCGATTGGATTAATGGGACAATAATTCGAAAAGAAAGTTTTGATCGATGGGTGATATAGTTCAATAAGATTATATTCTTCATAATCCTAAAGAAGGGAGCAATGATTATGATCTTCCCATGGTTCTCCTTCTGTCATCATGGATTCCACAATATTCTCATTTTTCAAGAAAGTGGATGAAAAAGGATGAGATGGAGTACCAAAATCTAATGAACGATCAACCCAAAGCGACGATGATTTCATATTCAACACCCAAGCCATGTAGATTGATTGCTATGCCAACTCAATTGGGCTGGGTGGTAGGAATTCGTCCAACATAACAACTTCAAAATTACCCGTAATCTTCCTTAAGCCAGATGGAGTGGAATATATCATGCAGCAGGTCTCTATGTTTGATATTTCTGCCGACGTCACAGGCGGTTGTAATGTAAGGGTTCCCATGAGGGAAAAATCCTTTAAGAGTCCTACACCAATGTTCTGAAGTGTGAGTTGGGGTGCATGAACTAACAAAATGCTTCCAAATACCAGGGAATTGGAGGCAAAGAAGGATAGTTGATTGATGACTGTGATGACACCTTTATGTGGAAAGGCGATCATTCTAAAATATGTAGAGAGGATCGCAGTCATAGCATATACCCATGGCCTTCTAAGTAAAATTTTGTAGTCAAGGGGTCTGTCAACGACCTCAACTTCAACATTTACTATTTTTCCCCCTAGTTCAACATGCAGGTACTTGATGATACCGCAAGGCTTATATGTATGACCGTCAAAATATTTCAATGTCATAGGTGATTGAGATAGGCGTGGTGAGTCAAGTGAATTCCAATAGTTTAGAGACATAATGCAAGTATATGATCCCTCATCAATAATAGTATGATGAACAAGGTGATCGAGAACATTTATTTGGATGAAGAATGCCAATTATGCTGGTAATTTTGGCACATAGACCATATGATTAAAGACTACAAGATTGGAAACTGTCGGATCGATTCCACCAATTGCCAATAACAAAGCCTGCTTCTGGGAGGGAAAATTTTGAAGTACCTCAAGAACTAACATAGCTGAAGGGGATTGAGCCAATCTTCAACTATATTATAATTTTGAGTAGCTCGGGCTTAAGGATTGAATGTCTATTTATGAAGAACTCCTTTTGGTGGCTTTATTGTTAATTCAGGAATAACAGTTGGTGGTATCGATTCTGTAGATGGATTCATGGTAGAGGTAGTAGGTTGATCAGTAGCCTAAATATCATAATCTTTATTATGAGTTGACACCAAAACATCAATTGATGGCTTTGTAACAGATAGCATAAACAATTGGGAACTAGAAGCAGGATATCTAGCAACCAAATTTGTGTCTAGATTTGGAAATGGATCTGTCAACAAAGTGGATGCATGTGAGGTCTTAATCAATTTTGATACTTCGGCATGGTGAGTACAGTATCGAACAAAAATCTCCTAATTATAGATTATTCAAGGGTAACGAGGTTTCTAATTTCCAGTTTGTTGATCATATGATCGTTATTGCAGGGTAGAAGTTTTCTTTTTCTTTGATTTCCCCTTTTTCTTACTTCTGGGTTGCTTGTCACTTTTTCCTTTGTTAGATGACAAGACATAGATTTTGGAAGAAGCTGAAGGATCAGATGTAGTAGAGTGATGTGTGCTTGCAGTACCAATCATACCATCTCCGACATGAGAGTCCTTAGATGGAGGAGGAACAATAAAGTTAGATCACGGCGCGTTGGGAATTTTCTCGTAGAGCGTGCCAGACTGAGTATAAATAAAATCTAAGTACATGTCATGAGAAATGACATGATATTTATTGACCACGCCACCCTTAGCCACATCCTCAGTTATAGATGGTAACATGGAATTAATGAACCACTCAGCAAGGAGTTGACTAGGAACAAATGTCTTAACCATTCTATGACGACGATGCCACTCATGGATATGATTAGAAATGTGAGTAGCATTAGTTTGTTTGAAATTGGTCAAGAGTTCCATTCCAGTTTCATATCGTATGGATAACTGGAAGTGGGTCAAAAAGATAGTAGCTAGGGTAGTGAAATTATCAAATGAAGCTCTTGGTAACTCAATGTACCATTTTGCAGCTGGACCAATGAGCGTATGCTGGAAAAGACGCAGTCGAATAGAGTCATCATTTAGGGAGTTAGATGAAAACCAAAAATGATAAGTCATAACATGCATCAACGGGTCTTCCCTTGGGTTTCCATTGAGCTTAGGAATATCTGAGAGTAATTTATGAGGTATCATCGACCACCAAGGAGTATAGTTTATTGGATCATTGGTAAGTTGGTTTAAATCTGGTAACTCTAAAGTTGCAACAAAGGGAAACTGTCGACTTAAGTCGGGTTTAGCATAGCCAAGGTATGATGGAATTTCTTGGGCAACAGGCCTTTGAGTACCAACATAAGGAATTTTTTGCTAGTAACCTAGATAGGGTTTGTTTTGATAAGAAAATGCTTGAGGATTATGTTGACCAAAACCTGGGTATGTTACTTGTCAAAATGAGGGTTGTTTCATTTGCGCTTGTGGCTACCAAGGGCTCTGTCCACCAAGGTTATAACCCAAACTAGAATAGCATGGATTCGGTTGTGAATAGGTATAACCTGGTTGTGGCTGCGGCATCCCATAATATGGTAATCCCACTTGTGAATAAATAATTCCGGATACAGGAGGTTGTTGTAAACCAACTGAAGGAGTTGGAGTTTGATGGCCCAATACTTGAGGGTATTGGGTGGAAGGACCCACTTGAGATAGTTGAGGTACAACACTTTGAGCCTATAAAAGGGGTAAGGATGTATTTACAAGTGGATTAGATGTGGGCGAAAACAGGTTGAACCGGTTGATATGATTGTACAACTATTTGTGGTTGGATGGGTAGAGTGGGCTACCACTAACAAACATTCATTCTGACATTAGAATGAAAAAATAACGATAGAGTACTATTAAAATGGGTGACCATAGGTTTCCCCCCAGCATGAGGAGTATAATAAGATGGAAAATATTGTTCTCCAAATGCTGGGAGTCCAGTTGAAATTGTACTGGATAGAATATACCCAGATGGACTAGCTTGATTTTTCCTTGATGATGTATATAAAAGATCAAGTCATTCAATACTCATTAGATATGTACCAGATAAAATACCAGATGATGATATTGGTGAAGTCCATGGGTGTGAGAATGCACCAGAGAAAGTTCTAGATAAATATTGGTAGCTAGGTGGGACGAAAGGGCCACTATATAAATGTGACTCTGGTGATGTTGTGAACATCGACGGGGTAGCAAGAGAAGGTGTTGTTGCAACTGGAATAGATGGTCTAGATGAAGATGTTGGCTCAGGCATGGTTATACGACCCAATGTATACCCTACAGGATCTACGGGAACTCAAATAGACACAGTATCAAAGAAAGCAAAGCGAGGTGATTGAGGAAAACTATCATAAAGATAAAGGTCCTTCCAAAATGTGTTGGAGTCGAAGGCATTTCGTCTTGTGGAATTTCTTAAATCGAAATCAAACCAGGTGGAAGGATTTTTCCATCTTGCTCGAAGTATATTTCAGGTGGTTGACTGCGTGATATGGAAAACTCAATGGCTAAAATAGATTATGGGGCGACCGATACAAGAACAACTTCTGGTTGTTCGAATTCGGGATTCAAATGTTCTGGTAAAAGAACGACATGATCCAGATCAACTTCCATTTGAACAATGTTGGGTTCAGGAGGTATGGTCTCATTGATTGGATGGATCGTGACCATAGGTAGTTGTCAAGACTTCGTCTTGACAACAATAAATGAACTAGGATTTGTAGAAATAATTTGAGACAACTCTGGTATATGTGAGGATGACGTCGCACCAGAGGCATTGATAGATCTAGTTTCGGTAGAACGATATTACCTTCATCGACCAGAAATGGCTTCCGGTGGTAAAGGTGGTTTCAGTGCTATTCTACACGAATGATGGGGAAAGAGATGTTCTTCTTCCATGATGACTAATTTATTTTATGAGAAAGAAACAAATAAACAAAATAAAAGGGTAATTCTAGGAAAAAGGTTTACCAAGTAATTGTGAACTATATAATACCTCCTAGCAAACCAAGAAGTACGGGCATAAAATCTCCCCAAATGCTATGTTCGGTGTATCACAAGTTACAAGGTAGCCAACTCGGTTACCTATTGATGGATAGAAACCTAAAGTTGTCCTCCCAAATATACCCAAAGGTACATGGAGGCCCAAGTCCATATTAATGCTGTCTAATGCGAAACCACACAGTGAGAGCACCCCATTATACTTTTCGTACTAGAACACTGCCCTATATACCCGAAGGTATGTGGAAAAGCTCTGATATACTTATGTACGTGGAGTGAGGTATCACACTCAGAATGTATCGCAGACAAGTTAGCAACAACTACTATGTTTAACGACGTTGGAACACGTCTCTAGCCTAAACCTTCTAAATGTTATCGTTAATGTTCCAATGCTATCTTAGGTAATTTGATGTAAATTTTATGTTGATCTTGTTTAAAAAGTTTTTATTTTAGGTTCACCATGTGATGTGATGGAAATTCCTAAAAATGAAAACTAAATGATAAGAAAAATTTTCAATTTAGATTTTTGAATGAAAATCCTAGCTACTAAGGGAAAGAGCAATTAGTTTTAGAGCAAACAACAAAGAGCACAAACTAAAATGGGACTTTCCTAACTTGTTCCTATGCAACACACACAATTCAATATATGCACATGCATGCTTTTCTTTTCAGCTCCTTTCATGTGAATGAAAGAAAGGAAACTATATGCATCAATCAATAAAACAAGTGTTTTCTTTTTTGAGAAACGAGGAATTTAATTGCAATTTCTCTTTTAGGAAAAATGAAGAATGGAACTACAATTTTTCCTACAGGAAACGAGGAATGAAGCAAAAATTAATTTACGAAAACAAATTGATCTAATGAAGAAATAAAATACTTTGAATTTGATTTTCCAATGATAAAGAAAAACACTAAAGAGACATTGAATAAATTTACGTTTCAAAGGAGGAAGAATCATGAAAGTTTACTGGTCTCTAAGAGGTATCAGACAGTTGAGAATACAACAAAAAAATAGCTAAGAATGATAGCAATGACAAATTTAGATGGAATTTGGTTGGTTGAGTGGATAACGTAGTCTCTAAGGGGAGACAATGCATTGCAGAGCACCCTTGAGTGGGAGATAGTGCACTGGAGTGCACTGTGCCTTAACCAACAGTGCATTGGGCGCAACAGGGATTTAAAAACAAGGAAAAAAAAAACACTTCTAATGTAATTCCTTCATTCAAATGTCTAACAACTGAAAGTAGATGCTACTAATGAGGATAAGCAGAGGAAAAAACACCAGGAATGAGAGGATACTCCCTAGTGGAGTTGCCAATTTGTTATGCGGAATTGTGATCTACTGATAATCCAAATTCCCTAAGTGTGGTGCTAGTCACTTAGAAAAACAGAGGAAGGAATTAATATCACTTTCTCTAAAACAAGAAGATATACAGAATGGTGAAAGAGCCTACTTGTGATTCAATCGCTTATCCTTCTCCTTCTGTCATTGTTGCTGTCGCTCTCAATCCAACTCAATTCGCCAAATCAATTCCTGCAAACACAAATAGAGAACAACAAACAACATGTAATATACATATATCTACTTATCTTACTCAATCAAATCGATTATATATGAAATATATATATCATTTAAGAATCAATTGCACAAGAAATAGACACACACACACACACACACACACACACACATATATATATATATGAGAAAAGGAGCAACAAAATTTATTAAAGAGTAGAAGGGGGAGGTTAAAACCAATGATCGATTTGTTGCCACTAGCTCCAACTTCATCCTAGCCTCATCAAAAACAACATCATACCAACAACATATCAATACTTTCACTCTCTCAAATGAGAATCCAACATCATAACTTTACCAAATTTCTTCCCTTTCTAGCACTAGAATGAGTTCTCAATTTATAGGGAAATTGACAGTAGTTTCTCAATGAATGATTTTATAATAATAGGCAAGGCATGTTCCCAAGTTCAGAGGTGTTAGATGGACACTTGGATTCAAATTTTGACACATATGGACACTTCTAGAAGGTATTGGCCATGCCATGTGGAAATTCCTAGAACAATGAGAATTCCACTCCAAGGTGTCCAACGCACTCTTGAATGTTGGGAAGTGAATTGCAGTGCACCCTTGAATGGTGGATATTGTATTGCAACGTAGTTAGTCCCTTTAGAGGCTACATTGGTGAGTCAATAAGTGATATAAAATATACTTCAAACCTTGGAAATCTCACAATAGAAGCCATGAATGAATTTTTCTTCTCTTAGGGCATATAGCAACTGAAATATAAGGGGATGATAGATCCTATTTCATTGGTCCTTGGGATGATGTCCAGTTTGACCAAGTCATGGGGGTTGATGCCCAAATTGACCTATAACAACAACTATGGAGACTTTGCGCACTAGTATGACTTAGGGTTTCATGAAGCTGTTGTTTGTGGTAAAGTTAACAAAGACCCAGAGATGATTTAGAGGAATTAATGAACCTATATTTCAAAGAGTCTGAAGGGGAATGTAAAATTAAATGGGATCTTGTATGAAATCCTATGCACCTGAAATTTCTTAAGTTGAAGAACATGAATATTGGGACCAAAGAGAAATCTAAGCTTGCCTTTATTAGGGACTACTAGGATGATCAGACCATGCGAGAAATATTTCCCAGCTCAAAGTGTATGAGGATTTTTTCCCCTAGTCCATCTCAAAATTGAAGGGAATTAAAGGCGATCTGGGAGAAATGAAAATTGCATTGAATCTAGGTGCAAAACCCATTAAGCACCAACCCAACAGGTTGAACCGATGAGTCAAGGAGAAAGTCAAGAAGAAAATTGATAAAATGTTAGCAACTAGTCTCATATTCGATGTTGATGAAGTTGAATGGATAAGTCCCATTTTCATCCATGATAATAAGGATTCAGATGAAATTCATGTATGTGTTGATTTTTGTAGTCTCAATGATGCATGTGTGCATGATCCATTTCCAACCCCTTTCATTGATGAAGTCTTGGACAATGTTCAGGGAAATGAAGCATATTCCTTTAATGATGGATTCTCAGGATATCATCAAGTACACATTGCAAAAGAAGATAAGAAGAAGAAAAAATTCACCACTAAATGGGGGTCGTATGCATAATTTTATTCCTTTTGGGTTGAATAATGCTCCAACAATCTTCTCCCATATTTTATTGCTGCTTTCTATGAATATATGCATAAGTTACTGGAAGTTAGCATGGATGATTGGACGGTTTATAGTTTGGTCAAGAATCATCCTAGCTTGTTAAGGGTTATGCTTGATAGGTGCAGGAAACTTCACATATCATTGAACCTAAAGAAATTCATTTTTGATGTGCCTTTTGGAACATTATTGGGGCATATTGTTTGCAAGGAGGGAGTTTGTGTGGATCCTGCTAAATTTGTGGTGATATTGAATATGAAACCACCTACCTCAATTTGACAGTTACATTCCGCTCTGGGACATACTAGTTATTATCAAAGATTCATACAAAATTATGCTTCCATTACGACTCTGCTTGAGAAGCTCCTTAAGAAATATAAAAATTTTATGTTTTCCACTGAATGTAACGTTGCATTTGATACACTGAAGGAAAATCTTTCAAGAACACCAATTTTAGTATATTCTGATTGGAATAAGGAAATCCATGTCCATGTTGATGCATCCAGGATCACTTTTGGTGTTATCTTGACGTAACTAGGTGAAGGACATTTGGACCATCAATCTACTTCGCACGCAGAAAATTTCCAATGCAGAGAAGAACTATACCACCATCGAACTAGAAGCATTGGATATGGTGTATTCTCTCCAAAAGTTCCTAAATTTTTCTGTTTGGAGGACCGTTCAATTTTTTCACTTACCACTGAACACTGAAGTACTTTTTTAATAAGCCCATGCTTGAAGGAAGAATTTTTCGGTGGTTGCTGTTGTTTCAAGGATTCACATTTGAAGTAATTGTCAAGTCGGGAAGGTCAAATGTGGGGCTAGATCATTTGTCCAAGTTGGAGTCAAGAGGACCAATTGATGATGAGTTTCAATATGCTCATTTGTTCCGCATTGAAGTTTTCCCTGAACACATAGAAGATATTTCTACCTTTATTGCTACAAGTCAATGCCCGTCTGATTATACTACAGTGTAGAAAAAGCATTTAGTTGTTCGATCAGAAGACTGCCAATTGATTGTAGGGAAGTTATATAAGAGGGGCCTTAATCAGGTCTTACATCATTGTATCATTAATCATGAACATGAAGGTATATTGTGGGAATTTCATGATGGAATTGTAGGGGGACATGTTGGAGGTAAAAATACTACTTGAAATGTTGGAAAGGTCTTACAAGATGGTATTTCATGGCCAAATATTTTCAAGTATGCAAAGGATTATGAAAAGACTTGTGATGTTTGTCAACGGGTTGGTCGACCATCGCATCGTGATGAAATGACCTTGAATCCGGTACATATGCTTGTTGCATTTAAAAAATGGGTTGTTTATTTTTTAGACCTATCAACACTCCTGCTCGTCATTCACATGCCTGATATATCATTACCGCAATAGACTATCTAACTTGTTGGGCACAATATGCTCCGGTCAAATACTACACTGCTAATACGGTTGCTAGAATTATCTTTGAGAATGTAATTACTAGGTTTGGTTGCCCTCAAAGCCTGATGAGTGATCAAGGGTACCATTTTATTAATGAAACAATTTAGACTTTGTTGCAAAATTTCATGATACAACATCATAAGAGAAATTCTTATCATCAACAAGCCAATGGGACTATTGAAGCATTTAATAAAATTTTGGAGAGGGGACTTACTATGATCTATTCCAAAAATCAAGATGAAGATGAATGGGATAAATTGGTTCTGCTACTTTTTGGGCCTACAAAACAATTGTCAAGCTCTTGTTCCCGTTGAGTTTATCGATCTGAATATTTTCATTACTAATGCAACTTAGATGTTGGAGGAAGGATCTATTCCTGATAGATTAAATGAGTTCTTGAAACTGGACGAATTTTGATTTGTTGCTCATTTTCACAAGGCAGTTGAAAAGGAGCGCCAGAAATCTTGGCATGATCATCGCATCAAGAATAAGTCCTTTTCCGTGGGTGACCAAGCACTGCTTTATGACAACAAGTATCACAAACAGCCTGGTAAGCTCCAAATGTATTAGCTTAGTCCTTTTTATGTCACGGATTTTAAATATTTTGGTGTTGTTCGGTTTACTCACTTAGATGGTACTATTTTTTTTTAGATGGGTGAATGGCGCTCACCTGAAGCCCTACTTTTCTGGTTCAACTTCCAAATAAGGTTTTCTTTCCTTGTGAGAGTTGTAGGTAGGAGTTAGGATAGTTGCGTTAATAACAATATTTTGTCTGTTTGATAGTTTGTAGGTTTTTTATTTTCAAGAAGTGTCTTCCATTTTCTGTCGCGACTCGACACAACCAATTGTGGTCGGGGATATGTTGTCATATCTTGTCTTGTTAGAGTCATTAATGCTTGTCCTCTTTATCATTTTTCCCAATGATGATAGAGTTAATTACCAAATTCGTATCTCAATTCCTAGTAAAACTTTATTCTAGTGTTAGAGTTTTGGTTTCGTCACCACATCCCTCGGTATGTGTCTATATCACTTGTCATTATTCCAAATTTTAGTTACATTTCCTGCACCTAACGATTAAGTCCCATCCCTTATCAATTTTTCTATATCTTCCAACTAGTTTTATTCATGCTCATCTTTTTCCATCGTGCATTCTCAGTTTCCACTCTGGCTCCACTGCCATATGCCCCTGAACCTTCTATGCATTCTCGTCCTCCTATATGATTTGTGTACACCTGTCACCCTACAAACATGGTTTTCCCAGCTAAACCCTTTTTCAGTATGTACCCTATTTATTCCTGTATTCACTGTAAACATGATTTGTTGGGGAATTATGAGAAATCCCTTCTTCTAGATAACAACTTGTTTGATTCTGCCTTGTTCCTTGCACTCCAGGCTGATGTTTTTATGGATCCCAATACCTATCCAAATGCTTTTTCCACCATGAAAGTCAAACCCATATTCTGTTAATTAAAATAGTATGCCCTTCTCCTTTTGTGGGATTTACCTATGTTTGGTACCACTTTTGAGATAATGCGCTACACAAAGTTATTAATAAGTCGGCATCATGGGTGTTCTCTTTGGTTGTACCATGAATACCCCATCCATGCAATTTATACCCACAAAATCACTAGATTGTATTCCTATGGTGCTAATTTTAAATTAGTATTTTAAAAAATAATTAATCATGGGAAAAAGACGAATGAAAATAATTTATATAAGTATGGTACCACCCGGAAAGGCCAGGGAGCAATTATATATATGATCAACAACATGTCAGTCCGGGTTGCTGCTACATTTACTGCCACTAAGCTTGTGCGCCACTATAGCAGAGGATAATGAACATTGGATGATATTTTTGTTTCATAAGCTTGTGTTCATGGTGATCAAATCAATTGGTACAATTATCTCCTTAAGGAGTTGTTCGAAGCTGATAATGATGTCTATGCTTAGTATACTTATTTTGTTTTTAGGTTCATGCTTATTCCCCTTTCCATGTCTAAATGGTGTCCTCCATAGGGTCGTGACCTTGGTACAATTGTCAAAGATGATCCCCTTTCTTATATGTATGCACCTTGGCAAACATTGAAGATACTACAAACATGGAGTTTAACGGCCTTGCCTTCGTTCACTAGTACAACAAGATGGTTGTTATGTCAAATGATATTTTGCGGGTTCTCATTCCTTTGTTGGAATAATACGCTCCTCTGGTCTAGTTCAGTATATCTCATAGTTCCTACTATCTTCAACCGATGCATGTTTCCTCAGCCACTTTCTCTATGCGTCCCTTGCCATTTTATATTAGCGAGGATGATATCCACTCTGAAGTTGGTACTTGGCTAGGGGTTGTTGCGTGGAAACAAGACAGACAAATTTTGTATAACTTTGATGCAATGAAACCTGTTGAGGAGGGCCCTTCAACTTCATGCAAGAATTCTGAAGATGTACCAGAGTGTCTCCAACCTCTCTTGAAGAAATATAAGGAGTGCGTGAGCTTGGCCTATGCTACTTGATCCAAAGTAGGTTCTTATGTTCAAAAAATGCTTTAGGGACACCAAATCACTCCTATGTCCACTGCACCACTTGTTATTGCATATATTATTCATCCTGCCACTATTTTTTACACCCCTTTCACACCGCCAAGTTCATAACACTGCCTCTTCCTCCACTTTCATTGAACTTAACGCTGAACCTTTAATAATGAGTCTTGTTGTTCCTGTTAAATAAGAACCACCCCCATCCCTGCATAGAGCCTCCAACGGGACGTCTCGTTCCTCCAGAAATACCTTATCTAACCTCCCCGATTCTCCTATCATCCCTGATAACCCCGAAGAGATAGAAACTGAATCTACCATTTTCACTTACGCTCATATTCCTAATACTGTTACTTCCCCACCATTTACTATTCTGACTCATGTTTCCACTCCATCTCATCTATCCTCATCCACTACTCCATTCATTTCCGCCTAATAAGTTGTTGACTTCATGAAAGATCCTGAACAATGTCGCCAAGTGATTTCCCTTGCTGCACAAGAACATGAACTCATTACCTTTATTGAAAACCCTGTTTTGCATAGAATTTCACAAAATCAAAGGGCTGATATTCAAAGGGAAAATTCACTGCAAGATCAATAAGATTGGTTGGTTTCTAGTGGCTAACCACTACAATGAAGACTCATGTTGATCGATATAGTTGTGGTTGACACTCTCAGTACCTGGTTTTCACCTCAGTTGGCTCATTTTATACATGCCTCCATTTCTCAGTTGGAGCATCGTTTGGTTCAAATAAAGGCTAGGTGCACCGATCTTCATGTCACCTATGAAGAGAAAAAACATTAGTTAAATTTGAATTCTGTAGTACAAATGCAGTTGCACTCTGAGAAGGAAGGAGTAGAGACCCTGGTTAGTATGATTCATTCTCAATTATAGTATTTATGGCCTACTCCCTCTCCCTATGCTGCAGAGCAACCTGAATATTTTTCTACTTGATCTCCTACCAAATATTGTGTTATGATTGAAGCAACATGTCAACATCTTGTCTCCAAACATGTAGAGCTCCATGACATTATCACTAATATGAAACAATCTTCATCCGATCCTTCAATAATTTATCAAAATCATATCATTGAGAAAATTCATACTTCCACTTCTCTTTGCGCTTATCTACCCCAAGTCATGCAAGAATCTCAACATATGTTCTTCTAGATCTAAAATTGCAGTCATATTGTTGCAAATAAGAATGAAACTATTTATCCCTTGCAAGAAAATATCGAGAATTTAGTTCAACAAGCACTAGTGACGTCTGATCTAGAAACTAAGAATCAACTTCTGGATCAAGAAGATGTTCTTGATGCCCAAATCAACTAGATGGAAGATTCATCCCAAGTCACTAAGAGAGTTCTCCGCGACCTTCGACTGGAGGCTCAAAAACATTTTATTACATTGAATACACTGTCTGTAGTTATAGATCATCAGATTTAGGAACTGGTTGAGCTACAACCCAATGATATTAGTGAGAATAAAATTAACAAATTTTTAGCTAAGGTTTCCACACTCATGGACTCATGACACTCATTTCTACATTCACCAACTTTAAGGAGTCTGCTCTTTAGACCGTTCCAGAGTTGGGTCCTTCATTTGAAGGCACCACAACTGAAGCTAGTGGAATCCAACCTATAGAAGATTTGGAAGCAACAACAACAACACATTGAATCGAGGGAAATTCAATAGGATGTGGTTAGGTCAGGTTGGGTCCTTATTTTTTGAAGGAATAACAACTCCGAAGGAAATTTTGCATAAAAATGTTGGAAATAGAGCACTTGAAAATCAATTCGGAAATGAAATTTTTTGGAACTCGCTCAACATAAAATATGGGAGCGTGTCGAAGAAATAGGAGCGATTTTTATGCAGTCAACAGAAAACCAAGGTAATGGCCTTAGGTATTGGAAAACCATGGGTCAAGCGAGTAAGCTATCATATCAAACAATTAGAGATATAAAAGAAGACATAAGGCAACGAGAAACAAGTTTAGACCATGCTGCAAAGTTTAGATAGAGCTAGGAGTATAGACAATTCCATTCTATGTTGGGACTGTGTCGTAGTGTTTAGTGTTATGCAGTTTCTGAGATCTGAGCTTGTAATGTTTTACTTATCTATTATCTGTGGGTTTTGATTCCATGTGCAAGCCTGTAATTTCCGCGAGATGTAATGGTGATGATGTAATGTAATTTAACTTTGTTGCTTAATAATATGATGAGGATGGGAATTATGATATTCAAGTGTGTATTTTATGGGCCCTTTTAAATTTTTTAAGCATATGTTCATTTCCTGTTAAGTGTATGAATCAAATGGTTCAGAATTAATGTGGTGATAGTTGTGCAAGTCACATAATTAATCTGATCTAGACCCCCTATATCCTATAATGTTTTTGGCTCACCTTGGGTGAGACTCTCCTTTATTTCGAAGGAGTGAAAATGCCGAAAAAGTGCCAGACTACACAGGCCTTTTTGTTGGCACCCTCAGTCAAACCTAGGGTCAAACTCAAATTAATTTTTTCTGACAACATGAAGGGGATACATGGAATGAACATAAAATCATTTCCCTGTACGAAGGGGATACATGGAATGAATCTAAAATCATTTCCTTGTACGAAGGGTATACATGGAATGAATCTAACATCATTTCCATGTATGGAGGGGATACATGGAATGAATCTAATATCATTCCCATGTACGGAGGGGATACATGGAATTAAATAATTTTAAAATGTAACATCATTTCCCTGTACGGAGGGGATACATGGAATGAGATATGTTCTCTTGAGAATTCAAGGATTAAAATTGGAAGAAGAATCATTGACCTGCAATTTATGAAAAACTTCATCCTCCATTTGACCCTTTGAATCTTCTTTCGTTCATGCATTGTCTTGATGATGGCTTTTATTTTGGATTTGAAACATCAAAAGGGTTCATATAATTCTGTGGAAAATATAAACTATCTCAGAATTTTAAAATGTAACATCACTTCCCTATACGGATGGGATACATGGAATGAGATATCTTCTCTCGAGAATTCAAGGATTAAAATTGAAAGAAGAGACGTTGACTTGTAATTTCTGAAAAACTTCATCCTCCCTTTGACCCTTTGACTCTTTGTTAATTCATGCATTGTCTTGATGATGGATCCCTTTTGGGATTCGAAACATCGACAAGATTCATATAATATTGTAGAAAATTAGAACTATATGTTTCCAAAAGGACATAGAATTTTAAAATATAACAATATTAAACAAACTTAGCATATGTAATAATTTCTAATAACAAACATATTGAAGCCTCAAAGGATAAATTACAATATCCACAAGTAGTGGAGGTATGTCAACAATAGAATCTACATTTGGAATAAGAGAGAAAACGTTTCCATTTTCAATGAAATCATTGAAATCAACAATTAATCACACATGGAACCCTAATTTTTCGACCATGGAGGCACCATCAACAATTATTGTTGTGCATATTCGAGTCACCAAATCATAAACCTTTAATTGCACTTCTGTGCAACCCAAGAAAAGTATTTTTCCTTCAGTTGCATGAAAAGGTATGTACCCCAAGAATTTATTATTAATATCCATAGAGATAGTATTAAGAAACCTCCATATGAACCCCCAATCATCTTCAAAATATTCCAGGATTTATTCATTGGAAGGTCGAATGTATTCAAAATTTTCTATTTCTTCAAGCGACCAAACAAAGGTAGCAACATTATTAACAATACAAACAAGTTGGTTCATGTATAGTCCTAATTCCATACATTGTATGTAAGAAATACAGACAAATGTAAAACCCCAATCATTTCTTTTAATATCCAACCAATATATAGTGTAACCATATGCAAGGTAAACATCATAATCTTGGTCCAAAAATAGCCAGAAATTTTTTCCTTTATAGAAGATAGATTTTTTTAGCAGTGCATGTCGCTATTAGAAAGTGTTGTTCTCTTCCAAACCATGTCAAAACTGCTGCAAATTAAAAAATGTGAATCCATGTCGTTGGACGCATGTTACATCAAAACCCATCCATATTTCCATGGACTACATTTATCAAATAGACAAAATAACCCTCGCTCCCCAAGACGAAGAAATTTAAGATTTATAAACGTCTTTGTAAAAGGGTTCACAATGAAATAATTCTTTGAACAAAAATAATTTCTAGGTGCACTGAATAAAATCATTGATCCAAATTTACATTCAATTATGTATCCAGAATGAATAAAAGGAAAACGCATGGAATATATTTGTCGTTTATTACTAAGGTGGGATTCGATAAAGAATTCATGGGCCATACAAACTAGAAAAGAAATAAATCTAAATTCTTTGTCGGTGCATTTATCACAACTGGTGAGGAAAATTGGGTCTTACAATAAAACACTCCATTGTTTACAAACCAACTTAAATCTCATCGACATCGATAAAGGAAGCAATGAAAAATAAGTTCAATAATCTCAAATGGGAAAAACTTCCAAACAATTAGATCCATGGTAAAAAAAACAACTTTCCTGAAAACAAAAGAGACACTGCATAATTTATTGCAAAGAAAAACATACAACATTTCAATGACAAGTGAAGAAATATTAAACATTGCATTCATTAAAAAATATTTATCAATATTCGTATATTGTTTTTAAAAAAAAATTATAATTTTTTTAAGATAATGCTATAAAGATTATTATTATTTTTATTTTTTTTAAATATTTCACTAATAAACATATCTACTCATGACCTTTCCATTGCACTATAGGCACTTAAATATTTACGACATTGCACAATTTTTTGTTTTTTTTTTGTTTTTTTGTTTTCTGAATAAGACTAATTCTATTAAGTAAAGAAATATAGTACAATCAAAGCTTGCATAGAAGCGAAGCAAGAGAGCAAGGGAGCCGGAATGATAGACAATCAACCTCGGTCCCAATGAACATCCACGGCATAAGCAAAAAGATAACAAGAAGAACATAAAATAAAGATCTAGACTAGGGAGTCGACCCAGAATGGGTAGAATCTCCCAATCAAAATTTTTTCCCTTTCTTTTTACTGATTGTGACCCAGCCATTGTGAGCTGGCTGGACGGGAACCACTTGCAAACTATTATGCGCAGAAGGAGGAGTCTCCTTATCTGAATCTGAGGATGAAGACTCATGAGTGCGTTTCTGTGAAATTGGAGGAGCAGTAGGATCCGTTGGGCTTGCTGGGGGCATGTCCCTCGGGTGGTCCTGATTCTCCTCTTCCACCTCTATGTCTTCCTCATAAGAGCTAGAGGAATATATGTTATCCATTGGAGGTCTATCACATGGTTTCTAGTTCTTGGATTTGGATTTGCGCGGGATATTCTTCTTTTTGTCGAGGAACGTCACACAAGTATTCTGAAGATGCCCCGTCTGATGGCAATGGCGACATCTGAAAGCAGTGTTCTCATAGTCTAAAATTTGCGTCCAATGAAAGTCCCTAATTTTGAGGTTGATTTGATCAGGCAGCCCTTTACTAATGTCTATTTCTACGCATATTCTGCCAAAAGTATATATTCCTTTCTCCCCTCGAGAGGTGTCCATTGCCAAGAAGCGGCCTAATGCATCCCCAATCCCTTGGAAGACAGCGAAATGCCATAAATGAGCAGGGAGATTTGGAAGACGGACCCAAATGGGAAGCTTGGTGATGACAGCCGAAGAGGGGTCAAAATCAAGGAACCATGGGGTGAGGAAAAGTCCCGCTGATCCCCAGAACCAAGGGCGTTAAGGCTTTCTTGTAATCATCGCTGAAGGCAAAGGCGACAATGAAGAAGCCTTTCAAGCAGAAGAAGACCTTGCAGTTGTTGGTCCAGTTGGAGTGGAGCCACTGGTATAGATCGGCAGTACGAGGCCATAGTCCGTTAAATCTGCATATGATGGTTGTTTCTGCAAACGTCTGATATTGATCATCCAGAGATGGATGAGTGATTTCAATGGAGGGAATTTCTTCCATTTTATCCACCAAGAAAGGCTTGGGAGCCTCAGCTGGTTTGGCAGTCTTCTTGGAGGGTTGTGCATGAACCACATCTTTATAGGAGAAAGCAGGAGCTGAGGAGGTCTGCCCAGATGCTCCTCCTCGCAGATGTAGGGTGAACATCACTAAAGCATCTCTTTCAATATTGTAATAAGACAAGGGAAGAGGTTCTTCGAGCTGTTTACCTTCGTAAGTCAGTCTCTGAAGGGCTGAGGGGATACCCAACCTGAGCTCAAGCTCTCGCAGGAGGTTAAGCACCAGATCTGAAGTAGACACCCAAAGAAATAGTGTTTTTCCTGAGAGAAGTAAGATCTAGATTTGAAAGCCAGAGGGTGAGCTATGCTGAGGGTCAATCGTTGAATAATTTTCTGAAGAGATAGCTTGAGGAGCGCCCTTCTGTTCCCCATCTTGCATCGTCTCTGCTTCCTCTATTTTTCGAGCCGGCAGGAGGTTCTGCTATTCGGACCATGACTCATCTGTTATCATCTGAGGCGGAGGAGAAATCGAGAGACCGATCTCAGATTTCTTGCCATAGTTAGAAAAAAATTGTCCCAAAGTCACGGATCTGAGACCAGGTCCAGTCCCGCCTCTAATAGCATTTAAACCCAAAGGCCCTTGAGAACCCTTGCAGTTTTCGGCTATCTTCCTTTCCCAAAGGCGACAGATCTTCATGTCCACAGCGGAATGGCCATGGGCAATATTCTTAGCAGCGCCCTCTTTTCCAAAGGTGGGTTGTTCCAGATATAATAGTCGATTGTATACCCCTGTTTGAAACTTTCCAATGTCCAGGGGTTCCTGTTCTGTGAGCCCATCTCACGGATTGTGTTTTCCATCTCTTGAATCTAGGCGTTGGGGCTCGAAGCCAAGGGAAAACACCGTAGCAGCCGCTTGTGCATCGGGAGATTTTGATCCGTCGTCTGCCTCAGAGACAACGAGAACTGATGTGAGGACTATCTCAGAAACAACGATAACTGATGTGAGGACAACTGCGTCGATATCGAGAGGAGCCCATGCTGGGACTGTGCCTCCAAGGTCGACATCCGTGGTGGCGGCAAGGTTTTGCAAAGCCCTAGCAAAAACCCTAGCTGAAGCCATTCTTCTCTCCGACTTTTATATTTAGTTTTTTTATTTTAGTAGTTAAAGTACATATAAAAAATAATTTAACATCCTCTATTCAAACCTATGATCCATCATCCTCTAGCGAAGGTACGAAGAATAATCAATTATTTATATATATATACACCTAAAACCCTATGCTAAAAACTATATTCCAATAAAAAAATACAAAAAAAAAAACATTACAATATAATTCCCATAAAAAAATAACATTGTAATTATTATCAACAATTTCAATAACAATAGTATGCACACCATTCAAGAGATGCATGCTATGTGACAATCACTATTTCATTAGGCCACTACATTTTTTCCGTCCACAAATACCTTTCTTTAGAGTTGTTAATTTTTTTTTTATAAATTCATCAAAAGTATTGTAAAACATCAAAACTATTGTATTTAAAAACTGTTGTATTTAAAGATTAATAACTTTGTCATAAAGTTTTTTAAGAAAATACTTTAATTTTTTTTAAAGAATGTGTTATAAAGATTAATAATTTTTTCATTAAAAAAAATTAAAAATATATACATTATAAAAAATAATAAAAGTATTGTAAAATAAATAATTTAAAACTAAATGATTAATAATTTCAATTTAAAGATTTTAAATACAAATTGAATATTTAAAATAATTATAGAAATTTTGAAAATAATATAATTAATATTAATTTTAATTTAAAATAGTTTCATAAAAAAAAAAAGATGGTCTATAATTTTCTATAATATCTTAATAAAAATGGACTCTCTAAAATAATTTCAAGGAATTTTCAATCTAAAAATGAAAATACCTAATGATATAATTTTTTTAATCAAATATCCTAAATATTAAGTATTTTTAAAAAAATTAAAAATTAAATAATAATTATTAAATTATATCTAACTAATAAATATATATGTTACAACATATAGGATATAATATTTTATATATTTTGTAAGCTTATATTAATCATCATTATCTTATTTTTCTTTATTCTGTCCCCAACCCAATCTTGCAATATTAGTGTCATGATAGTTTCTTCGTTCCACTCACTATAGAGTACATAATCTCTCCTTACTCGGCACAAATTGCTTCAGAGTAGTTGATGTTTAGTTTAAATATATATTTATTCTGAAAAGTGACATGGTAGCAAGTTTATATGTACCAAATATTAATGTTCTAATCTTGTCTAAGATACGAAACTTTTTTATAAATAAAGCATTTTCATAAAAAAAATAACTGTCAAAAAGCCTAATCATACTGAACAAAATATTGAAACATTCCAATATAATACCAATAGTTCTGCCTTGATCCCTTAGCGCAACTCGGTCCAAATTATATTATAAAGTAATATAAAAACAATTACCATTTTTGTTATGACATTAATACAATTCACACCCCACCATTAATATCTGAATATGGATTGTCCATACAACTTTAGTATTAACTATGTCATATGTCATATGTAAGTGTTAATGACATCTAAAATTAACATATAGAAAGCTTCAAAAAGTTTATATATATATTTTAAATATAAATTTAATTAATTTCATTTTAAATTTAAAAAAATTAAAAATAAAAGAATTATAAAAAACTTATAAATTCTATTTTAATATTTAATATTTAATTAAAAAATATATTAAAAAATAATATATCTATTATCCACTAATTTAGGTAGATATCTATATACTTAAAACTATAAAATATGATGCATATCTATAAAAAGTTTAATTACAAATTACATTTAAATTACATTTTAAAATAAAATTAATTTTACAACAAAGTTTAATTAAATTATATAAAAAGAAAAGTGATATTTAAGGGGTTCCATTTTTGTAAACCTAGCATTACTATAGTTCTTTCGGCGTAAGTTTTTAATCTCCTGACAATACTGTAATGCTATCTTTTTTATGTTATTATGTCATGGATCTTGACAATATTTATTTTACCCTTCAGACCTTGGACGATCTACATGTGGGATGAGGTTTCACGATTTTTAACTATAGACTAAGATATTCTTCCATCATTTGCACTATAGGTATATGGTTATGTTATTTAAATTAATCTATATTTACGCTAATAGGCGTTTTCTTTGTTGGATTGGGGTGGGAAAACACTATTCACCTCGACCAATAGAAATCACCCTTCCAAAATATTTTTCCATTTGTTTGTCCCTCTAACCAATAAAATTTTACCAACTGTCCAAATTGTTATCAACCCATGTTTTTTGCTACTTCCTGTTTTTGTAGCTCTTTACCCTCAGTCATACCTATGCCCTCCCTTCCACTTTTCTTTTTCACACCCTCCTCTATGACAGGATGTACCCTTCTCCTTCATGCTGGTCAATCGACCTCGTTCGCTGTATCTCCATCATTGAATTTCAATGAGCTCCATCCATTATCTCCTTCACATGGCATCACCAACATCACCGGTGTTAAAGAGCATTGTTATTCACAAGCCATCTCAAAGGAAATTTATCAAAGTTACAATTTTGTGGTCTGTAAGCACATAAACATAGTGCATGTGAGACAAAAGAGTTTTGAAGAGAAATGGGGAAATACGAGAGATTTTTCAGGAATATTGATGAGTAAGCTTAAGTTTATATCCCATTCCATGTTAGCATGGAGAGGTCTTCAACTTCTACAGTTAAATATGAGTCTAGAAATGTTCTAGCATATGAGGAGCAAGAGGAACCCATCTGATGCAGACCATGTGGATGGTAGTGCAGACAACCTAAATTATTTTGATGTTGAAGATAAATCATGGCATTCCCATTATACTTCAAATGGAGGAACTTATGATGATGAATATATTATTCTAATGCTTCCGACATTGATATTGTAGAAATATCAGATCTCGAAAGGCGTTCTCTTCCCGATAGTTTCGACGTAGATATTGAGAATGGTCCTCACCTTGAGGTGAAGGCACCAGAATGGAATACACCTTCTGATCAAGGGAGGAAATTAGACATAATTTATCTTGCAAGGTGTTCTCTTCTCAATAGTTCTGATGTAGATCTTGAGAAGGGTCTTGACCCCGAGGTGAAGGCACCATAATGGAATGCGCCTTCTGATCAAGGGAGGCAATTAGAAAGAAGTGGGAGTTAGTCTAAGAAGGAGCATGGAATATTCCATCTTACTCTGGATACCAACCAAGAGGCAGGGGCATATATTGTGTTGGGTTGTTCTTGCAAGGCTGATTTGGCTGCTTCTCACAAGCAATGTGCAGAGGCCTGGTTCCAAATCAAGGGTAAAAAGTTAGTTTTTTCCCCAATGACCATTTTTTAAAGTATCTATACAATGATTTATTATTGGCTATAACACTGTAGACTCAATGAACGACCTGATTTTATGTGTGCTTATTCCTCTTGTCGTAGGTTCGTAGGTTTTATCTTAGATTCCTATCTATGTTACCAGAAACATGACCAGGGGACCTATTTTTCTTTTCATTCCTGTTGTTGTATATGTTCCTGTCTTGTCACTAAATTAGTGCATTTCTAATCAATTTTGTGACATAGGAAACAACTTGATCTGGATGTTTTGCCAACCTCCAGTCCAGTCACAGTTCTAAAGAATTTATTCTTGAATAATTTTCTTAACTAACTTTGTAAGAATTCCAAAAACTTCCTCAAATTTTTGCGAGATATCCTTAAGTGGTACTCGGGGAGGTCCCAACATGCCCGCGGTGTAGTGGTTTGTTAGAGGAGAAATGCAACCCAGTGGATATTTGATTTGGCCCTATGAAGGTGGAGGTTCTCGAATTCATATTGTTGAATCATCTACTGTACTTGTGCAAAAGGTTACAATGGTGGTAAGGGAATTATCCCGTGCCAATTACATAATTAAATATTCTATGGTACTTCATTTTTTCTGTTAAAATTTAAGTCAATTAAATTTATAATAGAGGTCATTAAATGGAGACCTTTTTTGTTTCACTACCCTTTTTATTGATAGTCTTCTACTAATTACGCCTTACGTAATCTGAGTCAAATATCACAAGAGTTTATTCTAATGTAGTCCTTGGATGGGGAAGGAAACCTGCTGCATTACAAACATTTAGCCAAATATTATGAAATTAAGTATTCCATTTAAGTTTGATGTTTATTTTCCTTGTACATATCTTCATATTTGTGTGTGACAATCTGCCTTGGAATAATATAGGGGTTTCAATGAGGCAATTAATGGATTCATAGATGATGGATGGTATTTGATGGGAAATGATATAATGGAGGATGTAATTATTCTCATCACTTAATCTCCAAGCATACTGTTTAATCAACAATTTTCTTCTGATGGACTTCCTGCTCTTGGTCGGGGCATCCTATGTGCTAAGGCTTCTATGTTATTACAATTTTGAATGCCAGTTACATGATCGTGTCTGAAGTGTGTTGGAACATCTCAATGAATTTCTAATATAAAGATATAAATTGTAATATTGAATTTGGTTGTATATCTTGGATCTTGTAGAATGTTCCTCCAACATTGCTTGTTCATTTCTTGCATGAACATCGATAAGAATGGGTAGATAGTAATATTGATTTCTATTCAGAAGACTCTTGGAAGGAAAGTCCTTGTATTGTTCCATCGTCATGAGTTGGAGGTTTTGTAGGTGACCAGGTCATCCTCCCATTAGCCCATACTGTGGACCATGAGGAAGTATTAAAACCGATTTATCTTTGTCATAATTTGAACTACGTGTTTAGATGTTTATCAAATTCAATAATTTTATCTTTACGGTGGACACAAGAGTCCCAAAATCATACATCTCTAATTATTTGTGTTGAATTGAATAAACATATAGTTTTTGGAGGTTATAAATTTGGAGATAATGGCCTAACACATGAAGAAGCTTTACTATCGAGGGATATGTTTTTGTTGTAGGTATCATATTGAACTGTTTCTATTTCCTAGTAGAGAAAGTTAAGTGTAAAATTTTAATTCTACTAATTCGTTGAAATGATGAACTTGGCTTTTTGATTGGAAAAAATTGTAGTGGATTCAATGAAAATAAATTTGGGGCTTGTGTTGAACTTGTCTTTTCTCCAATCAATGAATCCTTAGTTGTCAGTTCTCCTTTTCTCCCTTCTAGTTTCAGAGTCATTCCTTTAGAATCTAATGGTGAGTCAATTCACTAACCATTATAACAAAGCTTGAATATGATGATTTTCCTTTTACTGACTACAGAAGGCATCACTTTTGAAATTGTGTTATGCATCATACAGGATGGATCCAGTCCAAACTATACATTGGACCTTACATCTGCCCTTGCTATTGGATCAATAGGAATTCAAACCCTCTAGCTCTGCTTCTCACTATGTTCCTGCTTCTATTCCCTTTTCCCACTTTTGGTAACGTAGACACATATCAATATTCTCTTTGGGTGAGTGGCTATTCTAATTAGTTGTTTGTGAAACAAAGGTATCAATGCTAGAATTTTTTACGGTAGCAATGTTGGAATGCTTTCTGGATCACGTTCTTCACATTTTTGGAAAATTTGTCATCTAGACAATATGAATGGTTTTAATAGAAATTATCAGGTTTATTTTCTAGAGCCTTGCTTCTTTTGAACTATTTTATCGATGTATTGTAAGAGCACATAGAGAAGCTTTCACAAATAAAACCACTAAATGAGTACTACAGGTGAGATGTAAAAATCAGTGTTTTAGAAGCACCGTATTAATTATACGTTTTTTCACTTCCCTTTCATTAATCCTAGTCATATGATTATCGTAGAAAAGTTTCTTAAGTTTCCATCAAAATTCCTATTGAAAAGAGACAATGGTCCTGTTATTCTGTGTTGTTTGACTTATCCATGTACCTTGCCAGATCAAACTATTTTAAGGTAATAATGTTCTGTCTTTGGTTGGCCATATGTAATTTACAATAGTCTTACTTTCATTTTGGTTTTCTTGCATACCTTTTACTTTTGTTGTGATCCAAACTAATGAGCATAGAAAATGGTCTAAAAAGGAAATTAACACCTTAACTTATCATCGTTAACAATTGCAACTAAGTTGGGTTTAGAATCTAAATTTAATACCAACTCGACAATTGTTTGTAGGTGGCACCTGAATCAGCCCATCATAGGGGTAGGAGCAAGTAGATTTTAATCCAACCTTCATTATTGTTGGCCATACCTAGTATGTTCATCTCTATTCTGTATTAACACTAAATTGCAATAAAAGTGGTTAAATCCCTTAGGCATGCAACATTTCTAAGCAATACCATACAACTTTTTATAATCACATTTGGATCCCGAATAAACAAAGCAAATGATATGTTATCTAGATTTGCAACAAAATCATGAATTGTTACCTCTTTGGTTTCCAAAGTTGAAAATATGCAACTGAACCTCTGTCCAAAACAAGAATACCATCTCCATTTTATCCTTATATATTCTCAAGAGGGCAAGCCAAAGATCTCTTTGGATTTCCATATTTTTCTTGAGTTGACAGAATTTGTAGCCTCTAGAGTGACATGAAGGGATTACATTCCTGGTGATAACCCCATCCATCTTCTCTCGATTTTTTTTAATAGAAATTTTTAGAGTTTGTCTTTTCCATTGGATTGAAAATCCCCAAGGCACCCATCTGTTTTGAAAATTCATTATGAATGAGGTCAAACACGAATTTCAGAAAATTGTCCAGAATGGTATTCATTTATGGTCACCTTAGAGGATGCTTGCTTCTCTGTATTCTTGAAGGTGGGTACCAATCCTTGATGTTTAGCCTTAAGCAACAGTGTTAGATTGAGAGAGTGGATATCTATTGAATATGTGTCAAAATCAATGAAATTTGTTAGCCTTTGTTGCGAACACAATGGTGCATCCATTCTCCTCTTGTATGCATAAAATAATTCCATGGTGTGGGATTTGACCTTAGTGAAGAAAACTACTTTACAACTATTTGTCAATCTCTATCAGTGGTTTTTTCCTAAACTGTAACATTTTTTTTTGTTTATATAAGCTGGAAGTCTTGCTTGATTTGTAACATATTATATAAGCAAAAAATCCTCTCCTTTGTGCACTCCTTTGTTACAACTTCTTTTATTGGAAGGTGTTATTATCATTTTACTACTATTTGAATTAAAATGTCTATCTCATGGATAGGAGATTCTGATATTCAACGTCTTGCTATATCTTCAACATTGTTATAGATTTGGCCAAAGGCATTGCTTGCATACTAGAGACAGTACTTGTGTGCACCATGTGCGTGAGAGCATCATTTAATCAGTAGTAACGTTGAAGGTGGTTATAACAAAATCTAAATATCTGCCATAATTGTGGTTGAGTTCCTATCGTTATTTAAGACCTTCATTTCTCATACTAATTACTCTAAGAATGTAGAGCTCAGTCTTTAATGAGACATTTTATTAGGATATTTCTTTTCGCACATCTTTGTATCAAAGTTTTAGCTCATTATGATATGCATGTGCACGCTTCTCTGAATTGAAGATAAAATTGTCTTTTGCAATTTATCTATGAGAAATTTCATACAATTTACTTTGATGATATCTTTGTGTCTCAAATGTATTTTATGGCACCCTCCTTTGTTCCATAATTTGGTGGTTTCATGCTCTTCTTTACAGTCCCTTTGTTTGCTTACTTTTCAACAACCTTGTCTTATTCTCTGTATATTCCTCCTCTCTTTGTTTTTCATTACCTTGAATGAGCTATGCCACCATTGGAAAAATGTTGTAAGTGGCTGCATGTGGTATTTGAAATTATAAGTTAGTTAAGTTTTGACATGCCATTTATTTTAAAGAAAAGAGAACTTTTATGGAAATCATCAAAATTTATACGAAACATGTTTATTATGCATTTAACCATTGGCCAAGATTCAAGACTAAATCAACCATGGTCATCCTTCTAACTAGTTTCATTTTTCCATTATTCTTGCTTGACATTGTACTCAATTTGTCCTTATACAATTACCTTCCAATCTCAATGTTATCATCTGTGACTATTCCATTGATAGCTTAGAATTGCTAGTGCCATAAATTTAGGGAGAGCTCAATCTTCTTCCTCTTATGTTTTTTACGTGCAGCCTTAAGGTTTTCACCTTCACTCTATCCCTCTCATATGTATTTTCTTCAGCTTTATTATTGACTTCAGCTTTATTATAACAATATAATAACTATGTTCAAGTACAACCCAAAAGATCTAGTGGAGAATAGATTAACGACATCACGTTTCGAGGGGAAGTAGAGTTGGTTTCTAATGATGATAAATTCAATGATGTTATTAATTCACTTGGTTGGTAATGCATTCCCGTGAGACATTTATGCTATATCTACTTGTCCCATTTTAAGGTTTCATTTTTTTCATAGCATGAGATGAAAAACTCCTTGAATAACTTGCTTTATGTTAGGTCCCTATATTACAATTATAGTCCCTTATTGTTGCTATTGTAACCCCCTTATTGTTATTATTATACCCCTATTACCCCATATTGTTATTATTGTGCCCTTAAATTATTATTGTTAGGTCGGCGAGGATTACATTGTGGCCCCACTAGGATTACATTGTGGCCCCATGGACTCCTATATATAGAAAGGAGGTTTTGTAATTTGTATCATCCAAGAATTATTCATTCATGTAATGTATTAGAGGTTGCCCCCTCGAAGTGGCTTATTTATAAGGCGTTGATATCTCTTTTCTTCTATTTTTGGAGTTGGTTTCCCAACATTTGGTATCAGAGCTTTGGATTCTAGGGTTTCGCTGCTCCAGAAAGGTCATCATGGAATTTTCGCTATAACATTTTTCTACGAAGTTTCAGAAGTTGAAATGTTTAGAGTGTGAAGATAAAATCTTGAGGAACATTGTCACAAAATTTCAGAGCTTGGTTCACAATGTTTTCAGAGATATGATCTATGGAAGTTAGGTCATTTTTCATGCTCCTCAATTTCATGTAAAAAGATCATTGTAGAATTTTCGCCATAAATTTTTTTCCACGAAGGTTCAGAAGCTGAAATTTTTAGAGCATGAATCTCTGGAGGAATGTCATCACAAAATTTCAGACCCTGATTCACAATATTTTTGGAGATATGATCTGTGGAAGTTAGGTCTTTTTCAAGCTCCTGAATTTCATCTCAAAGAGGTGATCGTGGGAAAATATTCATAAATCTCTCTCTGAGCATTGGATTGGAATTCTGTAAAAAGTGACTAGAAGTACACGGAATATAGTTTCTTGTCTGTAAATTTCAAAGCCAAAGGAGCAAATAGTGACACGTGGAAAGCCATACAAGTTCACTCTACTGAACAAGTCCATAATTAGGTCATTGTGGGAGATTGGAAATAATTTTGTCTTGAAGAATCCAAATCAAGTCAGACCTGTGGCAATTGAAAGAAGATTCAAGGGGCTACGTCAGGGCCAAATTTTAGATATTGAAGATCCGAAATCACAGAGATAATTCAGTTTCAATATCGAGCTCCTCAAAATCAAGAAAAAGGTGTGTATTTGTTTTTCAAATTGCATAAGTCTTGTTTGAAAAATCAGTTTTAAGTGATTCCAAAGGCCTATTGAGAATATAGATCAGTATTGGGTTCTAAAATTCCTCCTAAAAAGAATTCAACACCCATTAAGCCCTCAGAGTACTCTACTATGATTCATGAAGATTAATAATTGCAACATGATCTATCAAAATTACAAGAGCAAGTGCACCAAAATTCGCTCTCGCAAAGAGAAACAAGAAATGAAATGGATGTTTTGAAGAAAATTATGGAAGCTAAGATGGATGGTTTGAAGAAAGGCATGGAAGCTACGATGGATGGTTTGAAGAATGGTATGGAAGATAAAATGGATGGTTTTGAAGAAAAAATGGAAGGTTTGAAGGAAGGTTTGTCAAAGTTGATACAAGAGATGATTCCTACTGGTGAAAAGATAGTAGATGAAAATCATGATGAGAACAAAATAAATGTTAAATTCAAGATTTACAAATGTAATGTTGGATTAAAGAACCACCATATTCCAAATATGGATATGAGGAAGCCTGACAAAGGATCCCTACCATGGATACTTGCATGGTGCATGGCATTATCTCAATAATGCAGCAATAAAAGGTACGCATTGCAACTTTACATTTAGAACAAAATACATTTGTATGGTATCGAGGGCTTTTCTCCCGTAAAAAAATTGTCACTTGGTCAATTTTTACGGAGGAAATGATAGCACATTATGAGGATACAAAGAGAAACACCTTCTTTAGCCAATTGATAAATCTCAAACAAAAGGGTTTAGTCGGGCAGCACATTGAGGACTTCCAAAAATTGAACCAGAGAGCGACTAATATTCTGCAGGAACAGAGAACACTTCATAGGTACTTTAAAGGATAACATCCAACATGAAGTTCGCATTTTGGAACCTGATTCATTGGAGAAGGCATTCAGGTTGGCAAGAAAAATTGAATGTAAAATTATGGCGACAAGAAAGCCTACCACTCACTTCTATAAAGAAGGAAGTGTTGCTATGCCTAGATTTCCACAACCTACAAGGTTGACACCACAAAAATTGGAAGAAAAAAGAGAAAAAGGGCTTTGCTACAGTTGTGATAGAAAATACACTAAAGGCCATAAGTGTGCTGAGAAGAAATTATTTTACATAGATTGTGAAGAGGAAGAAGAAAATGAACAAGAAGAGGATATACACCAGGAACCAGCCCTAGAAGAGGATGAAATGAATTTGACCATATCGTGTAATGCACTGGCAGGAATTACCACTCCTCAAACTCTCAAGACAGAAGGACAAATCAAGAAGAAAAAGGTAATAGTGTTGATTGATTCAGGTAGCACCCATAATTTTATTCATTGTAAGGTAGCCAAGGAATTAAATTGTTTCCTATACCCAGCACCAGAATGTCAAGTGATGGTTGCAAATGGAGGAACTATAAATTGCTTTGGAAAATGCCATAATATCAAGCTAACCATGGGGAATATGTATTGACTAGTCCAATGCTTTCCATTCCTATGGGAGGTGCTGATGTTGTACTAGGAGTACAATGGTTACAATCTTTGGGGACGGTAGCTTTTAATTTTCAAGAACTTTTCTTGGAATTTTTTTCAGAAGGAAAGGAAGTCGAATTACGGGGTATTGAAGGGAATCCGGGAAGGATAATAAGCTCTAATGTCATGACAAAGCTTCTAAAGAAAGAACAAAGAGGTGTAATTGCACAATTATGCTCACTAGAAGTCCCGACATCAAAATCATCTATTTCTGCAGATCTCCAACAAGTCTTGGACAATCATTCCAAGGTATTTGAGACTCCCAAAGGACTCCCACCTATTCGTGATCATGATCATGCTATTCATTTGATTCCAGGAAGTGTTCCTCCAAACATCAGGCCTTATAGATATCCTTACTTCCAAAAGAGCGAAATTGAACGTATGATTGCAGAAATGTTAGAGGCGGGTATAATCCAACCTAGTCAAAGTTCTTTCTCTGCTCCTGTAGTATTGGTACACAAGAAGGATGGATCATGGCGAATGTGTCCAGATTATAGGGAGCTCAATAAGCTCACCATTAAAGATAAATTTCCCATTCCTGTGATTGATGAATTATTGGATGAATTACATGGAGCAATTTATTTTACCAAGTTGGATCTTCGTTCACGATATCATCAAATTAGAATGAAGACTGAAGATATTCCAAAAACAACATTTCGAACTCATGAGGGTCATTATGAATTTTTGGTCATGCCTTTTGGCCTTACCAATGCACCTTCTACATTTCAAGGGGTGATGAATTCCATTTTCAAACCCTTCCTTAGAAAATTTGTGCTAGTATTTTTTGATGATATACTAATCTACAACAGGTCTTGGAAGGATCATGTTGAACATGTTGACAGGGTGCTCAAACTATTGCAGGAGAAACAATTATATGCAAAAACATTCAAATGTTTCTTTGGAGTACAAGAGGTGGAATATCTGGGTCATATTGTATCTCACGAGGGTGTTAAGGTAGACCCTAACAAAATTAAAGCTATTAAGGAATGGAAAGTCCCCACAACCATAAAGTAGTTGCGAGGATTTCTCGGGTTAACAGGGTATTATCGCAAGTTTGTTAAGAATTATGGGAGAATAGCAGCACCTCTAACAACATTATTGAAGAAAGATGCATTTTCATGGACTCCTGAAGCAACTAAGGCCTTCGAACATCTTAAAGAGGCAATGTGCCTAGCACCGGTCTTAGCTACGCCAGACTTCACAAAAACCTTTATTGTGGAATGTGATGCCTCAGGAAATGGAATTGGTGCAGTTTTAATGCAGGAAGGAAGACCCATTTTTTTTGAAAGTCGTCCAATCAAAGGAAAGTATTTACAGAAACCTATTTATGAGAAGGAAATGTTAGCAATACTGCATGCACTAAAGAAATGGCGAACTTACCTAATGGGAAGACACTTCAAGGTAAAAATGGATCATGATAGTCTTAAACACTTTTTGGAACAAAGACTATCTTCAGAAGAGCAGCAAAAATGGGTCACAAAGATGTTGGGTTATGACTTTGAAATAATCTACAAAAAAGGAAAGCTTAATGTTGTTGCAGATGCACTCTCAAGAAAGAATGAAGAGGTGGAAGCATTGCTTTGGGCCATTTCTATTATCCAACCAGATTGGATAACCGAAGCAAGAGATGAATGGAAGAAGGACAAAGATGTATGGACACTCATTCAAAAGTTGCAGCAAGATCCTAGTACATCTGATACATTTAGTTGGAAAAATGATTCCTTATGGTACAAAGATCGCTTATATCTTTGTAAGAATTCCCAACTAAAACAAAAGATTCTTTGGAATTGCACACTTCTCCTTATATGACACTGTGATTTTTAAAAAACTACCATGTGTGAAGAAAGATTTTTTTGGGATGCATTAAATTGACAGAAGATTCAAATTTTTGTAAGGGTGAATGTTTGGTTTTCTGCGTAATAAAGTTGAGACAATTAATACCCTGTGTCTTCTACAACGTTTCTTCTACAACGTTATCCATTCCAAGTCAATGTTGGGAGGATATTTCAATGGATTTTATCATAGGTTTAGCTTTAAGTCCAAGGAAAGAGTGTCATCATGGTGGAAGGATAGGTTATCAAGTATGCACACTTTTACAGTATTATCTCATCTATTTAAAGTGTTAAAAGGTTACTACACTGTTGACAACAATTTAAAAGCTACATGTAAAATACGTTATTGTGAGCGACAGAGATCCCATTTTTACGGGAAATTTTTGGATGGAGTTATTTTCTTGTTTGGGTACTCAATTAGCTCTTAGCTCATCTTATCAGCCTCAATCTGATGGTCAAACTGAGATAGTAAATAAATGCTTGGAAGGATATCTTCGTTGTTTTGTATCTGATAAACAAACACAATGGGTCAAGTGGTTACCTCTCGCTGAATGGTGGTATAACACTTCCTTCCATACTGCAGCAAAAATGACCCCATTTATGGCACTTTATGGATATCATCCACCATCCATCACATCATTTTAAGGGAAAATTCGAAGGTTCAAGCAGTGGAATATCACATCGAGCATCAACAAGAAGTTCTCCAACTTGTAAGCACAACTCGAATTCATACAAAATCAAATGAAACAAATGGCTGATCAACATCGCAGCGAGAGAAGTTTTGATGTATAGGAGATTGGGTATTTTTACGGCTACAACCATACAAACAAATGTCCCTCAAGCAAGCTAAGAAGGATAATAAATTATCGCCAAAGTACTATGGTCCTTAGAAGGTGTTTCTGCAAATTATTAAAATTATGGCATGCCAAATTGAGCTTTCGTGCACCTTCAGGCATCCAGTTTTCCATATTTCATGCTTAAAGAAGGTTATAGGTGAAAATATTTTAGTTCAAAAAATATTGCCAGAACTTGATGAGGAAGGAAAAATCATATTGGAACCTGAAGCGGTCATGGAAACAAGAACTCGACAACTACGAAATCGATAAATTTTAGAGTATCTCATCAAGTGGAAGAACTTACCCACCTAAGATTCTTCATGGGAGGATGTGAATTTTATACAGAAGCACCCAGAGCTACTGAAGCATTAAGGACAACACTTTTTTTAAGGAGAGTGGCATGTTAGGGTCCCTATATTTACTATTATAGTCCCCTATTGCTGTTGTTGTAACCTCCCTATTATTATTAGTTAGCCCCTTGGGACCCCATATTGTTATTATTAAAGTTTTAAATGCTTAGCTGATAGTCGTGCTAGGATTATATCAGGCCCCATGGACTCCTATATATAGAAAGGAGGTTTTGTAATTTGTATCATCCAAGAATTGTTCATTCATGTAATGTATTGGAGGTTGCCCCCTCGAAGTGGATTATTTCTAAGGCATTGATATCTCTTTTCTTCTATTTTTGGAGCTGGTTTCCCAACACTTTATATGTGTATGGATACGTAGGCTTAGCAGTAGTCCATTTAAACACAATATCAAGTGGTTAATGCAATAATATTTCTTCCTTTTTCGATCATATATGTGGAATATAGCATTTTTTCAACTTCTTAAAGGTATCCAAAGATAGAAGAATCCGAAAAGGACTAATATAATTGACCGATGATCACTGATGCTGTTTTTTTATAGATATTTTACAAGCATTGAAGTTTTATATCAGATTGCGGATCATCTCATAGGGAGTCAGGGATGGTGTATTTGAATGATGATGACCTACATAACTTTTGTACATATTTAGAAGAATTCAAATTTTACAATAGATTGTGGTTCAAATTGCATACAGTAGATGAGATTGGGAATTATGCTATTGGACGAAGATGGATATTTGTTGTTTGGAAATTGATGTATTATAAATTTTAAAATTGAATTAATATTATTATTTTGTCATGCATTTGAGAGAAAAATTAACATTGTTTAACTTTCTCTAACATGAACTTGTTTTTAATTGATGAAGGTGGACATTGAAAGAAAAACAAAATTGTATTGAATTGTTGGTTAACTAGAGATGCATTTGAGATAAAATTTTACTCTGTTTAACTTTATCTAACATGGAATTACCTTTAATTATTGAAGGTGCACACTAAAAAAAAACAAGTTTTCGCAACGTTTGAAAGCATTTATTGTACCCATGTTCAAGATTTACAAGAATTATGTCAAAGTGAAGGAAACTATTTTCCCAAGCCAACAAGGCTTGAAGAATTCAATGAAGCATTATTACAACATCTAGACAGAAATATGTAGTCTTTCTCCGCAACCTTTACCATGGCATTCACAAATACAATTATGAAACACCTATAGAAAACATAAAAAATGGATTTGATTCATATAGGAAGAGTATTTCCTAGATTTTTCTAAGATTCTTCGTGGCCTCATCTTGTTCTCTTCAAATATTTCTGCCTCTAAGGCCAATTTTTCCCTATTCATGTTTCTGTTTAGCCCTGATGGTGATACAAGCGATAATCAACAGAGATATCCTCTAGAAATAATCATATCAAATTAGTGCATTTTCAATTCCATATTTTTATACACATTTCATATCGTTGATTAGTTGTAAAAAAATTGCAAATACATTCTCATTCTGTTTGATTGATCTCATAGAAAACATTGTCAAATTGGTGGGTGCTATGGGTTCATTTCCTTCACTTGAACAATTATATGGCATGGTGAATAGAGATACAAACATAGGGAAAATATAAGTCTACTCAAGTAGGAATGGTCTCTATATATGTTTTCTCAATATATTTGAAGGCGAAGTTTAATTTAAATTTTCAATATCCCTCTGTCTCTCTCTTCTGTACTTTAATCTTTGTAATATGTTCAAGATGCCCAATAAATGAAAAATGATTTTGCATTACTCTCACAAAGAGGTGTTGCTAAATTTTAATGCCATTTTTGTCTATAAAAGGGATATTTATTTAAATGGTAACTTTTGCATCTGTTAAAAAAATTGACATTGTAGGTTTCTTGTACTAGCAATAGGAAAAATCAATCAAATTAACCGTTAAAATAGTTTTCTAGAAAATTCAATTTTTTTTTTTGGAAAAATCAGAATGTATTTTCTTACTTTTGCGAAATATTTACACCCCCACAATCCTAGTGCAATGCAAAACACTTTAGCTTAATTTCAGGTTTCTTACTAGGCTCCCACATTCTCATTTTCACGTGGGTGGAAAGTTTCCATATTGTCATGGTTGGGAGGGTTTATACACTGACAAATTTTGATAGATAAATCAATAATGAATTTCCAGTGTAACATGCTAGAATATTCACAACTCTTCCGTGGGTCAGAGGTTACCCAACTTGCATTGGGTGCAAGCCCAACTGTGCACAAAGCCCCAAGCTTCTTGGACACAACTCATTATCGATGAGAATACCTAAGCTAAACTTGGCTGCAAGGCCCAAACAGTTAGCAATTCCCTTATCGCAAGAAGCTCAATAGTTTTCTACAGTATCCTTTTAACTTGTGAGGTAAGTACCAAAAAATAAAAAAAATAAAACACCCAATGTATCTTTGCACCTTTTGGTGCAAATTCTAGTTCTATCACACATGGAAACCTCTAGAACTTGCTCAGACCCTTCTCTTTGATTTTTTTTATTATATAAAAGTATGGCCTCATCTCAGCCATGCATCTGTGTGAGGCATGATTCGATGGTAGGAAATGATGAGGTTAGGGTTGAGTAATTGATCGAAGGGAATAGTTTAAGTTAGCCTATCATTTTCCACTGCGCTCAAGGAAGAAACCATTAAGCTAATACTACATGCTTCTATAACAGAGAGTTGAGACTAATGCCTGTTAAGCTCATAATTTTTCATCACTAGTGTCACCAACAAAGTTTAATAGAGGTACCAATTATATTTTATTGAATTTTATGTCTTAACCTCCTAGGGTTCCATGTCCCATAATCAATGTAAGTTTTCACTGGTTCTGTCGATAGGTATGGAGGTGTGGGTGGCTTGAATGTAGCAATGGTTTTCCTTAGTTTTTCTTAATTTTACTTTAACAGTTGTTCAAGGCCTCAAAGTGCCTGTGGTAAGTTATAATTTATTGGCTTACTGTAATGGTTTTTTCTTTCATTCAAAGTTTAGAATTTTTCATACTATCCTTACCCCTTCTTCAAAATTTACTTGGAGAAAAGGAAAATCTTGGAGCTGGATAAGAGGATGGTTTCTTTCTACAGGTTTGTCCACCAGCTCATATTTGACATTCCGTTGGGTATCATTAAGAAATATTTATGAACTGTTATACCAACTATGGTTTGCCCTCTACCCACAGTCATATTCTACTTTTTTCTTTACTTTCATTTGGTTTTGGGATTGCTATGTGTAGGTATCCCTTTCCATCTCATGAATAGGAAATGGGTAGCATTTTCTTCATTGATCACGTTTCATTTTCCTTACACTGGGTGCCATGGTTCCTGCAATGCCTCATTTTCATTACTTTTTTTTTCTAGGTTACCTGATGCATCACAATCGTTCAAGAGCTAGGTATAGAAAAATCAATTTCATTTTTTTTTTTCCTTCAGTTAACCCCGAGGAAAAATTTCTTAAGGGGAAGTTATTTTATATATAATTTATAGCTAGGGTTTTCCTACAACCATAATAGCTTGGTATTCTGTCAATCTAGGGTTTGAATTTAAGAAAATAGTGCATAATGCATTATTGTATTGCTAATTTACCATTAGCATCTTTTTTAAACTAACTAAGCACTAGCTCCTCTTAGTTTCCTTGAAAAACACTATATGTTGTAGTTCTTTTGAATTTACATAAATTTATTTCCTTGTCTGCAATGTAGGGTTTTTCTGTCTCCTTGCGAATGTGTTGCATGTATAATTTTTCGGCTATAATTTACGTTGGTTATTTCCCAAATGTTGAAGTTCCAAATCTCCTTCTCGTATTCTATGCCACAAGTTGATAAGAAAATATTTTTTTCTTTTGTTTTCAGAACGGATTAACTAAACCCCTCTATTACTAGGACATTTTCATAAGTTACTATTTATTCCTTTTTTTTTCTTTTTTTCTCTAGGGTGACTTATCATGCTCAGAAAATTTTCCCTCAGGACTGCACTAAGTAGCTGGGTCCCCTTCCGGTAGCTCGACACTAGCCCACATCAATTACATAAATTATATTCCAAGGAAAAAATAGAGTTTTGGACCCATATTTTTTTAATTGCTGCAAGGGATCATAGAAAGATTGCATGATGGTTGTCTAATATTTATTTGTTTTCCTATGCTATTAATCCGTACTAAAAAATTCATATGAAAAAAAAATTCCGCTGTTGATGGTTTCTTTCATGGGTTCTAGCCATCAGGATTTTATCGTTATGGTTTTATGCTTCATGCCAATAGTTTTGTGATTAGGGTTTTCTGCGAAGGGTTTCCTGGTTATGGTTTTTCTTCTTAGTGTTTCCTAGTTAGCATTTAATTGTTTCTAGGTTAGGGTTTGTTGCTTGACTACTCTAACACTTACTGCATATTTGTATCTAAAAAAAATTGATGTATAAGATAAGATAAGATAAGATAATTATATTTATGTGTAACTAGTGACAAAAAAGTAAGTCAAAGGAATTGGTGAGCTTAATGATGTCCATATAATGCGAGAGAACCAAATAGTTTCCTATAAAGATACAATGCATAGAATGCCCTTGTAGAGAAGATCCAAGAGGTAATGGGTGTAAGGATCAAACTCATCTCTCTTGACATATGAGGCTCAATGAATACTGAAGAAAATCCATAAAGTCTGTTGGTTCGATGAATGACCAATGGAAAGTGCAGAATGTCCGCTAGATCGTTGTATGGGGGAGTTTGCGCACTACTGAGCTTTGGAGGACCTAGTTTGTCTCCCAGGAATGGATATGAGATAGATTTGTTGCTGAGATCTCGTGTGGCGGGGTGAGGTTCCACAGATCGTCACTGATGTAAAGAAGGGATATGAACTTGTATAAATCGGTCTCTTAGTGCCCTTGTTTGAAGGTAGTACCTTGAAAAATGTCGTGATCCTCTGTGTGGGGTTTGGTTTGATGGGAGGTTGAAGAATATGCGCTCGAAACTTGAGAGCCTGCCAAACATCTCTGGTCGCACTACTACATCAAGGGCACTTTTAAGATATTTTTTTAAGACAAAAGAAATCTTCTGTCTTAAAAATTCACTCTTTATTTTAGTTATTTTACTTTAAAATTTAATATCAATTGAATTGTATTAAATATAAAATTTAAGACAAAATTTTTTTGAGACAAATATATTTTAAGAAAAAGCTTTAAATTTAAGACAAAAACAATTTGAGACAAAAATATTTTCAGACAAAACTTTAAATTTAAGGCAAAAATAGTTTGAGACAAAAATATTTTAAGAAAAAAATTTATATTTAAGACACAAATATTTTAAGACAAAACTTTAAATTTAAGACAAAAATAGTTTGAGACAAAAATATTTTAAGACAAAACTTTATATTTAAGACAAAAATAGTTTGAGACAAAACTTTATATTATAGAATATGGTCACTTAAGAAAATGACAATTAAGACAAAACCCATTTAAGACAGTTAACAATGAAGACAAAACGATATCAATTTAAGACAATATTATCTAACACCTAGAAAATTAACTTTAGGAGTGTGCCCTAAGTATTGTCTTGTGCTTATAACGAGGCTACTATTTCACTTACTATTCACGTTATCTTATATAAACACAATGATTTATTGTGCTCTTCATTTTTTGGGGGTATGACTCTGAAGACTGTGACAAATTTTCTTAGCAAGATTTCTCGTACATCAATTCTTCTTATGTTCTTTCAATCTCTATTGATAATATTAGAGGAAAATTGTTTCTCATTGCATTTGGGAAGTTTGCACAAAAATTCCATAAGTGGATAGGGAAAAACTATATTTTTAATTTTTGAAAATAGATATTTAAACCACATGAAATTTAATCATATCAATTTCTTTCTTTTATATTATATGTTTCTATTTTCATTAATCCTTTTTAATTAAATATAAAATTAGGTTATGCTAATTATATTAATTTTTTAATTAATTATAAAATTAAAATATGACATCTTGAAAAGCCATAGTATTTTTAACTATTTTTTTAAGTATTTAATATAATGTATATTTATTTAAAAATTATATTAAAAATTACATAAAAGCGATAAATTAAAGGTAATTTGATTTCAAAACAATTACAATATACATACCACATTCTAAAAATATAATAAATAAATAGATAACAATTATTGTTTTTTTGTTGGCCTAACTCAGGGGGATTTGAACTTTGAATCTCATGCTTTAGATAATACTTCATAACGAGATGATTGTCAATTAAGTTATTTTCAAGAAATTAGATACAATATAACAACAAAAATAATTAAATATTTCTTAATTGTTTTCATACATACATACATATATATATATATATATATTTCAAAGCTATACATAAAGAAATCCAAAAAAATTATAAAACAAATTCGTCCATATGCATTTTAAACTTTCATTTTTTCTTTCAAAATGAAAAGTGAGAAATTTGATTCTTACATGTCTTATACTAGCATCTCAATTTTCTTTTTACTTTTGAACAAATATATCAAAGAGATAAATAACAATAATTTAATTATTTCTCACATAATATTTTAGTATTTAAATTTTTCCTTATTGTAAAAGTGTTTTCTATTGATATTGTAAAATATATATATATACAAAATTCAATTTAATGTTTTTTGATATTAATTTATTGTTATGTATTAATATTTTTGTAAATATTTTCATCTAGTAATTGTAGTGCATAATTGCACATGTTCTATGGTATTAGTAATGAGTCAGTCACTTCCAGGTGGTAGAATTTCCCACAAAGAAATGGTTAAATTCGCTAAAATAATCATGTTTTTGATAGGAAATGGATATATATATATATATATATATATATATATATATATATATATATATATATATATATATATATATATATATATATATATATAGAGAGAGAGAGAGAGAGAGAGAGAGAGAGAGAGAGAGAGAGAATCACATAGTTTTTATTGAGAATGGCCAGATGAATGAGCGCGCGCGCGGTCAGTCGAGCAAGGATGGCCATCCGGTGCGCTAAGTCAACCTTGATGTGTGACGACATGACAATGAAATTCTTAGGCCAAATTAAAATTGTTAGAGGCATTTTTTCAACCCTTTGTAATATATATATATATATATATATATATATATATATATATATATATATATATATATATATATATATATATATATATATATATATATATATATTACAAAGGAGGTTGAAAGAGTACCTCTAGCATAACTTTAATTTAACCTAAAATGTCATTGTCATGCTCTTATAGTCACCCACATCAGAGGTTAGCGCACCCAGATGGACCATCAGCATAGGTTTGTGGTGCATCATGACTCATTTCATCTCATTGATTTTCTCAATATGAAACTACGTGATTCCATACTACACCTCACTTTTTATATTTCATGATTATTAAAATTCATAAGTTTAACACTTATTGAAGTATGTAGATAACCATTCCATATATTTATGCCTTAACATAACCAATATGCAAAGGATATAAATGAAAGTAATCTTATAGAATCAAAAACTCAATTGGTTTAACATTTTTCAAATATTCAAAAGTGTTACAACCAAGTAAACTCTAGTATCATATATCAATTAAAAAATAATAAGAGCCCACAATTCATACAAACATATCTCCAAATTTCCTATTTGATTTATTTCCATTGAACACAACTTTATCATAGATCAATTTCATTTAACATGGTAGAAATAGTAAGTACTCTCGCATGCATGTAATGTATGAAGAGTTAAGTGAAGGAAAACGAGTCTAATATTAGAAGCCAAGTGAGTCAGAGCTAAAAATTTAATACCCTGTCAAGAAAAGCTAAGTTAAGGAAAAGAAAAATGTCGATTTATGTTAAAGTGAAGTTAAAAAAGTTTAGTTAAAGCGCCAAGCCATAGTTTTCATGAGGAAAATAAAGTTAGAGTTTGCGTGATTCCATATTTATAAAGTTTAGTACTTATATACTCATGGTTGGGTCATTGTAATGTGAAGTAAGAATAGAGAATAACAACAACTTGGTGGATGTATATGAGTGAATAAATAATGAATAGAACTTATTTATTCAAGCAGAACCTTGTGTACTTATTTGTCTTATGTTTGCATGTTTATATCTTCCTTTAAATAACAAGTGGTATCATAGCAAGGTTTAGAAAGGTTTCAAAGAAACAAAGGAGTTAAGAATATCATGAACTACTTCCACTAAGAGCCTTGGCTATTGTGAGTAGCCCACTGTTTACGAGAAGAAATGTCCGGCCAATAGTAAGGGATCTCCCCGGTAAAAATTCCAGATTAGACTCTAAACCATTTGTGATAGGGATCCCGTCCGGGGTGTGGGTCTAGCTACCACTGAATACTCCTTTTTCTCAGACACAAACAAGCACTGGAGACCTATGAACACACAATTTAGAGTCTAATTGAGACTTTTTACTGGGGAGATCCCTTACTATTGGCTAGATATTTCTTCCCGTCAACAAATTTGGCGGTAGAAGGAGGGCCTGAATGGCAGGCTCCCAACACACAAGCAACATTCTGTTGCAAACCTCGTAGGGGGAAATCATGTATGAAAACACTGGTCCACCACCCCCTGAACATTTTATTGAAGAAGACCCCCCTTTCTATGAGATCACCTCTGACCAGCTAAGGGCCTTGCGCCCAACCGCCCGTGAGCTCATCAGAGGCTTACAAAACGTCCTGACCACCGATTCCCTGGTAAACCCTCGAACTCCCACGACCAACCAGACTCGCTAGGGAGCCCTAGTCAATTCCATACCTTGGTTGGTAGGTCTCATGATAGAAGATTATGTAGATGCGGTAGAGTGTAATCTGGTAGAGCCCTCCAACAATCCCCAAGGGAATGAAGGAGGCGGCCTGGAAATCATCGAAACCCAACTTGACCAACTTGTGAACGATGACACTCAAGCAAATAACCAGATTGAAGGCACAATTGGGAGGGGTTGGGGAGATAGAGGTCGTGGGCAAGGTAGAAATATGGGACACCCTCACCACAACCAAGACCAAAACATGTTACCTTTCCTTTATAACTAGCGAAACTTTAGGAATGTAGGGAACCGCGGGAGAAACCAGGACATGCACTCCCATCATGAAGGAAAAGCATCTTGATCAGGCATAGGGAGCGAATATGAAAGTGAAATAGGACATGTCTACATACCGTGCCACCAACAGGCTAAGCACGTGCAGTCATTGGTTTGGATGGCACAATTTCCCCTAGCCCTCTAGGGTCTCCTCCATGACATGCCCCGACACCCTAAGAAGCACCTCCCTAAGTTCATCCCCGAAAAGGGTACATTGGCCGAAGATCACATAAGAAACTTTTACCTGAACTTACAAATGATGAGTGTGCAGTCTGACGATGTAGCATGATGGCTCTTTCCTCATACTTTAGAAAAGAAAGCTGCTACATGGTACTAGTCTCTCCCTGTTGCTTCCATTTCTTCCTGTGAGCAATTTCGCCCAACCTTCCTCCAAAATTTTTCAGAGGACAAAACTCCTTCTATGCTCCTCATAGAACTCAGTACTTTGAAATTCCAGAAGAAGGTAAAAGTAAAATACTTCAATTAATGCTTCACTACTATATTGAACAAATTCCCTCCAAACATGGCCCTAGATGATTCCATAACCATTGACTACTACACACGGGTTCTCCCTCGGGATATTTCTGTGTTCATAAAACATGAATCTAGAGATACCTCAGCAGAAAATTACACCACCACCATCGATGTCAAAAGGGAAATGCTATTCATAGGAGCCATTGATCATGATGGTCGGGATGATCAAAAGCCGACCACAAAGAGAGTCCAATCCTCAACTCATAAGGCCAGAGACAAAGACAAATACCCTTTCAACTTCGAAAGCATCACAAAGTCTCTCAAACTATTAACCAATGAAGTCTCTGATTTCAAGAGGAAAAACAATGACTCTACCTCAGGTGCCAAAACACAGAAACCTTTCTTTAGAAATAATAACCCCATTGTCAACCGACCTCCGTCAAACTCGAGTACTAGCCTCAACGTTGAAGAAATCAGCAAGGATAATTTTTTTTCTTTTCATCAAGCCTCCCACTCAGAGAAAACCTACCCTCAGTGGATCCATAGCATGACCACCGTGGTGAATCAACTTCTAGAAGACTAGACCCCTAGGGATTTAGAAGATGACTCTATTTCAGATAACGAGGAAGTCTCTCCCCCGGATGAGGATATGGGATCCACTATCCTTTCCTTTGAGGTCATCCACAGGGAAAGCCCCCTTTCCACAACTAAAATAAACTTGGCTGACGACCCTAAATCTGAACCCCCTCCAAACTATGGCTTAAGGAGAAAATGGCCGGTCCCTGAGCAGTCCTTCGAGGAAAAGAGAAAAGCTTTCATAATGAAAATCCTGCCACCAAACACAAAGAACCAAACTAAGACTCCTGAGAAATTTAGCCCAACCAATCCCCGAGTAAGACCAAAGGCTAAACCATCATCAGTTTCTTCGAAAGCCTCCATTGAACTTATCTCAAACCCAGACTCCGGGTATAAAATTATCGAGGATATGAAGAAAATGTGGGCCAATATTTCTCTCTACGAACTCGCTCACATTGCTAACCAGTGAGATATTATCCTCAAAGCATTTACCGGCCTTCCGGTGACCAAACCCGTGAGTACCACATCTGCCCAAGCTGCTGCTAGTCCCCAGTCTATCGTGAATGCCGTTAATGCAAACTCCAGGGGATCAACACCACCTTTCCTTCTATCCTTCGAGATCTTCAACTTAAATTTCCATAATCACCTCGTCGATTCTGGTTCTTCCACAAATGTTATGCCCTTGTCTGTATTAAATATGTTAAACATCAGCCCTAAGAAAACTGATGCTAGGATCGTTCAACTCGATAGATCTCAGGTTCCTGTAGTAGGTGAATTGAATAATGTCATCATCCACTTATCCTCTGACTCTAGGGTGCATCAGTGTATTGACATAGTAATCATGGATATCCTTGAGGCCTATGGTCTTCTTTTGAGCAGAGATTGGTATAGCAAGATGCAAGGATACTTTTCCACTGATTGGTCCCACCTATGGCTCCCTTACAAGGGCAGGAACAATAAAATCTAGGTTGAGAGTGAGCCTTACATGAAACACATCGTGACCGACCTGGACGTAACTAATGAACCAATCAGTTTAGCGCAAGAGGAGATCGGTATGTGCTTCTTAGAATCCATTTTTGGGTGCTACTAAACACCCCAATCTTCGATCACTCAAGAAGTCCAATCAGAGCTATTGTTGTTCACTGAACACCACTCCGCCTCAACGAAAGAATCGTTAGAGACCGTTACCCCGAGTGTGTATCCTATGTGCTCGAAGAGCCTTGTCAAATTAGAAGATGAAATGTGGACCTTCTACTATGATGGTTCCAAAACCCATGATAAGGCTGGCGCGGGCTGTATTCTGCTGGACCCTCAGAAGAACAAGTTTCTAATTTCTTGCCGGCTAGAGTTCGATTGCACAAATAATATAGCCAAGCATGAAGCATTGTTGCTCAGGCTCAAGAAAGCCATAGATCTCAAAGTTCGTTGTTTAAAGGTAATTGGAGACTTCGAGATTATCACCCGTTAGGTACGTAACACCATCCATTGCTTGTCTCCACATTTGAAAGTTACCAGCAAGAGGTATGGCATTTAATTTTTGCTTTTGACGCTTTCGGTATTAAATCCGTACTTAGAATGCACAATGTAGTAGTTGATACACTTGCCAATGCTACTGCTCGGTTCACCCCACTTAGAGATGGATTTTCTATTGAAATTATTTACAAGCCATATGTACCAGACAATTTCACTAATCTGCACATTTTTAATGATGATCAACAGGTACTGGATTTCATGCTCAATACGAACGTGTTCAAGGACACAGTTATAGAAGAAGAGGATAATGATCAGGCCTTGCAAAAGGAACAAGGGGATCGTAAGGAAAATCCCATACCGAAATGGATTGTGTCGCTCAAAAATTTGTTTTATTTACAGAACCGTTTTCAAGGATCCCCAACACGAAGGTGCAGAGTTCCATGTTAGTGCATCGAAAAATAAACCTTGGGACGGAGAAGGAACCTAAATTCATCAATCTCGGTGATGAATGCACCCCTCAGGAGAGGCAAACTTTCACTGATTTATTTAAGAAATAATTAGATGTATTTTCCTGGACATATGATTAGTTATGGACCTATGACACGCAGATCATCTAGCATGTGATACCTATGAAAGGAGTGAAACTGTTCCAACAAAAATTGAGAAAAGTAAACCCCACTTTAGAGCTGATGATCCAAAAGGAACTGAAGAAACTCTTGGATGCGCGTATAATTTTTAAAGTCCGACATTCAACCTGGGTGTCAAATTTGGTCCCAGTTCGTAAGAAATATGGCAAGATCCGTTTATGCGTAGACTTCTGAAATTTGAAGAGAGCTTCGGACAAGGACAACTATTTGGTGCCCCCTATGGAGCAAATCCTTCAAGCTATATCTAGATCGGAAATTTTCTCTTTATTGGATGGTTTTTCAGGTTATAACCAAGTACTAGTGGCTGAACCCGACCGGCTAAAAACCACATTCAAAAATAAATGGGGGACTTTCACATTTAGACGCATGCCCTTTGGCTTGATCAATGCTGGCACAAACTTCCAAAGAGCCATGGACATCGCCTTCCGAGGCCTCATAGGGAAAAGTGTGGTAGTATACCTTGATGATGTCAATGTATTTTCAAAGCGTAGGTGTGACCATTTACACCACCTCAAGCAAATTTTTGAGAGGTGCCAAAAATACAAGATCTCACTAAACCCGAAGAAAAGCATTTTTGCTATTTTCGAAGGAAATCTATTGGGGCACATCATAACCCGGGATGACATAGTAGTGGATCCAGAATGCACAAAAGTCATCGCCCAGATCCCTCCCCTAAGTGGCAAGAAGGCCATGCAGTCTTTCCTCGGGAAAATCAACTTCGTTTGAAAATTCATATCATATTTTGCCCAAATAGTGAAACTGTTGCAAGGTATGATTAAGAAGAACACAAACATAAAATGGAATTCTCCTGAGAAAGAAGCATTCAATAACATCAAGCGGGCCATTGCAGAAGCACCTTCCCTTCATATTTTGGATTTCAGTAAAGGCTGCATCTTTACAACTTTGTCTAAGATTCATCTCTCGTGACTGTCCTCACTCAGAAAGATGGCAACAACGATGACTGACCCATATCATTCATGAGTGCTGGGTTGCAAGGTGCCAAGCTAAATTATCTAGATATTGACAAGCAAGATTACACGGTGTAAAAAGCGGTCAAAAACTTCACGCCATATATTTTGAAGAGTCACATCACAGTTTTCGTACCTCACCCATATGTTCGCTCACTTTTGGTACAACAAGAGCTAGGTGAGAGACGAGGCAACTAGATGACTTGCCTTCAATATTATGACCTGGAATTCAAGCCGACACATACTATAAAGGGCCAAGGGCTATGTTGGATGGCCACAGAAGCCGCAAAGTCACGAAGCAGTGAAGAAGAGTGTTGGGAACACGAAATCGACATGTATCAAACTGATAGTATATCTTGACAAGATTCCTCCTCATGGTACGTTGATCTTTAGCAATATCTGAGCCATGGTATCATGGACCCCACTTTAACTGCCCAGCAGAAACGTGTGATAAGACTGAGGGTCACATCCTACCATCTAGTGCAGGGTAAGTTGTTCCGCAAACACCACAACGGAGTTTTTCTACGCTGTTTGGAGTATGATGAGGTGCATAAATTTTTGACAGAATTCCATGATGGTCCAGCGGGTGGGCATTATGAATGGGACACCACTGCTCACAAGATCATGCGTGTCGATTTCTATTGGCCTACTCTATTCAAATATGCACACGCTTATGCCTAGAAATGGCCACAATGCCAAAAGTTCGCCAATAGGGAAATACGACCGTTTGCCCCGTTGTAGTCTGTCGCGGTGGAAGAACCTTTTCAGCAGTGAGGGCTTGATGTGATCGGGGAAATCTTTCCACATTCTTCCAAGCAACATAGATACATCCTCATAGCTATAGAATACTTCGCAAGGTGGGTTGAAGCAATACCGTTGCGTCAAATTAATGATCAAGAGGTAATAGCTTTCATCACTCAACATATCATGACCAGGTTTGGCGTTCCAACCTCTCTTGTTTTCGATAATGCAACATATTTTTCATCATTTAAATTATATGATTTTTCTCTAGAAAACGATATAGTGCCAAAACACTCTGCCAACTATTATCCCCAAGGAAATGGGTTAGCCGAGTCAACCAATAAGAACCTCATCCACATCATCAAAAAGACTCTGCTATCCCAACAATGAAATTGGCATACCGCACTCCATAATGCCCTATGGGCTGATTGGTTCATACCTAAATCATCTTTGGGCACCTCCCCATCTTTTCTTGTGTATGACAAAGCGGATTTCCTTCCTCCCAACTTGTCTCTCCCAACCCTTCAATTATCTCAAGAAACTCATGGCACTCCTTGCCCTGCCTTACAAGCCTGAATAGACACATTTTTGAAGCTAGAGGAGGAAAGGCTAAAAACCCGGGAAAAATTTTCCATCCACCAAAGTCGAATAAAATAATGGTTTGACAATAATTCTGCCGAAAATAAGTCTTTTGAAGTAGGTGACCTTGTCCTCAAATGGGACAAAGCTCACAAGGATAAAGGGAAACACTCCAAATTCTAGGCCTTGTGGACAGGTCCCTTCCAAATTAAAGAAAAGGTTGGCTCCCACACTTACAGGCTACAGACCCTTGAAGGGAGGATTTAGGTCCTCCCAGTAAACGAGCACGACCTTAAACATTATTCCACCTGACATCCCCAGGGGGCCGTCACCATACCCTGTACCATAGTTTTTTTTTTTTTTTTCATTATTTATGTTTTCAATAAATCTCTTGTTTCAAGTAGGCTCTCATTGGCCCTTTCCCTTTGGCATCTCAAGTTGAAGGAGGGATGTAGAAGTTAATCAATTGACATGATGTGTTGGGATCTATTCTGGTGAAGAATTTCCCCTGGAACACAAAAAATAGAGTGAGCTTGCCTATGATATGAACCCAATGGGGAAACATGACCAAGTTCGAGGAACTAAGCACAGGTATCTTACCTAGTATGCTGGCCCAAGGGACTACTGTACAAAAGAAAGTTTCAGTGTAATCGGTCACTAGATGGAAAGGGGATAGAGTAGCCCTTAGGAGACGAAAGGATATCCAAGAAAACCTAAAAATCCTCATATAGACTAGGAGAAACCTCTCTTGCAATAAAAATATGTCAGGATCCCTCATTCACCCAGGAAATAATTGCCACGTCAAATAAGTGCCTTGAGCACAGTTAAATAAGTGCCTTGAGCACATTTAAATAAGTAAAATTAGCACATGAATAAAGGGTAAAGGATTGAGAAAGGCTTCCTGCGTAGAGAGGCGATATGACGACTCCACCGGGGTACTGACCAGGATCGCTCGCAGCGGAGCAACGTCTGTGACTTCTAGGTAGTGACTCCGCCGGAACCACCAGTTTCGCTGGTAGCGGAGTAACACAATGAGGACAAGGTAAATATACCAGATCTTGGAAGTCCCTGAGATTACTCCAACCTTTCCATCTGGTCTCTAGGAATGAAAACATGGTGGACCAGCACCCTGGGACATGCAGATAAGTGGAGAAAACGTGCAAGGCCTGAGGATGAAAGTAGTGGGACCCACGAGGTGAAAGGAACAACATGCTAAGCCCCCCCCCACTCCGCCCCACTCAAGATGAAGCACTGACAGAGATCCTGGGCCCTACCAGTGAATCGCCATTTGTTGTAGCCACTACAACACCCTCCAAAATTTCGCCCTTTTAAAATTTTTGAGCCCCTAACCTTTTGAAAAAATAGAGTTTAGCCCAAGTTCACTCTTTCAAAAGATAAAGTAGCAAAGTTGCAGAAATGGTCAAACCAAACTCTAGCGATCCCTCAGGTTGTGAAGTCGCAAGGTCGCACATAATCCAGAAACCAAAGAATTGCGACCTTGCAACCTTGCGACCCCCAAGTCACAAGGTTGCAGAGTTGCAAGGTCACATCTCTCATCAACTCAACTCATTTTCAACCCTGAGACCCTCATTTATTGTCTGCATGTGCGACCCCTTTATAAATAGAAGGGTCACATAGGTCGCATTCGACCTATGCGACGAAGAAAAAAAACACCTCTTACAAGCCAGCTGGAGCGCGTTTTTCCCGGGTAAGTTGCCTAATCCTCCTGCTGTTTCCTTTTGTTTGATTGTTGCCTCCATTACCCTCACCTTGGCCTATTTAAAACTCATCCTGGTCACAAGTTGCTAAGTCGCTAGGTCGTATTTTCGTGAAAATCTAAACCGGCGCGACTCCGCGACTCAGCGACCTCGCAACCTAGTCGTAAGTCGCTAAGATGCTAGGTTGCTTTTCTGCGAAAGTTTAAACCAACGCGACCTAGTGACCCAGTGACCAGTTGCAAGGTCACCAAGTCATAGCTTCATTCATTTTATTAAAAAATGGTTGAGGAGAGATAGGAGCAGCCCAAGTATTTATAAATATTACATATGTCTTATCCTGGGATTGTTTCATGAATATGCCAGGGAACCTCGAAGCCGAGCTCGAGTGCGTATCCATCTAGTCAGCCTCAAGTGATATGGGGTCTCCAAAAGTTCAGAAAGGACAAAAATCCTTGAGATATAAATCTCAGAAGAAGAAATGCCTCTTTCTCTCCCCCCTATCTATGGAGATACCACTTGCACATTTGGCAAAGGGGATAGTATGAGACAATATCAGGTGTACCAAGAATTCACAAATCCTGAATTTCCAGAGGACCTCCCAGACTGGCAGGTGTATGTTCAGGTCAAGAGATCCAAGCTCCACTATGTAGGGCCCATCTACCTATATTCCCATGTGCAGAGCTGATCAAATGGATCTTGAAAAAGGTCGACCCCAAGATTTGGGTTATTCGAGATCATGCTGGGAAATCATTCACAAATATGAAGGGAAAAAATTCATAATTATATTATGCACTTCCCACTTGAGAACAAACCTTCACCGAGGAATGGGCCACCACTCATGTAGTTCCCATACCTGAGACCTTAAGGGGATGGTGGGAAGACCCAAAAAAATTCAAGTTCAAAAAGGACCAGGAATATCAAACAACAGGTCTCAGGAAAGTCTACAAGCTCGTGGCGGCAATGTTATGTAGGATGTATGGCCACCCAGATGCCACCACTTTCAATAGAACTTGGGTTTCTCTCATGTACGTTGTCACTATATACGACACCCGCTTCAACTGGGCCAACTTGATAGTGGCAGCCCTCAAAGCAAACATATCTTCGGCACTAGCGCTTGATGAAGGGTATGCATCGGAATTTTATATGGCCTCCTATATTTTGGATGCACTATGTGCAAGTTGCCATTTTGAGGGGTGGGCACACAATTGGGATCTCAAGCATGACAGTCCAATTCACAAGGAGTTGTAGGTGTTCTGGGACTCCAGATATAAGCAAGATATGGAGTCAATCTCGCACAACTTCATCCTTGCACTCTACGGAAAAATGTTTGGAAAAGACACACCATGCATGTCCAGTGAGCCATGGAGACAATAAATTGAGTGGCCAACTAGTTTCCTGTCACGGATATCTCTTTCATCCGAGTCTTTGGGTCGCTCAAGGCTCCCCACATACTTCCCTAGTTCGTCACCGACAAGATACTCCTCCAAGAAACATGTTACCAGATGTCAAGTGGTTTTTCAAAGGTTATCACTAAGGGCAAGAAGAAGCCATGGCCCACTCTGTCGCTCGCTATCAGCACCTACACAGTCAAATATTTCAGGGAATTAGAGGCAGAGGCTGAGCAAGTCAAGGGATTTTTTCTACCTCCCGTGGCACACCAAACGTATGATCTTGAGAGAATCATCCCCACCCATTGCAAACAGGCCAAATTTAAATGGAGTTACTAGCATACTGAATGCCTAGCTGAAGATAGAATCAAGAACTGGTACAAAAAAGACAGGGAGACCGCTCCAGAGGAATCAACCGATCAGGAAGATCAAGACAATCAAAATTTAGAGGAAAGAATCCACACGCTAGGAGGAGCCTCGTCTTGCAAAGCCAAGAAGCAAAGGACTGATACGGGCCATAACTCTTTCACCCAAAAAAGAGAAAAGGAGGCTAAATCTCCACAAGACGTTGAGGAGAAGGCAAAGGAAGAGGAGGATAAATGAAAGAAACAACTAAAGGAAGAACAAAGAAAGAAGCGGGCGAAAGAAACCTGCAAGAAAAGGGAAGAGGAACAACGGAGGAAAGAAGAGGAAGAAAAGGCAGAAGCCGAGCGCTAGCTAAAGATAAATCAAGATAAAGCAGAAGATGAGTGCCAGCTAAAGGAAGATCAAGATAAATTAGAAGCAGAGCGCCAACTAAAGGAAGATCAAGATAAAGCAGAAGCAGAGCACCAGCTAAATAAAGAACAAGATAAAGCATAAGTAGAGTGAAAGAGGAGGGAGGAAGATAATCAGATGTCAAGGGAATATTCCTCTAAGGAAGCTGAAGGCAGCAAGACACCTCCTCTAGAGACAAAGAAACAGAAAGAGCTGCCATACATCGAGGTGCCCCAGACGACTCCTGCAACCAATGTGCGTTTTTCTCTCTTGGAATTGGGTACCTCCGAGGATCAAGATGAGGAAGTGTTTGATATGACAAGACTAACCTATGATCATTTCATGCATAAGATTAGGCAGGAGAAGAGAAGATGCATAGAACGAAACCCTATTGCACCCCTTACGGCCACAACAAAAAAGGATATAGTCTTGGATACCAGGACCAATCCAGTTATGATTGCATCAGCTGGCACCACTTTTGCAGCAGCCACATAGGAGAACGTAAGTAGGATGAGTAGAGAAATTCTATCCCTGCAGAATAGACTACAGGCCTCCGAACAAAAGACAACTAAGTCGGAACAAGAAAAGAAGGCGCTAGAAGAAGAAATCCAACAGCTTCAGGTTAAGAATGCCCCTACTAATGAAGTGCCACTCACTATTCAAAGAGAGCTAGTCACTTTGGAAGCCACCATGAAGCAAGTATATGAAGAACTGTTTACAATAAAATAGACCTTTGTGCCACTACTGAAAGCATAGGAAAAAACCAAGAGGAGGAACACACAGCTAAAGGAAGCCTATACTACCTTAGACAAAATGCTAGAATAGTCAAACATGTATCCACAAGCTCCGGACACCTTGCCGAGAAAAGATTGGATTGGCACCCAAAATGACAAGGTTCAAATCCCGATAAAGGTACAATCCAAAGAGAGGCTTATTAAGGATTTGGAGAAAGTAATGTCTGCATATGAAAATCTGATTAGCGGCATTGACTCAATGGCCGAAGTACACCAAATTCCTTCTTTTGGTGCACTGGGCAAAGAGAAAAAGTGGGAAGAAGTCTCCAAAGACATTCAAGAATTTCTACAACCCATAAGGCAAGAAAATGCCACCTAAGACCTTCCGACATCACAAGAAAACCTTGTTCAATTCATCGTGACACCGGTCCAGATCTATACCAAACTGGCCTCCCTGTCGAACCAGATCACGATCAAGAGAGACACTTTGATCCCAAATGCTCTCGAGTGCCTTCACAGGTTGATAGAAGATATTCCTCAGGTCTCCCCAGTTGCTACAGATTATTGAGCATGGCGAAGTTGCCTCAAGGAATAGCAACATGTAGATGTCCCTGATCTCGCAATCACCCAACTGATTCCATGACCAAGTCACATATTGCAACAAACAAAATAGGTCACAAGTCGCAACAGACAAGGGGTCGTAGGTTGTAGTTAAAGCTGAGGTCGCAAGTCGCAAATTCCCTCGAGTCGTAGAGTATGTCAATGGTCTGGAAGGCGAAAAGTCAGGGATACCCACGGGTCAATTTTTCTCTATAAATACTCCTTTCGAGAAACTTTAAAATATATATTTTTTGGGACTCCAAAGGAGCAAAGAGAATTGTATAACATTGAATACACCTTTCCGAGAATGAATAAAAAAACTTGTTTTGATTCCACTCTTGGATCTGATGAGGACTAATGTGTTAAAACTATGAATAGTTTGTCTTATGTGTTTTATATATTTATGATTAATTAATCTACGTTTTCTACTTATATCATTTATACATTTCAGCTCACTAAGTGTGTTAATGATGTTAGGTTGTTTACTTAGGAGATGTTAGAAACTTCACTACAAACATTTATCTTATCTTTGAGACTGCTTAAGGAGGTGAAGGGTGCTCTAACCATAAAGAACTATTTCTTCTGTGGTTTGAAAAACTTTTACAAGCATGACCCTAATGATGTGCTACTAACAACATTTCCTTTGGCTGCATGCTTTAACTCATATTGCTACTTGTAGTGTTTTATGTTCATTGAGACTCATCAACCATTTGTTTTGTACCATCTGAATAATAATGTGTTCATAGGTCTCTAGGGCTCGTTTGTGTCCGAGAAAAAGGAGTATTTAGCGGTAGTCAGACCCACACCCCAAACGGGATACCTATCACAAACGATTTAGAGTCTAATCGAGACTTTTTAGCAGGTAGATCCCTTACTGTTGGTCGGAAATTTATTCCCGTCAACACCCACCAATCGAAGTTTGCATCCATTGGTCCATAAGTAGAAACTAGAGCTCATTGAGAGTTCGTAAACCCAACTACTAAAAGATTATGGTGAGTAGCTTGAAGAGCCACCTCCATATCAAGAGGAAAGAGCCACTGCCACTTACCAAAGGGGTCTCCACTGTAAGCTGTAACCATGGGCTTCCATAAAAATATGCATAGAGAATATTAGCAAATTTGCTAGTAGTTGTTGGGAGCCATTGTTAAAGTGAAGGTTAAAATTTTTAGTTTTAAAGTGACATTCATTTCTAGAAGGCTGACACAATAATGAAAGAAGAGAAAAGACAAAATAAATATGAAAACCATGGATCACAAAGCAAGATAGAAGTAAATCGAGAAAAGAAATAAAAAGGAAGAGCCAAAGTATTTCAAAGAGCTCATAGAGGTCCTCGCCACAATCGAGGCATCCAAATGAAAATTAGATGAAGTATAATAATTCAAGGATGAATGGATCAGGATAGATTTGGTAACATTTCCAAAATTTACTGGTGAAAATTTAAATTTTTGGGAATTGTCAAAATGAAAACTTTTCTTCGATGTAAGATTTGATTGAGTATCGGTCTAATAAACCATATGATGAAGTATGTGATGAATTAGTATTAGATCTTATAAAACATGCATTGGATGATAATTCATTGTGCAAGGTAGAAAAATCTACATCTTCCTAGGAAGTTCGAAAGACCTTGGAAGTAGAATTCGGTATAAAGGAAAGTAACATAAAGCAGCAAATTATGTTACAGTTTGTTGAAGAATCAATATAAAGTCAATTACAGGTCTGAGAGTAAATGAACAAGACTCTAGGAGGAAAAAAGAGCTTGGAGAACCCCACTCAAATGTGGATGATGGATTTAAATAATATTAAATTGAAACCCATCATGTAGGCATGCATATGGATGAAGAAGACACAAAAAATATTGCAGAGTGAGAAGTTGACGCCTCTACGTGTGAATTAGAGAAAGAACATATAGATGCTTAAGAACCTCACTGTAACATGGATGGTGAAAATGATGGTGAATCCCACTGTGATGAGAAACATGTGGACGGTGACTACAAAATGAGTTGTGAATTGATGAATCCAAAAATTGACCCTCTTGATGATGGTGAAGCTTCCAATAAAGAAGTGAATAAAATGTGTGATCTATTTGGTATCATTGTAGTTGATGATGACCACATTGCATTAGAGTTGAGGCATTTAAGTTTGAGAAAAACAAAGATAATTTTTTATATGAAGTAATGGTTTTTAGATCTAAAAGTGCATCTCTCATGAATCTAAAAACAAATGATGAATTTGGTGAAGTTGAAATTGTTAATGAGCACATGCATGCTCAAATATCTCACTAGAGAGAGGATGAAATTTATGTTGATGAAATTTGTGGTCTCTTTTTGAAACAAGGACTGATTGTGGAAATACGGAAAGTGCCATGTTTGATGAAGAATTAAAGGTTGAAGCTACCACTATAGCAATAATTTATGAAGCAATAGTTAGAATTTCTCATGAAGTAGTGCGTGATCTAGCAACAATTGATGCTTAAGAAGAGGATAAATTGATTCATGAGTTTTTGATGAGAATATCCACTAACAACATAATAGTGGAAGATAGCCTCAATGCAGTTGAAGAGGCAGAGAAGAAAGAAGAAGCATAAAAATCTCTCATTGCAAAGCAATGAAGATGTTTTTAACATTGATTTTCAGTGTGCAAGTAGTCAGGACAACAATCCAGTTACAATTATAATTGAAAGAGAAGGTGAAGAAAAAAATGTATAAAATGGCATGGAAGTTTCTGAAGACAAAGAAGAAAGCAATGAAACAACCTTTCAATAATGGAGTCAAGAAGAGATCAAATTATACTATCAAGAAATATGACATAAAGAAAATCAGGGACATAGAAAATTTTAGGGGCAAATTTTCACCCTTGGGTGAAATTAAGGGGTTTTAATTTTTTATTGGGCAATTTTTTTGTATCATAGTATATTATCTCAAATCGCACCAAATTTATTTTATAAAAAAATTAGGTCTAGAGGTTATCCCACCTTATTTTAAGGGAGAGGGTAAAAAAAGTAAATTTATATTTCAAATCACCCCAAATTTATTTTATAAAAAAATTAGGTCTAGAGGTTAGGCCACCTTATTTTAAGGGAGAGGGTAAAAAAATTTATCCCTTGAAATTAGGAGTCACAACCTTTCATTCACCCCAATTTACAAGAATATGTATTTATGATAGTTATTTCACCCTTCCCATTTGGTGTAAAAAAGGTTTCTTTCTTTTAATCACTCGTATTTCATGCTATTGGGATTAATTTGGAGAAATGACCCTAATTTTTTGGAACAAATGGTACTAAAAAATTATTCACCTTTATTTAAAAATTCAAGAGTCTTGTTTTCATATATATTTAAAGAATTGAATAGTGTTTTTTTCATCTTCCAATTTTGTTGCATATGTTTAGTCACAATCATATCTAATGCACAAGGGTTTTGAATTAAGAAGTAAAGAATGGAGCACACAATGGTACAAGGTTGTTCGCAAAGTACTGTAATTTGAATGAAGAAGTCACGAACTAACACAATGGTACAAGTAAGTATGTGTATTTTTTTAGGTTGAAATTCCTCTTGCATGCTCTATCTTTTCCTTTTTTTTTCCAGTTTTGGGAACCATAATAATTTTTGCATAGAAATGAATTGGGTTTTCGTAATAAAATAAGTATCATTAAATATATGTGTCCATTATAGAACCTGAGAACCTCTTTCTCTTTTCCCTTCAATACTGAATTTTTGGTATATATAATTATAATTTTATGATATATAATTGTAATTTTATAATACTATTTAGATAATAGGGTTTTTTTTTTCAATCTCGTTAAAATAATTGATGTATGATTCTTTATTTTTAACTTAGACTCATCTTTAAGTCAAAATCTAGGAAAAAAATTAAAAATATTCATAAAATAAGCATCATTAATTATATGTTAAAATCTATGAAAAAATTAAAAATCTTCATAAAATAAGTATCATTAATTATATGTGTCCATTACAGAAGAACTGCGAACCTACTTCTCTTTTCCCTTCGATAATGAATTTTTGGTATTTATAATTATAATTTTATGATATATACTTGTCATTTTCAAATATTATTTAGATAATAGGTTTTTTATTTTTCAATCTCATTAAATTAATTGATGTTTGATTCTTGCTTTTTAACTTTGACTCATTGTAAAGTCAAAATATATGAAAAAATTAGTAAAATTTCATTTGAAAAAGATGATCCCCACATTACAAAATCAATACAACCCAAATTCCATAGTTTATTTTGTTACTTACCCTTTATTTTCAATGTACACTCTATGCAAATTACATTTCTATAAAGAAATGATAAAATAGTTGTTGTTATTTTAATATCAAGGTCCCTGCAACTTGAAAAACTCCATCAAAAAACTGTTTGCTAGAAGACACTCTACTAAAAAGGAAATTTCACTAAAATTGTTTAAATTTTATCCATTACTTTTCTACCAGGAATTGATAAAGTAGTTGTTATTCTTGGAATATTAAGGTGTTGGTTGTTCCAAAAACTGAGCTAGAACATAATTGAATGTATTCCTGAAGATATCTTATTAAAAAAAATTATCCAGCTATATTCAAAACCTATTTATTATTGAAATAAGGTTTCCCATCCATATTTTCAAGATTGAAACTAAAGAGGTTATATTAAAATGAGAATTTAAGAAAATGAATAATAAATTTGAAACAATTTACTTCAAATAAATTTCATTAACAAGATGAATATAAAGGAGATATTTTGAGAGATTCTATATGCAATCCACTTCACTAGATATGCAGTGCAATTTTATTTACTAGTTGTCCATAGACATCAATGACTATTAACATATTATTCATATATATGGTAGCAATGAAGAGGAGAGAGATTTAAAATTTTGAAGACATTAAAAAATTACACATGGTGTATATATATATACATATATAACCAATATATATCAGTCTTAGTTACAAATTTATTAGGTTTCCAGAGAGAAAAAAATCTCTTCTGTGCAAATTTTTTAGTCAATTTTTTCACTGTAAATTTTGAAAACATTGAATCCATTTTATACATTCAAAAATATAATTTAAACAAGGAAAATTTACACCTAGTATATATATATATATAAAGTTTCGAGAGGGATTAGATGTGTTGTGAACAAAAAATTTATTTAGAATTTTCACTGTAAATAAAAAATGTGGGGCTATAACATAAAAAATATGAATATAAATGTTATATTCTTACTCTCAACCATAAATAAAATATTTCAATGTCCATATAAACTGTTGTATCTTAAGAAATTTGTATTGAATAGAAGAAATTCTTGACCCTTTGGCAAGAAAAATGGGGGAGGAACCCCATTCAAAATCTTATAGGGAGTAGACATGAAATTATTTGCAAAATCAAACAACCCCTCCTCATTTTATTCCTCCCTTACTCAATCAGTCCAAAACACTACTGAATACCTCTTTTTATTTATATCCATGATGTTGAACCCCAAATGCAAGAATTCTTCCACATTTTGATATAAAAAGAGATAAATGATAAGAGAAGGGAACCTGAGTGACCTAGAGAGTGATAAACTCATGAGTTGAGTATTGACGACTTTCTACTAGTAAGAAGGGATATCTAACACTACTCTTGGCTTCATCATCAATGCAAATAGTCCCAATACTGGTTTATCAATAAAGATGTCATCCTCTTTTCCTAATATCTTTAATATACACCTCAGCAATGGCCAAACTTCTGCATCAAAGACTTCTATGGAGAACTCTTTACTATCTGGTGCAAATCGCTTCATGTATGGCCTTAGGAAGAAGGCGAACTGGGTGAATTCTTGTCCTGCAAGATTATCATAATGCGCTGCCAATGATTCATCAGTGAATTGAACATAAGATTCAGACTCTGGGTAACATAAGGCTTGATGAATTAACTGGGCCGAGACTTATAGAACATTCTCTCCTAGAAAATTCATTACAAAACATTTACCAGGATACATAACAGATACCAGCTAGCGCACAAACTTAGGAAAAGGATGAGTCCCAAGGATACATGCAGACATTACGCTTGACTTTTCCATGGTAGAGAAAATAGGAGATTATTTTTCAGTCAAACAGACCTGCTGATAAAATGGAAGGTGTTCTAGAGGGGAACTGGTATCTCAGATATCCCTCTCAGTGTCCATGAGGGGAATATGACTGGATGAGCTAGAAAGAGATGAACATTTAAGGAACCCATGATATTGCTCAGGGTGGTGAACAACGATGGAAAACACTGGTGCAATCAGGGTTAACAAATACAAAGGAATAAAATTTAACTTTTGAAAAGAAAAATAGGCTTAAATATATGGTGCGGGGTATTGAAATTAAATTTTGATTTGAATCACAAGACACCGTTAAATGATACCGTGACGTAGCTGAAATTTATCACCAACCAGAAACTTACGTCACTGCGGGAGGCCTTGGGGTATGGAGCACTCATCGGGGCCTTTCCCCTATAGTGAATCCAGACCGTCGATCAAGATCGGTCTTTTAGTCAATGTGGTCAACTGCGGAGGCACCTTCCCCATTAACCTGTGCGTTGAATGTGCTCATGGGTTGCCTTCTTTATCTTTTGATAAGAAAATCCTCGGATCCAACGCGATTACTTGCTCAAACATTAACCGAAGCATTAGGGCCCACCTTCGTGGATCCTTCAAAGTGTTGAACTTTAAATTCACAAAAAACATTACAACTTTAGTTAAAGCATGAGGAAGCTCTACTTTAACACATATTTTTTTTATATTTTTCCATTTTTTTGTATTTTCAAAAATTTAAAATAAAGGCTATTGAAAATGAGCCACAACATAAACTATCATAATCTTATATCAATTTCATAGAGAAATAAAGTAACTAAAAGTAATAGAAAAATGGTATACTTTTGAGTACAAAAAATTGTATAATTCTTATACTTTCTAAAAATATTTCAGTAAATGACTTAAATACAATTTTAAAAATATTTTACTACATGGCTCAAATACTGTTTTTTAATATGCATGTTGAATAATTTATTTCAATCTCAACTTCATGCATATGTATATGGAGAGAGTGAAAAATCATTTTAATGTTGATCATAAAAAAAAAATTCAATGTTGTAAGAGGAGTAGTTAAAAGTAAAAATGTTCAAGTAGATATGTAATTTATTTAATTTTTAATATCAAATTAAAATGCAACATTTAAAAAAAATATAATTAATAATAAAATATGGAATGTGACTCATAAATAAGATATTTTAATTTACAGGGTTAATTAATATTGAAATGTATTAAAATATATATTAATAATAGAAAAATAATTTAAATGTGGAAAATATAATCCATAGAAAAATATTTCAAGAAAAACATTTAAATGTGTATATATTTATATGCATAAAAAAAACAATATATGCAATATATCAAGCAATTGAAAAAAGTAATTGTCATGTCTAAATCATTTTAAGTAGTCTCATTGTGGCCCTTTTTTTTAAGAATATGTTTTGGTCAATTTTGTTTCAAATCAAGAAAATGTGTTCAAATTGCAAGTTTAAGCTATATGCTTTACAAAATCCAAGTTCTCTGGTAAATTTTGATGACATTGAATCCATTTTTTTACATTAAAAAATATAGTTTAAAAAATGAAAAATTACATGTGGTGTATGTGTTTTCATATATATAGATATATATAGAAAAAATCTAGAAGCCTTCAATGGAGGCTATGACCTAAAAAAAACATGAAATCCATGCTTCAATAATAATTTTATGTGGAGAGCTCTGAGTTTTTCGGTGTTTTATTCAGCTTCGCTACTGAGGCTTGCCTTTCTGCGGTGAGGTCCCTTGCGGAACTCACCTGTAATCCTCCTCGGAGCTGATCGGTGGGTGGGGTAGTATTTTCTGCACCTAGGTCAGGGTTCATACCCGCGTCTCAAGATCTCTCCATTTGACCCCGCATCCCTCAAGCATTTGCCTTCCATCTGCTCCCTCACATGCCAACATTCATATGATAGCCTTCGTATCACCATAAACGATGATGATTTAGACTTCACATATAGTCTGGAGACGAGACAAGTCTTGCGCGGACAATTTGATTTTATGAGACGGGCATCGCAGGCCATTATTTCTCCAAAGTAGGGCTCGCTAAACTTTGATATCACTATGTTTGCCTATTGCGATAATGATGGCCTGTCCATCACCCCTCTCCATGCTAATAAAGTAGTTTTTGCGAACGTCGATACTCAAACTTCTCCGATTCAGCTTGCACACAAACGAAAGGGTATTTGGAAAAAAAATCGACACAACAAAGCTGGTGGTTGGGGTTGACATACCATTTTATGATATACCATCCTACTTGGAAAAGGCTCTGGTTGGACGTTTCTACAAAGGAATGGCCACCAAAGAATCAATTCAATTATGGCTGGAAGAGAATTGGAAGCCTGTGTTGGGTTATGTAGCTATATTTCATAAACTATCCTGAGGGTGGCTTCTGTTTAAATTCATATGCAGTAATGATAGAATCAAATTAACTGAATGAGTGTGGAACTGGGGACCAACCGATTCAATCTTGCAAAATTGGGATATAAAATTTAATGTTGATCGATCGCCACAAAATCTACAAATTGTATGGGTTATTTTACCTGGCCTGCCTCAATTCTTTTGGTAGTAGCACATCCTCGAAGTTATAGGTAATAAGCTAGGTTCCTTCATTTCTCTTGAAGAAGACTGGGAAACAAAATTCGACAGGCGATGTGCCAAAATCCAAGTCGAGTTAGATGTGCGCGATGGCCTCTATGAAGGAATTGTTTTGGAGATGAATGGCAGCACTTGGACACAAAAATTAGACTATTGGAAGTTGCCTTCAGGTGTTTTTTGTGTCGTCAAGTCGGGCACTTAGCTCAAGATTTTTCTAAGCCAGATCGATCGTGTCCTTGATTCAAAAAGTTATGGAAGAAAAAAGAGCTCAACAAAATAGCCAATTCACATGTTCCTGACCATTTTTCAGCCCCTGTTGATGATATTGTGGCTAAACAGCTCCAGCCAGAATCTTCTGCACACAATGAATTATAGGTAGAGCAGAGGATGGGTGAGGAGGAGGCTTCCTCTTCTCCTAAAGGTACACCCTTTGGAGGTTCTTCTTCTCCCCTTATTTCCTCTATTTAGTCTTCTGTTAATGATAAGATGGATTGTGCTGATTTGGCTTCTTGCCCTCCTAAGTCTCCCCCTCCCGTGCTCCCTCTATCTGATGCTCCCTCGTCTTATTTTCCTTCCCTTAAGTCCTCCCCTCGGGCACCCATTTCTACGAAAGGCACGCGCCTCTCCCCAAGCCCCTACACTGCAAAACTATGCTCTCGGTCCTCTTCCCGTATTAGCCTTGATCAGTCAATTAAAGGTGGACTAGCAATGGATGTTTCTCCCAAGATCACTCTCGGGAGGAAATCGACGTTGTCAAAAGCACAAAATCAAGCTTCCTTGGATATAAATTCAGGCAAATAAAAAATGATCCAGCGGGCTCTTAGAGCAGGGAGTGCCCTAAATAAGGGCCTAAAATGATTATCCTCTCTTTCAACACAAGGGGTCTTGGGGGCGTCCCTTCCCAACTTTACCTCAAAAGGTTGTGTCAATATGTCCCACCTGATATTTTTTTCTCCAGGAGACAAAGGTGTGTGGTCTTCAAGCTCAAGGAATTCTATCTAAATGGATATGTAGTTGGTATTTTTACTCCGTGAATGCCTCAAGGTCAGTAGGGGGACTAATCATGGGAATCATCCCATACATCCCTGTCATTTCCTCGGATAAATCTTCATCGGTTATTAAGACAACCATTGTTGATCCTTTATCTGAAGGGTCCCTTTCCCTTTACAATGTATATGGGCCAAGTATTGATAAGCGCTCTTTTTGGGGGAATTTTTTTAATTCAGAGTTGGAGACCTCTAATGTCAAGATATTGGGAGGCGATTTCAATTTTACTCTATCTCTGGACGAAATTTGGGGGTCATTTGCTAGACCTGATCCTCTCACCCCTTTTTTAAATTCTTGCTGTGATAGAATCAGATTAGGCGATGTTCGAACAGCTAAATTAGAGCCTACATTGCACAATAATAGGAAAAATCAAGATGCCATTTCCAAAATACTAGATCGTTTCACAATTTCTGAAGCTTTATTAGATTCTCATCTTTGGGTGTAAGCACGTGTTGAATCAGGTGGCATCTCTGATCACAGGCCTATTATGTTATCTATGGATTATCCCGAATCTAAGCCCCCTCCTCCATTAAAATTCAATCCTGCATGGTTATTGGAGGATGATTATAAAGCTTTGGTGATATCCTCTTGGGCCCATTTGGTACCTTCTCAGTCCCGATCCTTCATGCAGATGTGGACTGACAATATTCAAAAAATCAAGAAGGTTACTAAGTCCTGGGCAGGGGCTTTTTAGGCAAAACAACAAGAACTCCTAAAATCCACTGAGGCTACTATCAGTGCGCTTTTTAAACATAAAATCTCATGTATTATGGATGAAACATAGATGAAGACCCTGAAAAACCTGGAGTTAAAGCGTCACGGGCTTCTAAAAAAGGAAGAACAATTATGGCGCCTAAAGAGCAGAGAAATTTGGATTTGAAAAGGGGACAATAATACAAAAAAATTTCACCATTTTTCAGCTCATAGAAGAAACCAAAACACCATTTTTGAAATAAAATCTGAGAGTGGTGAATTGGTTCGTTCTTTCGAAGAAAAATCCAAGGCAGGGGTCCAACACTTTAAGAAATTTTTCACTGCCCCTGAGGGGTGCCCCATCCAAGATATCCTTCAGGTGTTACAAATTTTCCCACGTATGATCACTGATGAAATGAATTCTGCTCTTACTAAAGAAGTGAATGAATCAGAACTCGAACTCATTCTTAAAAGTTTCCAGAAATGAAAAATTCCTTGCCTGGATGGTTTAATGATCGAATTTTTCCTTGCTTTCTATGAGTTACTAAAGGATGACTTATTATTAATAATTAAGGAGTCACAAAGATTTGGTAAAGTTCTAGGCTCAATAAACTCTACCTTCATTACATTAATACCAAAAAATTCAACGCCAAAGGATTTCGATGAGTTTTGACCTATATCCTGTTGCAATTTGATCTACAAGTTAATAGCCAAAATTATTGCTTAGAGGCTAAAACCTATCTTAAGTTGCATCATTTCTGAAGAATAATTTGGTTTCTTAGACAAAAGAAAAATCCATGATGTAGTATATTTGGCTTAGGAAGCTCTTCATTTTTTCCATTTGAGCAAAAAAAATTCCTTCTCTCTTAAAATGGATTTGACAAAAGCATACGATAGAGTAAATTGGACCTTCCTCAGGCTGTTACTTATTCAAATTGGAATGGTGTTGGAAATAGTAGAATGGATAATGGGATGTATTCAATCTGATTTATTTTCAGTTATTATTAATGGCTCCCCATCTGCTTTCTTTCGCTCATGTAGGGGCCTTAGAAGGGGTGCCCTCTCTCTCCCTTTCTGTTTTTGCTGATTGCTGATGCCCTGAGCTGATTATGTAAAAAGGCCATATGCTCTGGAAATCTAAAAGGAATCCATATTGCTGGATTGGAGTCGCTCTCACACATCCTTTTCATGGATGAATTCCTACTTTTGTGTAGTGCATCCATTGAGAATGCTAGAGTAGTGCGAGATATCCTCAGGTTCTTTCAAATAGCATCTGGGATGCAGATTAACATAAATAAGTCAGTTCTGGTTCATAATGCTTTTCCCGATAATATTCTATCCCATATAAATCTCTCCCTCCCCTTCCCTACTTGTGCTTGGGAGGTGGGATTTAAATATCTAGGATTCATTCTAAAACCAAACTCTTATTGTTTTAAGGATTGGTTATGGCTTTATCAGAAGGTTGAGAACCGTATCTCTCATTGGAAAAACCACTTTTCCTTTCTCGGGGAGGCCATTTGGCTCTTCTCAAATCCATGCTCCAAAGCATCCCTATGTACTAGGCCGCCATTGGTTCAATCCCTAAAGGATTCCTTCACAAAATTAGGAAGAAATGTTTTTCCTTCCTCTGGACTGCTAGAAAAAAAGCTGAATGGATCCCTCTGGTAAAATGGACAATGTTGGCCAGGCCTAAATATTTAGGGGGGTGGGGCATCAAGAACCTTCAAACTTTCTGTCTTTCCCATGCTGCAAAATCCCTTTGGAGGCTTTCGGAAAACACAGATTCTCTTTGGAACAGAGTCATGTGCGCAAAATATTTTCCTGGCCAATCTATCATTTCATGGTTTCGAAATCCAAACAAATCACACAAAAATGCTTCTATCAGATGGAAGGAAATCATATTAGAATTTCCTTTCATTGGTCAGTGGACTGCTTGGATTATCGAAAATGGAAAATTGGTTCGCATTGGGATATATCTGTGGGTTGGAGTGGGAGAAAATTACAAAATTTCAGAAAGCCTGCACTCTATCCTCTTAGAAAACACATCCATTCAATTAAGGACGCTGCTGAAGCCTTGCCTCAAGCCTGGGGAACTCCAGGATGGAAAAGCAGAAATTTTTTGGGCCTGCCACAAATTCTGGCAGCCGAATGGACCTCTTTCATTTCTTTGCTCGTAAACAATTTCATTCATTTAGAATTAGAGGTTGAGGATACGCTGGCCTGATCAAAAAATGTTTCAAATGGGTCTTACACAACAAAGCTCGGATATAAAGCAATGATGGAAGCCTCTTTTAACGTAGAAGTGTTGTTCTGGTCTAATCCCCTTTGGAAATCCCCGAAAGCCAAATTAGTCGTGTGGCTCACACTTAAAAATCGACTTCTATCCTGGGATAATTTACGATGATGGGGTTGGGAAGGCCCAAGTCGGTGCTACCTATGTGGAAGAACAGTAGAACTTATTTCTCACATTTTCTTCTCTTGCTCTCATGCAGATTCAGTTTGGAACCTTTCTTGGACATCAATCGCTACTCCTCTTATGTCCCCAGTAGACTATTTAGAAGAAAGGTTAAAAAAATGGTGGAAGGAGCCTGGTGTAAAATTCTATTCATATTTTACTGCTTTATTCTCTTATGGAATTTGGTGGGCTCGAAATATGGCTATTTTTAGTGACAAATTTATTCCTGAAGATTTGATTGCAACACTTATTTTGCAGTGGGCATCCGAGCACAAATTCATTCCAAAAACTCCCAAAATTCGATCAGTGGTGCCTCCAGAAATAAATTAGAATTATGCATGGGCTTTCTTCGATGGCGCTTTTCAAGGCTCTCCTCCTTTGACAGGAGCAGGGGCAGTCCTCCATGTTTCACTAGTTTCCAAATTTGACATTCTATTTGCTTTAGGCCATGGATCTAATAGCAAGGCTGAGCTAACTACACTATGGGTTGTTCTACATGTGGAAAAATCCAAAGATATTTCTTCATTACAATGTTTCAGAGATTCCAAAATGGTTATTGACTGGGCCATTCAAAGATCTCAAATTCATTCTCCTCATCTACAAGCCCTCCTCCGAAAAATTCGGCGTTTATCTCAAGGCTATCATTTCCTCTCTTTCAAACATGTGTACTGGGAATTAAATTCGGAAGCAGATGGTCTATCAAAGTCGGCTCTCACCCTCCCTCCAGGCACAATGAAAATTATGGATACTTCTGCTAACTTGGAAGAAATCCATTTGGTTTAAAATATATAGAGGAGCTCATCTAGCCTTTTAGATTTGCAACTCCAGAAATACATGAAATTTCAATGGGAGAAGCAGTTTATATGGAAGGGGAATCACACTCAAGCATACAATCCCTTATACTACAAGGTTTTAGTATTTTTGAATGATGTGATTAACATGCCTATTCGGGGAGTACAACAACTCGCTACCAATTTTCATTCATAGTGAAGATTTGGAAGCCATTCTACATCAAGGCTGGAGCTAATTTTTTTTAAGGAAAAAAGGAAGCAGGAAGATTTTTTGGATGTAAATCAGTAGGGATAATATTTGTATAGTTAAATAACCATCAATTCATAAAAAAACTCTTAAAAAGAGTACAAACGGCTCAAGGAGCAATGTAATAACCCCATTAAGGGGCCGGTATGTTATTTTTATCATAAAATAAAGATTTTTTTTCCACGGTAATAATAATAATAATCATAATAATAATAATAATAATATATATATATATATTAAAAATCTATTAGGTTTCTAGAGGGATTAAATCTGTTGTGTGAAAATGTTTTAGTCAAAATTTTCACTGTAAAAGAGGTTTTCCTTGTAGCTAAAAGCCTTGGAGCTACACGAATTTCTTTCTCCCTTGAAAAAATCATATACTCCCTTTGCGAGATTGAAATCATGTACGTGTACAACGATTTGATCATGTGTGAACATATTTTTTGTTAGTAACAAGTATTGTAGTTAAGTTTCTAGTTAAAGAATTGATCCTCATATCCCACGGATGAAAACATACATGCAAACGAAAAGGAGCATCACGATTTATCTTAATAAGAATTTTAGGTTATGTACATATGTACTTTTATCTAAAATTCTCAAGAATCACTTCCATAAAACAAAATATTCATGGATAGCCTATTTTTCAAAACCATGGATCATAGAGGAACTATGCCTTTTGGAATTTTTCCTTATACAATTATATTTTATATCTAAATTTTTGTTAAATTAATTTTAATCAAAAAAATTATTGGAAATAACCAATATTTATTTTACATGAACATAACAAGTGAGTTCTTATTTTATTCAAAAAATATTACAAGGTGAATGAGTATGATTAAGTAGGGTGCAAAATATATACCTCTTTTGTGCATAACATTAGCAAAGAAATATTATGTTCCATAACATTAACAAAGAAATCATATGTTCCATCCATAATTAATTATTCCCTAATGGTATCCTATAACCATAATATTGATTCACATAGCATATTCATCGCAAGCTATAACACTATGTATGTTTACTGGCACACTCACATACAAAAATAAATAGTGGTAACGATACTTAGCAAAAATGTTGTAGCATCATATAAAATTATATTTACAAGAATTACATTGGCACATATGAAATTAATTTACCATTATGAAGAAATAGTAAACATGTAGCAATAGTCAACATTGAAATAGTAAAATACTCCAACAAAGTGCATCAAGGATAAACAAACCAAAGGAAGAACTTATCTAGTTGAAAGTTGAAGCACAAACGTTGAATTAGGTAGAGAAATGTTCCACCCAACAATAGACTCTATTGCACTAATTATTTTTATAATAGGGCACCCTAGTTGAAGCTATGATATCGCTAAGGAAAATTAGAACATTTTAATGGAAATCATTCTTAGGATAAAAAATTACCTATCCCATTGTCTCATTGCTATTTTTTTTTCTTGGAACAACACGACTATTTTGGTGACATGCATTTCTTTCCTTACATAGCTTAAGGAGAATACCTTACTTATCTACTAAATAGTCTCTCAAAAGTCTCTAAGCTCTCACTCTATGTGTGCATAGAGGGTCTAGATATTATCCATTAACTCCAACAACATTTACTTAGTTCTTGACATTTTTCATGTTTTAAAGGCTTCCTTGCTTGGTTGTTCAACCCACACTATGGTTTACTCCTTAGCTTCTATCCATGGATTCTCCATCACATAGCTTAATATCTTTCTTGGATCCCTTTCCAACCCTATTTTTGAATCTCTCTATGTTCTCCCTCTCTAGAATTCACTTATTTTCACAGAAATTATCTTTTAACAATTTGAATCTCTTCCTTATCTATTTTTCAGAATCTATACATATTTATGTAGTTCTCATCACATGAATTAAAAATTTCCTCTATAATTCCTTAATCTCCCTCCTAGTAGGAACCAATACCTCTACAACTACTTTCATGGATGCTAGCATCAACCAAGAGAGAATGAATTTTCCTCTCCCTCTATTTATTTCTCTCTTATAACTTAGTTCTATTACATTTGATTTTCCTTCTCTATTATGTATAACCTCATGCATCTCTCTTCAATGTTCTTTGCATGAGTTCATAATGGTCATACACCATTCATGTGAATAAATAATGACCTCCACTATTCACCTTAGAACAAAAAATGATAATGTAATTTAGGTGAGCATTATATTGGACTACGTTGCTTGTCTTAGTACAAGAATGGCCAGTAATGAATCATCCCTTCTTCCCTACAACTATTAACATACATGCCTCTAAGAATGCATGAACCATTTCCTCCATACAATCAATCTCCTACATCCAATCATGAGTTTTTTCCCTCCCCATAAATCACATATGTGGGGGGTATAATGATGAATGAATGAATAAAAAAAATCACATTGTCCCCAACACCCCGCGAGACCTCATTACCCCCCTTATTGTGGGGACATGATTTTTTTCGAAGAAAATGTGAGAAAATCTTGGTTTTACCACTTCTCTCACAATTCCCATGATGAAGGTACTTATCCAGTTGATTTCATAATTATGGAAGGTGTACATATCCACAACCACCACATGAATTCAATGTTTGGTAGTTAAGGTTTATATATTTTTAGTAAGGAACTTGGTAATGAAGGAAATGAAGTAAAGTTTGGAAAAATGGAAAACTAAGGATTTTTTGGCAATTATAACCCCCTAGTAACCTCTCAGCTTTCCCATTTCTTGCTATCATAACCCCCTTTTTTTATGTGCACCTACCTCATGTATCTCTATTATTTTATTAAATTCAAGAAAAATAATATTAAGATTATTCAAATCACCATGAAATTTCTTCGTCACGGTGTAAATAAAAAATGGTAATTAAAATATCCATGCCAAAAAAAATCAAACATTTAATCATAATTAAGTATATTTAATCAATGGGATTCATCTTATCCATGACAATTATCAAGAAGCACTTATATTATGCACAATATTTCTCAATTACATGATGTAAGCATTGATTAAAAGACATGTATGTATTTTTTTATTTAATACTTATCTTTATGGATATGCATCTATCCCATATAATGGATTCCATAGGAAATAATTAATTTCATTATCCTTTCTAACACACACACAAGATTATAGCCACCATCCCACATGAACTTATAAGTTTCCTCCTCCTTGATACACTCACCCTCTAGGATTATATGTCCCCTTGTCTACTAAACAATCCCTTAGGTGATTTATTTTGTCATGTATTTCTCATGTAAGGAGAGCACCAACTTATTACTATACATCCACTAGTAGCATATAACTTCTTGAAATCATAGGGTTCCATTTTCATAACAATTACCTTCCTTAAGGGATTTTGATCTTCAATAACCATCATCTATCATGTATCATACACATATAGTTACAATATATATATTAATAATAATAAAACTTAGAAATTCCAAGTCTAATTCATAAATAATATCATATTTCATAAGTATGGGATTCCTTCTCATGGTGTTTGGCTCTTGTGTGGTGTAGTACCTAATATTTCTTATAGAATTACACTCATTTTCATATTTGAGACCATTCCACCTACATCCTAATTTTTTTAATCAACCAAATAAAAGTGATTATCTATTCCTATATTCCTTTCTTTCAACATTTGCTACCATCAATGACGTGTTCTCAGAATAATATTAAAAACCTAATAATTCAATCATTTTTAATTGTTTATCATACTCAATTAAATGGAACTATGTTTCAATATACATGTGTTACTTAGCATACCTACCATTACAAGATGAAACTAAATATTTATTCCAATAAACCGATGTGTCGATATTCATTATCAAATCTACTCAATCCATCTGTGTCTTTTGATTTCAAAATCCTACATTTCTATATCATGTATTCCACCATCATCAATTGGAAGGTCTAACCAGCACCTCAACACCTCATCTAGTTGCCCCCCATATGTAACTTGAAAATACTACAAGGAAATTCCCTTATCTACTATATATTGCCTTATGAATCCTCTCCTTTATAGGTGCTCCTCACTATTTTCAAGAAGGTTATGGTGTACAATGCCATTATAAACAGGGAGACAAGTGGAGATTTTTGTAGTACTATATCCTTCCATATCCATAAAAAATATGGTCTCACACATAGCTCTATTAAAATTCACTATCATGTGTTATACAAATTCATAACATGATTTTGTTACCCATTCACCCATCATAAGTGAATCCATCATGAGATACTAATTCATGGTTGAATCCAAAGGATTATAAAAATCTTGCCATACCAAAATATTCTTCATTCATCATAGCCCACCTAGGTATCATTAGCATACATGCATTCAATCATAAAAAATAAATGAATATATAAAGTATGCCTAAAGGAATTCTTACTCCAATCATTACAAGTCATATATATTGGCATGATTAATTTTCATATTTGGATAGTTTCCTTCAGGATTCCTGATGTTGATCATTTTATATCTTGTGGGAACTCACATGATCCCTTAATCAATCTCTTGACAATAATCCTATGTTCTTTATTCTTTTCACAAGGTTTTATATCATAGGCCACTTTATCATCAACATTTTCAACCATCATTGCGATTTTTTTATAGAATAAACTGTGTGTCAATTTTGAAATGTCTGACGTTTCGAGTGGAGACTCTACCCATCATCGAGGAAAAAGAAAGAAATAAAATATGAAGTGGGTTTAGTAATGAAAAGATAGTATAAAGGTAACAAAAAGGAGTTAACCATGAAATAATAAAATGGGTTCCAAGGAATGGAAAAGATATTTAAATGGTATAAAGAATAAAATATACCTTAGGAGAAATTTGAGGCATAAATTATTAAGAAGCCAACAAAGACAAATATTTATAAACTAATTAAAGGATTCAAAAAAATATTAAAATATTATTATTATTATTATTTAAATTCAATGTATTTTGGATTCATCATAATTGTTTCAACAAGCCATGCACTTTGTTGAAACAATGTGGAAACAATTTCATGTTTTGGAGAATCCTATAGAATATGGTGTGATAACAAGATTATGGAATATTTTAGATGCTAGCTAATAATTGCAAGAAAATATATCATAATATTTCAAATTAGAATATTTGTGTCAAACTATGATTTTGTGATCAGTAGAGGATGAGAGGATGTTTAATGCACTATCATTTTTGAAGTAGAATTTGAGGAACAAACTTGATAAACATATGGATATATGTCTAAAATTATATGTAACAAAGAATGACATTAACAATTTTCCATATGAACGAGCACTAGTTCTTTGGCAATCATATTCTCATAGAAGGGGCGATGACAATACAACAAACGTCTCTAATAAAATTGATGTGGAACATGATATTTTGGAGGATCAAAATTACAGTTCATGTGAAAAACATTGTGTTCAGAATGAAGCAAATGAGGACCAAATTGAGAAGTGGAAAATTGATATACCACAATATTTTATCTATTCCAATATATATGAAGTCCCTATGGACACTTATTTTTGTATACATGTTCCGTAGGTTGTGTAAGAAAATTTGAATGGAATAGTATACATGAGGTGATTCCTTTTATTTGATTAAATTTGTTGTTACTCTATTTTTGGTGCAGGTTCTAAATTATTTATCACAACAACATTAGTAATATTATATGCCAATTTGACATTGGATTTGAGGTAATAATATTTTATATACTATCTATTCTTTATTGTAACATTGAAGCCATATTTCCTTGCTGTAATTTTTTTGAACATTGATGTCTTGATAATTAACTATTACTTTATCCCTTTCTTGTATGTGATAGAAAATGAAGCAATAATTTTATGAGGTGAGGATCTATACTTTTACATAGGTAGTGTCCTTGTATTAAAGGAAAAATAAGTACTTTAATGAGGCTTTACTAACCAAGAATGGACTCATTTCAATTAGATGAGTTTTTTTTTTTTTTTGTAGCTCTAATATCTTGGTCACTCTTAATGGTTTGTTTGTTTGTTGCATTTGGATCATTTTTCCAAGTTTGAAAATTTTGGGTTAAAAAATATGATCTCTTAAGTTCTTCTAGTTTTAATTTGATGTTTAATTGATTTAAGGGGTTCAGTTAAAGTTAAAGATTTTTGTTGAGTAAAAATATTTTTTGTTTGTTTTTTTGTCATGTTCATTTGAGAATGATATGGTATTAGGAATAATATGACTTAACTTATTATCTAGGAATTCAATGTGTTTTCCATAATTATTATTATTTTCTTTATATATTTTATTATTGAAGGATATGTTTTATTTTATTTTTATTTTTATTTCCTCTCACCTTGTGGTGTCACAAAAGAATCTTCACCTTTTGTATGGTAGACTTATATTTAGTGAAAAAATTGCCAATGTTTAACACAATTTTATAATTTAGTGAAAGATTCACCAAAAAATTATATATGTATATTATATTAATGAAAAAATATTCTATCCCCGGATGCGGGTGACACGCCCCGATCGTGTGAGGAAAGATCCTCCCATGCTCAGGATGATGATGCCCTGCAACGCCAGCTCTATCTTGATGCAGACACTCAATTCATCAATCATTCATAACGATGTTTTGTCGCACCTAACCTCTTGCCACACTTTGTATCACATGAAGTCACACTTGGATTGTCCCTCATCGCATCTATGAGCCTGCCACAACCCCTCACCGCATTTGCGCTCGTGCCACAGGTCTTCAAAAGGCACTGAAGCTCCCCATTCCTCCATCTCTCTGCTACTCCAACCAGACTCTAGAGCCATTTCTGTTATCCCCCTCGCCATCACGCTACTTCTCCAACTTCCCTGGGCGCTCCCCCTGCTGCACGCTCCCTTGGCGTGCACCCCTTTTCGCGCGCCCTCCAGCATCCTGGTCCTCCCATTAAGATCCTCCTTGTTGTGCACCCCCTGCTACGAGCCCCCCCCCAATCTCTACACATCCTTGCTTAAAGCCCCTCCTCCCTGGCCTCTCCCCACTACACGCTATTTGTGGCGAGCTCCCTCGCTGTGTGCCCCCTGTTGTGCGACCCGCTGTTGCCCCCCCCCCCCCCCCTGTTGCGCACCTCTGCTGCACATGCTCCAACTACACATCTCCTTGCTATGGGCCCTGCTTCCCTACCTCTACTCATTATCTTCTCCATGGCCCCGCAACAACGTCAAAAGGCCATCATGGGCAGCCAAAGAGGTGCATTCTCGGGTAGCTATCACCACGGACAAGATCAATGTCTAGAATCCATTGAAGGTTCCTCTTTAGTCAGGGAAGATAAGGAGGCTACTTAAATTCCTGATAGCATCCAGGAGGAGATTGTCTTAACTCCAGAGAAACCGAGGGGTAGAAGAGGCCCCAGGAAGTCTACCATAGCGCACTTTGAGTTTCACGAGCCAACAGAGGAGGAGACACACATTGTGATTATGGATTTGGATGAAGTTTGGACCAGAGTTCTAGATGCAGAGTGCCCTGTTGCTCCAATCATCCGCGCAACCCCCTCGAATCTCCTGCGCGAGCCAATAGCTGAGGAGGAGGCCATTTCGCGTGAATATGGATGCCTCATCAAGGAGGAGGAGCCCATAATAGAGGATGATGAAGTAAAACCATAAATGTGTGGTAGCTTGGTTCATATTTCTTTTTTTTCAACTCAAGACATACTATAGCTATTTTGTTTTTATATGTGTTACGGATCATTTTGTAAAACATGGATGTTTGACTCTATTAAGGGTTTGGTTTCCTCCTAGGAGGCAGCCCCAAACTTGCTTTATTTTGAAAGCTACTAAGGTTGGGATTGGCTAAGCACTACTTGCCATCTTAGCCCAATGCCTATGTAAAGTTTCTTTTATGATTTAATATAGCTTAGCCTAACTTACAAAAAAAAAATAGCCTATACATTTTTCTATATACCATGGGCATTCAGCCATTTTTTATACATATAAATTTTGGGGGATTCTTAAAATTTTCCCTGATCAAGAATATGAAGCGGAATAAGGATGGAAAATTTCATAATTTGAAGAAGAAGAGTTGCGGCAGTATTCAATGAGTCAAGAAATATTTCAAGAGGAAGCTATAGAAGATAGGCTCTGAAAGCCTAAATTATTTTTAAGAACAAATAAAAAAGAAGCCAAAGGAAAATTGCAATAGTAGCAAGTGAAGAAATATGGAGATTACATCAAGAAAGTGCAACTGAAAATGAAGTAGTTTCAAGGGTATAGAATATGTAAGAAATGAAAAAGAAAAAACTACACTGTAAAATTTTTTTTGACTCATTTTTTTATTGCAAGCATATCATCCATAGTTGAGTCACGATTAAGTTAAGTTTGAGTCATATGGTTGTAATTAAGGGGGAGTTTTAGAAACAGTAGTTACTCTTGTATGCATGCAATGCATGAAGAGTAGAGTTAAGTTAAGAAAAGGAATTCGAGGCTATATTAGAAGTCGAGTGAGCCAGGGTTAGAAGGTTAATGCTTTGTCTAGAAAAGTTAAGTCAAGAAAAAGAAAAATGTTGAGTTAAGATAAAGGAAAGTTAGAAAAGTTTAGTTAAACTATGAAGTCTTAGTTTCCATGAGGAAAGTAAAGGTAGAGTTTGCATGGTTCCATATTTGAAAAGTTTGGTGTTTATATACCTGTGGTTGGGCCATTATAATGTGAAGCAATAAGAGAGAATAGCCGTATCTCGATGGATGTATATGAGATAATAAATAATGAATATAAATTATTTATTCAAGCATAAGCTTGTGTATTTTTATATCTTGTGTTCACATGCTTATCTTTGCCTCTGACTAACAAGAACTTATCAACCTACACTTTTTCATTCAAGAAAATTGTGTCATGAATTATGAAATGACCCATCCAATCATGCTAGACATTAGGTTATTGCACAATATCCAAACTCATATAAACTTATGAATTTACCCTCTAACTCCTTGACCAACTCTTCATCTCACCTTAGCACTTATAATCAAAATGGTACTTGGTAAAATTCTTGTTGCCTTAGCCAAATATCTTTTCACATTTACAAGCAATCGTTCCAAATTGGGAAGGTTGAATCCTTCCATTTTGAATGGGTCAATGTTTTTTATCACATACTTTTCCCAAAATATATTTTGGCCCAACCCGTCTCAATAGTCATTTGTGCTCCTTTGTACTCATCTGACTCATGCATTATCCTGACATGTCCACTCTAGCTAATTCAACTCATTCTAATGGGTGCATTTGTACATGCTTGCATGCTACTCTCATCTATTCATCCCATGTGCTACCCATTACCCTTGTCTTCAGGCTATACTTTTTCAATCATCTTATGTGAGGCCCTTGATGGTTCGCGTGCCATAAAAAGGAAAAAAAATGTTTAAGCATTGTGCTTGTTACCATTTTATCATATGTTTATTTCTCTCATTTACCTAATATGATTATTCTCAGTGTTTTTCCTGTCAGGCCAAGTTTGTAAATCTGAACCAAATTATGTTTTACATTAAGAGAGAATATGAATATATATAATGAGAGGACTATTATTGGGTTTCATCTACCAATGTATCTTCATCTACTAACTTCCTTTTATGTTTTTCTATTTACAATATTTACATAAGTTTTCCTAATCCAAAATATTAGATGTCAACATTCCTCCCGTTAATTTTAAGGGATGTTGGCAAGTCCAAGCATCATTCTGACTCTTTCAAACTTTTCCCTACTGAGTGCTTTGGTGAAGATGTCTTCAATGTGCTCATTTTAGAACAATGTTGTAGGTGGATTGTTTTGGAATCAACACAAGTCGAATTAAATGATATTTTGTATTGATGTGCTTCATTCAATCATGGAACTTTGGGTTCTTGGTCAAATTTTTTACAAAAGTGTTTTCAATAAAAAGAGGAGTTGAATGTACTTGTTTCTCCTACAAATCTTCCATAATTTTCCTGAGCCACAAAATTTCCTGTGTTGCTTCAATTGCTGCCACATATTATGTCTCAGTTGTGGAATGTTGGAAAATAACTGTTTTTGTGACCTACAAGAGTCAAATCCTGATCCAAGACTCATAATATAACCTGAAGTATATACTTAGGTTTCTTTATCTCCATCAAAGTCTAAATTAGAGTATCCAATCAAGCTAAAGTTACCCACTTGTGTATACTTGAGTCCAAAGTCTTGAGTTCCCTTCAAGTACTTTAGAACTATTTTTGTAGCAGACCAATGACCCTCACAAGGCTTTGGTAATATTTTTATTTTTCATTGGTGTTAAGATAGTATGGTGAGGATTTCATATAAACTATTATTATGTTATCGTATTTTGTAATTCTAAGCAGAAAACCATTGAATGATGCGAAAAACTAATTAAACCTAGCAGAACAATTGCTTATATATCAATCAAAAGTATAGTATGTTATATGAAAAAATTTATTTTTATTGTATTGTGTCCTTGATATAGCTAAGCTCACTTAATTGTTAGGTGGATGGCACATAGTTCAATTTTTAACTACAAATAATTTTGAGAGTCGAAAGGACATCATTAAGTTTACTTTGCAAATTGTTTCATGGTGTGAATATTAACTTATCTTTGTATTTTTCTATTACATCCTATAATGCCTTCCACGTTTTTCCACATAAGATAATGTATTAAAAGTTACAAGCTATGTTTTTGAATAATTTCAATCTCACTTTATGTTATTTATATTTCTTGGTTTCACAGTGGTATGAAGAATTAGAATGCTACCCATGCTCATATTTCCCATGCATTTCTTGCCACTGATTTTCCTACATAGTGCTATGAAGAGATCATGAATCCCCTCTCCTTGAGTTCTTATGTGTTTCCATGGCAAATTTGTAGCTTGTCATCCCTAAAAATCAAAGACCCTTGATGCTCATGACCATGTGACTCCATGACCCAACACCCAATGACCCATTGGGAAACTTCTTTCCTCTTTATCCCAACCCTCACTCACTTCTATCCCCTTAGCTCCAACACTCCCCACTTCCACGTAACCTCCCCACATGGGTTTTACTAGACATCTGATGGAAATTTTCTCACCTACTTGCCCTCCTCTTTGTAAGTCCTTATATTTATCTCTACCCATTTCCCCCTTATTTACATGCCTTCCCCTCCTATTTATATTTTCATTCCTTGCTATCCATTGAGGGTTTTCTTTCATATATTTACTAGCTCGTGGTATCCCATATTCCTTTAGTAGACAAAACCCTTCTATCATTTTATCATTTTTCCAATATAACCTCCATCCCATATTCTCTCACGAGCCCCATGTAAACCACCATATAATTCAAGGATAAGGATTTTGATGTGTACTCTAACCATGTTTGTTAAATAGTTGCACCCTTTTCTTGCTTTTGGTGTCTTGAGTTGACCTCCTCTAAATATGCCCTACTCTTTTTAAATTATTTGGAAGGCATCATTTGGCTACTAACAACATTTTACCGGAGATCCTTGACATATCCCTTGAAATTCTGATTCAACACCATGATCTAATTTGATTCTAATGAGTAGAAATATTTAGATTTCTTTGCCATATCTTCCTTCATGAAAAAACACTATACCATTGGTTATTAGAATCATGTGATTACTATCACTACAGGAAATGCATAATTGATCCGATAAACATGAATGGTTTTCATGTAGCATTAAGATGTTTGGTACCTTTGTGGGCATTTAGGTGACAATATTTTCCTAAATTAATACTTGTTTCATGTCTTTTTTTATACACATGCACTCCCCACCTAATGTCTATGAAATGGTGAGTTTAGGTGATACAACATGGTTGCATGCCCACCTCGAGAGTTATGAATGTTGTGAGATAGAAAAAAAGGGACTAACTATTCCAATGTTAAAGTATAGTTGGAACACTGATCATTCATTTTATCCTCCATTTCCTTTAAAATACCCAGTTGTTTGGGGCCCTAAGATGGAGGTATTAAAATTTTTTGACACAGATTGTGCATGTTTAGTCTTTATGGAGCCACTAAGGCAGACCTTTATCTCTTGTCTCGGGTTTTGGGAATGGGAAGCGATTAAAAAAGTGGATGATTATTATACTGACTTGGGAAAATTATATTACAATGATCAAACCCATGATGCTCTTATCGATGCTGATTAATGATCAAAATCAACTAAGAAAGCTCGAAGACATAAAAAATTATATCATCCATTTTTACAATACTGCCCCTTGGTTGTGCAAAGCATTGGAGCTACCACTAGCACATTTGGCCCAATTTTCGACGACCAAAATGTCTCTCTTGCGACACATAGGCGTTCCAAAAGAAACAATTTGAGGTGGGGAAAAACGTGGTTTCTCTTAACGTCACAGTTCTGACACTTCCGTTAAGTGTCGGAAGAGTGACACATTTTCTGACGTTTCCAGATGGTTGTCGCTCTTCCGACATTACCTACTAAGCGTCACTATACCGACGTTAGCAAGAGCATCACTATTCTGACGATACCCTATCGTCTCTATTCCGACGTTCCATAACCATTGCTATTCCAGCGTTTCTGAGGTTTTGAAACGTACGTCGTAAGTCCGACATTTGTGACGTTTAGTCACTCTACCGATGACTTGCAAAATTTGACGGAAGTCCAACGTCTTGTAGACTTCGTCGCAAGTCCGACGGTATGCAGAATTCATTGGTTTTTGTCTCTCTTCCGACATGGAAACTCTTTGTCTCTATTCCGACGTTTTTGACATTTTGAAAAGTGCGTCGTAAGTCCGACGTTTTTTACTGTTAGTCGCTCTACTGAGGGTTTTCAGAATTCGTTGGAAGTCCGATGTCTTGCAGACTTTGTTGCAAATTCGATGGTTGTAAGTGGATAGCAAGTGTTAGAATATCGTTGGGAAAAAAATTATATGGAAAAAAAATGGGTGCAGTCTTCCAACTCAAGGAATACCAATGATATCCGAGCATCTCCCCTTATTTTAATTCCAATAGTAGATTCAATTTGTTCTTTCATGGTGTTTCGAAGGGAAATCCAGATCTCTCACACTTGAGGGGGATAATTTAAGAACATTTGCGAATTTGGTTCTAAAATTTAGTTTAAAAAATGGTACAATTAGTTTTAACCATTGTGCTTTTGGACTTAGAAAAGCATTGTATATTATGTTTTTCCAACGTTCCAAACAATATCTCTGCACATCATCAAGGAAAGAAAGAATCATACATTGGTAAACCCAAAATATTTTTCCTACAATAAACCAACAGAAAACATGGATAAATCTTATGGTGGTTTTTGCGAGACATGATATTGAATAATGCATTGAATACAAGGATAAGGAGAGAAATATTAGCATAAAAAATAAAATCAATGATTTACAGTTGAAAGACATCAGAAATTGATAATGGCAGTGATGTAATATAAATGGAAACAACTAACAATCAATTCATTAATGGAAGAAATAAGATGACAATTAAGGTCCCTGTATATTGTTCTTGTTAATCTCTAAATTTTGTGTAGTAATCTCATATGCCAGTCCTCAATGAACTCCCTCATACTCTTATTCTTAAACAAAAACAAGAATTTTTCCCTTTGCCTCTATTGCATCATTTCACTTGAACAATATAATAGAATACATAATCAACATATGGTAAGGTGAAGAAGTCATGCATGATTAACTAATTGAGCAGCAGATGATACCAGAGAGAAGAGATATTATGAATTAAACTAGTAACAATCTCGTAAGGACGGCCCCAAATTAGAAAGCAAAGTGTCTCTAAAGCTCTTAGCAGCATCAAAAATTTCATTGATTCTTCAAGGCAAACAACATGCTTCTCTATTGCCCCTGACCCATCATAGTTCACACAGGATAAGAACAACAAAAGGGACTTGGTTAGAGCTAGCCTTGAGTTTTCTTTAACAAAGTTGATCATTAGTAATTACTATTCAAAATATAGTGTTATCCCTTCCAAAGACCTTTGAAATTAGATAAGGAAATATTCTGTAGTGGATAAAGAATGACCATCAAATCAAAAAATTAAATCTCACATCGTGGAAAGAGGAATTACTCCTGTCCACAAATAGAAAGAGCGATTGACTAGTTGGAAGAAGTTTTCTTTGGTTTTTCCCTTTGACATTTTCTTCCTCGCTGGATCAACCTTTGAATGTATTCTTATATGTGAACCATTTGATTCATTGGTTAGTTAGAGATGCCTTCAAGAGGTCTCTAAAGCTCTGGAATTTGTTTGAAGGTAGGCACAATGGCTTGTTCAAATTTGATCTCCACGTACTTGGCAGAGATGAATCTCTCCCACATATTAGCCTAGCCCATGGAAGCAAACCCTTAAAATGGTGAAAACCTATGGTTTCCCTAATCAAACCTGCAAAATAGTTCCCATGATGCAAGGATTTTTTCCAATAGTTAGCTTGTATTTTCCTTGACAACCCTATGTCATTCCCTTTTCTATAAGCACCCTTCATTCGTGTTGTTGTCGACAACTTCTCAATATCTCTCAAGTGTTGAATCTAGGTTGATATTTGTGCCATAAATCTCCCTAATCTCCTTCTCAAGCTCTTGGGTTGCTTAAGCCCATTTTCCCTTCCATGTTCCAACCCTCTACCATCTAGAAGTTTTCCTCACCGGCTCTCTCTAGAGTCTATGTGTTTGGTTTTTGTCCTCTGTTGAATCAATTGCTTTGTATCTAGGATTTCCTAGCCCCATACCTAGTGTTTCCTTGGGTTTTATTCAATCACACCTAAAGGGAAGTTACCAACACAACCTCATGACTCAGAGCACACTTGATCTTACATTTTTGGTATTACCACTTTTGGTTAATTGCATGGTTGAACTTATAGAGTAGAAAATGCTTCATTTCATAATGCAATTTCCAAGAGTTATGTAAGAAGAGCTACATTTTGGGGCATTGTGGGAGGCTCAACTTTTATGGCTCCTCACACAAGTGATTTGAATCTTCTTAGCCTATGTGGCATCTTTCTTTCCTTTCTTCTTCTCCTTTCGCTTTCTTAGCTTAAACACATTGTCTAATTAAGGGTTAAACTTGATTTACTTTCTAGTTCTAGTTCTTACAAAACCTTTGGAAACCTAAATGAATTAATTTGATAATCAACTACATCCCCAGGTTAACATTAACTTAGATTTAATCTTAATTGGTTAAAACTAATTTTACAATGGTTAATTCTTGAATCTCTATCACAATCAAGAGAATGAGAAAACACATCTAAGATTGTACCAGCAACTGCCTAAAACAAAAATATTAGCTTCTCATCAAGGACTTCTCTTAGTCATGCACACACATAAAAAATATTCTCTCTCAATTCCTTTGCAGACTAATAGCTAAAACAAAAAATTATGAACCCATGATTCTTTTAATAAATCATACCAGAAAGACTTCAAAAATCAAGTTTAATGCTTCTATTATAAACAATTTATTGAGATTCAAGAAGGGGAAAGGTGAGTCTTCTCAAGGGACTGCAATATAGCATCAGAAATGGATTTTTAGAGCTCGAGACAACTGTGTAGACTGCAGAACAATGGTGTAGTCGAACAATCTGAACTGCACATATATGCCTTTGGTTGCTTGAGTGCCAAGAAAGACTATTTTTTCTATTTTCTTGTCCAAAAGTTGGATTTGAAAGAATTATGACGTGTTTCAAGTTTTGGATGGAAATTTTGAGATGGATATATTTTTGAACTTGAAGCACAAAGAGGGCTATCCACATGGATTTTAAGACCTGGGAAGGAGCAGGACTAATCAAGATCAAACAATGTGAAAAATATAAGAAATGGGTTTAAGTGTAAAAATTGATCATCTTCAGGATTTCAAGACGTAAGTTAATCCATTTGGGAGCACTCAATCTAGGATATATAGCCCACATAATCCTATAGGAAAAAAAAATTATGATATTCAAGGTGATTTGGAAAATCTATCATTAAGCAGATGTATGACTCCACAGGATAAACACCTTATATAATGATATATCCTAAATATAACATCACCATTGAAACAAGGTATGCACTAGAAGAGATGATTGTAGTACACTACATGGCTTCCTCTACTATTAACTAAAATTAAATATCTAATCTATCTTTAACTAGCTATTGCATTACCCTACAACAATGTACACCAGAATATAAAGGGTTTGCATTTGAGCAAGACAAGCATGCAATTAGGACTAAGGAGCCAAAAACAACCCCATAGCAACCAACTACAACTGTTTCCTTTTGACAACTAATGTCTCCTTGGAGCCCCTTCTATCCAAGAGAAATACTATAAAGTGGCAGTCACCCAATTCCTAAGACAAGCACTTGAACGAATACTCTTGATTCTTTGAAATTACTACTCTCGGCCTTGTGGTGGAATATTAAATCAACGAGAGATATTTTGGAATGATTTACATCTGTTTTGGCTCGTTAATCTTTCTTGAATTTGGCTCAATGATTTTTTTGTTTCAGGCAAGGATTTTTGGTAGGGCTTCAAATTCAAGGCTCGATTCCTGGCCCAATTTCCAACGAATTTCATGTATTTTTCCAATTGGGCCAATATGTCAGATGGTAGTGGGATTGTATGCATCCATGGAGTTTCAGGAATAGGAAAGACTAAACTATTTATGGAAAATAAAATACATATCTAATAATTATGTTCAGAAAAACAAGCAGAAAATAAAATACATCTTTATTGTTATTAGCTCACAAATTAGCATTACATACCAATTTTTCAAAAACACTTCAAATTTTTACAAAACCTGGAATACGTTCATTACAATCAACAACTTCAAAGTACTCTTCTTCAAAAGTATGTGATAGCTGTTGAAAAATGCAGCATCATTCCTATATTTGAGGAGCTAGACATCCTCTATACTGGGATGAGTGCAAGAGTATTTTTATATGAGAACATTGGGATTTAATTATAGGGGAAGGTCTATTGTTTCTGATCTATTTTAAGGGGCACATCATCATCAAAATCTTCATTTTCACCTAAGTTATGATCGCTTTCAAGAATTTTAATCCTTTGATTGAAGAGAACTTGGTCCATCCTATTATCGAACTCACTTCCAATTCGTCAAGTACTTTAGACATGGGATCACATTGTATGTCATATTGAAAAGGTCAAATCTCTCTTTGTGGAGTCCCTAATGAGATCTCTCTAGGGAACTTTTATGCATTTTTACCACTTTTATAGGTCTAAAAATTAGGACATCAACATACTCATCTACTTTCAGCCACTTATAAAAGGGTAATTCAAGGCATTATTGATATCTATCACTCTCTTTTGGTGTTATAATAGCTAAATTTTTAGAGGCTCGAGTTATTTTTTTCTTTCTGGTCTATGTTTTTCTGCAGCTCATTTTATTACATTAGATCAGTAAAATTAATAATTAACTCCTATCTTCATCTTAGACATCAATACTTAGCACTAGTCTACAAAAATCAATGTGTACTTGTATCAACCTAACCACATTCCCTTAAGAGGATCACTTCATACTTCTCAGTTGTTGCAACTATTTGGGGCAGCAAGCAACAATCAAAGATGTATCATTCTTCAAATTTCACCCTAAATAAAAGCCCTAAAGAGAAACACCTCATAATTCCATATTGTCCCACCTAACTGGGGAAAGAAGTGACAAGGAAAGATTTATGATTTTTCAAATTCTAGATGGATGTAAACACTTTGTAATGTAATGACAAGAAAAAATTTTAATTCTTTGAATTCTAGATGGATGCAATCACTTTGTAATGCCAAGTTAAGAACCTTCCTCTACTTATAATATCCTCTATTAGGGGCAACCTTCACACCTCTACCTTATTTCAACATTAACGAAGTTAGAAATCCCATTGGCCCATCCTATTTATCTTTCAAGTTTGAAGCGTAAGGCAAAAGACTAGACACTGTTATTATACAATAAGCTGAAACTTAAAATGAACTACAAGACAAAGATATTTATCATCAATGGGGAGGATGAACCCAATTCTAACAATCCTATCAGATATCCCTCTATCAAAGCAACATTCTAATGCAAACATCTCAAGTAATAGACAAACTAGTCTATGATTTTACCAGTCTACCAGTTGGTGCACAAAGCACCTTAGATTCATCTTGGAAGGAAAAATAGTAGAAAAAAGGTAGAGAGAATTGTAGGTAGATGGTGGTATTTGTCTGATTTTAGTTAATGCCTCTTAAGGGAAACATATTCTATCAGCCTATGATGCAATTGATATTTGTGGTCTAACTTTTAAAGACTCCTAACTATGAGCATTGAGAAGGCTATGCCTGAAATTCCTCTAAGGGAGTCAACACAAGAGGATTTTAAAGAGGGAAATGAAACCTACAACTATCATTTCATACTGCTACCTCTAAAGAAGTCCTATTTTTTTTCCTCAAAGGGAGGCCTCTATACGTTGCTATACCTGCATTCATTTAATACATGGTGCATGTGGGAAGGGTCATCAAATGTATACCCAATTATAAACCATTAAATAGGGTGATTACTCTTGTAGTACATACAAGAGAGGTATTATGATAGAAAAAAACCAATAACATGAAAATATTAATCTCATATCCAAGTGTTACACATAATTGACATTCCTATTATGATCTACCATCCATGAAGCTTTCCTTGTGAAATAAACATCAAAAGCACCATGGAAATGCCAAGTCACAAATGAATTAACATGTCCAAGAATCTTACCATATCAAGAATCTAACGTCTTTGTATTAGTGCTCTAGCTATCTTGCTGACACGTCCCCCCATCCCCACTGTTCTCGTCTCAAAAACCAGTACAACATAGATGTTCAGAAATTTGGCTAATGAAAATTGCTCACATTGAGACATGGGCTATTATACTGAGTAAGACACCTTATTTAAGATTTTGTTTTTTTCTATCAATATTATTGTTCATGAATCTTGGTAAACAGGTCTAAAATTATAATCATAACTAGCTAGTGAAAGTCGTCCTAATATATATATATATATATATATATATATATATATATATATATATATATATATATATATATATATATATATATATATATATATTGATGATGATTTCTAAATTTGCAGGTGTGTTCTAGCCATCATGCTCGCACATCCCCCCATCCCCACTGTTCTTGTCTCAAAAGGCAGTACAACATAGATGTTCACAAATTTGGCTTCTGAAAAATACCTGTAGTGAGAGATCTCATTACTTCAGGTAAATCTCATAATGTCTTCTATTAAATCCCAGTACTAATTCAACTACCAATGAATCAAAACATAGAAAACGGTGTGTACTTTGGGATGAATATATAGTTTGTAATTAGTTGACCCATATCTTCTCCATATGAATCCCCAAATACAATTGAAGGAATTTGAATGTAATGTATATCCAACCTAATGTTCACGTGATTTACTTGGAAATGAAAATCACATTGGCCTTCTTTGTAGTCATTGTCACCTTGGCAGCCTTTGTATTCACTGAATTTCACCCCTGCTTTGTCTGTTAAAAGCTGCAGGTTCCTGCTATTGTTGAGAACAATTAAGTCAAATTTTCCAATCATACTTCTGCAGTCATTATATGCTTCAATATTTAATGAACAAACAATGAGACGCTCAGAAGAACACTCTTAAATATATCTACTACTAAGTATCTCTGTACAGTTCTAATGAGCAACTTAATGACTGTTCATGTAAGAAATCTACATAATTCAAACAAGAGTCATGTTGGAGACACCTTTAACTAGGTGTAGATAAAACTCAGATAGATCAGAGAACCATTTAAAGACATACTCAGAAGGCTCATCTTGGCATCCTCTAGGGTAGCCAGGGCTATAAAATAATTCATGGGTAACCCAAGAAAACAATAGACATTGCATGCAAAAACCACTTATCACTGCGTGATTTTAACAAGCATTATAGAAGTGATGTCCAAATAAAAAACAGCAAGTTTGCACTCAATGTTAGTTCAGGTAAATTTGAAAACATCCTTTCTTAAAGCACACTACCAATTCAACTATGAATTAATGAAAAATCAGACGGAAATATGTACTTTATGATGAATATATAACTACTTAGAGTTTGTAATTATCTAACTGATATCTTTTCCAAATGAATCAATGCCATAAAATACAATTGAATTAATTTAGCTGTAATCACCTTGCCAGTCTTTGTTTTCTTCGAATTTTCACCCCTACTTTATTTTTCAAAAGCCACATAACTAGCCATTGATGGAATGGAACTAGGAAAACCTATAGACTCCTGCTGTTGTTTAGAAAAATTAAGTCAAATTTGCCCATCATATTTATGTCTGTCAATATATGCTTCAACATTTACTCAATAAGCAAGGACACAATGAGAAGACTGTTGTTAAATGCATCCTACTACTAAATATCACTAAATTATTCTAATAAACAAGACAACCAAGGATACTGTTCATGTTAGACTTCTACAAAATCCAAACAAGTGTCACCTTGGAAACACAGTTATCTAACTGAATTCTTCTAATAAACAAGACAACTAATTGAATTCTTCTAATAAATAAGGCACTTAACTGCCTGTCAAATTTAGGGACAACTCATATGGTCCAACTTGGCTTCCTCTAAGGTGACCATGTGGCTAATTAATTGGTAGCCTAAACAAACTACAGGAATCATATACAAGCATCATAGCTCATTCAAAGAACCTAGTTTTAATAGCCTTAAAGAAGTCATGTCTAAAGAAAAACGGTATGTTTGCACTGAATGCTAATTCAACTACTTCAAAAATATCTCCCAGTACAGATTCAACTATCAATCAATCAAAAAACAGACATTGATAAAAAAACAGACATTAATCAGTAGTTTGGGACGATATCACATGAATACTTGTTTCTAATTATCTAATCAATATCTTCTCCAAGTAAATCCACAACATAGCAGATAATTGAGTATTACAACCGAAATATTTGTATGCATATTCATTGCTGAATATATTTACTTGGAAGTGTATGTTACCTTGGAATTCTTCGATAATTTTGAAGTTTCACCCCTGTTTTTTTTGTCAAAAGTCTCATACTTATCTGCTAATGATGGGAAGGGACTAGCTGCATGTGAAGGTCCCTGCGATTATTGAGAAGGATTCGATCAAATTTGTCCATCGTACTTACATGCTAATATATGCTTCAATACTTGCTCAAAAAACAAAGATACATAAACGATGACTCCATCACTGGAACATGTAATTTACCTTCATCTTTGGATTATTTGTAACTTTAATCTGCTCCTGTTTTTGGAAATATTTGTTATTACCACCGAAAGAGAAATCTGGACTCACAAAATTGCAAGAATCCTGCATCTTTCAAGGTCGAAAATTGAGAACAATGCTACATTCACTTATCTACAAATTTAGTGAATTTTCATACCTCATACTAATTGCAATAATGGAAAATATCACACCTCAGCAGCTTTCAATTTTTTTTGAGACTCTAGTATCCTTGGGTATTTTGAAGGTCACACCATTGGATTCAACTTCTAGGACTAGATTGCCTGCATCTTGATGTTCCTACATGCCAAGGTCAAGACAAATTTATGCCACATTTATTTTTAAGAAAATTTTGTCTATATTACACACATAGTAATATGCACAAGAGTAGCAAAGAATAAACAGTCATATTTCAACTAAAGCTGCAATAATATGAATATGTAGAAACAGAAACATTTTTGGCATTTATAATAGGAAAACTCATGCCAAAAATTACTCGTGATATTTTATTGGCATCTTCAGGAATATTTATCATCAGTTTTTTGGGGTAAAAATTGACATTTTTCAACTATTATAAAGTATATTTTATTGCCGAAATAAATTTTTGGGTTTTAACCCTAGGGGAAATCAATCGTTTTCCATTGTAAGTAGTTTCTAGATCATTGATAATAGAGAGGTAGATAACATTAAGGGGATCTTGGATAGAAACTGAAGGGATCAACACCCTGAATTTGTTATTAGAGGTATCAAGCTAGAGCTTGATTTTGAGTAAGAATAGAAAATCAAAGATGAGAGGGAAGTGTAATTGTCCATATTCTTAAATCGACCTCAGACATATAGCCTATTTCGGCCCTATTCTAACTTGATTTCACCTTTTTTTTAACTTGTGTGAACCCTAAATTATCCTGTAAAAACTTTTGGCACTCCAAACTGTGATCCAAGCCCTTGATTGTTTACAATAAAGCTCACAGTTAATTTGGTCCTCCATCTCATCAGCATTTTTTATTTCAAAGAGAAATTTTGGAGGAATTGATTTGGGAACCTTGTTCAAACAAAGCATTGCATACATCTTCTTAGTCATCTTGGAAAAAAAATTCAGTGACATAGGGTTATAAGGCACAACCATTTGAGGCACATCTCATTATTACTAAGATTATCCGTTGGGCTGATCCAAGGGCACAACCTGATACAAAGTACCAATCTTAGGGTTTAATTTGGACATTTACGACAGAGCAACTAATGGTGAATCTGCATTGTGATTGAAGCCTATCCTTGAGAACCTTGTCTACAAACTGAGGTAAATCATGTTGTATAAGTAAGATCTGGTATACCTTGTGCAAGTTTGAAATTTGACAATGGATCTGAAGGGTATGTCTATGGCCCTCCTATAGGAAATATTTGTTGTATAGTGGTGGCCTAAATAGTGTCCTTGTAAAGTTTTGAAGCTTATGCTTGTGCTACAATTCTGAGAAAAAATTTGATAATTTCCAGTAACCTTTATCTGAAGAATACAATATTGAAATTCAAAGTTTGAAGATTGCTAAAGCAAAAAATTATGATCCTACTAAATTCAGTGTATTTGTATCTCCATCACTGTCATTTGTCACAGATAGAGAAGGGTTTACATCTAATGAAATAAGAAGGTACTATAATTATAGCATAGGTAATACATCTTCAGAAATATTTTTCCTTGGTATAGGTTCATCATTTTCACATAGACACAAATTATAGCATTCTACAATTATGGCTCATGTTATTTGACAAAATTTATTTTCAAATGGAAGTACCAACCAGTTTTTCAACCTAATTCTGAGCATGAATTTACAATCCAGATTCTAGCGAGCCTTATCTACTTCATACTTACCCACAACATCTTCAGAGGGCACTTTTGCTTCATTGAGAGTACTAACAAGTTTTTTAACTTGCTCCAAAATACCATTCTACAAGGAAAACACACTATTTTCAGTATAGTGCACTATAGGGAGCACTATTTTTAGTATAACTTTGAGGACTAACCTTTTCTCGTTTTCTTTCTATTCTTCTCTCTTCTTTTGTGACCGTATCAATGAGGCGTTGTTCAGATTACTGATCGGCTTGGGTAGTCTAAATATCTTGATGTCATCAGGTGACTGAAATAACATTTTTCCACCTCTGCTATAAGGGACCCTGCCTGGAGGTTTACACTACATTTGGAATCAATGTGCCTTTGTGCTTGGGGTGTGACCATTTAACTAAATGACTCCCCTCCTTCCTTAGCCATCCTGAACACCTTTGGAGTCCTAGAGCATGAAATCAGCTGGAGGTAGACAGGTCAATCTTGGGATCTTTTTTATTTTTTGATTGTAAAAATTGTTTTTCTTCTTACGCCTTTGGGACTCCTTGAGCATGAAATCAAGTGTAGCTATATGGATCAATATTAGAAGCATTTTGATTCTTTTATTGAACAAATTGGTTTTCTTCTGACATCTTTGAGATTCCTACAACATGAAATCAACTAGACCTAGACATATCAATCATGGGAGCTTTTGATTCTTTGATTGTACAAATTGTATTTTCTTCTTAATCATCACTAGCCTAAATTGAGATTGATACTCTTCATTTATTTTTTCCTTGTTCCCATAAGATTTATTAGGAGAAGAATGAGCATCCTGCTAGCAATTCCTAAAAAAATGCCCAATTCTGTGGCAAATATTACACTTGAAAGATAGTTGATAGTAATACAATTCTTGGAGGAAGATCCTCTCATCCAGCTATAGAGGAATGGTCTCCACGAGACCTTTATCCAACTCGGCTTCAAAACAAACACAAGACACAAAAATTGGCATCCCTTGTGTTTTGCCACTTTAGGTAACTTCCCAAAGTCACCATCGATATCCTTTAGAATAGCCTTGTCCCAAAAGATCAACAAAAGAAGGGGATGAAAACCCATAACAAAACAAGGAGAGTTCCTCCATTGGATTGAAGTTTAGAGACCAAGGACTTAGATACAGTGCAGTAGTGCCTGGAATCTTGTAAAATAAGGACCTAAGAAAAATATTAAATCCTAATCTTTTATATATATGAACAAGAAAGAAAACAACACCTCTTCAAAGTGAAAAAACAGAGAGTTGTCCCTACATATTTGGAGCCCAACAATCTGAGATCCATATATCTACTGCAATCGGACTATGACGCAACCCAGTGAATTTACATATCAATGCTCATCTTGTGAGGATGGACACTTTCCATCAAGTTTCTAAGGTCTAGATCAACAGAGATGGGATCATTACCTTCTTCCCAAATTGGCTTGTTGGGGGTAGCTTTACAGGCATCAATAAGGCGGCTAACAAATTTTCAAGAAAAGTATTTGGATGATCAAAAGAAAGGTTGGAAAAATTAGTAGACACACTCTAGACATCCAATAAAAACATACTCTCTATTCTTCAAATACTAATGGTTCCAATTTTAGACTAGAGTATTAGCCTAACAAGGATCCCCTTCTTTCCAAAACATCAAAACATTCATTGATTTTTTCCTTAGGTGTAACATTCAAGATAGGGATAAGATGGCAGAATTTTATATGGATAATTTAATACTGCTTGCTATGAATGTGTGGGACTCCAACTCTCAGCTAGATGTGAAATTTATTTCTTTATCCTCTTGGATGACCCGTGAAGAAACCATGGCAGAATAAATCAAAATAATAATGAAAAAAGAGATATAATAACCTTTGTGGATTATGGAATAAGTACAAGGCCCTCGCATTATCACTATTAACCAAATGATTATAGTAGAATATCGACCGATGACAACTATCTACAAAAAAAAAATAGGAGTAGGAAAAACTTCATTTTGAATATAACTTTAGATTGTTGGGAGATGAGAGCCTACAAGCATGCCAAAGAAGGTGGCATACCTTACCACACATTTTGCAAATAAATGAATATCATTCACCAAAGAGGTTGAGGAGTGTTTTGGATAGAAGAAAGATTAACGAAAGAAAGATTAACGAGCCAAAACAAAAGTAAATCATTCCAAAATATCTCTCATTTGATTTAATATTCCACCACAAGGCCGAGAGTGGTAATTTTAGAGAATCAAGAGTATTCGTTCAAGTGCTTGTCTTAGGAAGTGGGTCATTGCCACTTTATAGTCTTTCTTTTGGATAGAAGGGGCTCAAAGGATACATTAGTTTTCAAAAGGAAACAATTAATGTAGTTGGTTGCTATGGGGTTGTTTTTGGCTCCTTAGTCCTAATTGCATGCTTGTCTTGTTCAAACACAAACCCTCCATATTCTGGTGTACATTGTTGCAGGGTAATAACTAATAGTCAATAGAGTTGGTGATATCTTTTATTTTGTGGTACTTAGTAGCAGCTGGTGGTATATAACTTGGTAGTACTCAATGATCAATGATACTCAGTTGTGCTTGATGGGTACCAGATACTTTTTTGTATGCCAAATAAATTATTTACCAGTTAGGTTGAGCCTACAAGTTAAATCATAGTGATGTGATGTACCTTTATTTATTGATATAGATCATAGTGCTAAAGAGGACTTTTCAAATATGATAGATGGTTATGGAAAGGATATTGGACTAAAGAATTTTGGATAAATGCAATCCTTCTATAGGCCGATTTGGCATTGCTCCAGGGTAATAACTGATACTCAACAGAGTATCACACATCAGTGATATGTCACTTGGTAGTACTTGATGGTTGTGATATTCAGTTGTTCTTGATGGGTGCTAGATACTTTTTCATTGTCAAAGAACTTATTTTATCACCTCAATTTTGATCTACCTACAATGGCACCCTACTCAGCGATAACATAAGGATCCAAGATTTATGCATGCATGAATAAGACCAGTCCTTATACTTATTTTCAACCCAATGAAAAGGACCACAACATTTTTCTATTAGATGTGTTCTATAGGTTTGAAACCCGTTGGTTGCATTTACAAGACTAGAAGGCTATGCTTGAAATTCCTCCAAGGGAGTCAACATAAGAGGATTGTAAAGAGGGAAATGAAACCTACAACTATCATTTCATACTGCTACCTCTAAAGAAGTCCTATTTTTGGTCTCAAAGGGAGGCCTTTATACTTTTCTATACCTGCATTCATTTAATAAACGGTGCATGTGGGAAGGGTCATCAAGTGTATACCCAATTATAAACCATTAAATAGGGTGATTGCTCTTGTAGTACATACAAGAGAGGTATTATGATATAAAAAAACCAATAACATGACAATATTAATCTCATATCTGAGTGTACACATAACTGATATTCCCATTATGATCTACCATCCATGAAGCTTTCCTTGTGAAATAAACATCAAAAGCACCATGGAAATGCCAAATCACAAAAGAATTAACATGTCCAAGAATCCTACCATATCAAGAATGGAATGTCTTTGTACTAGTGCTTATAATGGTTACACACTCAAGTGATGGAAATATCTCATATAAAGACCAACTATATATGAAAATCACACAAATTATACCAATTAGTCTTATGCTACCATTACAATGTAAAAGACTCCATGACTCAACTATATTTTGCAAAATTTTAAAGGAAAAATGCACAACTAATTTCAGTTGGTTAACAAAGACACCAAATTTGGTAATTCCACTAGTTTGGTGGTTAATGGGCAATAATTTAGTGATGGTAATAGTGTTGAGCCACTAGATGTGAAGTTTAGCGATGGCCATTTCCTTGCTACTGTAGCAAGATATACTTCCTAGTAATTAAAACCTGGCCCCATTTCCTTGCTACTGTAGCAAGACACATTGCCCAATAATTAAAACACAACCCCATTTCTTTGTTGTTGTAGCAAGGAAAACTGCCTAGTCATTCAAACACGACTCCATTTGCTTTCTGTTGTAGCAAGACAGACTTCCCAACAATAAAACATGACTAAAAATATTTGATAACATCACCTTGTACCCTTTACTAAGGTAAATAACAATATCACGTATATCCATAAAGGATACCTCTAGAAATAATATGTGTCTATTATTTATAATATTATGTCTATTAAAAAATACACTGTGTTTAATGTTAAATTTAGACTAATACTTGACATCATGCCCAAGCATGAATACACCATGGCAACACCTTGACACCATGCCCAACTGGGATAGCCTATTTTTATTTATTATCAGTTGTATAAATGATTCTAACAACGTAATGCATAAAAATATCACACGATGGCTACATAATTAGGAAGCTACAAGTATTTCATACTATCTTGGGTTTCCTTTGGATTTGTAGCTATAATTAATATAATTGTAAAAGTTTAGGTTCTATTAGTATTGAGAGATAGGCCAAATACTAGATTCCAAATTTCTCGGAATCAATTCCTCGACATGCGCTTCACATCACCTTCCACTTCCTCTCCATGTCAATGGCACGTTAGTGCAATGTTTTCACCATATCATCACCACATCACCAATCAACCATGTCATGATGATAGACCATCTACCACATAGGTGTGCCACAACATCATGAACCAAATAAAAATGACATGTTATCTTCCATGTGAGTGTTCCACATACCAATGAATATATTACTTTTCTTCACTACAAATTGAGATTGTGATCTTCAAACAATCTACAAACAGATATTTTTGGACATATTCTCTGAGATTTTCAGTGACCTATCTCTGAGGTTTTTCGGTGACAAGACAAAAGTATTAGGCCTTGACCCATAGGAGGGCACCTACAGGTAGACACAACAACCTTCGCCATCAATAGCATAACATGCTCCCATTTCCTTGCTTAGAAAAATGAGAAAACAAGAGCACGTGGCAATTTTTTTTTTCTGGAAAAATGTGGAAGAATTACATCAAAAAGTTGACAATTATATTTCATGGATTTTCCACATTGAGACTTGTTCATGAGAAGGAAATATGCAGGCATTGTTAGCTCAATAATGCCCATGTGCATTTATATTTTGCAAAACACCTTTGAGATTCATCTTTGACGGCTCAACGTTGTATCTGTGTGTGAGCCAACACACATACACACACACAGATTACACACACAGACATAAACATAATTATTATAAATAGATGTAATTCAAATTGAAAATATGCAACACTATGGACCTATAACCAATACCAACTTTTTAATATTATTAATACTGTCCTAACTCGAAAAAAATAATAATGATTTTGTTTTGTGTAGTGAATTATTAGCATTAAAATGAATCGGCAAAGCGACTTTAGATACCTTGCATAGAATAAATATTCAGTGATGATATATTGATGTTTGTAGGAAAAATCTAGGCCAATTTTCCATCCTAAAGCCATCCTTATTTTTGGGGTTTGTGCCCTAGCCTTCATTTTCATTCCCCCCTAGTTGGGGGTGACAAGTTTCCTATCCATCATTCTATTGGTTGGTGGATTATCCCCTTCTAGGATGATGAGCCCGAGGAGATAATATAAGATGCAATAAAGTAATTTTATTAGTGTCTAAGTGACCACAAAACTAGGTCAACCTAGCTAAAAGGGAGATTGTGATCTTCAAGAAAATTTATCATCATCTGAATGAGGAGGAGTTTATTTGTAGATCTCATTGTGTTCACTTAGTACGATAAAACTTGTTTTGGGTGAACCCTTCAACCTTGCAAGACTGGGCTGAGTGGGGAGATTTGAATCCTGGGTGGAAATCAGTTTACGTACATGGAGTAGCCCCTAGAAAAAACTCAAGGAATCAATGTAATTTATTAGATCTAGGTCCAAATTTCTAACCTGCACTTGGACCTACAAATGAAGGTTGGAAACTTGATACATATTATAACACCACCATACCAAGTAAATTTGTTGCAATTTTAAGCATTTTTAAATAAAAAAAATTTTAATCTTTCTTTTTTTTCCATATGAGATATAAGATTTCAACTCCAAATAATTGGCATGTTTTTTGGAACTAAATGACCTAAGGGAGTTTATGACCTAATAGATTAGACTTCCAAAAAATGGTGGTAGGGAGCAATTGGTTGTGAATACTCTAGTTCCACTCCTAGGCTAAAATAGCATATATGCAATTACCAGAACAAGGGCGCTCATTCTACTACAAAAGGGGTCATTGGGCTGGGGAACCCACATATATTAAATTTATGTTGTTAGCCAAGAGGAAGGCCTTCCAAAATAAATGAGGTGAAGAATGGATATTTTGACTCGATATAGGCCTTCCAAAATAAATTGAGCCAACATGGTATGTGCCAATTATTCCAATGGTCCTTGTAACTGGAATGTGAGGGAATTGGAACTAGTTGGAGTTCCCTTGTACCTAACTACAACCCAAGGGAATGCAATAAGATGGATACGATAAAATAGTGGTTATATCACCATAAATAGAACAAGTAAGTATAAAAATAGTATAAAAACAAAACAAAAAATTCAATGTTTAAAATCATGTTCGAACTTACAATCAAATAGAGGAAAAAACACATACAAAAAACCAGATAATATTCATGAACACGCTTCATCTTGAATTATGAACTATAAAGGAACTTACAAAATGTGACACTATGAACCTGGTCAAGCACACAAGCAAAAATATCCTGGACATGACCCTGGTTGACAAGTTGTATTGCCCATGATGCAAGAGGATTTGTACCTACGCTACCAAGTCATTCAAAATCCATAATTATTTATACAATAAATACAAGTAATTGATGTAGTATTTTTTACTCTAAGATGCATTCTTATGATAATGTTAGAACATATGTTGACAATGTCAAAACATACTTGAATAATCTCCTCTTCATTTCAATAACAATTTATTGGAGTCGCCTTAACTTGGAACAAGCCTCCCACGATCTGAAAGAGTAGAAAATAAGTCAACAATGACTTTTTTGTTGCTACGTTGGATTGAGGGAGGTTTGCTCCAACATTAAATTGCTCCAATAAATTATTCTCTACTAAATAGGGCCAACCACGTGAAGGTGGAAGCTCTTATGGCCGCTCCCCCCCCTCACATCACTCTCAATTCCCCAATACCCAATCTATATTTCATTTTTTACTTTTTTGAGCAAAAAAAAAATATTCAATAACTAAGAAAAAATCAATGCAACAAAAAGTACGCAAGAAAACATTGAAAGTGCTTGACATAAAAATAGTATAATAAATGAGCTTTTATATAACGCAAAAAAGGTTCCAAGTATGGTAACATTTTTCTTATAATAATACAATATTTTACATTATCAAATTTTCTTTTTCTTATTCCTACTTCTAAAGCTCCTAACTACAACATCAACATTATTGTGCTCTACTTCTATTTCGTGCCTTTCTCGCATAGTTGACCTAGTTGCGTACTCACGATGTCTGGTCTCATGCAGTGACAGGACATCACCTACAAAAACAAATAATATTAAATTTTAATTGTTAGTTTTTAAATATCATTGAACTAGTTTGGTAATATTAATAAATAAAAAATTGCAATGAGATTAGTTCTTCACCGGTAAGTGGACAAATCTTCTTCAGGTTTTATTCACCGGTGATATTCTTAGTCAGTTTTTTGTTATTTTGTACAGGCATAGGTTATAAAAATATTTTTACTTGGCCTACAATGTTTAAAATCTTCATACAGTACTTTCCAGAGTGAAGGCTCTAGCTAATATTTAGGCCAGAAATTGCAGTTATGAGTAGATGATGTTCAACTTCCCTCGGGCTAGACCATTACTTTTATCATTTTGCATTCATTTGGTAAAAATTGGGTCTCAATTTTCTTTCGAAGCTTCTCTATCATGTTAGGGGGGAATATTTTGGTCTGTTCCAGATTAATTAAATTAACCATATATGGAGGACCAGTATGGCTCCAAATAATCATACACACCTTTGTCATGTAGATCTATGTAAAACGACTGTGATTATCATTTGTATATGTACTAATTCTCACATGTGGTCGATTCTAGGGCTGATGTACCATTTCAATATTAGGTTAGGTACACACTAGCTTTCAACCATGAATCCATGTCACTGACACTGCTAACTACTTCTTGTCTTAATTTAATGGCTTGCGTTAAGCCTCATCTGGATGCTATTAGCAATATATGGATGTTTCTAATGCAATTTCTCTTAGAAGAGGGTGGAGTTCTATTTCATTTTGGAAGCAAGAGGCCTTGCTTAGATATTGTGGGTCTGTATATTTATCTTTGTTTAAAATAAAATGCAGTAGAAGAAATGTTGCCAGATTTTCCCTGAGGGTTGTTGTTGTTGTGGAGAAATAAGTGAAAACAACACCCCTTGCGATGGAAGAGGGAGGTAAAGGGAAGAAAGTAATGGTTGTAGGAGGGTATGGTTACTGTGTATGGGTAACAAGTTTGCATCTCTCAAACAAAGGATACCAAGTTTCCACTATTGATAGTCTTGTATGTACGTTGTTTGACCAACAACTTGGTATCGACTCTCTAACTCCCATTGTCTGAATTCATAAGAGAATAAAGAGATGGAAGAAATTCTCTAGCAAACAATTTGACTTCTTTGTGGGAGATGTTTGTGATTTTGATTTCCTTGTAGAGGCTTTTAAGTCCTTTGAACCCAAGGTAGTTGTACACTTTGAAGAACATAGGTATGATTCTTATTCCATGATAGACAGAGGAAGAGCAATCTATACTCAACATAACAATGTGATTTGAACCATGAATGTGCTTTTTTCTATCAATTAATTCATCCAAGAAATCCATTTCATTAAAATGGGTACCATGGAAGAATATGCTATATTCTCTCTACTCCTTATAGTTTCAGAAACCCTTATGGGAACTCATAACAAAATTGGGCGAAGTGAAGCTCTTTCATTTGTGAATGCATTGGCCAAGTGCCCTAGGTTGGACGGTTCAAGTGATTTGCCCATTTATCCTCAGCAACCTGGAGAAAAGGATTGTACTGACTATATGATGACAAGAACCTGCAAATTTGGAGCTGATTGCAAGTTTGATCATACCCCTTTGATCATACTGGAAATAAGTGACTATTAACTCTATATTGTTATTTAATTGTATTGAGTTGTAACTTAGTACTTACAATAGCTTGTTTTCTCTTAGTCTATAATGTTATAAAGTTTTAGCATATAATAATATACAAGTTACTTTCAATTGTAGTATATAATTCTCCCGTGATAGTATGTACCTTATTTAATAAAATCCCTCATTTTGTGATGGAATTTTTTTTCAAATTGTCCAATATCTTAAATCATTCGTATTTTTCTGACCATTCGCATCTTCCCTATTGTTATGGATTTTGTAGAGTTTTATGATCCGTCTTGCATATCTTGTCTTCAACCTCTATTTATTAAGAAACATAATAAAGGGTGGATTTATCTATAATTCAGAAACACAAATACATTACACTTTTAAATGGATACATTTGTCTCATGATGGAATACGTGCTTCTATGTATATTCTTATTTATTCCCCAATTTATATTCTTAATTGTATGAATGAGTTGTGTTCTTCTATTCTCAACCAAAAGAAATCTATTTCTTATGCTCTTTTCCCATGTTATTTTCAATGGGATAAATGAATTTCTTACCATATTAGGATGTTGAATTCGCTCCAAAAAACATCCACTCATAGATGAGTTTGATTGTGATGAGAGGAGCTTTCCAGTCTAGTATGGTAGAGATGGTATAATGTCTTGTAAACATTTTGACTCAGGGAAAATAAATAAAAATAGAAATAGAAATTATACATTATTATTATTATTAATTTTTGTTGGGAAAACTTGATGTGGTCAAGCTATTTGGTTTTTTAGCTCTAGGTTTATGGGAACCCATGATATTGAGTCAATTGACACATGGGATTCATATGGAATATAACCTATTTAAAAGGAAAAATTAATCCAACCTAGATCCATCTTAATTCTAGATCTACCAAGTGCTAAGAGGGATCAAATATCTTTCCAATATAAAGGAATTTTTCATCTCAAGCCATTTGATCCCTCACAGCGCTTGGTAGATCCATAGTTAAGATGGATCTAGGTTGGTTTGTCTAATATAGAGTTACAAGCTGCTCAAGTTTGATTGCTCAAGTGTTGTATGTGAAGTTCCATGGTATGTGAGAGGTAGGTTCTATAGGAACAAACACAAAGAAGGAAAGGCAAGGTCAACAACATAAATCAAATATGTTGAACAATATACCTGCTAAGGTCACTTGGGGGAATTCAACCTGTGTGGGAAGGATAACACTCCTCCCAACTATCTGTACTAGATCAAATTGACAAAATTAGCATATCCTTGGCTATCACAACAATTTTGAATTATATGGTCGAAGTTATATTGTAGTATTTGCTATTTTTTGTGTGTGCCAATCCAATTAGCCCCAAAGTGTAGATAATAAGAATAAGCACACTTGATTACGCGTCTATGTTTTTTGCGATACAAATAGACATCTGTCTTCCAGTGTGGCAAACTTATTAATGTGATATGTTATAAGTGGACTGTGAGCTCTGTGGAAATTATTTATTGCGTGCAAGTTTTAGTATTTTATTAATTTTTTATATCAAGGAATCAGGATTATTTGCCCCTAAATAGTGTGTCTGATCTTATGCTTATATAACACATCCTAGTTGTATTAGGGAGTAATTTGTTTCACTTGGACTAGATTAAATTGACAAAATTGGTAGATCCTTGGCTACAACAATTATATGTGATAAGTTATATTGTAGTACTTGTTACTATTTGTGTGTGTACCAATCTAATTAGCATCAAAATGTAGATAATAAAGATAAGCACACTTTATTACACATCTGTGTTTGTCAAGTAAATAGAAATTTGTCTTCCAGTTGGAAAACTTATTAATGTGATATGTTATTAGTGGACTGTGGGTTGTGTTGGGGCAATTGATTACCACTTGAAAATATTAATAGGTTATTAAATTTTTATATCAAGGTATTAAGATTATCTGCACCTAAATAGTGTGTCTGAAATTATGCTTTAAATAGCACATTTCGATTTGAATATGGGGTAATTTGTTTCTATATAACATTTATTCCTTTAGCAAATAAAATTCCCAATCATGGGCTTAATTGTAATTTTCTCATATGGTATGACCCTTACCATCCTTACGTTATTTTTTTTAACCTTGACATTACATTGTAGCAAGAATAATAGCCTTACAGTTATTTCTGTCTTGTTTTCTCTACTCTTTCCCATCTACATATTTGTAGCATTGATTGATTTTTATAGCCCCATATTGAACTGCTACTTGTAGTGTTATCAGATGAACTTCTGTTGGGTATATACAGGTTTATTGTAAATTTCAATCTAAATAATGCTCGAGTAAGTTGTCAATTTGTTTTAATTGTTGGTTCAGTATATCCAGTCCTATAAGGATGGCAACAAGGTTGTTCCATTTTATAGTACATGATTAACTTTGATGGGACCAGTAATTTTACATATTTTGTGTGGCTCAAGGTGCCATCTATTTTCACAAGAAGTGAGTTCCCACCAGAGAGGCCATGCGATAAAATATATATATATATATATATATATATATATATATATATATATATATATATATATATATATATATATATTATTTTTTTTTATTGTGTCGTAGCTAACATCCTTATGTTATTGTTTTAATTTAGATTTGGTTTGTAATGTTTTATTTATTTTGATGTTGTTTAATTTATATTTTTTGTTGGGTTGTTGATTTTCATATTATTGACTCAGTACTATATGAAAATTAACATCTGCAAATTCTGTTCAAAATGCAAGTTCCACCATCCAAAAGATAGGTTGGAAACCTTAAAATCAGAGGAGAATGTTGATGGAAGTGAGGTACTGAGGTCAGTCTGTGTTTTCATCCATTATTTTTTGTCTTCCATTTAATATGACATGTAATCAGTCCTTGAATTTATATTCTCTTGCTTTTGTATGTCAAACATGTTGTTGTTTCACTACCAAAGAGGCCCAGCAAGCCTGATTGCATTGTAAGATACTCAGTGATGAGTTTTGAGTTTTCATGATATATAGTTGTTTCCAATTGGATTATAATTTTTCTTTTGGAACTATTGGTTTACTGAATTTCTTGTTGTGGATTTCAATTTTTTTTCAAGAGAGGTATTTGCAAGTATGGTGCCAAGTGCAAGTATGATCATGAAAAACACAAAGGGGGATCTTTAAAAATATCATAGCATAAAGGGGGGTATTTAAAAATATCAGAGGACAAAGGGGGATCTTTAAAAATATCAGAGCACAAAAGGGAAGGGGATGCTACTGTAACTATAGGAACAAAGGAACACGGGGTTTCTGGAGTTGTAAATGGGAAAACAATGGTCACACCTATAAAGCTTTCTATCATGCACAATTCCAAGGGCTTACCAACTAGGTCTGTGAGTATCTGTTTGGATTTATCTATTTCTTAATGTATGGATAAAGGAGTATGTCATCACTAAATGCAAATTAAATTTTGTCATTTCAAAGTCACCTTGAGTTACTGTGTTATAAGGTTATTAGTGTTTTCTAGATCCGTCCAATGATGAAAACCTAGGTTTGATTTCCCTTATGTGTTCTCCTTGATGTAATTCGTTGGAATTTGGTTGGATTCATTTCCTTATGTGTCTGTACTTGTGGTTTTGTACTGAGATTTTTTGGGTTTGTTGTCAGTGTTTTTCACTTCTGGGAATGCTTTGGCTTTGTTTTTCTCTAATTATTGTCATGGAAAATTTTAGGGGCTAATATTCACAGGTGGGCTAATATTCCATGGTTTTCCCAAAAAAAATATTTGCCAATTTCCATATTTTTATGAAAATGATTCGCCCAAACTTTACAATATCAAATTATTTTATGCTAAAAATCACCAACATTATATAGACCATACATATAATATCATTATAAATCAGAATAATTTTACAAATACATCAATAAAATTTTTATAGTTTTCATATTAGGGACTAGTGAGATTCGCCAATTTTTTAAACTTCAAGATAGTTTTCCGTCCTTAAAATTTTCCCTGATTATTATGGATGCTATGATTTTGCAGGGTGAGACATATTGCTCATTTTATGTCAAAACAAAGAGGTAATTTTAGAATGTGATGCCTTTATTTTATCAAATCATGAAGGGAATTCTAAATTCTTATTGATGTCATTATATATGCATGAGTAAATGGAGTGATAATATTATTGTAGTGTTATTTTAAATCAAGCATATGTTTTATTGAAATTTTACAGGTTGATTATCATATTTTTATATAAAATTTTTACTCGTTGATTTTACTTGATGTGGTTTAATCTTGTGTGTCGCTGCAAATTTGGATCAAATTTCCGATTCAAATTTCTATCATCCTGATAGGATATGTAAGTTTTAGCTTGATTAAAGAAGTATGGATGTTGGATTTGGTTAACCTTTCCCATTGCCAGATTTTTCAACCTTGAAATAACTAACGTAACTAAAATTACATATCATTTTTTGTTTTCATGATGTAATAGTAAATATGCTACCAGCTGTCATGCAATTTTCCGCCAATAATCAACCTTTAGTTTGTTATTCAGGGGTAAGTTGGAGCCTCCTTTATATTTTAGAGTAATTTTTCTACAATTTTTTGTATTTTTTATCAAAATATCTGATGCTGACGTTGAGATCTTCTTTAGTTAAGTTTTTGTGGTTAATTAAATATACTCTAGCACCATCTTTTCTCTAGTGTATTCTACTGATCTGTGAATTGTTATTCATATGTTTTCATATGCTTCCCCAAAATAGTTTAGGAGCTCCTATTCCTCCAGAGAGGCTTGGAGAACTGGAATGTACATCAATTAATTTATTATTCAATGTTTAACTTGTTAATATATACATTTTTTGTGTAGAGATGTTTCATATAGCTACTTTCCCCTTGTGGTGATTTAAGGACATGGTTTTTCTCGACTCTCTATAGGGGAGCATTGACATAAAATTGTATTTGGCTAGGAATGACTCTCTGAAGGGTGATTAATTTTTTGTTACTACTGATTTCTTCTGAAATTGTGCTTGGTTTTCTGTAGTGTTTCTCTATTGTGTTTTCTGGTTGGAGGTTGCTAGTCACAATGTCATATTCAAAATAATTCAAAAGGCCAATTCAAGCAAGCAATGCAGATAAAATTATTTTGATCGAAGGCTTAGAAGTGGAATCATACCAAACCATTCTAGAGATATAATCTTGCTAATGATTATCAATGGTTGATGGGCACTTTGTAGATTGAATTCAAGACCAGATTGAATGAAGATTTTGAATTAGAAGCCTCCACAAAGGGCTTCCTCTTATTATGATGAGTCCAACAACCCTAGATTAAGAATTACGAAGGAACCTTTAGTAGTGACATTAAATTTAATGTCCTTCAGCTTAGAAACCATGAGTGGGGGGTATCTATTTGGGAAAGTAAGCTAGGACATGCACTTGGATCCAACTGCTATTGTGTGCTTTGTGTACATTCAAAATCATGGGGCATATCACTTGGTAGGACTTGAGCCTTGTTGGGGGCTATATTAGCTATCCACTTTTGTCAATGTAGCAAACCATTACTAACACAAGTGTCTTTTACAATTTATGAAACACTTACAAGTGAACTTCTAATACATTTGGAGGCTTTGTAGTAGAATAGAGCTTTACTAAATGTATGCTTGAAGTGTAAAAATTGCAATGAATAACATTTGTACGCCAAAGGAAAGGCTGCAAGCCACTACTATAAGATGTTTTTCTATGGTCAGTATCATAGTTTCCTTAATATGACTGCAAATTGAAAGGAGATGAAAGTAAGTGCAAATGTAGAACCTTACAGTCATATAATTGTCTGGAAGTGCCCCAGTTTGTAGTGGAAAAAATAGTGTTTTGTCATGGTACAATATATTTTTTGCATCAAAAAACTTGCTTACTTGTCCCTACTGCATCATTTTCCTTAGTTATTTTTAATACCAGTCCTATTGACTCAAAATTACTACCGTAATTTTGGTAAATATACCTTTAGATAGGGTTAGTATTTTTCCTTTGGTGGCAAGAAATAATTGGATTTGATTTTACATAACCAAAGTCATTGAGAACTACAAACAATTCAAGTTAGCAGTAGTTTCTAATTTCGTCCAAGTGTTAGCAACAATTGCTAATTGCCAACCACTTGTCCTTGTATCTTGTGTGTCATGTTGGGCTGATCATTCATCCCTTGGAACACTTATTACATGATTGTTTCACGCATATCCTATAGGGTTGATTTCATATATTTGATGGGCCATATTTTTCTTTTTAATGTGAACTTGCTATGGTGTTTTCTTTTTCCCTCCGATTTGAGATTACACTAGGGCTGGTGCACTTGATCCTATTAGGTTTTCTTCTTGCTATTCCTGGTATGTTATGTATCTAGAAGAATGCCGAATTGAAGAAGTTTTGGGGTTGTTCTATGGGTTTTTTTCTAGCTGGAAGATTCCCTTTGAGGGTTGTTTTGTGTTCATATTCTACCTTAACTATGGAAAAATTGGCACGCACAAGTATGTCTTCATGTGTTAGCTACTCATGTTGGTATTTTTTGTAACTGTAGTCTTTTCCATCCTTATTTGGAGCTAATATGAATTTTTTTCTTGATAATATTTCCCTAAGGGTTGCCATCACGCCTTTAAAACTTATCTCATTTCATTAGGATTTCACTAATATTCAAGTGCTTGCTACAACATTGACCGATAAGTGTTTAGATCATCTTATTTGCACAAATTTTAAAGGGTTTTTAGGATTCTTTCCCTTTTAGGGCTTCTTAGGAGGGCCCACTTGAAACTATCTGTTTAGGAGAATTTCTTGACACATGATTTTCTATGTTATTTAGTTAATATGTGAGATTAATGGCTGGTGGAATTTTTTGAAAGGGCCACTAGACTAAGGTACCAGGATCAACTTTATAATAGGGTTTTAAACCCTTCTTGGCCCCTTTTGTGGGTTTTATTTAAGACTCATGTTCACTTCATATGTTGGACTAGATGGATTTTTCTTATGGTACACATATGGTTGTGTTCTTCACACATTGGACTATAATGGTTTTAGATGGTGATGTTCTTGGTATTCACTCCACCTTATTTGGAGACATTCTTCATATATTCAAAGGGTTGGTACTTTTGTATGAGATATTGTAGTTGGTGATGTGATTCCTACTCAGCTATCTATAATGATTCATATTGGCACTAACACTTTCCTATGCTGATTTTTTGCAAAGGGACACCGATCTCAAATCTTTTGATGCAGTTTCCACTCATAGGTCTATAGGATCATGGTCTAACCTATCTTCTATATTCTTCATGTGCAACAACGGTTTTGGCTTAAAATATATGCTAGTCAAGTCTCTATTATATTATATCTAGGTAGTTGGGACCAATCTAGATTAACATGTATGTAACCCCTCCTAGGGAGGGCATTCCACCTTATAATGTGTAGTATGTACAAATATTGTACAAATACATTGTTTGATTAGGATACAAGTGCTCTCTTATGCCCAATTATTTAGTTGCATTCGATGTTTCTCTTGTTCGTGATCTTATTTTCCTGTAATGTGTTTTGTGTTTTTTGCTGATTTAGGGTGTGATGTTGGTTCTATTTTATCCTTATTTATATCCCATGATATCAACACTTAGTGACCTTTTATCTATAGTTAATTATGATAGGAAACACACCTTAATTATCATCTAGAGTTCAACTATGTTGGAGTTCCTGCAAACTAGCCACTGATAATTGGCCAGCTTGTCAGCCATCCAGTTCTGAAATTCATTTTTTCTTAGCATCAGTAGGTGCATAAATGTTACCAAGGTTGAACATTCAACTCTATAATGGGTTTTTTCCCCACCTCACAGCTAAAGCAAGGCTTGTAGAAACTAAAACGACGTTCTTCCTCTTGGCATCCATATGATTAGAAATAATATGACCAAATTGGAAATAGAATTTAGGACCATTTGAAGTAAAAACACAATTAACTTCTGTAAACATAAAATATGTAAACTAGGGATCACAATTCTAATGTTATGAGCTATGAATTTTATATAGGGGTGCATTGCTTCTTGACATTCATAAGGTCGTTATCATTGTGGATTGGTAGTGATGTAGTCCATATTCTCTTACCTTGTAAGGTTTCAATGAAGCCATGTCTTTAAGCCTATAAATATGTATCCAATTTCCCATATTAGTAGCCTTGGTTCATTTCAAATACTCCCCATTTGCTGAAACTGCATGCTTTCCAACAATTGACACTGTTGTAATGGCCAATTTCTTGCTTTAAGAGTTCTGCTTCTTTTAGGTGACATGAACCCACCTTTTTTATTTCCTTGAGAGAAATTTTGAGCTTGGTGCTAAGGAGTATAATTAATAGAGCAGTTGGGGCATTAGGTCTAACCATAATGGGGCAATCCTGAACTTTATGGCCAAGTATTTGGCACATGAAATATGGATTTTGGAGATTAATGTACCTCATTTGATGTTTAATAAATTTTTCCCCAACCCTAATTCAGAGAAATTCCTTGAAATAATTTGATGGATAACACTAAAATAGGCACATAAATGCTATATAGAAAGTCTTGAAACTGCATAGGAAGTTTGGGTCATTCAACCCACTCAGAACAACATAGTTGGGCATAATTTTCGGGTGAGAAACTCTCATCTATGAAGATAACACCACTAAGGTGATCTTAGAGCGCTAGGGGCCATGGGACACAACATCAAGTGTAACTCTTATTGAAGAAAAAAAAAAAACCTTGTGTCAGGGTTTAGGGGCTCAGAGAGTTCCACTATGTGGCTCTTGCACTTCTTAATCTAGACCCCAAAAATGGCCTGGAAGAATCTGGTGGATGGAACAATGAGGATTTTGTGATTTTTGAACATGTCACAATCACCATATTGCTCAATCGACATAAATATCCATTATAATTTCATTAGGAGTATTTCATTACCTTGAGGAAGGTTTTTGGTACAGAATTTTGTGGCGCTTTTCGATGGAACCATTCTCATAGTTAGAAGATGAAACACTTTTATGGATGATAACCATGTTCTAATGATCAAATGGTTTGTCTTTGGTTCATGGGATGCAATTAATATGCTGCTTGGATACCTTGGGACTGGTGTAATGACCACTTGGAGACACCACAAGCTAACTAAACTATCATGACAAGTAATGAATACAACAATGCAAAAACGATGCATATATACCTGAAAATATGTTGTGGTTGTAATAAGGATTCCAATATTTAAAAATTCACAAAATTCATTGTAGGTTGATGGATTTGTCTTTCTTTTATTTAATATTATTATGACTCATGAATATGGTTTGAAGGTTGCAATATTTTATTATTATTTATCATTGTTATTTTTTGGGGTAGTCTTTTTAATAAATTTGACTAGGCATCATTTTTATCTACCTTTTTATGCACTTCTAGTAGTTGTATTATTGCCTTGATTCCATAACATTGTTTCACATCATTTATTTACTCATTGTAAATGAAAAAATCCACTTATCTAAAATAAACATTACAATGTGAGCCTTGATCAAAAAATTTTGTTAAGTATTCAGATATTTTCTTTGAGTTTTTAGATAGATCTAGATAATAAAGTCGATTATCTAAATTCTGGCCCTCAATAATTGATTTGCTTTACCATCTCTTAATGTTCAAACTCCATTCAATTAATTCATGTTTAGTGGGTTCTGGTTTGTGTACTTCTTACAACAACCAACACCTTAATGCTCATCAAATGTAGTTGTAGTTTTCCTTCCCATCTTTGAAAGTTTCTGCCACTATGCTTCTCCATATTTTTCTGTTTGTGTTTCCATGTCTACATTTTAGTGTAATAAGTATCTTTGAATCTTAATTTTAGAGTAAAAAATACCTATGAGTTGATTCCCTTGAGTTTTCTGCTACCTAGATGATTTAAAGAGCATTGTCTACATTGCTAGTCTGCTTATGTCCTTTTTTATGGATATATTTCTTCCTTGAACGTAAATTTATTATACAACCTATAAAATAATATTATCTACCTTGGGTTCACAAATAAATGTTGTGAAATTTAGCCCACTATATGCTGTGATAGTTAGTACCATGTACATTTTTTCAGCAGAAATTGATACTTTTTTGTTATTCAATAAGAATAAAAAAAAGTAAAGTTCAAGCTTACAAAGGAACTGAAATTCCAGACTCACAGAATGGATAATTCATAAGCATAAATTTTTTTCGTTTTGTTGTCTAGAAATTCAGAAAATACTTCTTTCATTGCTGCAAAAAAATAGTCAAAATACTTGGGAATTATCCCATATAATAATATAAGATGTCTAGGTGTAACCGGGGGGGAAGATAGGAACATGGATATCCAGGATGGAAGATGGGAATCCATAATCCCCTAGTTTATGATTTTCATCGAGGATCTACAGTCTTACTAATTAGACAGATACACTGATAAAGAAAAGGAGAAAGTAAGGGGGAGAGAGGGGCCTTTAGGTCTCAATTTTCACATTTTCAGTGATTATAATGCATTTGGAAATTTTTCCTGTGTGGGTTCTCTTAGCCAGGTTTTTTGAAACTAAATTTCAGTTTTTGTAAGTGCTTTTGTTGTTATTTATTAAAATTAATTATACAAAGTTGTTGAATCTTAATATTGGTGTAACAAAATTCCATGTTACTAGAATCCTAACTAGGGGACCTATTTCTTGTTATGCTGCCCATGTACCCATAAACTGAATGCTAGTTTAAACATGTTTCTTTCATGTAATTAGTTGAAAAATTCAATTCATTTACTGCCAATTAGCGATTCTCAATATTTGTGTAGCAAAATGACTGTTACTAGAAGTCTGTCCAAGAGACCCATTTCTTGTTTGGTGTTAGGTCCCTATATTACTAGTATAGTTCCTTATTGTTGTTACTGTAACCCCCTTATTGTTATTATTGTACCCTTGTAACACCCATATTGTTATTATTATGCCCTTAAATTATTATTGTTAGGTTGGCTAGGATTACATTGTGGCCCCATGGACTCCTATATATAGAAAGGAGGTTTTGTAATTTGTATAATCCAAGAATTGTTCATTCATGTAATGTATTGTAGGTTTCCCCCTTGAAGTGGCTTATTTATAAGGCGTTGATATCTCTTTTATTCTATTTTTGGAGCTGGTTTCACAACATTTGGTATCAGAGCTTTGGATTCTATGGTTTTCGCTGCTTCAAACCAGTCATCGTGGAATTTTCGCTATAACTTTTTTATACAAAGTTTTAGAATCTGAAATATTTAAAGTGCAAAGCCAAAATCCCAAGGAACATTGTCACAAAATTTCAGAGCTTAGTTCACAATATTTTCGGAGATATGATCTGTGCAAGTTAGGGCTTTTTGCAGGCTCCTGAATTTAACCTAAACATGTCATCACAGCATTTTCGCTATAACTATTTTTATACGAAGATTCATAAGCTAAAATTTTTATAGAGTGAAGACTAAATCCTGAGGAATATCGTCACAAAATTTCAGAGCATGGTTAGCAATATTGTCAGAGATATGATCTGTGGAAGTTAGGTCTTTTTCAGGCTCCTGAATTTCATCTGAAAAGAGGTTATCGTGGGAAAATATTCATAATTCTCTTTTTGAGCATCAGATTGGAATGCTGTAAAAACTAGCCACAAGTACATGGATTGTAGTTTCTTGTCTACCAATTTTAGGCCCAAAGGAGGAAATAGTGACACGTGGCAAGTCATACAAGTTTTCTCTACTGAACCAGTCCATAATTGGGTCATTGTGGGAGATTGGACATAACTTTGACTTGAAGAATCCAAATCAGGTCAGTTCTGTGACATTTGAAAGAAGATTCAGAGGGCCACTACAAGGCTAGATTTCAGATATTAAGGATCCAAAATTATATATATAATTCAATTTCAATATATAGCTCCTCAAAAGAAAGTAAAAGGTGTGTATTTTTTTTCTCGAATTGCATAAGTCTTGTTTGAAGAATCAAGTTGAATTGATTCCAAGGGCATATTGTAGAATAGATATCAGTATTGGATTCTAAAATGCCCCCTAAAAATAATTCAACAATTCATTAAGCCTTTAGAAGGCTCTACTAAGACTAAGATAGTTAAGCACCTAAAAATGACATATCAAAATTACAAAAGCAAGCACTAAATTTCATTCTCGCAAAGAGCAACAAAAATGACATGGAAGTTTTGAAGAAAGGCATGAAACTAAGATGGATGGTTTGAAGAAAGGCGTGGAAGCTAAGATGATTGATTTGGAAGCTAAGATGGATGGCATGGAAGTGGGCATGGAAGCTAAGATTGATGACATGGAAGCTAAGATCGATGAGAAAATGGAAAACATGAAGAATTTTCTAAAAGCAGATATGGAAGGTTTGACAAAGTTTATACAAGAAAGGTTTCCTAATGGTGAAAAGATAGTAGAAGAACCTCATGATGAGAACAAAATAAATGTTAATTGTGATTTCATAAACTCTAATGTTGGCGGGAAGAACCACCATATTCCAAAGATGGATATGAGGAAGTTTGATGGAAAGGATCCTGTAACATGGATACTACAGATTGAGCAATATTTTGATCTCCATAACGTGCAAAACACACAAAAGGTACGCATTGCAACTTTTAATAGAAATAAATGAGAATAAGAAAGACTAACAACATTATGGGAGAATAGCAGCACCTCTAACAACATTATTTAAGAAAGATGCATTTTTATGGACTCCTGAAGCAAATAAGGCCTTTGAACATCTTAAAGAGTCAATGTGCTTAGCATCGGTCTTAGCTACACCAGACTTCACAAAACTTTTATTGTGGAATGTGATGCCTCAGGAAATGGAATTGGTGTTGTTTTAATGCAAGAAGGAAGACCCATTGCTTTTGAAAGTCATCAAATCAAAGGAAAGTATTTACAGAAAGCTATTTATGAGAAGGAAAATTTAGCAATACTGCATGCACTAAATAAATTAAGAACTTTGCTTGAATTGTGGGAAAGACATTCATATAAAATGATCATAGAAATTTTAAATAATTAATAGTATTCTAAGAGCAATAAAAATGGGTCACAAAGATGTTGGGTTATGACTTGGCACACTCAAAAAAGGGTTAAATGTTGTTGGCAGATAAATTTCAAGAAAGAATGAAGAGGTGTAAGTATTTCTTTTTTTCCTCATCTACTTTCCAACTACTGATAATCACAAATAATGAATGGAAGAAGGACTTAAGAAGTGTGGATACCATTCAATCACAAAACATATCCTGAAGATCTGTATTTGGTTGAAAAATGATCTTGGCAAATGTGGACTATCTTGTAATTCAATCAAAGCAATATTTGAATTACACTTCTCCTTATATAATCTGATTTCTTTTTTAAACTCGTGAAGATCTTGTCTGTAATGAATAGTTGTTTGATTTCCAGAAGAATATGCTGAGACAGAATCAGATCAAGTGGTTTTATAAACTTTGATTCATCTAAGTCATCATTAGATGATTCACTGATTTTAATGCCAAGTTTAATTAATTCTAATAGAAAGATGGCTACCATGGTAATGAGACTTACCAAGTATGCACACTTTTGTGCATTATCTCATCCATTTAAAGCAAGTACAGTTGCTACTACATTTATGGACACAATTCAAAAGCTACATGGAAACTGTTGGAAATTCTGAGGGGGGGGGGGGGGGTGAATCATTATCAGTGTTTGTACAATGATAGTAGGAAACAAGAGGAACACAAATTCACATTGTTTTTAAGGTGGAAACTCACTCCGGGACAAAAACCACCTAATGATTTTCTAATAATTCTTAATATTCAACTCCAATTGAAAATAAAGCTCCAACTTCCTAGAATCTAGAAAATCATTCTTCCCTCCAATGTAAGATTTTCCAATGCTCAGACTTTTGTATCAAACTAATGAATGTTCCAACACCAATGATGCACTCACCTCTGTCAACAACCCTACCACCCATAGAAGACATCAAAATAAGAATTTAACTCTGCATTTGGAAAAATGGTCCACCGGTATTGCAATATATAGAATGATGTAAGAAGAAGATATAGCCACTATAACCCAAACTTCTTCAAAAATAAACAATTTAAACAGAGTGATCCTAGACTCCCACACCGCCTCAACCTCAAGGGTATAGATAATAGTACAATTTGTACAATAATGTATTTATACTGAATAAGTAATAATGATACTCATAATGATCAGATGCACGCTGACTGAAGACTTCATCCTACAGAACATATGTTTGTTGATCAATAGCACCTGGTTGTTGCTCTTGTCATGCTACTCCTCGGCCACACCTTACTTTGTTTTAAGTCATTGAAATTCCTGGCCCCTTTGCAACCCTTAACAACATATGATCTAGCTTTTTCTTGCCTTCTAGAATCTGGTGTATCTCTGTTATTTCAGATCCTCAATATCTAATTTTCAGTCCTGTAGTAGTCCTCTGAGTCTTCTTTCCAATGCCATAAGTCTGACCCAATTTGGATTCTTCAAGAGAGAGTTATGCCCAATCTCTCACAATGCCCTAATTATGAACTGTTTTAGCAGAGCGCACTTGTACGACATGCCACGTGTCACTGTTTCTTCATATGGATCTGAAATTGATAGAGCACAAGGTACAAACCATGATGGCTGAATCCCTAAAACAGTGCCATATGGATCTGAAATTGAGAGTTATGATGATTTTACCAAGGTCACTTCTTTGAGATGAATTTCAGGAGCCTGCAAAAACCCTGACTTCCACAGATCATATCTCCAAAAATATTGTGCACCTTGATCTGAAATTTTTACTACAGCTTCCTTAGGATTTTGGCTTCACCTCATAAAATTTTAGCTTCTGAACCTTCGTAGAAAAAAATTTAGAGCGAAAATGCCACGATGACTTGTTTCAGATGGCTGAATCCCTTGCCTAATGAGGAAATGAGGATCAAAATTTATATAAACGCTTAAGTTGAGAGGGGCTTCAACAAGTGAACGTGGCAGGGATTTTAGGAGCTTAGAAAAATATTAATTATGACTTTTCAATGACCCATGCCCCAACCCCATGGGGTTTTAGCCCACTAACAGGGGGTACAAACTTCAAACATTAATATCTCTAAAACCGTGAAGAATTACATGGCATGCGATATATCAACGGAAACATCTCGACAAGTAGAAACCATAAAAATCATTATTGACCCAGAATATATTAATCTGGTAGGTCAAAATTCCCATGCAATATTGGGTTAGCCCATGGTGTTGCTTGGGTTGACATCAATGATAACCGATGATCAACAACCTCCCCCTTTGGCATTGATGGCAACACAAGTGCTCCTCCCGCCATCATGACACCTCTTCCTACAACATTCTCTCCCCCTTTGACATCAATGGCAAAGGGTACCTCCCCCTGAAACACAACCATCCTGCGGACCGGTACACACTTCCACTCCCCCTGATACACAACTTTCCTGCAGACCTGTAATCTACTTCCACTCCCCCTTTATATTATGAAAAAGAAAAATCTAATGAGAACTTGGGAGAATCCATAGCTTCTGGCAAAGATATTCCAATGCTGGTGAATATTTAATGTGATTCTTTTGGTGTTGCTTGGAATCTTGCTATTTTTCAAATCACCAAGAGATCATTTAGATACATAGAAGACTACTAATCACAGATCCCAGAATTTTATTCATCCACATCTCTTAAGATGAAACTTTGTCAATTTTAAATTCTAGTCATTTATAACACAGTTTGCAATCTTCCATTTTAAATTTCTTGAGCATTTCCTTGATGTACTTGGCTTGACATATAAATATTCCTTTCTCTTGCTAAGATATTTGAAGCCCTAAGAATTATGTCATCTCACCAAGTAAAGACATATCGAAATCACTTTGCACCTTTGTAGCAAACTTCTTGCTTAGTCAATCATCATTGCTACCAATTATTGTATCATCCTATTTAGCTATTAGTCATGCTTTAGTTGCTTCATCCATAACATATATGTTGTTTGGAGCTTGACTTGCTGTAGCCACAATTTCAGCATACATGCCTTTCCTGATTTCACATTTCGTGGAGTTGAATAGTATTGTGTGTCCTTGATCACACATTTGTCCAACATTGAGTAGATTATGATTCATGTTTTCAACCAATAGAACATTCTTGGCTAGAGAATCTTTGCTTCCAAGAGTGATAGTACCTGATCCTATAACATTTGAAGATCCATCATTTCCAAAGGACATGGTTCTGTCCTTCTTCTCTTTCAGAGATACAAATTTATTTCTATCTCCAGTCATATGCATTGAGAAACCGCTATCAACATACCACACATCTTTGTTCTTTTGAGCCTTGAAAGCGAGAGCACAATTATCATTCTTCTTCTTATTCCATGTTTTTTTGTTCTGTGGCTTCGAAGATTCTTTTGGAGGATTTTCAAGTCTGCAGTCTTTGGCTATGTGTCCAAAGTTTCGACATTTGGAACATTCAATATTATTTCTTAAATGTTCAAATCTATTGATGTTCTGTTGAGCCCTGGGAGGTTCATAGTTGACAGATCTCCTGGAATTGTATTTTTTCCTAGGGTACATGCGACATTCTACAACTTTATGACCAAATTTTCACATGAATAACAGTAGCCATAAAAAATATGTTGGTACCTGGATGGAAATTTTCGTCGAGGAATTGTTTTCCAAGGCTGTTCTTGCGAATCGTGTCCAATTAAGTCTACATGCATGTCAGATCTCATAGGTTCATTGTATTTTGTTGTAGAAGGTCTTGCTTCTTCTTCTTTGTAACCGATGCCAGTTTTTTCATTGTAAGATCGTTGAATGTTGATGAGTTCTTCCAATGCCCTTGAGCTGTTGGCATAGTTTTGGATAGTTTTTCCTTTCTTCACTTCCTCATGTAGCGAGACTAATTCGGCTTCTAATTCTTCCCTTTCTTGGTTGTTTTCTTCCAACTTCTTTTGAAGTGACTCTTCAATGCATTTGTGTTCTTCAACTTCAATTTTGAGATCTTGAACTTGTTCTTCAAGAGTTTTGGAACGGATCTTCTCCGCCTTGAGATCTTTTATAAGCTTGATTGCTTCCTCATAAAATTCATCTATGGTCCATCCTTCTTATTCATTGTTTGACACCTCTTGTTTATTGTGCTTGGTCATAAACAATACTCTCTCATTGGCTTCTTCTTCACTGTCATTGTCTTCATCGGATGATGAGCTATCTTCTTTAGAGAGAAATTTCCTTTTGGATCCTTTCTTGTTGAATTTCTTAAAGCCTTTCTTTCCTTTTGATGCTTGTCATTGCTTTCTGCTTGGAGCAGCTGGTTGCAAAATGCTCCATTCCAACCTCATTATAAACAATGATAACAATGGAAGTTTACCTGAATTGTCCCTTACCAAAAATTGTCCCTTGCTCAATTTTTAGTTTTCTCAAAGCACAACATATTCTTCATCCTAAAGACCTTCTCCATCATCTCCTTCTTCACTTGTCATATGCCTTTTCAATTGAAGGTTGTTTATCCTTATTGGTTTTCTTAGATGCAACAAACGCAGTTTCTAGATGCGAAGTACCCTCTTCTTCATCAAGTCTCATTTTATATGCTATGAGAACTCCATGTAATTCCTCTTTGTTGAGTTTGTCCAGATTTGCACTGTATTCTAAGACTGATACCTTTGGGTTGAATCTCCCTAGTAACGTTCTAAGAATCTTCCATATAATAGTCTTCTCGTCAACTGGCTCTCCCAATCCTTCCAGAGTATTGGTTATTTCATCAACGTATTGAAAGTATGCAACAATGTTGCAATCTTCTTTCATTCTGAGTTGCTCAAATTTTGCTCTATAGATTTGAAGCTTTGCTTCTTTGACATTTGAGTCACCTCCATATATATTCTCAAGCTTGTCCCATACATTTTTGGTAGTTTTACAACACAACACCTTGTGATAAGCAGATTCAATAAGTCCACCGATAATAATATTGTTTTCTTTTGCATCATTTACCAAATTCTTCTTACCTTGTTCATCCGTAGTTGATGTAAATCCATTTTGAACAGTGTCCCATACTTCGTAACCTTGCATCAAGAGATAGACCTCCATTCTTCCTTTCCAGAGTGCATAATTATTTTCATTGAATAGAGGTACACCATTCTTGGTATGCTCCATGACCTCCTTCCAGCTGTTAAACTGCTATTGAAGGAACCAAGCTCTAAAACCAATTGTTGGAAATACTGAGAGGGGGGGTGAATCAGTATTCCTTTCAATTAGAGCATTAGTTAATCTTCAATTATTATCAGTGTTTGTACAATGATAGCAGCAAATAAGAGGAACACAAATGCACACATTTTTTAAGGTGGAAACCCACTCCGGGACAAAAACCACCTAATGCTTTTCTAATAATTCTTTAATATTCAACTTCAATTGAAAATAAAGCTCCAACTTCCTAGAATCTAGAAAAGCATTCTTCTCCAGCTCCCACTGGATGGACGCTCCAACACCCGAGATTCTTCAGTAGTCAACTGAATGGATGCCCCAACACCCAATGAGCTACAACTCACCCTAGCACCACCCTACCACCCTATATAAGAATAAAAGAAGAATGGACTCCCGTACCAGGGAAAATGGTCCACTTTACAATGATATAGAATGATGTAGAAGAATAAGATATACTAGACCATAACCCCAACTTTGACACAATCACCTAATGATGATCCTAGACCTCCCAACACTGCCACTTCAACCCTTGGCAGATAGATACTAGTACAATTTGTACAATAATGTATTTACAATGACTAAGTACAATGATTGTATGAAGTGCTGCCCACTTGAAGACTTCATATGATGAACTTCTTGCTGCTGTTATGCACCTTGGTTGCTACTCTTGTCATGCTACCCTCTGCTACACCTTGCTTTTCTTTGCTTCCGTAGAAATTCTGGTCCTTTGCAACCCTTGAGAACACATGATCTAGCTTTTTCTTGCCTTCTAGGAGCTCGATATTGAATTTGGTGTATCTCTATTATTTCAGATCCTCAATATCTAATTTTCAGTCCTGTAGTAGTCCTCTAAGTCTTCTTTCCAATGCCACAGGTCTGACCCAATTTGGATTCTTCAAGAGAGAGTTATTCCCAATCTCTCACAATGCCCAAATTATGGAATTTTTCTGCAGAGCGCAATTGTACGGCGTGCCACGTGTCATTGTTTCTTCATATGGCTCTGAAATTGATAGAGCGCAAAGTACAGACTATGCACTATCTGCCACATTTTATGGAATTCCAATCCGATACTCAGAGAGAGTTATGACGATTTTACCAAGGTCACTTATTTGAGATGAATTTCAGGGGCCTACAAAAACCTTGACTTCCACAGATCATATCTCCAAAAATATTGTGCACCTTGAACTGAAAATTTTACTGCAACTTCCTCAGGATTTCAGCTTTGCCTCATAAACATTTCAGCTTCTGAACATTCATAGAAAAAAATTTAGAGCGAAAATTCCACAATGACCTATTTCAGATGGCCGAATCCCTTGCCTAAGGAGGAAATGAGGATCACAATTTATATAAATGCTTAAGTTGAGAGGGGCTTCAACAAGTGAACATGGCAGGGATTTTAGGAGCTTGGAAAAATATTAATTATGACTTTTTAATGACCCATGCCCCAACCCGATGGGGTTTTAGCCCACTAACTGGGGGTACAAACTTCAAACATGAATATCTCTCAAACCGTGAAGAATTACATGGCGTGCCATATATCAACGGAAACATCTCGACAAGTAGAAACCATAAAAAGCATTATTGACCCAGAATATATTAATTTGGTAGGTAAAAATTCCCATGCAATATTAAGCAATGTGCCGCTGGGTTGACATCAATAACAACCGTCGATCAACAGAAACCCAAGGGTTATTGTGGAGATAAGAGATCCCATTTTTACCGGGAATTTTTTGGACGAAGTTATTTTCTTGTTTGGGTACTCAATTAGAAACCTAGATAGTCAAAAAATGTCTAGAAGGATATCTTCGTTGTTTTGTATCCGATATACAAACACAATGGTCAAGTAGTTACCTCTGGCTGAATGGTGGTATAACATTTCGTTCTATACTGCAGCAAAAATTACCCCATTTATGGCACTTTATGGATATCATCCTTCGTCCATCACATCATCTTTAAGAAAAAATTCAAAGGTTCAAGAAGTGGAAGATCACATCGAGCATCAACAAGAAGTTCTCCAACTCTTAAAGGATAACTTGAATTTGTCAAAAAATCGAATGAAACAATAGGATGATCAACATCGCTGTGAGAGAAGTTTTGATGTAGGAGACTAGGTATTTTTACGGCTACAACTATACAAACAAATGTCCCTCAAGCAAGCTAAGAAGGATAATAAATTATTGCCAAAGTACTATGGTCCTTACAAGGTGTTGCAAAAGATTGGTACTATGGCATACAAATTGGAGCTTCCTGCTTCTTCACAAGTGCATCTAGTTTTCCATGTTTCATGCTTAAAGAAGGTTATAGGTGAAAATAATCCAGTTCAAACAATATTTCCAGAAATTGATGAGGAAGGAACCTGAAGCAATCATGGAAACAAGAACTCGACAGCTACGAAATCGATCAATTTCAGAGTATCTCATCAAGTGGAAGAACTTACCCACTAAATATTCTACATGGGAGGATGAGAAATTTATACAAAAGCACCCAGAGCTACTCAAGCATTGAGGACAACACTTTTTTGAAGGAGATGGGCATGTTAGGTCCCTATATTACTAGTATAGTTCCTTATTGTTGTTAGTGTAACCCCCTTATTGTTATTATTGTACCCCTGTAACCCCCATATTGTTATTATTGCGCCCTTAAATTATTATTGTTAGGTCGGCTAGGATTACATTGTGGCCCCACTAAGATTACATTGTGGCCCCATGGACTCCTATATATAGAAAGGAAGTTTTGTAATTTGTATCATCCAAGTATTGTTCATTCATGTAATGTATTGGAGGTTTCCCCCTCGAAGTGGCTTATTTCTAAGGCATTGATATCTCTTTTCTTCTATTTTTGGAGATGGTTTCACAACATTTGGTTTTTTCCATGTTACCATGTTGACACCACATTTGTACATGGGAGCCAATTTATTATCACCTAAAATCCTTGAGCCCTGCCTCTTCATCTGTTCCTGGTTCACGTTGTGTCTCCTGTTAATATTTTTGGTAGCATTGGCAACATATAGTTTGAGTGAAATTTGTTTTGACATACTGGCTAGGGAACCCACTCTTTTTTTTGGCTACATTATGTGAGGTTTATATCTTTTTATTTTCTTTGTAATATTGTTTGAATTTTACTAAGTAATGCATTCAGTTATTACATGAGACATACTTTGATCACTTGAGAGGAATTTTTTCTACATGCAAAATATTTTATGAGAAAGTAGTTGAGACAACTTCTTTTGTCTGAAATTTGTCACTAGGGACAGGTAACACAATTTTTCTTCACTATTTTGACGCTGCATTTTGGCTCATTGATTTTTATTTTTTGTGATCAAGATAACACTTTTTTTTAAAGGGTGCTAGCTTAATGGAAGACAACCTGCCTTGCAAGCATGAAGTTGGTTGTTTGATTCCATCCTGCCCTAACATGAACTAATCACTAAAGAAACAAAAAGATTCACATTCTATATTTTGTTTTTGAAGATAATTTTTTATTTTCTATAGAGACACAACAACTGGGATCAAAGACATATTGTCTCTATAGAGAAAATTACTGAGATTCATCTCTATAAAAACAATACATATTAATTGTAGCTATAGTCTTTTGAGAGAGAAAATAAATTAATTGTAGTCTCTTGTCTTTATAGAGACAATTTTTTAAGAAAATAATTTGAGACACCCGCTTAAAGATAATATTTAAGACAATTTACAAGGTTTTTTTTGTCTCAAGTTAAGACAATTTACTCAAATTATGTCTTAAATATTGTCTTAAAACCCCCCTTTATGTAGTAGTGTCGAGATACCCAAAAAAATTCAACGAGGGCTTGAGAATATCTGAACAAGCAATGGAACCTTCCTCTGATATCATAGTAGAGAGGGCATCCAAAAATGAAGTGCACCTCGGTCTCCACATCCTGTAAATGACATACCTCACAGATTTTTTATGGTCTATCAATCTGGTGGTATGTCTCTACCCAAAGTCTATGAGAGTCTACTCTAAACTAGCCTATAGGAAAGTGAAGAGCGCACATCCAATGGTGAAACGTGTACTGGGGCCGAACAATGAGCCTGTATCTCAACTCCAAGAAGTGCTCAACATAGAAGGCCATCTTTGGGCACAACCCTCACGGAGGATTTACCCACGTAACCTGAAAAAACTGCCTGTAGATGTCCTCCCTAATGATCTTGTTCAGCTCTTGTCTAGTAGGTAAAAGGTGACCAGGAGAATCTAGGGAATATCAGAAAGGGGGGAGACGATCCAACTAGATTCCCACTAATTCTAAGAGATCTGAAACTCCTCTAAACCAATATTTCATCACGAGGGAGTAGAATGAGCAAAAGTCTTAGAAGAAAAATATGCCAAGTAAGGATATTGATCCCTACTCTTTATCGAGTTTGCAAAGCCTCGAACATGATGTAAGAATGAGACCAAACTGAATATTTTCTCAAGATGAAAGGGTTGAGATCCAAACTCTGGAAGGATTATGTATTGATGTATTGTTTATTTTCATCTAATGATGTGACAGAGAAGAAGATTCTGGACTCTCTCAACTGAAGCCTAATCCAACTCAAGTAAAGATGGTCCCTAAACCTTTGAGCCATATAGAACAGTAGGACAAACAAAGGTGTCCATGAGGATTATCTTGGACGAGATGTCCTAGAAGTGATGTCGAAAGCATTTTATCTCGAGAAGGGCTAAGGATCCATATCCTTTGTCAATATGAGGTTGAACCGCTAGTTGCAAACTGAAGAGGGGACCTGAGAATTTCACCCCTAGGTAATTGTATGTGCTATTGATCTCAACCTCCTCCCCTATGATTAGGAAGTGAAGGTCCAAATTTTTCTTCACCCCATTGAAGATCATAAACTTGGTTTTACAAAGGTTGACCATTAACAGTTGAAAATCGCAAAATAGAGCTAAGGCATCCAGTTTCCTTTGTAATCCTTCTAGAGATGAGGAGAGGAGGACCATGTCATCAAAAAATAGTAGAATAGATATCAAAACCTGGTGAAGAAGGAAGACATCAGTGTCATGGATATGCTCGTGTACAAATTCCTCCAACCCATCAATATAGATCTCAAACAGGCAAGGCGATAGTGGACAACCTTCTTTAACCCTAATAGTGCTTTGGATAAAATCAGACATCGCATGAGCCATGTGAATAAAACCAAGGATGGACTCATATAGGTGCATAATAGCTGTTAATAGATTCGTCGAGATGCTAATATCTATGAGTCTTTGAAGTAATGCTTCCCTTAGAATGAAGTCAAAATTTTTCCGAAAATATAAGAAACAACAATAGAATTTCGAAGAGCGGTGTCGTGCCTCCTCAATCATAGCGTGAAGGGTGAATATGTGGTCAATGGTCTGATGAGTCCGTCGAAAAGTTGCTCTCTGGCTGCGAGTTGTCTCTGCTCAAGTTCAATGGAGAGCTTCCTATGTATAATAGTAGCAAACAATTTCGAGAATGTGTGGCCCACCATGATTATTCTGTAGTCATTGGTATTTGAGATAGAGCCTGACTTGTGGATCAAATGGATGATGTGGTGTGACCATGGTGGTGGAAAACCTTCACAAAATACATGGCTGAAGAGATCATCCAAGTAGACAACCAAAGCACGGAAACCGTGCTTAAATAACTCTACTTGGTAGACTTCCTCATCAACGGCTTTGCTACTGTTCATCACCCAAATGAACTCTCTAATATCTCTATCTGAGAATAGGTAATAGGAAGATGGTGGGGAGGTAACATGAATTTGGGTTTGCCCTAGAATATCATAAAGGTTGGAAGTGTGAGAGAAAATGGATGTAGGGTTGCAGTGAGATGGAAGAAGGGAGCGACGGGGAAGGATGGTATGCCAGAATTTTTTAGGGGAGTGGGCAAGGAGAGTAGAAAGTTCTCGTCTTCTATGAGAGACAAAGAGTCATTTATTGTCATGGAGGAGATGACAATAAGAATATTTGAGGTTGGGGTAGAGGGGTTTAGAGTGGGTGAAAGCATATCGAAGTTCTTGATGTAGAGACTTTCATTTGTCATCGTACCATTTTTTCATGGGGCAAGATACAACTTTTGGGGAGATGGGAGTGGAACGAGTGGAGTGGGGGAAGGATTTGAGTGTTGCTTCCCAAATGGTAGATGAAAGACAGGTGTATTTAGTGGAAGAAGAATCAATCAAGGAGAATTGGTTCTCTGATGGGAGCATCTTGCATAGGGTGGAGTAGAAGATGTCAGGGTTGCCTTCTTCAAATTGAAATGTGGTTCGGGGCGGGCCCTGAGGAGAAGGATGGGGTGGAAGGGAGGGGTCAAACCGAAGAGATAAAAAAAAAATTTCATGATCATCAAGAGGGATGGAGGAGACCGAGAGATGGAAAATAAAAGGAAGTAAGTTTTGGCTAGTGAGGACATAATCAACTACACTCGCACCCTTGCCATATGACCAACATGTGAAGAAGCGAGATTCTGGGAAACAGGGGATACCATTTTAAATAAACAACTCCTGTGATTCCCCCAACTGCAATAGATTCTTACAATAAAGTGTAGTGGGCCCCAAAGCATGATCTCACATCCAGTGAAGCCCTACTGAATATGGATCCATCTTCTCGGTACAAAACACATTCTCTGATCGATTGTGGAGAGGGATTTGGTGATCTCTAGTCCGAGCATTGAAGTCGCCTAGGAGGATGGCTTCCCCAACAACAGAGTACTAGGTGATGCCAGAGTAGAAGTCTATAAAGGGGTCCCCATTTGAGCCATTATGGATGGAAAATAGTGAAGAGGTTGGGGGAAAGTAACAAACTGCAATGTATATGTCCCTCGGAGGAGAGAATCTGACGCTAATCCGAATCCACATAATCCTGGAAAACTCATTTTTGACTACCAAAGATACCTTGTTCTGGAGTGAGTCACTAGCTAAACAAGCAACTCCACCTGATCCTCTAAGCCCTCCTGAGCTCCTCATATCCTGCCTATAAACATAGAACCAATGGTAACTTGCAATATCTAGAGAGGTCGAACAGGGCTCACATGAGTCTTGGCCATGAAGAGGATGTCCGTTTATTCGAGAGCATCATACAAGAGTCCCAATGATGACCAGAATGATCCATTGCCATTCCAACAATGGATAGAAATGCATGTATCCTATCGTCTCCCCAAGCGGCCCTGTCATTTAGAATCTCTAGTTCGGGGTTCCCACCCAAGTGGGAAGGAGTCCAAATGAGTGCCCAGAGATTCCTAATAACTGCGCATTTCTCTGTGTGTCGTACTGCCATAATTTTCCGTGTTGAACATAATCTATATATATTATTTTTTTTATTAAAAAAATGATTTTTTATATTTTTTTCCTCTCTTAAAAAATTTAACCATTTTTTCTTTCTTCTTTACAAAAATATTTACCATCTATATTTTTTTTCCTATCCTAAAAATAATAATTAGTGTAATTTTTTCCCTCTATTTAAAAATATAATTAATGCATATTTTATGTTTCTTGGAAAATTTTATTTTTTTCTTTTAAATAATTAGTGTATATTTTTTTATTTCATATAAAAAAAAGTATCTTCATGCTGATTCTCTTCATTTTCCAGCTCATAAATTTCGTGTTCTCTGCACTCTGGCTACCCAGGCTCTTAGAATATCTGATGATGCCCATTTGGATTCAGAAAAGTCTCATCTTTTGGATGTGTTTGAGTCTAATGGGTATAGCAAATCTCAAGGTCTGAAGGCCTTTCAAAATGTCGTTAAACGCCCAAGAAACAAATCTTCTCGGTTAGATCCTTTCTCCAAGGTGAATCTCTTGTTTATCCAAGGGACCTCAGATAGAATTGCTCATGTCCTTAAGAGAAATAATGTCGCCTCTTCTTTTAGACCTATCTGTTCTATCAAGAATTCTCTCAAATCGGTTAAGGACCCTATAGACCCAAAGGACATGAAAGGCATTTATTTAGTCCGTTTCTCATGTGGTACTCCCTATATTAGGGAAACTGGTCGATCCATTAGGCAGAGAATCCGTGAGCATGTTGCAAACATTAGGCACAATTGATCCCGCACTTCTGCTCTTGCGGAGCATGCTAGGAAATCGTGTCACCATGTTTTCATTGAAGATTCCAAATTCCTTGCCGGGGTGGATCATTTCCATCATAGAAAGCTGAGGGACGCTATTGAAATAGAAAGACATCCTAAAAATCTCAATAGATATGATGGGTGGAAATTAAGTAGGAGCTAGATTATAGCCCTCTCGAGGTGATTCAGACCCCAGGTGTTGTTGTCCTTTGCCTCTGATTTTTTCCTCCTCCCTTTGTTTTGATTTTTTTCCTCTTTTGTTTGTTTCCTTTTCTTTGGTTTATGTTTTTATGCTATCTCCTCTTGTTTAGATATTTCCCCTTTTTATTATTTTGGTTATATATATATATATATATATATATATATATATATATATATATATATATATATATATATATATATATATATAGATATAATTTCTATCTCCCGCGCGCAATATATATATATATATATATATATATATATATATATATAATTTTTCCCCACATCCCCCCCTTTTTATTTATTTATTATTATTATTATTATTTACCCCTTCCCCTTAATTTTGTTCTCTCCTTTATTATTATTTTTATAATTTAATTAATTTACTAAATTATTATATTCTTTGGTGACCCTTCTAAATAATAATAACTTTAAATTCTCTAACTAATTAACTAAAAAAAGGCTAGTTTTTAACGGCTAATTTTAACAGCTATCATCGGGCAATGATGCATCTTTACTATTTATTCAATGTCACAAACATTCTCCATATAATTTTTTTTTTTTTTTTTTACTATGCCAACTAAGAGATTAACTGCATATCTACCATAATTAAAGCAGGAAGATAACATATTTACTGTATCAACAGTACACGCATTTTCAAACTTCAGTCATAAATTTAATCTAAAGTATTAACCCAAGCTTTCAACGGTTATTCATAGTCAAATAATTTATCATTACCACTGAAATTATAAGGTCTGCCATGATCCATAATTTCCCGGAGCATTAACAAATTAGACGTAAGTCTGGTTATAATGATGTAATTAATGGTCACTCCTAGAGGAGTATCTCAATAAGGTTAGCGCATGGATAAGAGTGGAGTGGTGGCAACCGTTCCTGCGTGCGTAATTTAATATGGCTTTATTATCAGATTTTCTTGGGATCGGGTTTATGCCACTTGGCGGAACATCCATTTCCCACCGTCCGGTTGACAGCTCCCATCACCTTCGCAGAATTGATTCCCGCGCTAGGGTTGGCGGTGCCCAGTTCCTTCGTCACTCAATCTGACCGGAAACTGGGTGTTGAGCCAGTTTTGGAGCTGTCTGGAAATCTGCTCGGCGTTCTCGACTCTAAGATTCACAGTCTAAGTTTTTTCAATGATCCAGTCTAGCAAGCTCCACCCTGGAGAATTATTTATACTAGAACACGCTTCAACAGGTAAAGGCGATGAGTTTATCCGTCTCGTTATGTCTTAAGTTTTTTTATTTACCCCCTGCTGGCGATTACTTGTTAATGTGCAACTCGTTTAATTTGATGTTGTGGCTCATACCACAAGTTTCCTCAGGTTGGCAATCATGAAGCCACTTCAGCCATCATGCCAGAAGATCCACCAACCAGTGCCCTTCTTCCTCAGGATGACTGTAAGGAATCCTCTCATACTTCATCCATTTGGGTTTATTTTAGTTTTCAACCTGCACCATCCTTGCTCAGTAAAAATACTCATTTATTTCCTTCTTTTTTTTAAGCAGCATTCCTAATCTTTGTTTCCTCACAAGTTTCACAGGCAAAAAGGGAAAGAGTTCAACCTCTGGCCAGGTAATTTTTCCATCTCTGAAATAGGCTCTGCGTTTTATGTAACATTAAAAAAAAATTCTCAATTCCCAGTTAATAGAGTTTACAGTCCTGATCTTTTTTCTTTGTAACAGGTAAGCAATTTCTCCACCTACTGGTCGCGTTTTAGGTTGGACCTTTAATTCCGGCGAGACTCTGGACTAAAAGAATGTTCCCTTCCTGCACATGTATTTAACCCGTCAAGGGTGCTTCCTTCTTTTTGCTTGCTCCTTCGAGGTTTTGCGGTTTACCCTTGGCTCGAATCTTGATCGTTAAGGATTTAGTCACGGTTTGAACCGTGAAGCTAGTTTTACCTGGCTTTACTCCTTAAATTTAGCTAGGTGGCTATCGCTACCTCCATAAGCAGACTTGATAGCTTTTGGGGTTTGTCCATGGTTAATGTTTGTAAAGTATCTGAACTATACTGTATAATTTCAATATATTTTCTAAATGGGTCAGACAATAATGTTCGACCCGGAGTTAAGTTGTTAAGCAATTTACAGTAGATAACTGTGCCAAAGGCGTAACCCCAGATTCATGTTTTTTTCTTTTAATGAGGAGCCCGGGTACTGGAATGTCTGCCAAAAGTTTTACTCAGGATTTCCTTGTTTTCTTCCACTTTGAATGATGTTTACATGCAACAAAAGATTATTCTGTTAAGCTCGAAGTTTTTCGTTTCTTTCTCAGATAAACTCCGCATTAATCCTAGCGTAAAGAGCTTTCTTCTTTCAATAGGTGAATCTTATGATAAAACAGTTATGACTTTGTTTTTCGTCCTTAAGTGCCACAGTAGCTAAAGTTTTTGAGATTATAGTCCTTCATGCAAATTCGTAGGTTAACATTTATGCCAAATGAGTAGGAATTTATTGCGTATTTTCCACACAGAATCCTGGGGCTTGCATTTACGCTCTTTTTCTTTTCAAAGAATACAAGAAGTTTCCCTAGCCACAAACGTTCCCTGCATACTTCCATTATGACAGATGTTTGGTGGTTCAATACGATGAGAAATTGTTACTAACATCATTTTTAAGTTTTTCTATTTAGAGGAAAGAAAAGGAATAATTATGGAGTAGCGAATTCATCTTAACTTATTTTCTTTTCCGCCAAACTACCCAGTTTTATTTTCCAAAATCTTTGGCAGTAAGGAGGACAGGTGCTTTATTAGAATTTATTCTCTAGTCTGTGCAGAACTCTTTGAAAATACTTCATCTATTAGGCAACATCATACAAGTTATTTACCTAAATAGCTGTAATGCATGAAAATACATGTATATATATGGTTAACCAGGTTTTTCAGAAACTACACATATATATGTTCAATCTTCATACTCAGAGAAATATCTATATAAATCTGTTTGACATTAATACTCAGAGAAATATCTTTATAAATCTGTTTAACAATAATACTCAGAAAAAATATCTTTATAATTCTGTTTAACAATAATACTCAGAAAAATATCTTTATAAATCTGTTTAACAATAATACTCAGGAACTCATAAATACTTTTGAATTGCATAGACTCACAGAGTATACTTATCTGAGTCTTAGGTAATCCTTCCTTTTCAGCTGTTATCCTCCCAACCTTTCAAGGGAGGCTATTACGTCCTCCACTTGCCCCCTAGCTCCTGAATTCTGGACGGTGCCACGGGTTAACAGTGGAGATACCTCTGCTGTGACCTTTGGATGGCCTATCCAGTCACTAACAGGAATCTGATCAGTCAATGGATTTCAGGAAAACAATATTCCACTGGGCTTCCCCAGCTCAAGAAAATGCTTTTCCCCTTTTTTCCAAAAGTTTTCAGCACCCTCACCCCTTTCCAGGATTCTCCTTTTATCCTAAAGGGGTGGGTAACTGTATCTCCTCACTGTCAATCCAACCACCTCCTATTCATAGAAACACTTTGCAACAGCTTTTAAGGATTCCTTTTTCTTTAATTTTATTTTCTATTTTCATTTATTAACTCAGTAACCAAATAATGTTTTATGTCTTGAGCAATTGCCATCAAGTTTTTCCTTGTCCATAATAATAAAAGAAAATAAAACTAAACTAAAAGAGAATAATTAACTAATAATCTTTTAACTAACTGTAATTAATTTGTTTCTTTAATGAGGGTGTCACAATTTCCCCCCCTGAAAGTAACACCGTCCTCGGTGTTTCAGCCCCTCTCTGGAAAGAGTTTGGGGTATGCTTCCTACATAAACTTTTCTTCCTCCCAAGTAGCTTCGTCTGGTGCAAAGTGCTTCCACTGCACTTTCACCTGAACGACTACTCTTTTGCGGAGCTCAATTTCCCTTCGATCAAGTATGCGTAGAGGCTCTACCAGGAACTCTCCGTCCAGTTCTACCTAAATATTCTGCCAATGAATTACATGTTTCTCATCATGTATGTATCGCTTTAGTAAGGATACATGAAACACATTATGTACCCGAATGTGACTGGGCAATGCCAATCTATAGGCTACTGGTCCGATTCTTTCCAATATTTGGAAAGGACCGCAGTACCGGGGAGCCAGCTTAGCACAAGAGGTCCACCTCATAGTGCTTCTTTTAGGCTTAATTCGTACATATACGTGGTCTCCTACCCCGAATTCTCGGTAGGATCTTTTCCGGTCTGCATAAACTTTCTGCCTATCCTGCGCGGCTTTCAAATTCTGTCTTATTCGTTTTACCTCTGCCTCCATTTCAGCCAGCATTTCAGGTCCCAATAACAGTTTTGTATCGGGACTGCTCCAGTTTATAGGCGTGTGACATTGCCTACCATATAATGCTTCGAAGGGGCTCATTTTCAGAGACTCCTGATACCCATTGTTGTATGCAAATTCTACCAAGTGCAAGTAATCTTCCCACTTGGTAGGTTGCTGCATTACATACATTCGCAGCATGTCTTCTAGAACCTGATTTACACGCTCTGTCTGCCCATCTGTTTGAGGATGATAAGCAGTACTGAAGTGTATCTGGGTCCCTAATCCAGAAAATAAAGTTTTCCAGAAAGCAGATGTAAATTTGATGTCTCGATCTGAAATCACAGTTTTTGGTATGCCATGCAACCTAAAGATCTCCTTCATAAATATATCCACAATTTGTACCGTCTTATAGGTAGATTGCACAGGTATAAAATGAGCGGATTTTCTTAGTCTGTCCACCACCACCATAATAGAATCATTCTGTCTCCTTGTTCGCGGTAGCCCTGTGATGAAATCTAAAGAGATAACTTCTCACTTCCATTCAGGAATGGGTATAGGCTGCAATAACCCGGCTAGATGCTGATGCTCAACTTTAACCTGCTGACACTCTAAACACTTGCTTATGTATTCGGAAATGTCCTTACGCATTCCCGGCCAGTAGTAAACTTTCCTTACTGTTGTAAGCATTTTCTGATATCCAGGATGACCAGCATAATTGCTGCGGTGAAATTCATTCAGGATTAATTCTTTAAGATTAATGCGGTTAGGCACATAGATCTTCCCGCGAAAGGTCAAGGCCTGATCCTCACTTTCTCCAAACTCTGTTGCTTTGTTATGTTGTTTGTCATTCTTCATCTGCTGCCACAAAAACTTATATTCTGGGTCTTCTTGAGCTTCTTCCTTCAGTTGCTTTAACAATTGGCTTTCCAACTGGTTAAAATATAGAGCAAACAGACTGTGCAATTTCCGACTTAAAACGTCGGAAAATCTATTCTCTTTTCATTTAACGTGCTGAATGTCCATGTCGAACTCGCTCAGAAATGCATTCCATCTCGCCTGTCTAGAGTTTAAATCTGCTTGTTTAAAATAGCTAGTCAGGCTGCTATGATCTGTTTTCAGCACAAATATTTTACCCAGGAGATAATGCCTCCATACCCGGAGAGCGTGGACTACTGCTGTAAGCTCCAAATCATAAGCAGAATATTTCTGCTCATATTCCTTAAGTTTCCTTGACTCGTAAGCTATTACTTTTCCCTCTTGGGTTAATACTGCTCCAACTCCTTCTTTACTGGCATCTGTACAGACTTCGTAATCTTTTTCCGGGTCAGCTACCTTCAGAACTGGAGTTGTGGTTAGAAGTTGTTTTAGCTTTTCAAAGCTATCTTGGCATTCTTTTTTCCATCTAAAAAGCTTTCCCTTCCTCTGCAAGGATGTAATGGGAAAGGAAATTTTGGAGAACCCTGCTATGAATCTTCTATAATACCCGGCTAAGCCCATGAATGATCTAATGTCTGCCACATTCCGAGGAACTTGCCATTACATAATGGCTTTGATCTTTTCGGGATCCACAGCTATTCCTTCAGTTGTTATGACGTGTCCCAAGTACTGAATTTCTGTTTTAAAGAAATCGCACTTGCTGAATTTCGCATAGAGTTGATGCTTCCTTAGCGTTTCCAATACAATGCGCAAATGCTCCTTATGATCTGCCTCATTTTTAGAGTACACCAGAATATCGTCAATAAAGATGAGTACAAAATTATCTAGGAAACGATGAAAAACACCATTCATTAATCTCATAAAAGTTGCTGGCGCATTTGTTAATCCAAAGGGTAGTACAACAAATTCATAATGACCATATCGGGTGCGGAAAGCTGTCTTGCAGATATCTTCATCTTTAATCCAAACTTGATGATATCCAGATCTTAAATCGATCTTGGAAAATACCTTAGCCCCTCTTACCTGGTCAAACAAATCATCGATTCTTGGTAGAGGGTACTTGTTTTTAACAGTCAGCTTATTAAGTTGCCTGTAATCCATACACATGCGCAATGTCCCATCTTTCTTTTTAACGAAAAGAACTGGTGCGCCCCATGGTGACACACTTGGGCGGATATAGCCTTTGTCTAATAATTCTTGTAACTGTATTTTCAATTCAGTTAACTCCGGCACACTCATCCTATACCGAGCTCTTGATACTGGTGAAGCACCCGGTAGTAGCTCGATAGTGAAATCAATATCCCTTTTGGGTGGTAGTCCAGGAATTTCTTCTGGGAATACATCCAAAAATTCCTGCACCGCAGGAATATCTTCCAATATTGGGGCCTTTTCCTTAGAAGCTGAGTATCCCACTTGAATAGCATATAAATGGCACCCTTTTCTAATACACTTACCCATCTGAGATGCTGTTATTGGTCGTAATTGTATAGGCTTTTTAACTCCTTGAATCACTTTCTGCGTACCATCTTGCTTTCTGAATGAGATGGTATTTTCCTTACAGTCCACTATTGTCCAATGTCTTTCCAGCCAATCCATACCCAACAACACATCGTACGATCCTAATGGTAAGATATTTAGATCTACCTCAATCTGCTGTTCTGCCACTTCCAGCACACAGTTAGGAATTTTCGCTGTTACCTTACGTTTCGCCCCGGTGGCTAACTGTACCAGCCATGAATTTTTAAATTTCTGTTCTTTTAATTTACATAACTCTACTAACTTAGGACTGATATAACTCAGACTTGCTCCAGGATCAACCAGAATTGAAACAGGTTTGGTTAGTAATATACCTTCAAGTTCAATCATCGTAGGTTGAAAATCAGCCTGTCGATCTTCTAGCGCTGCATTGATGCGATGCACGCTACGCGCCACGTCTCCTACTGTAGATGCTTCCTGTAAATTTGCTACAGTTTCAATTTTGTTTCATCTGGGAAAATTCTTAAAATAGTGAGCTTCCCCACATCCCCAGCACTGTAAGGGAGGTTTGGAATTCTGTCCTAAATCAGGTTTACTTGATGCTTCCGTGGGCTTCTCCTCAGCTGGCCACTTGATTCTTTGGTGGTTTCTCCCAAACTTCTTGCTGATTGTGCTTCGTGCTGTATTCCTGAAGCTGCTGTTTTTATTATTCTTAAAGGTAGAGTTACTTTTCTACCCTTTTTTAGGCTGCCAACCTTTTCCCACTTCACTCTTGATTTTATTTTGCTGATAACACAACCGTGCTTTTCAGATAGCCTCATCCATGGTCTAGGGGTTAACGAATTCTATCCATTCTCTCATATGAGCAGGTAGGCTGCTTAAAAATATCTGTACCTTAGCCTTCTCTTCTCGGAGATAAGGTACATAACGCAGCAGTGGAGTGAACTTTGACACAAATTCTTCTATCGTCATTTGTCCCAACCGGAGATCATGGAATTCTTTCGCCTTATCATCATAAAATCTTTCTGTGAGGTATTTATCTTTAAAGTATTGCTGGATTCCCAGGTTATGTCGCTTTCATCAATGATGCGCACATTCTTCACTTCTTCCCACCACAGGGTGGCTTTTTCCCGTAATTGATATATGGCCAGTCTGGCCTTCAAGTTGCTGCTGTACTCATAGACCTGGAAATATTTGTTTATATTTATCAGCCAAGCTTCAGCTGTTTCTTCTGCCTCACCGTCAAATGTCGGTGGCTTAATCTTTCGAAATTCTCCCTGCAGCTCCACCCTTTGTCTTTTAGAGTCTTGCTGTCCAGACAAATTGCCCGATTCTACCTCATTATAATTTCTATTTTTACTTTTCTGAGAGAGGCTCTTTTCAGTTCTATCATCTACATTGTACTGAGTCTGCTGGTCTTCTGGTTCTGCTGATAATTATTTTTCAGCACTAGGGTGTTTCATACCCTGATTCTGTTTATCTGACAAACTCTTCAGGATCTTCTCTTGATCCTGTAGCAGCCTCTCGTTGTCCCTTCAAACTCTTGTCATTTCTTCCTGAAGTTGATGTACTGTATTTAACAGGAATGTAGTTTGCTGCTGCTGCTCTTCAAGCAGTCGACTGGTCTTTTGGTTCTGCTCCATGGTCAATTGTACCCACATCTCCGGGTTCAAAATTGTGGGGGTTTGAGTCCCCTCAGGTTGTGATGCCATTTCCGCTTACTCTCCTTTGTGCACTAATCACAAGCATTCTGTTAGTAGACCCCTTAAGTTCCCAGTGTTGCAACCGGGGCTCTGATACCACTTGTCACAAACATTCTCCATATAAATTTTTTTGTTTTGTTTTACTATGCCAACTAAGAGATTAACTGCATATCTACCATAATTAAAGCAGGAAGATAACATATTTACTGTATCAAAAGTACACGCATTTTCAAACTTCAGTCATAAATTTAATCTAAAGTATTAACCCAAGCTTTCAACGGTTATTCATAGTCAAATAATTTATCATTACCACTGAAATTATAAGGTCTGCCACGATCCATAATTTCCCGGAGCATTAACAAATTAGACGTAAGTCTGGTTATAATGATGTAATTAATGGTCACTCCTAGAGGAGTATCCCAATAAGGTTAGCGCATGGATAAGAGTGGAGTGGTGGCAACCGTTCCTGCGTGCGCAATTTAATATGGCTTTATTATCAGATTTTCTTGGGATCGACTTTATGCCACTTGGCGGAACATCCATTTCCCACCGTCCGGTTGACAGCTCCCATCACCTTCGCAGACTTGATTCCCGCACTAGGGTTGGCGGTGCCCAGTTCCTTCGTCACTCAATCTGACCGCAAACTGGGTGTTGAGCCAGTTTTGGAGCTGTCTGGAAATCTGCTCGGCGTTCTCGACTCTAAGACTCACAGTCTAAGTTTTTTCAATGATCCAGTCTAGCAAGCTCCGCCCTGGAGAATTATTTATACTAGAACACGCTTCAACAGGTAAAGGCGATGAGTTTATCCGTCTCGTTATGTCTTAATTTTTTTTATTTACCCCCTACTGGCGATTACTTGTTAATGTGCAACTCGTTTAATTTGATGTTGTGGCTCATACCACATGTTTCCTCAGGTTGGCAATCATGAAGCCGCTTCAGCCATCATGCCAGAAGATCCACCAACCAATGCCCTTCTTCCTCAGGACAACTGTAAGGAATCCTCTCATACTTCATCCATTTGGGTTTATTTTAGTTTTCAACCTGCACCATCCTTGCTCAGTAAAAATACTCATTTATTTCCTTCTTTTTTTTAAGCAGCATTCCTAATCTTTGTTTCCTCACGAGTTTCACAGGCAAAAAGGGAAAGAGTTCAACCTCTGGCCAGGTAATTTTTCCATCTCTGAAATAGGCTCTGCGTTTTATATAACATTAAAAAAAAATTCTCAATTCCCAGTTAATAGAGTTTACAATCCTGATCTTTTTGCTTTGTAACAGGTAAGCAATTTCTCCACCTACTGGTCGCGTTTTAGGTTGGACCTTTAATTTCGGCGAGACTCTGGACTAAAAGAATGTGCCCTTCCTGCACAGGTATTTAACCCATCAAGGGTGCTTCCTTCTTTTTGCTTGCTCCTTCGAGGTTTTGCGGTTTACCCTTGGCTCGAAACTTGATCGTTAAGGATTTAGTCACGGTTTGAACCGTGAAGCTAGTTTTACCTGGCTTTACTCCTTAAATTTAGCTAGCTGGCTATCGCTGCCTCCATAAGCAGACTTGATAGCTTTTGGGGTTTGTCCATGGTTACTGTTTGTAAAGTATCTGAACTATACTATATAATTTCAATATATTTTCTAAATGGGTCAGACAATAATGTTCGACCCGGAGTTAAGCAATTTACAGTAGATAACTGTGCCAAAGGCGTAACCCCGGATTCATGTTTGTTTCTTTTAATGAGGAGCCCGGGTACTGGAATGTCTGCCGAAAGTTTTACTCAGGATTTCCTTGTTTTCTTCCACTTTGAATGATGTTTACATGCAACAAAAGATTATTCTGTTAAGCTCGAAGTTTTTCGTTTCTTTCTCAGATAAACTCCGCATTAATCCTAGCGTAAAGAGCTTTCTTCTTTCGATAGGTGAATCTTATGATAAAACAGTTATGACTTTGTTTTCCGTCCTTAAGTGCCACAGTAGCTAAAGTTTTTGAGATTATAGTCCTTCATGCAAATTCGTAGGTTAACAGTTATGCCAAATGAGTAGGAATTTATTGCGTATTTTCCACCCAGAATCCTGGGGCTTGCATTTACGCTCTTTTTCTTTTCAAAGAATACAAGAAGTTTCCCCAGCCACAAACGTTCCCTGCATACTTCCATTATGACAGATGTTTGGTGGTTCAATACAATGAGAAATTGTTACTAACATCATTTTTAAGTTTTTCTATTTAGAGGAAAGAAAAGGAATAATTATGGAGTAGCGAATTCATCTTAACTTATTTTCTTTTCCGCCAAACTACCCAGTTTTATTTTCCAAAATCTTTGGCAGTAAGGAGGACAGGGGCTTTATTAGAATTTATTCTCTAGTCTGTGCAGAACTCTTTGAAAATACTTCATCTATTAGGCAACATCATACAAGTTATTTACCTAAATCGCTGTAATGCATGAAAATACATGTATATATATGGTTAACCAGGTTTTTCAGAAACTACACATATATCTGTTCAATCTTCATACTCAGAGCAATATCTATATAAATCTGTTTGACATTAATACTCAGAGAAATATCTTTATAAATTTGTTTAACAATAATACTCAGAAAAAATATCTTTATAATTCTGTTTAACAATAATACTCAGAAAAATATCTTTATAAATCTGTTTAGCAATAATACTCAGGAACTCATAAATACTTTTGAATTGCATAGACTCACAGAGTATACTTATCTGAGTCTTAGGTAATCCTTCCTTTTCAGCTGTTATCCTCCCAACCTTTCAAGGGAGGCTATTACGTCCTCCACTTGCCCCCTAGCTCCTGAATTCTGGACGGTGCCACGGGTTAACAGTGGAGATACCTCTGCTGTGACCTCTGGATGGCCTATCCAGTCACTAACAGGAATCTGATCAGTCAATGGATTTCGGGAAAACAATATTCCACTGGGCTTCCCCCAGCTCAAGAAAAATGCTTTTCCCCTTTCTCCAAAAGTTTTCAGAACCCCCACCCCTTTCCAGGATTCTCCTTTTATTCCTAAAGGGGTGGGTAGCTGTATCTCCTAACTGTCAATCCAACCACCTCCTATTCATAGAAACACTTTTGCAATAGCTTTTAAGGATTCCTTTTCTTTAATTTTATTTTCTGTTTTCATTTATTAACTCAGTAACCCAATAATGTTTTATGTCTTGAGCAATTGCCATCAAGTTTTTCCTTGTCCATAATAATAAAAGAAAATAAAACAAAACTAAAAGAGAATAATTAACTAATAATCTTTTAACTAACTGTCTTGGGGAAGAGTCACATTAGTTGGTTTGAAACGTCAACCAAATCCTAATGATGTGATTAATCACGCATCCTTACTATTTATTCAATGAGATCGATCAATGATGCATCCTTACTATTTATTCAATAACATCGATTTCCTTCTTCACCTTGTCCTGAGGATGAACCACATTAGATGGTTCGAAACGTCGACCAAATCCTACGAAAGGCATTTATCTACATTATGGATCACAAAAATCTTAGATCTAACATAAAAAAAGGTTTTTTAAAACTAATTAGTGTATATTTTTTTTCTTCTATTTAAAAAAATTATATATATATATATATATATATAGACTTGTAAATAATAATAATAATAATAATTTTTTTTAATAATTAACTTATATTTTTTATTTTCTTTCAAACAAATTTTAGTTATATAGGTTTTCCTGTAAAAAAAAATTAGTGTTTAGTTTTTTCCCTGTTAAAGAAATAATCAGTGTATATTTTTCATTTCCTATAAAAAAAAAATATGATTAAAAATATTTATTTCAAAAATTAATTAGTGTATATCTTTTTTACTCGAAAAAAAATAGTTGTATAGGTTTTTTTTCATCTATAATTTTCTGTCAGTAAAAAAAATATTGTACCCTTTTTTTTCCACTTCCTCTTCTTTTATTTCGCAGAGTTTATTTCAATTTATGTCACAAAAAGTTATTGTCTTTTGCTTTTTAAATTAGTTATAAATATACTATTTATCTACTCTATAAATTTACTGTAAACCCACTCAACATTTACCGTTAATTAATTGAAATAAATTAGTGTCTATATTAAACTTATTGAAGCTATATTAAATTTATTGTCAACCTATAACTCCCGCCACCTATCTTGGTTGGGACTACATCGAGGAGGCTGGTCCTTCCCGCATTGACTACTCTAATGCTAGCCCCAATCCTTTTTTTCTTTTATTCTTTTACTTAAAAAGACATTTATTCGTTACTCATCTTTTTAAACTCCTATTAGAATAGAAAACTGTTATTAGTTTTTTTTAGTATAAGCTACAAAAACGTTGTAAAAAAGAAAAAGAAAAAATGGTACCTAAAAAACTTTTAACTTCCCAATTCAGATTGTAAAAAAATAAAAAAATAAAAATAATTTTTTAACTTCCCAATTCAGATTGTAAAAAAATAAAAACTGGTACCAGGCAGGCATTCATCAAGTCGTAGAAAACTTTCAACTTCCCATTTCAGATTGTAAATCAAAACTATAGGAATGATGGAGGGAAGAAGTGGGCGAAACCTAGTCAAAGTCAAAGTCAAAGTAGGGCACCGACCGAATCAAGAAGAAACCGCAAACGCCAACTATTCGCAGGAAGTCAGAAACACAAACACAGGACACCCGCCCAATATATGTGGTTTTCGTTTCCACTTTCGTTCCCTGCTGCAACACAAATCCTATGGAGCCATCTTCCAACAACACACAAGCAACACTTTCACGCAACGATCACTTTCTTTTTCCCATTTTTTCAATTTCTTTTTTCCAAATCCAAACTCTCAAATGCTTGCCTTCTTGTTCATGATTATTTAAAATTTACCACCATCTTTTTAACATATCTTATTTATGAATAATTTTTCCCAAACTCTGTTCACCTTATCATATATGGTTTTTTTATTAATTACTAATTTTTGTTAATACTTATTATCCAACATCTTCCCCCCTTTTTTTTTCTCTCTCTCTTTACCACTTTTAATTTATTCTCAAATTTTCCGTAAAATAATTTTCATTTTCATTTATTTACACTTTATAATGGTTTAATAAAATTACTATTTTTAATTTTTTAAATTACTATTTTGTTTACTATTACACTTTCATTTTCTTAATATATATAATAATTGCTTAAATAGACTGTTTTTTTTTTCTATTTTTTAATTTTTTTTCTATTTTATATTGATATTTCAATTTTCTTTTATGTTTTTTATTATTATTTTTCTGTATTTATTATTTATTGCTTTTATCTTTTTAATTAACCGATTATATTTTAATTTACATTATATATATTTCTTTATTACATCCATATCTTTAATTAACAACTTCCATTTTATTAAATCAACATATTTAATTAATAAATTTAATTTAATTAATATATTTAGCTAACCACATTTATGAGTTAAATCAACATTTTTACTTATTCTCATTTATGACATGTATTAGTTCGCATTTATCACATTTATATTTAACCATATTTTTTAGCCTGTAAAGCCGATAACGGTTTTTTTCCCTCAAAATCGTATTTTCCATTTTAAAATATTGAAAGTTACATGTTTTAGACTACATTATTTCCGATCTCCCTTTATACAACGAAATACTAAAATTTGACATCTTAGACGACCATGAGCCTGACTCTAATCATAGGCCTTTACGCATAACTCTCAATTTTGTCATGCATAGAGATCCCATTGAAGATAATCCTTATAGTCAAAAGAACTTAATCTTTGATAGAAATAAAAACGATCTCTTTCTAAATGAATTAAAAACTAATTTGTTTCCTTTATCTAGTATAGACAACATAGATGACCTCTATCATAATTTTACTACAACCCTCTCATATTCTATTAACAAGTTCTCAATTGAAGTCTTAAGTAATAAAAGAAATAGCAAAACCAACCCATGGTATGGCAAAGATTGTAAAAGTGTGAGGAGAGCAATTAAGGAAGATATTGATGAATCTCTCAAAATAGATAAGATAAAAATCTACAAAGCCCTAACTAAAAGGAAAAAAAGGCAATATATTTGTAAAAGACAAGAGAATCTCTTACACCTCTCTAAGGTGGCTCCTAAGAAATTTTGGAGGCAGATTCTAACTAGGAAAAAGATAATAATAAAATTGCTTTACACGACTGGAATTCCTACCTTAAAAAGCTTTATGAATCTCCAAATGCCAGGAATAACTTTGAAACCATGCTCACAACGAAAGAAGTTTTCTCATTAGCAGACATTGATTTTGGGGTTAAATGCCTAGCAAATGGGAAAGCTAAAGACATTGAGGGTTACCAGGCAGAAATCTTAAAAATTGGAGGTCCTATCCTCATCCCCCACATCCACAAGTTTTTCAACCAAGCGGTCAAGCAAGGGTTCCCTAAACCTTGGACTCAGAGCCTCATTATCCCTATTTTTAAAAGTGGGGATACAAATAACCCCTCTAATTATCGGACAATTATGATCAACCCTCTCTTGGCCAAGTTATATGGTAATATTTTGGAAAAGAAGTTGAGCATTTGGCTTAAAAGTGAAGGCAAGCGGGCTAAAGGCCAAGTGGGTTTTAGAAGGCAACACTCAACAAAGTACCACCTCGTTACGCTTAGGATCATTGTGGAGGAATGCCACAATGATAAATCCAATCTCTTCTGTTGCTTTATGGACTTTAGAAAGGCTATCGATATGGTTCCTAGAAACAACCTATGGAATAGATTAGAAGAGCTAAATGTTCCTTTCAAGCTAAGAGTGGCCGCTATAAGATTATACGAGAATGTAATTGCAAAGTCAAAGAGTAATGAGGGGTGGTCGAAAGATATTAAGTGTAATATCGGAGTTAAACAGGGTTGCCCCATCTCCTCTACCCTATTTGGGATTTACATCAACAAGCTAGAAGGTTTTTTAGAGGAAGCAGGATGTGCTGGCACGATCTTAGCTGGGATAGTCATCATCCTTCTTCTCTTTGCTGACGATATTGTTCTTCTCGCAAGGTGCCCATCTGATCTTGATAAGCAACTTAGAATTCTTAAGGATTTCTGCTCTACCATGGGTATGTCTGTTAACATTGACAAAACCAAAGTTATGATTATCAAATCCAAGAAGGACACTTACGCTAATTTTATGTATGACAATAGTAACTTGGAGGAAGTGTCTTCTTACAAGTACCTAGGAATTGATATTCATCACAAGCTCAACTGGAACTATAACATTCAGAAAAGGATTAATGTGGGGTGGAAAGCTTATTTTGGTCTTGAAAATAATTGTGAAATGGCAAACCTTGTAATGTGGGATAGAAAGAAGTTCCTCTTTGAAACTTTAGTCACTCCTATTATCTTATATGGATGTGAGGTTTGGGGTTGCAGCATCTCTAGAGAATCCTGGAGAAAGATTGAGCAAATCGAGAAGCGTTTTATAATGTATAACCTTAAAATTAAAAGCAATACACCCTATCCTATTCTCCTTATAGAAGTGGGTCTTTCCCCTATCGAGAGCCGAGCTATGACTAGGCTTATGTTGTACAAGCACAAGCTCAATAGCATAGGAGAGCATAGACTTCCTAAGCTAACTTTAAATTCCAGCCAAAACCACCTAAGGCTTAAACGAGGTTGGTATAAAGACACTAGGGCCTCGTTAAACCATTGGGAGATCGACGAGAATGTTGCATTGCAAAACATTAATAACATTTAAAAAAATTTTACTTCTAAGTTCAAAGAAAAAATGTGGTGTGAGAAAGATCTAGTAGCTAAAAGAAAATTAAGATATTATAAGGAGGTCATTAACCCCACCCTAGAAGATCAAAAGTATCTCTCTATTTTAACTAGCTCAAAGAAGAAAATTAATATAGCCAAGATTAGAACGAACCCTCATGAGCTCCATAGTGAAACAAGTCGTTGGACAGTTCCTAAAACACCATGGATGGAAAGGATCTACCATCTCTGTGAGAATATGAACATCGAGGATGAAAATCACTTCCTCTTAGAGTGCCCCGCGTACAACCACATGAGAGATTAATTTCATAATCTTTGTTGCAATACTGACCTTCCTAGCCTTTTAAGATGTCAAAATTATAGTGAGCTCGAGAGGCTTCTCTCCAAGATTTTTCAGCATAGAAATAAAATCTTAAATCAAACTAAATAAATCCTTTCTTTAGGTTTGATGAACCAAAGATTGGTCTCAGTGGACATTAACCACCACCACCATCATCATCATCATATACCACTTTTAATTTATTCTCAAATTTTCCATAAAATAATTTTCATTTATTTACACTTTATAATTGTTTAATGAAATTACTATTTTTTAATTTTTTTTCTTAATATATAAAATAATTTTCATTTTCTTACACTTTCATATTCTTAATGTATAAAATAATTGTTTAAATAAATTGTTTTTTCTATTTTTAAAATTTTTTCTCTATTTTCTTTTTTTTTCCCTCTTATTTATTTTCTTTTTTAATTACCACTACTTGTCTTTCTAAAATTTGATTTGTTTTAATATTATTATATTTTTAATAATTTTATTTATTTTCTTTCTTATATATGTTTATATATATTTACAATTTTCTCCATTTATATATGTTTTTAGTTTATATAATATATATTCCTTTATGAAATAAATTTCTTTTATTTATAATTTTTAAGTTTATATATATATAATTCGATTTATTATTGATATTTCAATTTCATTTTATCTTTTTTATTATTATTATTTATTATTTATTGTTATATCTTTTTAATTAACAACTTATATTTTAATTTACATTATATATATATTTCTTTATTATATCCACATCTTTAATTAACAACTTCCATTTTGTTAAATCAACATCTTCAATTAATAACTTTAATTAAATTAATATATTTAGTTAACCACATTTATGAGTTAAATCAATATTTTTAGTTATTCGTATTTATGACATTAGTTTGCATTTATCACATTTATAATTAACCATATTTTTTCACCCGTAACGTGGATAATGGTTTTTTTCTCCAAGAAAAATCGTATTTTCCATTTTAAAATATTGAAAGTTACATGTTGTAAAGTCTGGGACCACTACCAATATAATGAATCAATATAATATGATCAAGTAATCCTTTACTAAGGTCTACCTTGACACAAATTCATGCAAATGTGAATATTCCTTTTGTAACTCTATCTGTGTCCACCTTTATGAGTCCCCAAAGAATTTCAAATTACCTCTAGCACTTCAATATGTCATAAATGCAAAGGAATATTATGTAACCTGACCCAAACTGGCATTTTGGAGACCACCATGGTATTTTCATCAAATCCCAGAAACCATGGAATCATAAAAAGTCTTGCATTGCCCTAAAATCATGGTCCCTATTTTAATATAAATTCCATATATTTTTTGAATCAAAATTCACAATAAAAACCCTTTGGAGAATAGGTGAATGTCGCAATTTTCAGTCCAATTAGAGGTTATCCATTGTTGTATGTCCTCTATTTTTTGCCAGAAGCCATTAAATCTGCATATGATTGCTCTTGAATGGAATCCTGAATAGAGCTCATTGACTTCTGGGATATTTGTTATCAATGACAACACTTGGTTCATTTGTTCCACAATATAGGATCCATGGAGATTGGGAAGAATATTAGGTTTTTTTCATGAGCTAGGCCTTCCTTTAAGTACATCCTTGAAATAAATTATACCTTTGGATCTAGATCCAGTGCATCCTTCAAGTAATATCATATTAAGTTTAATAGTTGAATCACTTTCGATTCCATATTCTTACATCTTGTGGTCGTCGTGCAAATATTTCCCTACATAAATCAAATTTTGAAGATTTGTTGGGATACCCACATGATTTTGAATCCTCTACTTCATATTTATATCCGATATCCATTCCAAACTCTCATTGAAATTGATTCCCTAGTTATATTTTTAATATAAATTTGGAAATTTTCCTTCCTCTGTTGTCTCATCCCCATATCTTGCTCTTGCATTGTTTTTTTTATCATATTTGTAAATGACAGATCTAGATTTGGGTATTCGGGGCTCCATTCTGCATTGTTTGCTTCCATATATGGTTCAATATTGCAGATCCAAGATCATTTGGTACAAATCTAATTTTGAAACCCCTTTTTAGGAAGATTTTGTTCCTTTGCAAACTGATCCACCTTTTTAACCAACAGATCTATGATGGGATGGTATGATCTATGCACATAAAAAAGAAAAAAAATCAGTGATCAACGCATGATTTTTTTCTACAAAACTCTGTGATCGCTTCTCTAACTCCATCAACTATTTCCATAGAGAAAATAGTCGAGGGCCTATTCTGTTAGTGCCTCAATGGAAAATTCAAACCATTTAATCTAATTGGTGATTTTCTAGCTAAAAGCTTTGACTAAGGAACCATGACATGCAACAAAGCCATCCGGGTTTCCAACTTCGATATTCTTAGAAGCTCCAACTTTGGAAAAGAATAAGAAACCTTAACTCTCGACAGCGCAACGTAGGTCATCGAAAGTCGTGTGAAATCAGGCTTTGGGTTTAAGGAACCACCGAGATTTTTTCACACACAAAGAATACGAAGTGAAACCATTTTTTTTCACAGATGCCATTGAAAACAACGATGTTCCGCTCTCCCAAAGATCTCCTGTGACTCCAACAAAAAACAACTGCCGATAATGATGTATAAAGGTTTGTAATATATATATATATATATATATATATCTTGGATAATGGTGTACAACAGTTTACAATAAATTTTCAAATTAAAGGAAATTTCAGCCTAAAAGTGCCCATGAAATTTTCATGTAATTTCCATGTCATAATATATAAACCAATCAAAATTCTTTAAATTTAAAAATAGGTACATGTAAATGATTTGGAGGGAAAAGAAGAAAAAATAAATTTTTTAATCGTATTTTTGACTTATATCCTTATAAGTTTACTAAAATTTCAAGCATAGACACTCATTGGATGCATAATTAAATTCCACATCCAACAAGTACCCATTATGCATGCTTTTGAGAAGACCCACCTTGATAAAAATTGTAGATACATTAAAAAAGTGTGTTTCAACACGTTTTTAATGTATATGTAATTTTTTTCAATGTGGGTCTTCTCAAAAGTATGCATAATGGGTACTCATTGGACGTGAAATTTAATTTCACATCTAGTGAGCTTCTAAACTTGAAATTTGAGTGAACCTATAAGGATATAAGCCAAAAATACAATTGAAAAAAGTAGTTTTTCTTTTCCCTCCAAAATTCATAACTCTTATTTTATTATTTTAACTATTATTTTATTATTTTTTCTTAGGAGGCCAATTTTAGGTTTAAATTTCCTCTAATGTTTTTTATTCCGTTGTCTTCATGGTGATGATGTGCCCACCTGACACTCGACCACCGACCAATTTCCCTTTCAATTCACTCAAAAATGTTTTTTATTCTATTGCTTTACAGTCCCCATCACTGCAATCATCGATCAATGACTCAAATGAAGCAACAAATTTAATCACACCCATCGATTTATAAAAAAAAAAGCAGTCAACAAAGCTTCATCCATCTGAGAGTCGAAATATAAACGCTTATCAACGAATTAAAAATAAATTAAATAGAAGTGAAAAACAATATCAAATTTCAGAGGTTAATATTATCTTTTTCTCCACCTCATGTTAATTATCTTTTTTCCCTACCTCTCCTTATTTTTCCACTTTGTCTCCTCTTCCTCCTTTCTCTACTTTTTCTCCCCATAATACTCTTCTTCTCCCCCATTACATCCTTTTTTCTACAAATCATACTTCCACTTCATCTTATTCCCAAATCCCCCTTCTCCTTCCACTTTGTCTCATAATCCTCCTTTCTTATTTTTTATTTACCTCTTCTTCTCTTCCTGTTGTTTTTTAAAAATGCATTCCTTCTCCTCTTCTCATTCAATATCTTCCTCTCTCACTTCTTCTTCCAATCATTATTCCTCCTCCTCTTGTTATTTCCCCCTCACCATTGGACATTATTTCCCCCTCTTCATATATATTTTTTTTCGTTTCTCCTTCTTTCCTTTCTTCTTCCTCTCTATCTTCCTCCTCCTTTCTCCTTATTTTTCTCCACCATATTCTCTCCTCTCTCTTCCATCTTTTATTCTTGAACCCAAAAAAAAATAGAAATAGGGAAGAGATTGTGTTTCTCCTCTTCTCTTCTCTCCCTTCCACTAGTTTCCCTACATTTTTAAGGTTATATATATAATTAATTACAATTTCAATATTATATGAGAGTGAAGGTGAAGATGAAGGTAATATAAGAAAGTAGACATTTTAGATAAAATGCACATATGAGGATGAGGGTGGGAGTTGGGGTAGGTGGAGAGGGACATTGTGGGAGTAGGGTGACTATCTTAAAAAAATGTTCTTTAAAATGTTTAATGTTGAATTCTCTCCCCTCATTCTTGCTCATTATGTTTAAAATTATAACCTTTTGGGGCTTCAGTGGGGAAGAGAACATTGTAACTAAAATGCTATTTAATAACATCTCCTCCTACCTCCACATATAATAAGAGGGTGGGGATAAGTAAGATAATGGTCATTTTGAAAACTCTCATCCCCACCCATTTTATTTAAAATTCTCACCTTCTTACCTCACCTACTATGTGAGGGTGAGGGTGGATGGATAAGGTGAGGGTTAGGGATATTGTGACCTTTTTAAAAAGGGTGAGGGTTGGGGTTAGAAAATATTTAAAATTCTATTTAATGTTCTCACTTTATCCCCATTCTCGTTCCCATTCCTATCCTTACCCTCCAATTTATTTAAAATTCTCATCTTCTTCTCCCATCCCCACCATTGATTTTATTTATAATGCTCATTTTCTCCCCTTATCCCAACCTCATATCTGGATGAGGTTGGAGGGTGGGGATGACCATTTGAAATATAATTCAACTTAAAATTCAAGGATGTGCATGAAAATTTAAAAGTAAAACATTATTTAAAATTATTAAATTGAGAATGGAGGTGAACATTCAAAATAAAATGGTATTTACCCTAACCCTCACTCATATTAAAAGGGCGGGTAGGGGAGAAGGAAAGCATTCTGACATGAGAGTGGGATTTGGAGTAGTGGGGTAAGGTGGGAATTTTAAAAAGAATTTTATTTAGGTTTTAATTACTTTTCTTTTAACTTTAAGAGTGAAGGTGAAGGTGAGGAGACAAGTTGAACATTTTAAATAACATTTTATTTAATACATATTCCTTATGTTACATTCAACCATAATGATGATGATGTTGTTAATGATGTTTATTAACATCCATTTAAATTAACAATAGTTAATTAAACCTTCAGAAAAAAAAGTAAAAAACGATTTGGTTTTCTTTATAGTTTTGTTTATATGCTTGAAAAGATCTAAGAAAAGTATTCCTAAATCACCATAGTTTGCTAAGTTATAAATTTAAGAAGATTGATATTGCAACAATTATTTTGAAATTGATATATAATTGCATGTACATAGGACAATTTGAGAGAAAATGGTTTTCATCTTCAACACTTATAGTTTGACAAAAATGACAAATTCTTGTGATCCATGATATTTTAGGAATTTCCCAATGTCTCATTTCACTATGGGCTCATGAAATTTTCTTCTTATTTTATCAATATTAATATTATTCTTAATACTAGTTAAAATAGATATATAATTTTGAACTTTTAGATTAGGGTTTATAAGGTGCTTGCAACATCTTGATTTTCCCTTATCCTCTAATTGTTTATTGCACCACAAATTTCTCTTAAATTTAGATCTAATAATATTTTTAATATTATCATAATTCTCCCCATAGAAGTGTTACATAGGCAGCGCCCCCCCTTAGCTTGTTATGAGAGCCACAGGTTTAAATGAAGGTGCTAGGGTGCCCTCCAAATGACACCTTGCTTAGGAGCTCGTACACCACACTTAGGAAACCATGAAGAGATTCCCATGTTATTTTGCACAACACCTAAAACTAATCATGTAGAACTCAGTTGAAGGACAATTTGTCCATAAATCAACTTGTAGGGGAATTTCAGAGGCTATTATGGAAATATTTGGAGGATGGATTCGGTATTATGACACAGATGGATTTAAACACCTTGCTTGGCATATGATGCATATGGATTATTTGCAATTCATGGGCTTCTAGGAGATTTTTTGGAGTTTTAAACTCATGGAGGCTTTGATGCATGCATGGATTATAGTGATTATCAATGGGGAATTCTTCCAATTAGGGGAAACACTGCCTCCGACACAATTCAAACTAGTATCCATATTTTTAGTTTTGGTCTATTGATTATTTTAATTTGGGATTTCTCTTCAATTATCAATTTCTTGCTTGGAGTATTGAATTTAGAACTCGATATTGTTAGATTCTGTAACAACTGAAAAGAAAATGAATACTAATATGTGTACCTTATATACAAATTTGGATCCTTCCCACTTCTTTATCAACTCCACAATTATGGTATGAGAACAAATATCCTCCCAACCATAGGCTTAGCTCAACCACTAGCCACTCTGGAGCCTCAATCTATTATTGCCATATTTACAAATATTTTATTTCACCCTCTAGATTCCCTCTTCTTATTTCCCTCTTTCATATATATAGTCTTTCTATCATAAAGGAATTAATCCCAAGACTCTACTTTTCATAATTATCCTTATCTAAATTTGTATTTTCCTATTTCTTGTTTTCCTTTCCCTATATTTTTTTCTTTTATTAATTTAATTCATTTTGGGCATGACATACTTATCCACTTCAATGAAATTCATCCCAAAGGTATGCAATTAATTATTAAATAATACCATCTACCATCAAATCAGGAATATCTCACCAAGAAAGGATCATCATATACCACCAAGGCAGGCATATGTCACTAAGACAGGGACATTAACTTCCACCAAAGTAGGAATATGTCACCTAGACACGATCATCATCTACCACCAAGGTAGGCATATATCACCAAGACAATAACATCATCTGCCAACAAGGCAGTAATTTTCCACCATGACAGGAATATCATCTTCCACCAAGGTAAGATTCTATCACCGAGACTGGTAGATCATTTTCCACCAAGATAGGAATTTGTCACCAAGATAGGAACATAATTTGTGACCAATACATGAACATCATATTACATCAATGAAGGCATCTATCAGTAATATAGGAGCATCATCTGCCACCGAGGCTTACATCTGTCACTAAGAAAGGAGCATCATCTACCACCAAGGCATGGATTTGTTGCCAAGATATGAAACTATCACCAAGATAGGAAGATCATATGCCACCATTGTAGGCATATATCACCAATATAGGAAGATCATCTACCACCAAGGTAGGCATATGTCTCCAATACATGAATATCATCTAGCACCAAGGTAGGATTTTTTCACTAAGACATGAACATCATCTTCCACCAAGGCATGAATTTGTCGCTGAGACAAGGACATCCTCTGCCACTAAGGCAAGGATTTTTCGCGAAGGCAAGAACATCATATCCCACCACGGAAAGCATATGTTTTTAAGACAAGAACAACATTTACCACTAAGGTAGGCATTTGTTTCTAAAATAAGAACATCACCTACCGCCAAGGTAGGAATATGTCACCAAGATAGGAACTTCATCTGCCACCAAGGCAGGCATCTATCAGTAAGATAGGAACATCATTTTCCACCAAGGCACGAAAATCATCTGCCACAATGCAATCATCTATCACTAAGGCTTATATTTGTCACCAAGATAGGAATATCATCTACCACCAGGGTAGGAATTTTTCCACAATATAGTAATATCATTGGTCACTAAGTTATGCATCTGTGGTTGACATATAATTCATAATTTTCTCATTCCTTCTAAACTTTTCATAATGAATCTAAGGCATAAGAAACACTAGCAATAATATATTGAGATGTACCCATACGATCACATTATAATGTCAAGCATATTTATTAGAGATATATCAACATAATAAATGAATTCACATGATATCATAACCTTCATGGGTTAATATTGAGTTTGAGATCATAAGGGAGCCACCTCATGTTATCTCAAGCCTTCATCAGTCCTTTGACATATGGGGAACCAAACCATACATAAACACTTATCTTACAGAGAGAACAACCCATAACTCTCAAAAGCATTCTTGTCATGATTCATTAATTTACTACATACCATCCATCATCAATTAAATTAGATTACAAGAGTTCATTGTATAAATTGACTCTCTCTCAATCAGTGTAATAAATCCACAACATTAGAAGTAATAAATTTCATAAATTTTCATGTCATAAAAAAATACATATTGCTGGTGTTTTTATTTTCTAAGAAGAGCCTAGTTCTAAAATATTCCACAAACATTTCCCATGTAAATTTCAGAGGAGTGACATGTAATTTAGTTTCTTCATTTATCCACCATAAAAGATATCCTACCTTGAGAAGGTTCATTGCAATATGTTCATCATCTTTCCTAGGGAACGTAGTATTTCTTTCTCAGTCGAGGTTCCAATCCCTGAGTCAACTTTAGGTAGGATTTCAATTTTAGGAGTTACCTAAGAGTGTCTTCAATGCTTGGGAGGATTACTACTTCTCAATATTTCAGATAACATATTTATTTCAAGGTTTAAAACTTAACATCCATTACATTGCTTCAAATTAGGACCATTATTCCCCTCTACCAAAAGGCTACTCCTTAGAGCAAGACGAGTCAATATAATTTTGACCTAAAGATGAAATTTCCTTCAAAATGAAATGAAAGGTGGGAAATATGAACTTGTGCCAAAATGATAAAATGTAATCACAATATTTGTTTTCCATGAGTTAGTACAAGTATATATGTAGAAACTACTTAATTTATGTAGTTCTACTCATATGAAATCCCCCTTACTTGCATGTGAATTTGTTGGCTTATATCCTCTTATAAAATTTGTGTATTATACATGTATGCAATAATGCCATTAATGTTATGACCAAGTGAAATATAGCCTCACACTCCCTGATTTTTTTTTTCTGCTTGTTGGTTTTACACAACATCCTCCCAAAGATTATAGAATTTAATTGACCTTAATTAGTGTATTATTCCACTCATAATTTTCTTTTTATACCAACTCATCATCAAAGGTTGTAATTTTATTTCTATACCAATTCATCATCTCTGATGTCAATGAACATAAAAATTGAAAATGAAAATTTTAAAATCTTTAGGGGACTGGGTGACTTGCCAGACTATATGACCATAAACAACATGGAAAAGTAGTATTTATGAAAGGAAGTCCAACAATGTTATTTTTATGAAGACTCTAAAATAACGTCATTAGACTCATTCTCAAGCATTTATCCAAAAACCTATTTATATACGGATAATGTCCTTGAACTATACTTGTAAAGTGTGTCATTTGAAACTTAGCAATTTATAATATTTTCTTCTTCATCATCTTTTTTTTTTTAAATTTGGACATAGTATGTCATTGTGACATACCAAAAACATATAAATTGATGTATGTATTAAGCATTAGCATTGCAAGGTAAATAATTTTTCATACAAGGATACATAACTAATTCCAAAATATTTCAGAGTTGATACAAACATAGTATCAAACAATTACTGAAATAACACTGTTGAACTATGATATTACATGACCACCACAATGACCCATCTCAAACTCATTTTGAATGCACAAAAACTCACTTAAAAATAATTTCATTTTATAATTGTGTTGGATATGCTCAAGTCTTGAAGCACAATGAAAAGCAAAGGTAAGCTCATTGGTGAAGCTACAATAGGATTCAAACGCGTTTTTTCTTTCTTTTTTAATTGTAAAATTTTATGAATGGAATGAGAAAAAAAAAGATGAGTGACTAGTTATAATTTCTCTGAATTATAATTAGGGCCATTACACCCCTATTGAGAATTTGAGACATAAACATAGACAGGAAAAAATTATAATGTAATCATGAAGTGAAATCCGATTGCAAATTCAGGAACATTACATAACATCCATGTGAAATTAATCACCCATCTTGTGACGAATACACAAATGAAATATAATAAGTTCTCACAATAATATCAAGAGGTCAAACAACGTATTAAGTATTATCATGAAACACTTTGAAGTGTGTTAGATCCTGATCAAGTGTAAAGAACGTTTAGCATAGAAGCATAGAAGAGGTCACACATTCTATGGTAAATAAATCCCATAGAATAGTCCATATAAGGTGAGACGTTTGCCCCACATACCATGTCATTTCCAGTCTAGAACTTCAATTTTCTTAAGGGAGCTTTCAAGATTACAAATGAGCCATGATGGATTTCATCACAAATTTTATTAGAATGTAGATAAATGTGAACTTTTAAAACCATTGTTATGTTTAAATTAAATTATGCCATAGAGGAGTTTTCCATTTTGATTTAAGAGAAAACCTTAAATATGATTTTGAAATTCAGCATTGAAACCCTAAAAATAGCCCTAGATCAGGTATAGATTTAGAATCATTCATGAAGGTGTTCATGTTTTTTCCCATTGATTCACTTAGGGAAAATATATGATCAAATGTTGTCCCAAAACTAGTTTATTGAGGATTTAGATTCGTCCATAATGTTAACAAATGTTCATAATCCATGCTTTAATGATACTAGAGACAACATAATGCATTTTTTATTCATTTAAGTAACATTTCAATCTATCATCAATCATTCTCAAATTTTAAACTTAGACTCAAACCTCTAAATGTCATGCAATCTAAGGCTGATATTAAATGCCCATAAATGCAATTGGCTTGCCTAAATGAGAATATTGTTGCACTATTTCATGTATTGATTCGCCATATCAGGCTCATAACAATGCTTTCAAAGAATATCTTTTATCTTTTATTTGATCTTTTTCTTTAGATCAGAAATCAAGGAAAAGCACGAAATATCCCAAAATAATAAATTCTTAGGATGGACCCATAGGCTTCATCTCAAGTGATGAAGATTGCAGAAAAATAGTGAGTGATTAACAATGATTTTTTTTAGGAATGCCTTTAAATATTGCTTCAATATGGAAAAAACTCATTTCATAAACCATTTCTATAATTATTTACAAATCAAGTAGATTTTTATGTCTAGATCTATGTTATGACTGCAATGAGATTTGAATTTACTATAATTTAGACATATATCTAAGTAATTTTTCATTCAACTCCCTGACATTTCAAATATATTTTTCCAAAACATATGACAATATAATGATGAATTGAATCAACAACAAACCAAAATAAGTATGACATTTCTGTAGCATGACTTCTTCATGCATATCTTAAATTTTAATGATAAATCTAATCCTAGATTTGGAATATTAATAATAATATATCCAAAGGTTTAACAATATATTTCATAATAATATTACATTTGAAATATTAATTCCCAAAGGTACCTAGAGTTCAAACCTCGCTTTTATAGTACATGTAATACTCGAAAATAAGATGACCACTAAGATGCTTACCTTGTATAGGAATTTGACTCATCCCCACTACTTTATCAACTCCGCAACAATGGTATGAGAATAAATATCTTCCCAGTTGTAGGCTCAACTCAAACACTTTCCACCCTGAGCCTCAATATATTATTGCCTGATTTACCATTATTTCCTTTCACCCTCTAGATGTCCTCTTCTTATCCCCCGCTTTCGTATATAGAGTATTTCCATAATAAAGGACTCAATCCAAAGACTATAATTCCCATAATTATCTTGATCTTAATTTGTATTTTCCTATGTCTTGTTTGTCATTCCCTATGTATTTATTTATTTAATTAATTTAATTGACTTGGTGCATGATAGATTCTGGTTATATATTACTTCTCTAGAGAAGTTAATTTTAGGGGGTGTTAGTGTCAGTCTAGTCATACTGCCATTAGTGATCAAAACTTCTCTTTTGCATTTGCATATTAGGTGTCTCATACTGAATAAATTTCACCATTCCGTTAGGTCATGGATTCATTGATGGTAGTAATTTTTATCAATTGTCCCTCATGAGGTACTTGCTGATTTTCCTTTCTATGGTCTTTAGTCATTGGTCACTTTTATTCTCAAAATCATATCAGTAGGTCATAGGATGGGTCTCATTAGTTTCTAGGGTCTCACCATGGTCAAATTAATGAGTCAAATGTCAATAATATCACCAAGGTCATGAGGAAGCCAATAAGCTCAAAGTCACAGCACCTGGAAGAATTAGAGAGACATTTTATTCAGTTTGATGTAACTTTCGCCTCAAAACCATGTTTTGAGGTGAAAACATGATATTTCGCCTTTATTATTATTCATTCTAAATCATCATGTGTAATAAGTCACAATTCAGAAGCTGTTATCTCCACAAAGTGATGTCCCTGTCTTCAGAGAAGTTTTCTGTAGCATGTTTAGCGCCAAATCATCCTCCAAGTAGATCCATCAGAAAGAGCCCGGAAAGAGCTTTTCAATGGTATACTACACTCTCAAAACTGACTTCTGGATTGAAATTTATGCTTAAGTGAAGTAAAAGCCCTCTATATCCTAATCCTTCCCCTTTTCCCATTTTTTCCCTTAAACTTTGTTTAATTAAAGTTTTATATCCCTTAAAAACCTCTTTCCCCCCTTTTCGATTATAAATCACTTAATAAAATATGCGATTTAATTGCTAAACCACTTCCCCTCCATGCCATAGAACTTTATAATAAAAAGTTTGATATTATAAAGTCTCACCGTATAAACCACTTCCCCTCCATCCCGTTGAAAACCTTATGTTAAATATTTCAAAGGTTCGTATATATATATATATATATACTCCCCGCCATTCCCAACCACTTCCCCACCATGCTTTATAATAAAACTTAATAATAAAGTTTTATATCATAAAAACCCGCATAACCCAAGTCCCTTCCCCTTTCAATCACATGTTTTATTTATATGTCCCGATCAACCCATCGCGAAAGTTTCTGATGCGATTGCCCCAATGGCTTACCCCCGATCAATGTCTCCACCGTCGATCTCTTAGTCCGATCTGACGGCCCACAGCTAATCGGGCCATTGGCAATTGGCACTTCCATAAGTCCCCCTCTGATTGATCGCATTGCAACATTTCCCGATCGCAACATTCATCACATCGCAACATTTCCTGATCGCAATATTCATCGCATCGCAACATTCCCCGATCGCAACATCCCCCGATTGAAACCTCCGATCGATCCGGCACCGTTGATCTGTCCCCGCCGATCCGACAGCTCAAAGTCAATCGAGCCATCGGCATCGGCGTTTCCCATATGTGTTGCACTCCGCTTCGATATTGCAATTGCGATTGACCCCGATCCCACCATAATCCTCCACCCATCTGTAATTAAAGGCCCCATTTCCCTTTGTAAATAATAAATTATTTATCTCCCATCAGGCCTTGCCAAATCACATCGAAACTTTTGTTTCTCCATTTCATATAACATCCTCTCCCGATTCCAATCCCCGATTGCGATTGATCGCACATCGCAAATCGAAATCGGCGGATCCAATTATGTGATACACCTGCCCCCATTCCCGATTGCGATTGCGATTGTTCCCATGGGTCCCACCACATAAAAACCTCTGCCCATTCATATATAAAAGATTTTTTCCCCTTTAATCCGAACTTTGGTTAATTTCATTACATAAAGGTTTTCCCCAATCGCATCGGCATTTCATATTAATATCACTCCACCCACTCCCCGATCGCCGATTGCGATGAACATATTATAATATGTTTTATTGTATTACAACGTGTTTTAATATGTTGTATCTCTCCGCCCCACTCCGATTGCGATTGCGATTTTCATATGATTTCTGCCCCATTTCCCTTCCCTTTTCCCATTTAAAAATAATTTTTCCCTTCATGAAAGGCATAAGTTCAATTTATTTTATTGCAACGGTATTTTATTAAAAAGTCAGAGAATAATGAAATAGTGGAAAGCAAAGTGACAGTCAAAGGGCCGAGAGCTTATTCAAAACAAAGATTGTTACAGCAGCAGAAAAATAGGAAATCTGTTCATCGGATTACCTATTTTCTTTCATGCAGCGTAACAGCAAAATCTCCAAGTGGTCAAATGCAATGATGTCCCTTATTTTCAGGGGCAGATTGTTGTATTTCTTTACTATAATTGTATTTCTGTTCTTCAGCTGTTAAAACAACTCCCTTCTCTTGTGGATCTATGTTCCCACATTTCAGCCTATTTAATGTAATTGTAAATCACTTGTAAAGCAGTTTGAAAGTCTGAAAAGATGTAACTCAGAAAGTAGGGGAATAGTGTGGAAGAACATCTCTGTGCTACATTGTACAGTTTGACAAGAATTAATAAGAGATGCAGCTCTGATTTGTGGGATCCATGTGATATGAGAGTTAGCATTTGTTTTTTCTTCTTTGTTTCATATGTGAATTTTTATGTGTTCCATTCATACATAAACATTTCCTTTTGAATGCTTTCAAGATAGAAAGGTAGAATCCATCTCTATATGCTCTGCCTTGGGAAATCATTCATACTCTGTATTTTTCTTCTGTTTGAAAAGGATCCATTTATTGTGCCCTTTTCAGCTCCGCACCAGTCTTTCCATCCCATCCTCATTAACTTTTAATTGCTAATTTTCCTACCTATCTTGCCCCATGAAATACCCTGTGTCCTGATTTAATTCCCGGTTTCAACTGTCCTTTTTTATCCCACACGTCCCTGAAAAATTTATTCGTTTTATTAAACCTTTTTCCCATAATTTTATCTAGCCTAATATCAGTCCATTTATTGTATTCCTTTGAATATTCTTTTACGGAGAGAGTCCTCTCCTATCCTTGTAGGGCTAGCTACAAGGCTGAGCGTGGTTTAGTTGTTACCCTGATTTTCTTTTTGCAGCCTGGGGTCCAATTCAGGTGCTAACATCTCTGGCGACTCCACTAGGGAAAAGTTCAAGATTGTTTGTTTGTTAGTGTTATTTGTTTTATAAACTACAGAAGGAGCCTAAAGTTATGCCAGGTAGCCTTCGAAATGCACATTGCTTTGCAAGTGCATAAGTAGATAAATGCTGCTTCAGTCAATCTACGGTCTAGTTTTATAAACATAACATCTGACTTGCAAGATTTTCCCCAGTATATCAAATAATCCTAGACTTTGAAAGATGATGTTCAGATTTTTGCTAGGCTACAAAGTAAGATTTTTGTAGAATAGGCATTCAACCACACTGGTTTCAAGAAGATACACCAGGGCTAATCCAGATCCAAATCCTCCCCCTGTGTTTGAAAATCCAAATCTTATACCAATAATTGTCAGAAGACAAGAAGGATCATTAAGCCCTAGACCCGTCTTGAGATCCTATACTTGGAGCAGTGAATGGTTTTTTGTAGAATATCTTTTCTTTGATGAGAATTTTGAGCTTTATTTATTTAGGAATAAGTCTGAAAATGACATTGATGATACAATTTTAGATCATGATTTCCTTGTAGATATTGAAGTCCAAAGAGAAAATACCTCCATTGATGATTACATTTTGAATTCTCCTCAGTCCATCACTATAAATAATATTCCCGAGCCCTCAGAATTATTAGGAACAAAATTTCCCCCACCCAATTCATCAGCATTCCCATCAGTCAATTCCCAATTATCATCTCCTCCATCAACGCCTCCCTCAAATCCTACAAATCCTGTCGTAAATCCACCCAGAGTTATGGCTGCCAGGTATGCACCCTTGGTCTTACCCCAGGTCCTCAATGATATGCCAGCTGACTACCAAAGCAAAATTCCTATTTTTTATGCCACTCAGAGCATCACGGCTCAAAAACATGTTGATAAAATGAACGACTTTTTTGATTTGCATGAGGTAGAAGCATAGAATGTAACGATGAGGCTGTTTGTTCAAAGTTTCGGAGGCAAAGTCAGAAAGTGGTTTAGAGCCCTACCGCCAGGCACAATTCGCACTTTGCAGGAGTTGCACACTTAGTTCCTGGACCGGTGGGAGGTAAAAAAGAACCCACTTCAAATTCTGTTTGAATATGAGAACAATAAAAGAAATGTGGGTGAAACCATGCAGGATTATTGTTTTAGATTCAATGCTGTATATAATGCTATTCCGGCTAATTTGAAGCCTCCTGTGGGATTAGCATTGTTAAAATTTCCCGATGGATTTGATGCCGACATGGCATATCAGCTGTGTGAAAGAGATCTGTCTTCACTTGAAGACATGCAGAAGATAGCGGTAAATGTTGAAGCTAATCTGCTGGCTAAAAGAGCACGAGCCAGAGCTGAGAAAAGAGTCAAAATAAAAGAGGAGGTCTCTACTTCAGACAGTAAAATGGACACTCTGATCAGAACAGTGGAAAAAATGGTTGATAGGTTAACCATCGCAGATAGACCTGAGCCTCAAATAATAAATCCGAATTTCAGAGGGCAGCAGTCGTAATTCAGAATTAAACAGAGAGAGCAGAGAATGCAGGACCAAATTGTGCCACCACAGCAGCAAATTAAAACTCCTTTGCAGCAGAACTACGTGCAAGGGACAAATTCAGATGATGATGATCCTGTGATTGAGGTTAATCACTTTTTCATGGCTGATGGTGCGCCCATTTTCCTTACAGAAGACGAAGAATATACAGTGGCGACGCTAGACATTCAAAAAGACCAAAATTTCATTTTGGCCAATGATACAATACTGGAAGAGGAGTCTGATGACTATCAGAGAGGGTATATGAATGCTCTATCGGCTCAGAAAAGGCAGTACTCTTTAAGGAACAGAGAGGTTACAGTCAGCCCCATTCAAAAGAGAAAGGAACTCCAAATGAAAAATGATGCACAGAAGAAAGGAAAGGAGTTGGCTGATCCTTACTCTAGCAAAGCACCTGCAATTGCTAACATAGCCAATGAGAAGAACTAGCAAAACAAAGTAAAGGAGCCAACAGAGAAGAAAGACCCACCCATCAAAGAGGTAGACAAACCTCCCTCCTTTAATCTAGAAAATGAAATCTCTAAATTAAAAGTGCCTATGCCCCTACAGAGTTCGTGAAGAATAGTGTGTATAAAAATCAGGTGTCCAAAGTCTTGCAAATAGATTTCGTCTCCGATATGGTCAATGTAGAAGACGACTACCCTGAACTTATTTTCAGTCCACCGCAGAAGAATCTGAAGAAAATGAAGTCCCTCCTTTTTATTTGAGTCTTAGAGTACATGAGTTTATCCTGCATAATGCTATGTTGGACTCCGGGGCCTCACATAATTTGATGCCCAAAGCTGTCATGGAGAAGCTAGGCCTTGACATCACTCGTAAATATCATGACTTTTATTCCTTCGACTCAAGTAGGGTCCACTGTATTGGTTTAATTAAATATTTGGTAGTGTCTTTAGACCAGATTCCAGCAAAGAATGTCTTGATGGATGTAGTTGTTGCTGATGTCCCACCAAGGTTTGGAATGCTTCTATCTAGGTCTTGGGGTGAAAAACTTAAGGGAACCATGCAGCTTGACTTCTCTTATGCCACTGTCCCTGTATTTTGCCAGTGGAGGAAGTTATATAGGGAAAAGAAAATGAAATATATGTTTACCAGCAAATACAACCCTGTAAATCATCCCATCAATGCTGTCCATACAGACTTAGAGTCTTTTGTCTTGTATTCTGATGGTGGTTTAAATGATGAGAATGTTCAATTGGTAAAGTGGATGAAATACCTGAGATTTCAGAGAATTTCAGAGAGGTCCTCAAACAGGAAAAGGACAAAGCAACAAACACTTCTGAACCTCCTGCCTGCCAGCAGCAAAGGGACAATGAACAACCAAAAATAAGCCAAGGTAAATAAGAGAAAGAAACAAATTTCTAGCATCTTCAAGAAGAAGAAGAAGGCTTGTGGAGTATGGATTTTGATGGAGTTGTTGGTAAGGATGGAGCTGGCATTGGAATACGGATTAGGAGCCCTGTTTTTCAACCTAAGAAGGTTTCGAGCAATTTTAGAGTTTGTGCCTATAAGCTAGCTTTTGATTGCTCTAAGAATGAAGCAAAATATGAGGCTTTGATTGCAGGCCTCAAAATTTTGAAGAAGTTGAATGCAAAAAGGATTTCTGTATATGGCGACTCTGAATTGATAATAAAACAGGTGAAGGGAGAATATCAAGCAAAACATCCAAGATTGAGGGCATACAGAAATGCAGTCTTGGACATTTTGAAAATATTCCCAGAGTATACTTTGACAGCAGTGCCCAGGATGCAGAAAATTATTGTTGATTCTCTTGCTACTACTGCAAGTAATTTGAAGATTCCGATGAACTCCAGCAATAAGTTTTAAATCTATGTCAAACATAGGCCTATTGTTCTGGACAATTTAAGGTATTGGCAAGTATTTTGGGATGAAAATGAGATCAATGCATTTTTGCAGGGTGATGGAAAATTCAAAGATACTCCAATAGAGGGTGAGTATGAGGTTGATGATCAGGAGTTGGAAGCAAGCCATATGGACATATTGTAGTTAAAGGATAATGTAATTCCTAGAGGTCTCATACCTCTAGAGGAGCTTTTTGATCAGGATGATGTCGTAAAGAAACCAAGCTTGGTGCCCACAGAAAAAGGAGTTGAAGACGTGAATATTGGAACAGCTGATCAGCCCAAGTTTGTCAAATTATCAAAGGCATTATCCCCTGAGGTAAAGGAGAAGTATGTTAAATTAATTTCTGAATTTTCTACTGTATTTGCATGGGATTATTTAGATTTGAAAGTGTATGATAAGAACATAATTCAACATACAATTCCTATCAAGCTGGATCAGAAGCATTTCAGACAGAAGCTGAGAAGAATCAATCCAAAGCTGCTGCCATCAATTGAAAAGGAGGTAAACAGGTTGTACAAAGCAGGAATCATAGTTCCTATTATATTTTCTGATTGGATTTCGAATTTGGTCCTGGTGCGTAAAAAGACTAGAGAAATAAGACTGTGTATTGACTTTCGGAACTTGAATAAGGCATCCTTAAAGGATAATTACCCACTTCCGAAAATGGACCATATTTTGCAGAGAGTAGTTGGAGCATCTAGGATGTCACTACTTGATGGCTACTCAGGGTATAACCAGATCTTGGTGCATGAGAGAGACCAAGATAAAACTGCCTTCACAACACCCTGGGGAACCTTCCAATATGCTAAGATGCCCTTCGGATTGAAGAACGCTGGAGCTACCTTCTAGCGTGCAATGGACATTGCTTTTAAAAATGAAAAATATGTTTTCCTTGTTGTTTATTTGGATGATTTGACAGTGTTTTCAGGTTTAGATGATGAGCATTTGCACCATCTAAGAGTGTTTTTTCAGCGTTGCAGAAAGTTTGGGATTTCTCTCAATCCCAAAAAGAGCCTTTTTGCCATGGATGAGGGAAAATTTCTCGGGCATATCATCTCTAAAGATGGCATCCACATAGATCCAACCAGAGTGGAGGCAATTCAGCTCATAGATCTTCCACGGAACAAGAAAGAGGTTCAGGCCTTTAATGGTAAGATTATTTTTTTACGTAGATTTATACCTAATCTAGCTGAGCATTTGAGAGAAATGACCAATATGTTGAAGAAAGAAAGCACGGTTAAATGGAGTGAGGAAGCTATCAAGTCATTCAATCTGGTAAATTTTTCTTTGTCTAATGCCCCAGTTCTGATCAGTCCCGACTATACTCAAGATTTTATTATATTTTCGTTTGCATCTGATCATACTATTACTGTTGTTTTAATGCAAAAGAGAGATGAAGTAGAAAAGCCAATTGCCTTTTTCAATAGGACTATTAGAGATGTTGCTTTAAGATATAACATTATTGAAAATCAGGCATTGGCTCTTGTCAAGGCATTGAAATATTTAGGGTCTATATTCTACATTCACACACTATAGCGTATGTCCCTAACACAACAGTCAAGGATGTGCTCTTGCAAACTAATCCAGAAGGTCGAAGAGGCAAATGGATAGCAGCTATGTTAGAGTATGATATGGAGATCAAGCCTACTAATTTGATCAAAGGCCAAGGTTTTGCGAAATTGATGGCCCAATCAAATCAGCGTGCTTTAGATATAAACCTCATTTCAGTAATGTCGGAAGAGGAAGATGAAGGTTTGCTAGTTCCTATTTCAGATATTTTTCTGCAATCCCCTTGGTATTCAGATATTGTGTATGTTCTTCAGCATCTGTCACCTCCTCCAGGCATGTCTAAGAGTAAAGGTAGATCTTTGAAGCTTAAATCTGAAAAATATTTCATTTTGAACAGTGCTCTGTTTTGGAAGGATCCGGGAGGCATTTTGTTAAATTGCTTGGTTGAAGAAGAAGCTTAGAAGGTAATGCACGATTTCCATAAAGGTGATTGTGGTGGTCACATGTTTTGGAAAACTACAGCGAACAAGGTATTGAGAGCCGGTTGTTATTGGCCCACATTATTTTCTGATTTATATAAAACAGTGATGAATTGTCATGAATGTCAAATTTTCCAAGGGAAGAAGAAATTTCTTCCACTTCCTTTGAAACCTGTTTCAGTGATTGCGCCCTTTCAGCAGTGGGGGCTCGATTTTATAGGAGAAATACATCCCGCGTCCTCAGCACAGCATCGATGGATATTGACTGGGAAAAATTACTTTACGAAATGGATCGAGGCCATCCCTGCTAGGCAAGCGAATGACACAATAATTATTCAATTCCTGGAATCAAATATTTTATCCCGTTTTGGTTGCCCATGTAAAATTGTGACATATAATGCAGCCGCGTTTAGATCAAAGAAAATGATCGATTTTTGTGATAAATACAACATCATGCTGGGCCATTCAACAACATATTATCCACAAGGCAACGGCCTGGCAGAGTCATAGAACAAGTCGCTGATGAATATAATTAAGAAAATGTTGGAGGCAAACAAATGAAATTGGCATCGAAAGCTTATCAATGCACTGTGGGCAGACAGAGTTCCTACTTATCGAAAGCTGGTTTATGGTACTGATGCTATCTTTCCTACTTCTCTTACAGTTCTAGTTATGAGATTATTACAAGAATTTGGTAGCGAAGATGATGACAACCAGCGAAGGATCAACCAGATGATCCACCTTCAACAAACAAGAGAAGAAATGTCACAGAAAGCGAGCCAGTTGCAGGACAATATTAAAAACATCTATGACAGGAAGGCTAAAGAAGAAAAGTTTCAGTTGGATGATGTAGTGTTGAGATGGGATGCTAGAAATGAAGACAAAGGGAAGCATGGTAAATTTTACAACCTTTGGAAGGGACCATATAGAATTACAACATACAGTGGTCAGAATGCCTTCTTACTTTCAGAAATGGATGGCTAGGATTGTCCTAGAGGAGAAGTAAATGGTAGGCTATTGAAGCACTACCATTGTTGAAGACATGGATTAGAATTTATCTCATCATCATTGTATATACCATTTTATTTTTCTAAAATAAAAGTTCAAAATGCATAGTCATTCAAGTTTGGGGCCCGAGGTGAAGGCTATAAAACTTGGATGATATGTGTATGGTTTGGTTTTATTTCAGTTTTCAGTATTAGTCTAGAGTCAGAGTCAGTTTCATTTGTGTCAGTTTTCAACATTTATGACTCCATGCCCAATGGATAAGGCTACTTGGTCTAAGGTGTTCTTGGCACCTCCAAGGAGCTACCATCCCCATTGGAGCCAATGTTAGTGTCAGTCTAGTCATACTGCCATTAGTGATCAAAACTGCTCTTTTGCATCTGCATATTAGGTGTCTCATACTGAATAAATTTCACCATTCCGTTAGGTCATGGATTCATTGATGGTAGTAATTTTTATTAGTTGTCCCTCATGAGGTACTTGCTGATTTTCCTTTCTATGGTCTTTAGTCATTAGTCACTTTTATTCTCAAAATCATATCAGTAGGTCATAGGATGGGTCTCATTAGTTTCTAGGGTCTCACCATGGTCAAATTAATGAGTCAAATGTCAATAAATATCAGCAAGGTCATGAGGAAGCCAATAAGCTCAAATTCACAGGACCTGGAAGAATCAGAGAGTCATTTTATTCAGTTTTATGTAGAACATGATATTTCACCTTTATTATTATTCATTCTATATCATCATGTGTAATAAGTCACAATTTAGAAGCTGTTATCTTCACAAAGTGATGTCCATGCCTTCAGAGAAGTTTTCCGTAGCATTTTTAGTGCCAAATCATCCTCCAAATCAGATCCATCAGAAAGAGTCCGGAAAGAGCTTTCCAACGGTATACTACACTCTCAAAACTGACTTCTGGATTGAAATTTATGCTTAAGTGAAGTAAAGGCCCACTATATCCTAATCCTTCCCCTTTTCCCATTTTTTCCCTTAAGCTTTGTTTAATTAAAGTTTTATATCCCTTTAAAAGACCATTTTCCCCCTTTCCGATTATAAATTCGCATTATAAATCATTTAATAAAATATGCGATTTAATTGCTAAATCACTTCCCCTCCATGCCATAGAACTTTATAATAAAGAGTTTGATATTATAAAGTCTCACCGTATAAACCACTTCCCCTCCATTCCCGTTGAAAACCTTATGTTAAATATTTCAAAGGTTCATATATATATATATATATATATATATACTCCCTGCCGTTCCCAACCACTTCCCCACCATGATTTATAATAAAAATTAATAATAAAGTTTTATATCATAAAAACCCGCATAACCCAAGTCCCTTCCCCTTTCAATCGCATGTTTTATTTGTACATCCCGATCGACCCATCGCGAAAGTTTCCGATGCGATTGCTGCAATTTCTTACCCCCGATGGAAAACCCCTGATCAATGTCTCCATCGTCGATCTCTTGGTCCGATCCGACGGCCCATAGCTAATTAGGCCATCGGCAATCAGCACTTCCATAAGTCCCCCTCTGATTGATCGCATTGCAACATTTCCCGATCGCAACATTCATCGCATCGCAACATTTCCCGATCGCAACATTCATCGCATCGCAACATTCCCCAATCGCAACATCCCCTGATTCAAACCTCCGATCGATCCGGCACCGTTGATCTGTCCCCACCGATCCGACGACTCAAAGTCAATTGGGCCATCAGCATCGGCATTTCCCATATGTGTTGCGCTTCGCTCCAATATTGCGATTGCGATTGACCCCGGTCCCACCATAATCCTCCGCCCATCTGTAATTAAAGGCCCCATTTCCCTTTGTAAATAATAAATTATGTATCTCCCATCGGGCCTTGCCAAATCGCATCGGAACTTTCGTTTCTCTGTTTCATATAACATCCTCTCCCGATTCCGATCCCCGATTACGATTGATCGCACATCTCAAATCGCAATAGGTGGATCCAATTATGTGATACACCTGCCCCCATTCCCGATTGCGATTGCGAATGTTCCCATGGGTCCCACCACATAAAAAAATCCGCCCATTCATATATAAAAGAGTTTTTCCCCTTTAATCCGAACTTTGGTTAATTTCATTACATTAAGGTTTTTCCCAATCGCATCGGCATTTCATATTAATATCACTCCGCCCACTCCCCGATCGCCGATTGTGATGAACATATTATAATATGTTTTATCATATTAATATGTTTTATTGTATTACAACATGTTTTAATATGTTGTATCTCTCCGCCCCGCTTCGATTCCGATTGTGATTTCCATATGATTTCTGCCCCATTTCCCTTCTTTTTTCCCATTTAAAAATAAATTTTCCCTTCACGAAAGGTATAAGTTCAATTTATTTTATTGCAACGGTATTTTATTAAAAAGTCAGAGAATAAAGAAATAGTGGAAAGCAAAGCGACAGTCAAAGGACCGAGAGCTTATTCAAGACAAATATTGTTATAGTAGTAGAAAAATAGGAAATCTGTTCATCGAATTACCTATTTTCTTTCATACAGCCTAATAGAAAAATCTCCAAGTGGTCAAATGCATTGATGTCCCTTATTTTCAGGGGCAGATTGTTGTATTTCTTTACTATGATTGTATTTCAGTTCTTTAGCTGTTAAAATAGCTCCCTTCTCTTGTGGATCTATGTTCCCACATTTCAGCCTATTTAATGTAATTGTAAATCATTTGTAAAGCAGTCTGAAAGTCTGAAAAGATGTAACTCAGAAAGTAGGGGAATAGTGTGGAAGAACATCTCTGTGCTACATTGTACAATTTGACAGGAATTAATAAGAGATGCAGCTCTGATTTGTGGGATCCATGTGATATGAGAGTTAGCATTTGTTTTTTCTTCTTTGTTTCATATGTGAATTTTTATGCGTTCCATTCATACATAAACATTTTATTTTGAATGCTTTCAAGATAGAAAGGTATAATCCATCTCTATATGCTCTGCCTTGGGAAATCATTCATACTTTGTATTTTTCTTCTGTTTGAAAAGGATCCATTTATTGTGCCTTTTTCAGCTCCGCACCAGTCTTTCCATCCCATCCTCATTAAATTTTAATTGCTAATTTTCCTGCCTATCTTGCCCCATGAAATACCATGTGTCCTGATTTAATTCCCGGTTTCAACTGTCCCTTTTTATCCCACACGTCCCTAAAAAATTCATTCATTTTATTAAACCTTTTTCCCATAATTTTATCTAGCCTAATATCAGTCCATTTATTGTATTCCTTTGAATATTCTTTTACGGAGAGAGCCCTCTCCTGTCCTTGTAGGGTTTAGTTGTTACCCTGATTTTCCTTTTGCAGCCTGGGGTCCAATTCAGGTGCTAACAGTGGGCACATTTATTTTGGCCCAATGACTTCTCTTCCTTCCTCTAGTTCTCATTTCATGTACCTTTTTAAACTCCCTTCCTTTTCTTTCCATGTTCCATTCCTGTTTCACTTCTCTAAGCTTGCTACCCCCTTTTGTTTGTTCTCTTAAATTTTCTTATATTTTGTCGATTCTTAGATGGATTTGAACACATGTGGTATGGTATTACTCCCCCATTGAAGCCCCTGTTTGAAGATATTATCTCGAAAGTAGGATCTTTCTTAAATATCCAAACGAAACTTCAGAAGTAGAATATACTCTTTTAGAAGAGATGGAACAATAGATTGTCACAAAAGAATTTGACCCCTTCATATTCCCCATCACAAAAATGGAAAAAAAAGATAATATAAAGAACATTACTCACTCAACACTACCAAACTTCCATGATCTCTATAATAAAGATCTTGATACCTTCATTTTTTAGTTCATTGTCCTCTATCGAAGTTACAATTATTTAACTGATGCTCATAATCCAAAATTATTTCCGACCAACTTGAAAGATGCAATATTACATTGGTTCATGGCCCTTAGCCAAGGTAGATTTGGTTCATGGGAGAATATGGAGCAAAAATTCTAGACAAGATAACAATATTATTGTAAAGCCAAGGAAAAAAGAGAGGAGGTCTTTAGAATAAATCAAGAGGAGTATGAGAGTCTTGAGGATTATGTTGAGATATTTAATTACAACTGGTAAAGCAAGTAAATAAGACATAACCCCAAAGGCATGATGAGTTATATTATTATAGAGTGCATGGACCTCCTCAAGGCGATGGGTGGAGGAGAGGTATCTCAACTACAATATAATGATATTATAAAACTATACTAGAGATATAATCAAGGGGAATCTAAAGCAGGAAAAGGACCATGTGATATGATGGCAATAAATACTAATTAAGGTTACTCCAAATAGAGTTAGTAGAATTGATTTAGGGAACTTATTAGAAAACTTCAAAATTAACTTGGTTAATTCCAACAAAGTGATATTGAACATCAATGTCCTTTGTCTTTGAATGATAAGCAGGGTTCTTAGCCAATAAAATTGCACTTTGGCTATACTAAGAAGGGGGAGGAAGCAGAAGAAACTTTGGATATATTATGTGAAAAATTTAGAAAAAGACATACAGTTAAGGAATGTTGAGTGAATAAGGTAGATATTTGTATGTATGGGAACAACCATAACAGTGATAATTTCCCATCTCTACTCAGTTTTAAGGTTCTATATGAAGAAGAAAAAGAATAAGAAGAAATGCACTTCATTGCTCCAAAGAAACCATCACATCCCAAACCCCTAGGTATGGTCCAAGACCAATCTCAGTTTTATAATAATTCTTATTGGACTAACCTTGTTATGTACTACACCTCATATCCATGGAATTTTCCATGAAAATCATGGGCTCCTCCTTCCCAAACCAACTTTGGAAACCAATGTGAAGGAATCCCACTTATGGAGTACCCTAACAAGTTTCTGTACAACCACCCTCAAAATTCCTTCCTCCTCCACAAGTACAAGTACCTAGATCTAACCCTCATATAACTCAACTACACGCACATTGAATCTCTAATCCAAATAATGGGAGGGTAGCTCAACCTACATAGGTTGTAGCCACCTATCCTACCTACTCTATCTCCTCCATAGATTGCAATCATATTATTTTGTGATCTAGGAGGAAAATAACCATTAAAAAACATTAAGCTTGTATTGAATATATAAAAAAATAGGTGTGTAATGAAGAATTAGGAAAAGAATTAACTCCAAAAACTCCACATCCCAAACCTAAGACTCTACCTTACCTTGAAATATTAAGCCAATATAATCCCATTGTTCAACCTGAATTTGATCTCTTGGAGGAACTTAGAAATGTGTGTGTAAGGATACTATTACTTAAATCCATCAAAGATGTGCATATTTATTCTAAAGTGATTACAAAACTCTATTTGAAGAAACTTATGAGAAAGACGAAAGCCCCCAAACTATCCATGTTATGGGAAAATTGTTAGAAATAATGATGGGTGGGGTTTTGGAAGCCAAGTATTGTAACCCTAGAAAAAAAGTGGTTAATGTGTATATTAAAAAAACTTTTGTTCCTAAAAAATTGATCGATTTGGGTGCTGCGTTAATTTAATTACACGTGAAACTAGGGATTCCTTATGACTCTTTAGTCTTAGGCATACCCCCAATGTGTTAAAACGTATTGATATATCTACCGTTAAACCAAAAGGGATAATAGAATATGTTGTAATTTCAGAGGATTCATGGAAATAACCTAATTTTTTTGTGGTTCTACAACCAAAAACCTCCTTGGGTGGGCATTCTCTGATATTGGGCAGACCTTTGCTGGCCACTACCAATTCTTAAATTGGATGTATATCATGAAAGATGACCATATCACATGGGACCTATACAAAAAATTTGATACTTTATCCTCCCATCAAGCCCAGTATATATTTAGAAATCCCTGTTTGGATTGAAGAAGATGATAGTAATGTAGAGGGAGAAGTTCACCTATAGATCAATACTTGGCTATTCGTGATAGAACAATGAGATGAATGATTTCATAGCCTCCACTTCTTCCCCAAATCATTCACACACTCTTGATCATATTTTTAGCCCTAATATACAAACTTATCTCACTTTAAAAATCACTTCACCTATAAAGAATGCGTCTTCAACCGAAAAATATCAAGATTCCAATGTAGAAACCATAGAATTTACTCATGGCAAAACCTTGAACATCAACTAGGGGTTGAAAGAATAACCTGAATTTGATCTCTTGAGGGAACATAGAAATGTGTGTGTAAAGATATTATTGCTTCAATCCATCAAATTTGTGCCTATTTATTCTAAAAAAATTAGGGAAATCTATTTAAGGAAACCTGGGAGAAATAAGAAAGCCCCTAAAATATCCATGTTATGGGAGAATTTTTAGAAGTAATGATGGGTGGGGTTCTAATAGTAAAGTATTCTAACCCTATAAACCAAGTGGTAAATGTGTAGATTAACAACATTGTTATTCCTAACAAATTGATTGATTTGGGTTTTGCAATTAATTTCATGAAATGTGAAACTATGGAAATATTAGGACTCTCTAGCCTTATGCATACCCCCACTTTGTTAAAAAACGTTCACAAATATACCATTAAACTAGAAGGGATATTAGAAGATGTTGTAATTTCATTGGATTCATGGAAATACCCTACATTTTTTATGGTTCTGCAAATGAAAACCTCCTTGGGTGGGAATCCTTTGATATTGGGCAGACCTTGGTTGGCCACTATTGATGCTTACATTGAATGTAGGTCAATAAAGATGACCATCTCTCATGGGAACTCTAAAAAATAGTTGATCCTTTATCCTCCCACAAAGCCTAGTATAGATTTAGAAATACATATCTCGAATGAAGAAGAGGACAATGATGAAGAGGAAGAAGTTCATTTATAGAGCATTAAATGGATTTTCATGAGAGGACAATGAGATGAATGATTTCATAGCCTCCTCTTCTACCTCAAATCATGCATGAACTATTGATCATATTATTTACCCTAAAATACAAGCTTTTTTCACTTCAACAAGAACTTCACCTATAAAGACTGAGCGTGCAACTGAAGAAGAACAAGATTCCACTGTAGAATTCAAATAAATTAGTCTTGGAAGAACCTTGAACATCAACTAGGGGTTAAATGAACAACAAAATTATAGGTTGATCAAGGTACTACTGAAAAAAATGATTCCTTCACTTGGGATTAGTCAAACATGAAGGGGATCCATCGTGAATAATGTATAGATCACATATATGTTAAGGAAGGATCTAGAACCATTTGCTAGCCCCAACGCTAGATGCATAAAGAATTGAGAGATATAGTAAAGGAGGAACTATAGAAATTTCTTCCAATTTTATTTACCCAATTTCTGATAGTCAATGGGTCTCCCCTCTTGTCATTGTACCCAAGGAAAATGGGAATGGAGAGTTTTCATATATTATTGGTAACTTAACAAAGAAACTCACAAAGGCCATTTTATGATTCCTTTTATAAACCAGGCCTTGGACACTCTAGCAATAAAGAATTATTTTTCTTTCCTGGATGGATATAGCGATTATAACCATATCCAAATTGTGCCCAATGATGAAGATAAGACTACATTTACTTTTCCATGCGGAACATTTTCATTTCAAATTCTACCATTTTTATTGTGTAATTACCTTGCCACCTTTCAACAAGCTATAATTGGTATATTCTCTGATTTGATACATGGTTGTGGGGAAATATATATGGATGATTTCACGACTTATGGTGAAGATTTTGATGAAGCATTAACTAATCTGGAGAAAACATTAAAAATGTCTAAAGAATCTAATGTGGATATTAGCAATCTCAAGTGTCAAACGATGTTAATGGATGGAATTTTTTTAGAACGCCACATTTTAACAAAAGGTATCCATGTGGATCCAACAAAAATCAAGGTGATATTAAAGTTTCCCACTCCTAACTCATAAAAATAAGTACACAACTTCCTCAACATGCTGGTTAATATTGATGATTCATTGAAAACTTTTCAGAAATTTTTGGTCCATTATTTTCTCCACTAACTAAAAATGTTGGGTCTCTGTAGACAAATAAATGATAGCATGCTTTCAAATAATTAAAGCCTAAAGCGTCAAAGGCTCCAGTTTTAGGAGGAACTAATTGGTCCCTCATATTACATATTTCCATAGATCCCTCAAGAACTGATATAGGAGTTGTATTAGGACAACTTGAAGACAGATACTTGTATGCAATTTACTATGTTTGTAATAATCTCTCACCTATAGAGCTAAACTACATGGTGTTAGCACCCTGTAATTAGCAATATTGGAAAAATTCCAACTGCAGGGAGAACATCAAACTGCTTTGGGATTCAAGGATCTAGCCCTCCTGAATCCAGAGAGAGATCTCTCTATGAATAGGTTCAAAGATGTGATCTTTAATAGCTGAAATTGTGATATTAGGCTAGTTATGAAGAGCATAGGTTTTGTTTGTTTGTTTTTGGTTGGGAAAAGACATGATGAAGATGAAAGGCAGTTCAAAATAAATGGTGAATATGTCTGCAAGTGAAGGAATGATTCGGCTGACAGAAAGGAAAATACATTTTTAACCCATTGGGCTATGGAGTCATAGGAGGATTTTAATTTGACAAGAAGGTCCAAGAAGGATCCATGGGGCAAGTTACTTATGTCAAAGGATATCTTAAGGTCATTTTATGGAATGAAACGGATAGGAAATGGAGTACAAATAAATGAAGAAACAGTGAAACATTAAACGGATAGGATCTCTTAAGGTGATTTTATGGAATGAAATGGATAGGAAATGGAGTACAAATAAATGAAGATTTTGATGAAGCATTAACTAATCTGGAGAAAACATTAAAAATTTCTAAAGAATCTAATGTGGATATTAGCAATCTCAAGTGTCAAATGATGTTAATGGATGGAATTGTTTTAGAACGCCACATTTTAACAAAAGGTATCCATGTGGATCCAACAAAAATCAAGGTGATATTAAAGTTTCCCACTCCTCACTCATAAAAATAAGTACACAACTTCCTCAACATGCTGGTTAATATTGATGATTCATTGAAAAATTTTCAGAAATTTTTGGTCCATTATTTGCTCCACTAACTAAAAATGTTGGGTCTCTGTAGACAAATAAATGATAGCATGCTTTCAAATAATTAAAGCCTAAAGTGTCAAAGGCTCCAGTTTTAGGAGGAACTAATTGGTCCCTCATATTACATATTTCCATAGATCCCTCAAGAACTGATATAGGAGTTGTATTAGCAAAACTTGAAGACAGATACTTGTATGCAATTTACTATGTTTGTAATAATCTCTCACCTATAGAGCTAAACTACATGGTGTTAGCACCCTGTAATTAGCAAGATTGGAAAAATTCCAACTGCAGGGAGAACATCAAACTGCTTTGGGATTCAAGGATCTAGCCCTCCTGAATCCAGAGAGGGATCTCTCTATGAATAGGTTCAAAAGATGTGATCTTTAATAGCTGAAATTGTGATATTAGGCTAGTTATGAAGAGCATAGGTTTTGTTTGTTTGTTTTTGGTTGGGAAAAGACATGATGAAGATGAAAGGCAGGTCAAAATAAATGGTGAAGATGTCTACAAGTGAAGGAATGATTCAGCTGACAGAAAGGAAAAGACATTTTTAACCCATTGGGCTATGGAGTCATAGGAGGATTTTAATTTGACAACAAGGTCCAAGAAGGATCCATGGGGCAAGTTACTTATGTCAAAGGATATCTTAAGGTGATTTTATGGAATGAAACGGATAGGAAATGGAGTACAAATAAATGAAGAAACAGTGAAACAGCCTAAGATCAAGTAAGTTCTTTTAAACTATCTTGCTTCAGCATGTATTTAAAGAAAACATAAAAGTATTCTGAGATTAGGTCAGTGCCTTTAAACTAGCCTGCATTTGAAGTACTTTCAGTTAGAAAACATTTAAAAAATAGTTGAATAGCTTAAGATCAGGTAAGTGCCTTTAAACTACCCTGCTTTCAGCATGTACTTAAAGAAAAACATGAAAGTATTCAGAGATCAGGTTAGTGCCTTTAAAATAGCCTGCATTTGAAGTAATTTCAGTTAGAAAACATTAAAAAAAAAATAGTTGAACAGCTTAAGATCAAGTAAGTGCCTTTAAACTACCCTGCTTTCAGCATATTCAATAAGAAAACCACAGATAACAGTGAGAAGGAGCAATTTAGATCAGGCAAGTGCCTTTAAATTGACCTGCATTAATATACTCTTTAAAGAGAATGTTCAAATGAAGAAAACATAGACAATAAAGCTTTCAGTAAGAGTAGGGTACTGTTGAGAGTAAATCCTAGCTCTACGTTTGCTGGTCTTTATCAGAGAAAGTGGACAGAGTGAAAAAATTAAGAAAAATAACAATTGACAGTGAGGAACACATCACCATTGACATAAATCAGGATCCCATAAATCAAAAACTTGTATTTGATGTTGAAACCAGTTACAATCAGCAAGCCCGGTGGGTCTTTACAACTTCAAACTTCTCATATCAGCTTATGTATCTTCAAGTTGCAAATAGGGAATCAGTAGCTTCAGAAACTATTACATACATTTAGATGACCAGAGACCAACCATTAATCATCTTCTACAGAAGTATTTATAGAAGAATGAGGAGGCGGGATCTGAATAAAGATCTCCTGGGTCAATTAATACAGATTGATGACTCTTCGGCCTTTGAAGGCCTCGATGAAGAAATTTACAGGTGTTTATCTGCATTAATTGATTTATACTTAGGATTAAGCTCAGTGGGAGCTTTGTTTGACTTTGGAGGCTCAGTGTCACTTTGAAGTAACTCTGTTGCTGCTCCTCGAGGTCTAATGATCGAAAATATTAGCTTCTGGGCTGTTCTTTAATCTTTAAAATAGTTTTGCCGACAATTAGAGATAAGATCATTGATTTGTATTAATTGTTCGGTCGTCCTTGGGTAAACACCTCTTGTTTCAGATAATGAATAAGCCTTATATGATTGCTGTAAGGTTGCAGGTGCCTTTAGGAGCTGGAGAGGGTTCGATTAGCTTTTGCTTCAAGCGGTGGAGGCTTTCTCGGATCGACAGATGTCTTCGTTTCTTCCCAAAACACTTTTAAGTTACTTGAGATCTGTGTCCGAGGTCTAATGATCAAAAATATTAGTTTCTGGGCTGTTCTTTAATCTTTAAAATAGTTTTTCCGACAAGTAGAGATAAGATCATTTATTTGTATTAATTGTTTGACCGTCCTTAGGTAAACACCTCTTGTTTCAGATAATGACTAAGCCTTCTATGATTACTGTAAAATTGTAGGTGCCTTTAGGATCTGGAGAGGGTTCGATTAGCTTCTGCTTCAAGTGGTGGATGCTTTCTCGAATCGAGAGATGTCTTCGTTTCTTCCCAAAACACTTTTAAGTTACTTGATATCTGTGTTTTAGGTCTGATCCGGCTTATCTTGTGTCTTCCGGTCTTTATGATGATTTTATCTGTGGATCTTGGCTTTGATTTACTGAATACGAGCCTTAATCCTTCAAACCGTGCTAGGGAGTCTTCAAACACTGATACTCTTTGTTTCTTCAATGTATTGTTGTGTCCTGTTAATGTGCAGGCCATGCGGGGCTTATATGGCATCACTGCCTCATGAAACAAATGATGAAAAAATCAAATCCGCACCTTGCGAATGGTCTCCATTGATGAATCAATGGCATGGGAAACACGTTTCTTGGCCTTTGGCCTTTCTTTCGATACTATGGAAAACCAGTAATCCTTGCAAAATACACAAAATATTAAGAAATCCTGTGTTATTGGGTTCACTGCTTCAGAGGCGTGGGATGACAGTAGAGTTGTTGGATGGCATCATCCAACGGTGAAGATTATCCGAGAGGAGGTTTAAAAGTAGCGGAAGGAAGAATTGAATAGAACCGTTGATCGCGCGATGATCGACGGTGGAGATCGGTTTTGAAAACCCTTTGGTGAAAGGTGGAGGGTGATGGTATGAAGCGAAATTAGATCTGGGCCATCTAATCTGGACACGTGGACGGTCCAGATTCAATCAGAGGATCGCAATCGGTGGGGAAAAAACAAAGGGTGCGATGAAAATCCCCGATGCGATTGCGCGATCGGGAGGGCCTAGGCGATTAAGCGATGGCCGTTGATCTGAGGATCAGATCAACGGTGGGGCGCGAATCAGAGGGATGACCGATCGGGGGAACAAATCAATGCGTGCGATGAAATTTTGCGATGTGATTTGAGAAATGTGATGCGATTGAGCGCCGGTCGTTTGATCGGTCAACAATCAACGGTGGAGATGAACCAGGCCCATGAACGAGCGGGACCCTTTATTAATATAAAAAACCCAAATTTTTTTAATATACAATGGTTTTTATGATATGGGCAGGGTATAAGTATGATATGGTTAGGCGCCCATCTGCAGGGCTGAAGGTTTATATGAAGGATAATATGCCCAGGGTTTTATATATGAAAAAAGGGCCAATCGCAATCGGAAGGTTGGGCATGGGATTTTCAATCAACCCATTCGATTTGTGCGATGCGATTTGTGCCTCGGGACTTAAACTCTTAGTCCTGGGCATAGACTATATGGAACATAAAACGGAGGGAGCGGGGTTTATACATATATGACCCAATCGCATCAGAAGTTTGATTCGAGTCTTTTTAATCAACCCATTGTGAAATTCTCCGATGCGATTGCCTGATCGGTCTTTCAATCTAACCATTTTTATATTAAACACGTGATTTTGGTTTTTTAAATCAAACTTTGGATAAATGGGTTTTTGTATTTTACAAAGGGAAAAATGGATCGGGATGGTTTATTCAATGGTTTTTAGGCGCTGAAGGTAGGCCCACGAGATACATATATATAAAAAAATAATATTATCGGGGTTCTTTAAAATACAAAGGCTTAATCGCATCGGGGTTTTTCAATACAAATCTAATCGCATCGGGGTTTTCAATACAGAGCCAATCACATCAGAACTTTGAAACATGGCAAAAGACTTGCGTGCTTTGGATTTTTGCGATGCGATTAGCACCGAAAGGTTTTAGCGCTTGGTCTTAGCACCATGGGCATATGGTGGGGAAGTGGTTGAGACTTGGCCCAAAGGGGCTTAAAACCTTAATACAAAAAATGGGTTTTTTCATGATTTTTTTATGGTTTTCAAAGGGTTTTGGGGTTTTTGCTACAGTTTAAAAAAGAGTTATAAACTCTACAAAGGAAATTTTAAGAAGGAGAGATGAGGAAAAAAGGAAAACAAAGAAAAATGATGGGGAAAAAGAGAGTAAAAATGAAGGTTAGTTTCTGAGTGAAGGAAGGGGAGAAAAGGGGATTTTGCAGCAGTTCTCTCATAGAATTTTCAGCAGAATATTTTGAATTTTGAAGGGAATCAGCAGTGAAGACCTTTAGACATGAGCATGAGATCTTCCAAAGGCTTCAAGAGATAACATTTTTTCCATGAAATTGTTTCTTGAAGACTGAACAATGTTTTGGCCACCTTTTGATAGAACAAATTTTATAGGTGGCCAACACATGGTAACTGAAAAGGAGTTCCTTGTAGTTATCCATGCAATAAAAAAACTCTAACATTACATCATAAGTTATCTAGTAACATTAGTCATTGACCATGTTGCAATCAAATATTTAATGAATAAGCCCATTACAAATGGTAGAGTTACTAGATGGTTATTTTTATTATAATAATATGATGTCACCATCCTAAATAAACGAGGAAATGATAATGTTGTGGTTGATTTTCTCTCTAGAAACACATCTATTGAAAATAATTCTCTTGTAAAATATTATTTTCCTGATGAGAACCTATTTGTGGTTTCTACTAACTCCCCTTGGGTTCCATATATCCCTAACTACTTGGCTATAGGAAAACTTCCATACCATCACTCACTGAAAGAATGTAAAAATATTGTGAGACAAAACAGAATATTCTCATGGATTAATGGATGTCTCTTTTACATAAGCCCTGACCTCATCATTAAAATATGTGTAAGAAATGAATAAATCTATGACATGCTCAAAACCTAATATGATGGTCCATGTGGGGTCCACTTTTCCAACAAAAGAACATGACACAAGGTACTTCATCAAGGGTATTATTTTCCTTCCATCTTCAAAGATACAAAGGAATATGTAAAGAGGTGTGATAACTGTGAGCACATGGGAAGACCTATGCAATCAAATGATATGTTGTTATAACCATAGCTAGTGTTAGAAACATTTAACATATGGGCCATTGAATTAATTGGGACAATCAACCTACCATATCACTACAACTCCTATATTCTTGTATGAAAATATTGTCACAAAATGGATGGAGGATAAAGCAATTCCAATTGCAATTGAACAAGCACCAACATAATTTTTTCATGGGGAAAGCTTCACTAGATTTGGGATATGAAGAGAGATATTTATGGATGGAGAAACAAAATTCACATCGAAGCTTATCAAAGGCTTAATGGACAAATACATGATCAAGTAGAGAGTTACCACATCATATCATCCATAGACCAATGGAAAAGTGGAAGGAATAAATAATATTCTTGAGAACATCATCATGAAAACAATTCAATTACATCTGAAAGATTTAGTTGACAGATTTCCTAAATATTTATGGGCTTGTCAAACTACATGGAGAACTACTACTGAATGCACTTCTTATGTGCTAGTATACATGAAAATAGTATTGTTTCCAATTAAGAAAAAATTCCAAACACTTAGAACAACCATCCAACTTGGAATGGATCTAACCAAAAATAAAAAGAAGAGACTCCTATTGATCAATGAAATATATGAACTTCTATAGTATTCCTTGCACCAAACAATGGTGATAAAAAATCATAGGCATACTGGAATGACAAATTCATCAAAAAGAAGAAGTTCAAGGCTAAGGACTAGGATCTATTGTTTGATTCTAGGTTTTAATACTTCAAAGGGAAGTTTCGCACTATATGGATTAAGCCTTATGTTTTCTATGAGAATAGATCCATCTACTCTACACCCTAGATGAGGAAAAAAATTCTCCTGATGGCCAATGGACATAGGCTTCACTTACATCATTGACCCTTATTGAAGGAAGCCTTCCTATGAAAAATCACAAGCGGATTACCCAATATAAATCTGGAGTTGGTTCAAAAATAGAATATTCTTGTTGGATAATTCATTTGTTTATTCCATTCAAAAAACAGAGAGACCCATATATAAAAACCATGAGGGGAATACATGGTCACATTCCATGGGAAAACCAACTCCCATTGGTACATGACATGTAAAAAACGAAAATGAGGATAAGGACACTTTGCAATTCTACAATGGTTATGCCATGATCCTTTTTCATAATGATGACTGAAATATGCAGGGAGAAGTGCGGTTGCTAATCAATAATTGCTATAATTCCTATTGTTTCAAATCCCATTTCTACAACTCTTCCTATTGTAGCTTCCATGGCTACAATTCCCATTGTTTCACTTTTTGTTGTTGTAACTAATCTTGTCACAACTCTAAATGCTACAAATCTAGTTATCATTGCTGCAATTCCTCTAACTCCTTCTTCTGTTACCACAACTTCCTTTAATAGATTAATTCTCTATCATTACCTACCACTGCCATTCCCTTACATAATATTCCTAAATCATAACTCATCTACCAAAAACCATTAAACCCATCACTCTACATTACAATTGGAAGTTACCCCCTAGAAATTGTCAACCTACCAATTTTGAATAGTAACAATTACAATAGAAAGAAAAAGAGTTATAGGACCATAGGAGGATTGTTTATCTGTCACAAACCTATTGAAACCGTGATCTTGGAATATTACAACCATATTCAAGCTACTTTTCAATAGGTAGGATGGATGGAATATGTGCGTAGGTTAAATGGTGATGATGTTGAGATAACACTGCAATTTGCCTTGCATTTCAAGACCAATAGGTTTGTGGTTATTGGAGTTGTTGTATAAGTGAAAAATGAGGTTTTGGAAGAGGTAACATAGATTTCTTAGGAATGATATTAATGGTATTTTAAATGTACCTCCAAACTCAAAACTTTGCAATAATTCCTAGATCTGAGAGAAAATTTGGTAAAGAAGGGGACATGATTCAATCACTAGTCTTTGTTGAATCCTTGGGGAGATGTAGACTCACTTATATAGAGCTAAATAACATACAATATTCATTACGGGACTACACATATTTAGCACATCCACCTCCTCAATAGTCTCACACACAATCACACTGTTAACCTATTGTAATTCTTACTTAGGACCTTGCAAAACATGGGAGCCATGCACATAAAAAAAACATGCTGAGAGACATTGATTCCCATCAAATCCTTATAAGGATGCTTATGGAGTGGGATCTAAATAGATCATGAAGAACATGGGACTCAAGTCACTACAAATATAGTGGTTTCAAATATGTCGAACGAACCCAACATTGTTAAAACACCACCTACTACAAATTTAGAGGAAAAAAAATATATTACTGTGACGCCCTTGGATCCAAAAAAACCTATAAATTCCTATTAAATAAAAAGGGTCAAGCACTGCAACACCATAAAAGGAAAGTAGCCTTGACGTTGAAATAATTAGCAACAAACCAACCATCAAGAGGATAAGAGGGTATTGTAAGAGACCCCCCTTTTTTGAAGGAAGAAGAGGACACGATACACTCCTACCACCACCCAAACCCCTATTTCTCCATAAGAACAAAAAATAATAGAAGAAACCATAGAGCACTAGGAAGATATGACCCTTACTAAAACATAAGAACTAATAGGGGCAAAGAACATAGGGTTTGGAGAATTTGGGACATGTGACCTTGCTTCTCCCCAAGCACCAATAAGGAGTCCTCTTAAGGAAGGCTTTACTTATTTTTTATATCTATATTTAGATGATGAGGCCACATACACATTTTTTACTACTATGTATGGAACAACTAATAATATTTTTGTAGACACAATCACTACTACTTCCGAGGATGTGGTTGTTTCCACTCTTATAGGCACACCTATTGACACTTATGAAGAGACAAATGAGGTAATCATTGTTACTACCGTGGGAACACCTACTTCCACTCTTATAGAGACTAGTGTTTTTGACCGAGAAGAAGAAATTTCTTCCATTCCCATAGAGAATTAAAAGGTAAGGAATTTTCCCTCTTTAACTTTGTATACATCACTCATTTAAAAAATAAAGCTACTTAGAATAAATAATAAAGAATTGGAAATCATAATTAATGCAATGAGGAAAAACTTAGATGAAAGGAGATCCTTTGAGGGACTAGGAAACCACTAAAAAATAAAAGGAGGCAACCCCTAATGATGAAGGAGGAAAGAAAGATATGGTTATACAAACTATAAGTTCCACTATTGATAAAATTATTGAGACCAAATCTCGGGTAGAGGAGGACAAGCAGTGAATAAAAGCACAAGAGGATAGATGGAAACACTTTCTTGTTTTTTATGAGGAGGAGGTGATACCCCTCAAAGAAAATTGGAAATTTGATAGAGAACTAAAATACAAATGGGATGAGACAATAGATATTTACAAGATGAAATCAGAGGAAAAGGAAGAGGACAAGAATAAAGTGGATCAACTAGATGAGAAAAACAACAAATCAAAGATCCAAAAGGTCTATTTTGGCATGTTGGTGGAGATTTCACTTAGTTATAGAAATCACTCTCCTCAATACATAATGTTCTTGTAAGAGAAATATATACTATTTAAGAAAAATGGATTAATAACTCGTAAAAATTTTGAAATCACCAGTCCTCTCACCTTCCTTACAACTTACTCACAATTCACTCACAAGGAGGATAACCTCCTTTGTGAGCTCTATCAACATGAATTTTTATTATTCCATGACAAAATATAGAACCCCAATCATTTTTTTGGAGATATTCAATTTATATATATTTTTTCCTTTTTATCCAACCAAGTTAACTGGGCTGCAACTCACAAAGTTGTATGTATGTATATATTTTTATAACAGATTGTAGATAAGGGTAGAAAACTTCGTGCTTTTACAATTTATCCAAAATCCTAAGAACTACATATCTTATCCTCCTTAGATATCCTTTGAATTAAATAATAAGAAAGAGGTTATTACAAAATGCCTAGATAAAATCTATATACTTAGGGAACCTACTGAGGAAGGGTGTAAAGTGAGATGAAAATAGGATAGGAGAGACATTAGGTAGAAAGAACCATTCAATCCTAGAAATTTGCACATTGCCTTAGAGATAATATATAACTATGTAAAGTGCATGGGAGAAAGTGGAGATAATTAGATTGGATTGAAATTCCACTATCCTATGTTATGGTTTCCAGACAGGACCTACAAGAATTTAAAATGTCTAAGAAAAAGGAGGTTTCTTGTTGGAAGACCATAAAAGGAAAAAGGAAGATACTCATTCCAATAGAAGCAAGGAAATTAGATTTTAGCCTCAACAACCTACATGAGATCCTTGTTCTCTCTAACTTTGATTGAATGTTGGTTTCATAAGAGACATGCACTATTTTTGGATAGGGGGAGATGATGGGTGTTCAAATTCATATATTTTCAACACCTGTATGTGACCTTCTTGATATCATTTTCCCACTTTCCATCACCTCTTTATTCACTTTTAATCCACTATCATCACATTCCTGACATAGGTATCATTAATCTCTTTTTTTCCACTTTTGTACTTATTCTTATGCATTATGTTGTGAAATTGTCATATTTCATACTAATATTGTTAGAAAGGAGAAAAATAATAGTGGTGGAAACTCCTTGATGTGGCTGCAACTCCTCCATGTTGTTGCAACTCTAGATGTAACTCCATGAGTTATGATAAGGAAAGTGTTGCAACTATATTTCATATTTCTACGACAATTTCTGTATAATGCTACAACTATGGCATGACCATTAAAGGGGATGTTGCAACTCACACAAGACCAAAGAAGTTGCTACAACTCATGAGTTCCTTGACTTTGTGTTGTTGCGACTCTTGTTGTTGCAACTCTAGCACATTATGACACATCAATGGTCAATGCTCTAGATGTATAACCAACATGTGTTTCTCATGATGGAAGGCGCCAAAGGCAAGTAGGTGACCAATCAGAAAGGAAAACACAATTTCCAACAACCCCCAACTGATCTGACTAATATTTCTCCCAAATAATACCAAATACTCATGATTCTCTCAAGTTGGATGTCCAATCCATCATACATATTAGACATTAGTATTTTTGTAAAAGTACATGGCTTCCTTTGAAGCCCAGTGGAGTAAAAATGAAAGAAATTATTATCAACTACTCTACAATTTGTTGTTTACTTTAATAGAAAAAATCTTGTATTCCATTCACTCAATGTTTATCTTATGATTGTGTGATTGGAGGTTTTATAGTATATCACCTAAGAAGGTAAGGCTTCCTCAGTAACTTGGTACTGCTATGGAGAATTAGCAGGTAACTTAGTATTCACCATTCTAGTTAAATACCAATTAGTTTATATTTTGGCTACTTGATTTACATTTCACTGTAACTCTTTCAATTTCCTTTTGCTGAATCTTGCAGTTTCCTTTTGCCGCAACATAGTTAATTTCATTATATTGTAATTATGATATTTTTTAATCCTATAATCACATTACTAAATCAATGTTGCAAGTCTAGGTTATATAATTCTAGGCAATAATCACATGATTAACGTTGATGATGAATTCATGTATTTTTTGGACAATCCAATTGTTGTTGTAACTATCGTTGTCACAACTCACCTGTAGCTTAATTTTTACCATGTTTTCAACAATAGCTTGTGATTTAAATTTTTTTCCATTGCATCCTTGTTACAACAAACCAAGAATATCACTATACTAGAAAATGTCACTCTTAGAAATTGGTGTGTTTCCTCTTTCGCAAATGTGATTTTATTTTCCTGTAATTTACTTTCTTGCAAGTGTGCTTTATTTCCTGCAAGTGTGGTGTGATTTACTAGATTAATGACTTCGGAAAGCATCTATATCATGAACTATGAGAACCATTATATTACTACAAATTCATGACACATAACAGATTGCACTACCATACATTGTGCATGGTACTTTGAAGTTCTAAGAGAACCTCATATTAACAATTTAAATGTAGTACTGGCTAGTTTCTCATTAAGATAATTAAAATTAATTGAAAGGCCCATCAATGCAATGAATAATCTCTATTTTACATTTTAATGAAATAATTAGTTGTGCATAGAGTGAAAAATGGGTGTGTGAATAATATACAATAGGTAGTTAAAATAATTGGTATTTTGCATGAAATGGACAAATGGTATGAGTTCCAAAGTATATATAAAAAAGAGTATTGGGCTCAAGAGTTTACATTTTGCATGCTAATGCTAGACAAGTGCCATAATACTCAATTTTTTTCTTGGTGAGATAGCATTCAATGTAGTCTCAAGAATTTATTAGTACCATGAAGGTGAAGAATTTGGTGCTCTAGAGGAGCCACATATTATGCATGCTAATTTTTGTACTCTTCTCATATAACCCATTTGCAACTTGAGGGTGTCTTTGAAATAAGAGTACCCATTTGAGAGTTGGTAGGGTGGTTAACCTGTGAATAAATTTTATATTTGGAAAAGGAAAATTGGAGCTAATATTTGGAACAAACTTGGAATTAAGGAATAATCAAGGGAGAATCTTCTACAACTATTAAGAAAAGTTGTAGAGTTACAAAAAGCTCAATTTATAAGAAAACCAATTGTAATTTAATATTCTCTTGAATTTGTTTTATTCTTAAAGAAATTGTGAATTGAATTTGCATGAGACAATTATAGGACTAGAATAGAGTTTAGAACATAATTTTCTAATTGTTCTGAAGTCTAACCAAAGCTCTCAACCTTCATTAGGACCTACATGATTTTTTTTGCACACTCTCATAGGATTTTTCTCATAAAAAAAAGGTATACACACTTCTTTAAAGCGTAATAGAATATACACCAGGAATTATGTTCCTTTCCTTCATCAAAAGTGCATATATTGGGAAATCTCCTCCTTTCCTTTATAAAAAATGCATATACATCCTATAACACGTTTCCCTCCCTTAAAATTTTGGCTTTGAGGGATTTTTAAGCAGGGGGATATTTTGGGATTTAGACCTATGACTATGGAGGTAATTTATGCTTTCTTAGACAACGTTTTAATCTCCTATTGAGTGTCTTAAGCCCATTTATTTTTTGAGCAAATGTGATGATTTTATCTTGAAGGCCCCTACAATTAGTCACATTGGAGTTTTCCCTTGTAAGGAAAAGAAAGTGAATATTAAATTTGTCTTGTACTTTTTTTGGTTATTATTAGTAATGTTTGTAGAGTTTATGAGTGTATACAAAATATATATATATAGTATACACTCATAAACTCTACAAACATTAGTAATAATAACAAAAAAAAGTATATATATATATATATAACTCTTCAGGTACTTCCCTATGATCCATGGATAGTAAATAAGCGAAATTTTTTGCCCTCATCATGGAGCCTAACCTTAGAGGGTTTAAGGGAGTTAAACCCGTTAAACCCATCACCTACCCAACTTTGTGAAAAGATAAGATCGAGACTAGATTAATAAAATATTATTGAAATATGATATGTATATATTAGTAAATATATACATGTATGAAGAGAATAACTTAATTACATATATGATATTTTATATTGTTAATTTGATTGTTATTTTAAAATTTAATACACATTTGTACTTTTGTAAATTACATGATTTGTTATATAATTTTTTTTTATTAACATCATAACATAAATGTTATAATATCATAAAACAATATTTTTCCAACAATTATATATATATATATATATATATATATATATTTCCTTTAAAATGGCATCTAATTAAAATAATTAAAACGATGTACATGAAACTAAATTATATAGAAAGTTTTATAAGCTATTGATAAAAATGCCCCACCAAGTGTTAACTTTCTCACTCTGATTTATTATTATTGCAGAGGAATCATAAGGAAAAGTTGCTTTCAATACTCATGATTTATCATTTCCTTTAAGGGTCATGCTAAATAAACAAGGTAATCTCTAATAATTATATATATATATATATAAAGTCCCTAGGGACATCTATAATCACTTTAGGTAAATTAAATTGTACATATTTGTGCAATGTCTAAAGTTTAACATTAAAATTGTATTTTTTATTTTATGAATTTTAAAACAATGATTTATTTCTCATTTGATTAGAGGACACACCATATTGTCTCAATTTTTTAGCCCTATATGGGCTGACAAGATGATGATAGGAGCATCCTATACTTACTGACGTGGGTATTATTATATTAATAAAGTCCATAGATGGGATCGAACCTACAACCTCTGTGCACATACCATCTTTAAATGTTGCCTATTTGAATGGCAGGTGTTTGGTTATAAATTAATAGAATATGCATTCAATTATTAGCGTCATGTCTACTACTCCAACTATGGTAGTAGTATCAGTAGTGGAATTTGTGGATTCATGTGTGGTTATCCTCAAGAAAAGAATGGTTAGAGGCAGGCCCATTGAGGGCTTAAACAATGATAAGTACATCATTTCTCATTTGAATATGGATCAAGCTCGATATGTGGAATGCAATGCACTTTGGTTGAGTGTTTGTAATCCTTCTGGTATGTTTCTTGCAATTATTACAGATGGTATCATAGCATTAGCTTCCTAAACTACATATCATGACACTGCATAGGTGATTATACCAATGGAAGACACAATGAGTGTTATTCTACATTATTTGCACAGGCACCAGTTTACAAAGCTAAAGAAGCTTTGTGAGGGGAATTTTGAGGTCTAAAATGGACCTCCTAAGAAAAATGTACAACCAAAATAAAATCTATGAGAACCAATAGGATTCAAGATGATGATGTCAACCATGGGAGATGATTCACCATTTTTGGAGTAAAAAAGTGAAAACAATAAAAAATAATAAAATAATAAAAATACTTTTTCAGCTCGTATTTTCAACATATCTCTCTAAGAGTTTACTCAAATTTCGAGCGGGAGTACTCGTTGGATGCAAAATTTAATTCCTCATCCAAGGATTACCCATGTTGCATACTTTTGATGGACCCTCCTGTTAGAGTCGGTCTCGTCAGCCCTCCGTCAGAGATCAAAATTCATCTTTTTGCATTTCATTTTAGGTGTTTCATTCATCCAGTCATCTGCATCCCGCTAGGAGCATCGATTTTCTGACGGATGGGTCTTGTCTCAATTTCCCCCATGTCATGTACCTGCTGGTTCGTGTCTGATCATCAAGGTTCATCAAAGTCAATTTTACAGTCATTTACAGTCATGGATGGTCTTTTGGTCAGCAAAGAGTCTTTTCAGTCATTAGGTCTAGGGTTTGTCAATTTAGTCTTTGAAATGTCAAATAATACTAGCAGAACATGGGGAGGTTCTTAATAAGTTTTAATTTCAAGATTTTTATCATCAATAATGCTCAAGGATGTTTCTTCTTCAAAACTCTGTTTTGAGGAAGAAATCGTCAAATTTGTTGTTTGTAATAAATATGTATTTTTAAAGTCTTCCATCATGAAGTACTTCAGATGCACTGGTCATCCTTTGCCGAAGATCCGATGCCACCATCCTTGTAAAAAATCAACCAAGAAGCCATCATTTCAAGCCAAAAAATCAAAGAGGAAACTTGAAAAGCAGAGTTTGTATTAAATGTGAAAAAGTGCCAAGCTAAAACATTACAAAAATGGGTCTTTACAAAGCAAAAATCAAAGCCATGACTTTATAAAGATATTTCTATGTGTATCAATGCCATTTGCATCCAAGATATCAATTGAAGTCGACTTGAGTAGGTGAGAGGGCGAAACAGAGTTTTGGAAAGGTCGATTGTGTGTTGAGAGTGCGCGCGACGCACATAGGCTGTGTGACGCAATGGGTCTCCTGCCACAGTGCTTTTCTCCAACGGGCGTGGCACATCCAAGAGGCGCAGCGCACTGGGCTTGTGCACGGCGCACAGAGCCTCCAAGAAAAAAAATCCATCACGACTTCATAAAAATCAAAACAATTCCATCTCCTCTACTCCAAGTAAGTTTGAAAACACTTGCTCATTGATTTTAGTCATGTGTGGTGTTGTTTGGAGGCAAAGACACGAGAGTTTTGGTTGGTTAAAAACAAACCCTATATCCATATCAAAATATGCTCCCTTAGGGTTTGAATTGAAGTGTTGAAATTTGACTTTGGTGCTAAAAGCTCCCACTCCATTGTTCATTTGTGTTCCCATCACTGTCACACTGTTATCATAGTCCTTTCCTATCCCCTCTGTCCCAAACTACTTATACCCTTTATTCCCATGTTTTCATCCTCAAACCCTACCACTTTCTACCACTTTCCTTCCTTCATATCATTTATAAATTCCCAATTCCCAAAATATTCAAGGACTGTCTCTACATCCTTGATTTCACTTGGCTTAAATATATCTTGTCATTTCATTTATCCCTATCTCTTAAAACTACATTTCTTATCACCATCTCCCACTCCCATATCACTTATAAAATCCCCAAATCCCGAAGTACCCCAAGCATTCAAGTGACTGTCCTCACACTCAAATTTCACTTGACATTCCATTATACCCACTGTAATATTTCCTCACAGTCTCTCATTTCATACCTGGTACACATTTGGCATTGAAAACAAAGACACTAAGTCCAATTTCTCATTTTCAACACGCCAAGCATACACCTTGCTTTCAGCACCATGTCAGAGACAAATTCATCATATGAGCAAGGATATGAGCAAGACAGTGACTCAACCACAGAGCTAAATGTACCGAGGAGGTCTCATAAAAGTGGCAGGCACGTCAGAGAAGAGCCCACTTCCTTGACTCAATTGTAGGCCTGCCCGCTTGCAATGGCATGCTTTCAGCAACAGTCATGTTTTCAGTATTTTGAGATGATTTCTTAGATTCAGCATCATCAGGAGTTGGTTCGCTTATTTTTCCTACATTTTCATGATGGTCATGTAAACCTTGCTAGAGTGAACTTCACCTTGACACCAGAGACCATTTCTCAGGCAATTGGGATGCCGAACATAGGTGAAGAGTGGAATAAGAGACAGTAGCTGGATAGAGCATATTATGAAACTTACATCAGGCCTGGCTATTTGAGGCAGCTCAGTAGGGTATTCCCATTCCGGTTTCTGAAGGAGTCCTATGCGCCATTGATGAAACTCATCATCAGATACTTCAGTTGTGAGGGTAGATTCTCACGCCTTTATGCATACCAAATCTGACTGTTGATGTATTTCAAAAGAGTGATACTGATGAGTATTCCATATTTCATGTGTCAAAACATAGAGCGGATGACTACCCTTGTGCAGAAGAAGACTCCAGAGCAGCAGCATAACAACATTTATCATTATGCGCTCATCAAGATCGTTGTGGTACATCAGCTTGGATTGCAGGGCATTGCATGGGAGGAGTTCATTTCCCGTGACTTCTTTGCAGCCCCTCAGCCTCCTCTCGAGATTGTTCATTATGCAAGAGAGCCTTCACATCAGTTTGAGGTTCCCGAGACAGAGCCTATCAGTGTTCTAGTGTGCGTTACCTATCAGAGAGGTACTAGAGCCTTATTTGCAGCAGCACAACGAGTACTATCTCCACCCGGGGTGGAAGGGGTCTCGTTACCTTCGTCAGCAGTACGAGTACTATCTCCACATGGCGTGGAAGGGGTCTCGCCTTCTACATCAACACAGGTACAAGACAGAGGCAAGAAGCCTATGCAGGATGAGGGTCCCTCAGGAGGCACAAAAGGCCTGATCCACTTCAAATCTTGGCCGAAGCTTCTTTGGCTGAGCATGAAACTTGATGGGGGACCTTCACTCCAAATTTCAGCAAGTTTGGGGAAAATTTTGTCATTTTGAAATTTTGGTCGCAAAACAGATTTTTCCGCCCGACGAGTCGCGCCACTTGGCACGTGCTTACGTTTGAGAGATATTCTGGAGGAAAACTTGATATTTTTGAGTTTTTTATGATAAATTATGCATGTTCAGAAATTGCTGAGAAATTTCATCAAGTTCTGGATGGTCTTAAGGGTCAAAAACACTCCAAAATGGCCTTTCTGCCACCTTTTGCACCAACAGGAACCAATCTTGGGAGATTGCAGTTTTGGAGGGGAAAATGAACTCAAAATTGAAAAATTCCACTTGGGTTGGCTAGTAGACAGATAGGGCGTTCCAACGAGCTATCATGAGCTCAATTTGGACTTTGGGAAGTGCCTCAAAATCAGCTCCAAAGTGGCGCGACGCATTGATTTTTCTGGCGCGACGCATAGAGAAATTTGGCCTCATTTTCACTCTTCAGCTCATAAATTCGCCCAGTTTTGACTAGTTTTACTTTTTGATGTAGCTATTGACCTATCTTGATGTAATTTTATGACTATGATGTAATTTTTGCATATTTTTACTTGTTCTAGAATATTCATTCACTAAAGGGTGAAATGTGAGTGAATGGATCAGTTTCCTAGCATATAGAGGCAAGTTGTTTGATTGCCTAGATTTTAGTTCCTAGTTTAGAATTGGTTGAAACAACCCCTAGAAGGATGAGATCGACCCCTAGAGGCATGGGAAGGGGTTATATTGGTCTATATATTGTATTTTCTGAGACATTTTCAGGGTTGGACTCTTGGGAATAGTTTGGCACCTCATTGTATATTCATTTCAGATTTTTGGAAAAGGAAAGACCAGGGTTTTGTAGCACTTGTTGGGATCCTTGTGGCTCTGAGTTTTGATGATGTTTTTCTCCATGTATCTGTAAGTTTCATTAATGTTATATGTATTCCATTTCCCTTCTCTTTGCTTCTGAATGAAACAAATGAGAAACTAAGGTAGAATTCATTAGTTTGCTGGTGCTCTGCCTTAAAATTTTGTTTAGTTTTATATGTTTTCCTCCATTTGAAGAGGATCCTTGCATCTTCATGCCCTCTTTAGCTCGTCAGCAGTCTTCTCTATCCATTCATTTAATCTAAGACATCAAATCCATTGCCTTCCCTGCCCCAGCTTGAACTCTACAAGAATTTGGCCTCATCCCCAAGCCCAAAACTGCCTTTTCCTTTTTCCAAAAAAAACCCCAAAAAATCATTCCAAACTCCTTGATTAATATACCTAGCCTAAAATTATTACTCATTTCAATCATCTCAAGCCCTATTGATACATTTTTCCTGAGATAGACCCGGAGAGAGCCCTCTCCTATTCTGGTAGGGCTAGCTACCAGACTGAGCGTGGTTTGGTGTTACCCTCAATCCCGCCTTCCTTCAGCCTAAGGTGGATTTGGGCTATAACACCTCCTACATGAAAAATAAGAAATAATGATTCACCATTTTTGGAGTAAAAAAGTGAAAACAATAAAAAATAATAAAATAATAAAACTACTTTTTAAACTCGTATTTTCAACATATCTCTCTAAGATTTTACTCAAATTTCGAGCGGGAGTACTCGTTGGATGCAAAATTTAATTCCTCATCCAAGGATTACCCGTGTTGCATACTTTTGATGGAACCTCCTACACGAAAAGTGAGAAATACATGAAAAAATGTGATTGCAATAATATTTTTCATGTATTTCTCGTTTTTCATGTAGTAGAGTCCATCAAAAGTATGCAATATGGGTACTCCTTGGATGGATAATTAAATTTTACATCCAACGAGTATTCCTGCTCAAAATTTGAGTAAAAACTTAGGGAGATAAGTTCAAAATAAGAGTTGAAAAAATAGTTTTTCTTCGTTTTTCCCTCTAGAATTTGATGATGTAATCAAATCTTATTTTATTATTTCCACTATTATTTTATAATTTCCTTAGGAGGCCCATTTTAGACCTCAAAATTCCCCTAATAATTTAAGTGTGAGGGTTCTAATACTTCTCCATTCGTGACCCTCTTGGATGACTTCACTCCTCTATCTGCAGAAGGAAATGGAGAAGAAAGAACCAATGAGGAAAAGTAAGGGCATCAAAACCAGAGGGTAGGATTGGATATGATTAGAATGAAGATGAAAGAATGAGGTGTCTCACTGAAGATATTGCCTTTGAGGAAGAAAATTTGCTACTTTTTGAGAATGAAATTTCATTAGAGGAATTTTGAGGTTGAAAATGGGTCTCCAAAGGAAATCATAAAATAATAGTGTAAATAATAAAATAAGATTAGATTACATCATCAAATTTTAGAGTGAAAAATGAAAAAACCACTTTTTCAACTCGTATTTTCAACTTATCTCCCTATGGATTTACTCAAATATTGAGTGGGAACACTCGTTGGATGAAAATTTTGATTCATCATCAAAGGAGTACCCATGTTGCATACATCTGATGGGCCATTCTACATGAAAAATGAGAAATGCATGAAAAACATGATTGCAATCATGTTTTTTCATGTATTTCTCATTTTTCATATAGCACGGTCCACAGAAAGTATGAAACATGGGTACTATTTGGATGAGGAGTTAAATTTTTCTTCCAACAAGTACCCCCACTAAAAATTTGATTAAAACCTTAGGGAGATAAGTTGAAAATACAAGTTGAAAAAATAGTTTTATTATTTTATTAATTTTTAATCTTTTTACTTTTCTACTACAAAAGTGGAAAATCATTAAAGGTTACTTTGGTTCTTATAAAGGTTATTTTGGTTGTACATTTTTCTTAGGAGGCCCATTTTAGACCTCAAAATTTTTCTAATGTTTCCTAAAATTGGAAGAATGAAGAATGAATCATTGTCTTAGAGAAATTTTCCAAACAGTGCAGCATATACAATGCTTATAGTCAAGGAAGTGGATTGTAATCCCATTAAACATAGACTTGTAGGGGAGCACTTAAATGCAAGAAACAATCTAGTCACTTAGATAAGACAAAGAAACTTATTTATTCACATGTTTTTTATATATTTAGGTCTTTAGAATTCGATATGAGATCTTTACTACATCTGGAAATTGGGAAAGGATAAATCTTATTGCAGATGATCACATACGCACTTCTTGATAGGTATATCATTGGAATTTTGTTAATGTTCAACACTACATTAGGGTTTATAAGTTGTAACATTTTGTATCACCATATGCAATTTATCCTAAAAAATGAACTTTCCCTTCGAGTTGCGCTCAACATATCTCTCCTATGACGATGTAAAAAGAAATCTCAATGTTGGAAGTGCATCTAGTTCTTATAAATTTCTATCAATGCAACTTCTTAAATATCCCTAAACTTATAATACCTATCATGGCCATTTCTTCATCGATAGATATCCTACAACCCCAAATAATGTCCATAACCTTGTAGGTCATCCTTATTTAGCAACCACAAGATGCATTTCTAGTCTTCTAGATCACTTTCATTATGAGAATAAATTAACAAGTGCCATACCATATACCAAATAAAATTCCAAAATGATTGAAATACAATGACACAGAAAGATGAACACACTCTTTTCAATGCTGAGATATTTTCTTGACATGAAAATTTTCGGGTATTATTTTTTAAATGATATGTATGTTTTTTAGTATTAGACATCAACAATACTCTCTAAATTTTATGTGTTATAATAACTTGTATTTCATGGTGAGCAGGGAAACCGTTCAGTGAAAGACCAAGTGTAGGAAGTCGTTAATTACATTTTTCAGTTACAACAAAGAATCAAATATATTTCAACAAAAAGAGATAAAATGAAGGTGAAGGCCAACTCTGAGAGAAATGAAAATATTTCTTTGGATGGTCTACAATTCTCGTGTAACTAGAAAATTAGTAAATCTTTGTTATTTTGAGGAGAAGATGGGGATCAATTCCCTACTATGGAAATAAAGTCTTTCGATTTAGGTTTTCATGTCTCCACAAAAACCTTTGAACATAAAATTGTGCACTCTGATATTTTACAGGCAATGGAAGAAGATAACTTTCAATTTTTGTGTGTTGCTGGCTTTGTCATTAGCAATAATAGAGTATTTCATACAATTCGTACCAAGGTATATATTCCAAATTAATTTTATAGTACTATTCTTCCTTGTCTTATGATCTACTGCTAGCTAAAACATACCTTATAAGTTTGTTTATAGTACACGAACACGATATTATATTTTTTAACATGGAGATCCCTTAAGAGAAATTTTGGCATTTGCTAATGAATGGTGATAGTCACGAATTATAGAATGATTGAATTAATAATATTTTTTTCCCATAAAATGTTGAAGGTTTGGAAATCTTGTACTTTTTATTTATTACCAACTTTCCCCCACTACCTTTTACTTCATATGCTTCATTGCAAAATATTTTGTGTGTGTTTGGAATATAAGAACAATAGAAAACTAATAAAGTATATGTTGGAGTTGTAACAAACCTGGTTTATATTTCCACGTAAAAAGGAAAAAGAAACCAAGATCACGGGACACATATTCAAAGCTAAATGGGGGGGAGGAGAAACATTACATTGGAAATCACTTTTGGTTAATTAATGGCTATGGAAATTAGCATTGGCATTGGAAAAATGAAAAAGGAAATAAATAACAATTTAATATGAGAAATAAAGGAAAAAAGGAGAAAAAAGAGATGAAGAGACACAAATATGCATGCAAAGGAAATTAAAGAGAAAATGAAGGAAAATGAAATAAAAGAAGAAAGTGAAAGGAAGAGATACCAGACATCAATGATAAAAAGGTATTTGAGAAATAATTGACATATTTTGATTAATTTTTAACTTTGACTACTTTAGTTTTACTAAGGAAGAAATCAAACTCCAAGAGTGAGAACAAGCAAGGGAGAAAACAAGCAAGGAAAGCAAGGGAGCACTAGAGGAAGTTTGGAAAACATTAAGTAAGGGCAGAAAATAGTTGTGGATTTAAAAGTAATAATGTGCATGTGTGATTTAGCATGCTAGGATTTGATGTGTGGTCTATGCATTGGTTGATTTTTTATGCTTGTTTTCATTAGCATGGGATTTTCCTGATTGAAAATGGTTGTAGCCTTTCCTTTTCAATTTCTTGGATAACTATGATGTAGTGGGTTCTTTGTTTAGTTAAGATTTGGATTGTTAGTAGATTTCAGATCCTAGTGAGGTGGTCTAAGGAAAATTCCTAAGGGTCGAGGGTGGAGATGGGATTTCTCCTATAACTCTTGACATATGGGTGGAGACAGGAAAATTCCTTTGGGTATGGTGAAGAAATTCAAAGGCATCCAAGCTTGTTTAGTGTTAGTTATTTCTGTACTGGTTTGATGACTGTGGTTGTGGTTGAGGTGGTTTGGCCTTTGAAAGTCCTGGTTGGTTCTATTTTAGTTTAACCCATATCATCCCACATTCATGCTTGTAATATGGCATAAGGGTGATTGGTTCAAAGAGATATTTGGTTTAGCTCGATCCATAGTCAGGTGGTATGTGGAAGTCCCTAACTTGGTTGGATTTATGCATGTGTTATTTATTTTTGAGATAAATGATCACTTGTATGGGTTGTTGTGTAGATTTGATGACTAGTTTTTCATGGATTTATTCTGCTTAAATGTTGGTTATAGGCATGGTACATTTTTGTTGTTTAATGTGCTCTTGTTATGGATATTTCTCATAGATTAATAATATGTTGAACGGTATATGAATGAATGGGATAAAAAGTGTTGATGTCGCTATTTTGAGAGAGCGTTTAGCCTTCTTGAGGATCTTTGATGAAGTTAAGAAGACATTGAACATATATGCATTCATGACATGTTGTTATTATTTTTAGCATGTGTTTGATAAAGTTTTTAGCATATGTTTGGAAAATTCTGAGAAATATTTAGCCTTAGTATTCATTATACTGACTTATCATCATCTTATATTGAATTTTGGAAAATTATTGGTTGTTTTGGGTAGATTTCTTGTAACTAGCCCTGAAAATTCGAAACTGGGTTGTTAGTCACACCCCCTGAACTGTGATATTTCAGCTACAAACGTGTGGAGTAATTCCTGTACATGTAGTTATAGCTTTCCAACTGCATGCATAACTTTTCATGTGTGTGGCTAGGATGTAGGGCCAGGAAAAAATTAGTTTTAGACTAGGGAAATATCATCAATAGATGTTGTCTAGTATCTGGGTTATGTGCTACTCCTAGGAGGTTGTAGTATGTTTCCGATTTGTAAACCCCACTTTCATAAATAGAACTTTGATGTTGGGTCATGTGATAGTAACTCTTAGCTCATTTTTACCCTGGAGAGCTTGTAAAAGTGGGTAAATGTGGGGTGGGGTGTTACAGGGAGATATCAGAGTGAGGTTGCAGCATTGGACCTTGGGGTAGATGCAGATTGTTATGCATGAATGTCAATTGTTTATATGTTGTTATGATTGCATGTTAGCTAATTATTTTTATGGTTATGATATCCATTTATGAGTTGATATGCTTGAGATTTTGTATCGTGCTAATCTGGATTTTCCTATGAAGATGTAATAGCCTCCCATAAGATACATTGAGGTCTGATTTTTATTATGTATTCTATATGGTTTATCTAACGTGGCATGTTTTCAAGATAATAGAAGACTATAATAGTTGAGTATAAAATTCATATGACTCTCTATATAGGCCAGAAGAGACGTTGGTAGTATGGGATATATGAGTTGAGCAGCAAGAAGAGGTAGGCTCTCCTGATCCAGTAGATACATTAAGAAGTTTGAAGGTAGATATCATAAGTTGCAAGGAATATAATGAGAGGTTAATTGAGACACATGAAAGGCTTGCATAATCTCAAGAGAAACAATCCTAGGTTAATGCATTAATCCTCCAAATTATTTCATATTTGCAGAAGGAGGGATAGCTATGAATCAATCATGGAGATAGACAGGAAGAAAAGAGTAATGGTGTAGATGGAAGCAAGTATCATAGAAGGTACATTTTGGACTGGGATGATATAGTGAAGAGTGGTATACTCTTAGATACACCTGGGGGGAGGGCTAGTACCCGTGGATGTTATTCTAGTTCCGCTTTCGAGAGACATCATCACTATCACTGAAAACATCCTTATAGGAGGATTTAGAGGGGGTGCTTGCCAAAAGGGCTCAAGAAATACAAGCCTCCTACTTTTGATGATGAGTTGACTAAGTTGAAAGATGTATAATCATGGCTTCTTGGTATGAGGAAATTATTCAAACTTCATTATTACTCAGAGAACATGAAAGCTAAGATAGCTACCTTCAGTCCCAAGGGAAAAGAAGATATCTAGTGGGAAGATGTTAAGAATGCCATATGCATAAAGGAAGAGGAGCTAATTTGGGATAAGTTTGAAATAATATTCTTAAATAAGTACCTATTTGAGAGATATTATGATCTAAAGGCCAAAGAATTCTATGATCTCAAGATGGGTTCCATGACATATGAAGAATATACAACCAAATTTCTGGAGTTCTTGAGATATGTCCCCTATCTCAAGGGTGATAAATTAAATATCCAAAGGTTCATCAACGAAAAACCATTATCATTAAAAAATAAATTGAGTTTGATGAGCCTCAATTATTAGAGGAAGCCATAAGGAAGTTGAAGCATTGTTATAAAGTCAAAGCATGAGCATGAGTTCAAGCATGATTGGAAGGGTAATGAGAATACTAAAGGAAAATGGTCTGAGAAGCGACATAGAACTCAAGATGCAAGTGACAAGGAAAATTTGGCTTCACATAAGAAATTCAAGGAAGTTGAGAGAGGACATGGATCTCAATCCAAGGAGCATCATAATAAAGGTAATGGAGGAAAACCACTAAAGTGATGAACTTGTGGCGGAGACCATCGAAGGAGGGATTGTCCATCATATCAGGGTGCTAGACCTCAGAGTTATAAAGTGCAGGACGTGCATGAAGTTGGTGGTGTAGCTTAAAGAATTCCTTGAATATATGCAATAGTGGATAACATACATGCAGATAATCAGGCATTCATTATTGAGATGGAAGGTGGAACTAGAGGGAGTGTTACAAACATTGCCTCAATGCATCTTGAGTAGAATGAGCTCATGCTCTTGAACCAAGTAATAAAGAAATTTAAATTTCTTGAAAGAACTTTTGGGTTGAGGAAGCTACATGGGACATGGTTGATTAGATGCATGCATGATAGTTACTTTCCAGTTATATATGAATTCCTCAAGGAAATTGAAATTCATTGAGAGATGATACATGAATGTGCAGTTGTAGGGCAGTGTGCTTGGTACAATAGGGTAAGGTAACTAGTATATTGTAATATTTATTAATGCATTCAAAATTGTATGTTTATGGAAGTATGATGTAAGGAATTACATTGACAAATATACTTCTATGAGATCTTAAAGAAGGCTCGAGCTGAGATTTTATTTATGAATGCTTGGAAGCATTGGGAACACATGGGGATTTATTCATGTTGTATATTGAAATTTTTTTTCTTTCGGTGTTTTTTTATTCGTTTGTGCATGATTTGTGGTTTTGACTATGACTAGTGAATGGTCATGCCACTTCGTTTATGGTGTTGTATTGTTGTCTATATTTTTTTGTTTTTAATATTTTCTTCTTATTCTTTTGTTTTAAGTTTTGAGGTTCATGGGAATTGGTTAGGGGAAAGAGGAAAGATAATGGAGCTTAGGAAGAGCTACATGAAACCCAATAGTTAATGTAATACCTAGATGAATCTCGATGCATGAATAAAGGGCAACTAAAGGAAATAATAAGATAACTAGTTGGGTTGGTTGGGTCCATATGGATAAATGGAAAGTGGAAAGAAAACCATGAGAAAGGTACTCAGGAAAGGTAAAGTAAATGGATCTGGGGTATTAGATGTGTTATCCATGATAATTTAGAATAAATATGTTTTAAAGTATTAATCATATATTTATATGGTTAATCCGTTATGCAATAAAGTGACATGATATTGGCACGTGAAATAAAAATCTTGCATATTTGAAGGGCCGAGATCTTATGCGATCAAATCAATGGTGTGAATCCAAACCCACACCCCCTAGTGCTTCTAAATGATATCCACGGGGGGTTCCAGGTAATCTGTTTCTCAAAACCACCGTTGCTACGTGTCATTCTCCAGTTGACACCACCCACCCCCATCCTCTAGGTAGGATTCAAAATCGCTCTTTGATTATTTGACTTACTCCTGCCATCTCGTCATCACTCATATGTCATTTCACCTTCCAATGATAAACTGCCAACTGTCTCTTTATTACCCATTGCCTATTAACGTTCACCATTCACCTTGTTTAAAACTTCACTCTTAACTGTCAAACAGATCTTTTCTTCCATTCTATATGCTCACAATATTTCCTAATCATTCTAAAACTCTAGTAAAGCATAGAATTAAAACCCACCACCATTCAACTCCTCCAAAGCTATGAACTAGGTTGAATAATTAAATTTGTGGGGAATGAAAGGAGTGAATGCACAATCACCTAGTGTCAATTCTCAAATTCTTGGTCAGAAATGTGTTTTTAGTGGTAATTAGATCGAGCATTTCAAAGCCAGTTATTGGGCATTAAAAGATGGATGACAGTTAAAAGGTCAACACTAGCAGCAGTAGAATATTCAAGGCTAAATATCAGTATTTGGGTTATTTCCAGATCCATAAAAGTAGAGCATTTGGGGTTGACCATTTTTAATGGGGCAGCTCAGCAATCCACTCCAAATGGCTGACATAGCTAAACAACTCATCAATTTGCAACCTCACAGAAATGGACAACTCATCATCAAATCAGTTTTATGAAGACCTTAAATCCAATGTATCAGTTGGCCACCTCAACATGGCAGTTTGGTTCGATATGATGAAAAACATGGGTTGTTAGACATTTTTTTTAAGTAATTAATGGTCATAGAGTCCTTTTTTATTACCAACTCTAATAAAACATAAAATATCCCTATTATTCCACAAACTGATGTAATCCTAGTTGAATTAGGTCTCTAGGTCAAGTATCGAAGTCTAGCCTAGGTGGCAGACCTTTGTAACATAGATCTCACTCTATAAATGAGAGGTTTATTGAATTTGAGGTGGGGGATTGATGATTTTTTATGAATAATATACTATGTAAATTTACTCTATCAAGCTAATACACAGTTGGAACAATTGTCTTTCAGTCCTGAAATTTATTTTGAGCTTATGTGTTTGTGTTTTTACATTTCTCATATTATAATCAACTTCATGGTATCATGATTACTAGGAATTCATAGTATTATACTCCAATTTCCTTCATGCATTATGTTTTTGTTGTAAAAAGTTAATTTTTAAGCTTAATTGCCTCATCTTTCATGAACTACATTTCCTTGTGATTGAAGTCCCGGAGCTGACTCCATGCCTAATGGTAGCCTTCATACACTCTTCCACCTAAAAATCACTTAAAACACAAATAATACAGAGTTAGCCATCTACAATATAAGTTTCATCTTGAGTATTCGGTTGTTTTGTTTGAGAGAGCCCTCTCTGACTGGAAGGGATACATTTAAGTCGAAAGTGGTTTGAAATAATTTCATTAGGGTGACCATTGAACAACCCAATTGGTTCGAGCCTAGTGATAACATTTTGATCCATCTTCCACAGGGAAAATTTTAGGGGCTAATATTCAGAGGTGGGCTAATTTTCCATGCTTTTTCCAAAAAAAAAGATTCGCCAACTTCCATTTTTTTCTAAAATGATTTGCCAAAATTTTATAGTGCACCATTATTTTACCTTAAATATCACCAAAATATTGTATATACTAGTATAAAATCATTGGAAATCTAATTATTTATACAAAGATATCACCAAACACTTTACAATTTGCATATTAGGAACTAGTAAGATTTGCCAAGGTTTATAAACTTTAAGATAATATTCCACCCTTAAAATTTTCCTTGGTTTGCTAGGAGCCGAAAAATCTCCATTTCCCTTGTTATCACTCTATAATTTATAAGATTGGAAATAAAAAACAACATAGGACAACATCAAACCACTTTGGAGTCTAGGACCTAGCCTTCCTAGACTCAGAGAGGGCTCTCTCTGTTTTTATAATTTAGCTTGATAATTCTAAATGCTGATATTAGGCTAGTTATAGAAATTATGAGGGTTGTTTGATTTGATTGATTGTGTGGTTGGATAGATAGAGTTGTGAGACTTAATCCATTGGGCTATGGAGTTATAAAAGGCTGAATTGTGCATCAAATTTTCAAGGGCATTCACATGGCAAGCTAACTATGTAGACTGGAACTTACTAGAAGTGTGAATATGAGATGAAAGAAAGCAGTGAGTTTAGTAATAGCTAAAGAGAAGTTAAGAATTCTTTAACTATACTTCAGAAGAAAAAATTAAGATAACAAACACAGATAGAATTAAGGTGTTCTCTCAGAAAATCTTAATCTAAAATTTATGTTTTGCAATCAGATAAATTGATGCACATCATGAAAAGACAAAGGAAAAACATTAACACAGAGGAAAGAACATCACCATTAACATAACTCAAGAATCATGTGAACGATCTCTTATTATTGATGCCCAGCTCAAAACAGTTACAGTGCTCCAATACACTGACCTTTTACAACATAGAATCTAACAAGTTCCAACCTTCCAACCTCTGATACTGCTAAGGCATGCAGTATTTATGTAAAACTTGAGTCGGTTCATATGTCTCCTGTAGTGATTACATTTAAGTAGAAACTAGACAAGTGGAAACTTGTAGGCAATGATAAGATGGGCCTGGCCCCAACAACAGTCTGTTATTGATTATTGAGGAAGAAATTGCCTCTTAATCTCCTGAAGAGGCTATGATGGAGTAAAAATTTGATGAGTGGAACCAAGCAAGCAGTGACAAGATGCTTCTGGGAGGCTATGATGGAATAAAAATTTGACGAGTGGAACCAAGCAAGCAGTGACAAGATAATTCTGGCCAAGAAGGTGGAGGCGACAGTCTGTTATGATCATAATCTAGTTTTTTTCGATTTTAAAGAGGCAAGGAAGGCTCTAACACCTTAGCTCTTCCTCTTTAGAAAACCATTGTGGAACTATTAAATTCATGAGGTGTTGGCATTTTCTTGGATCGGTGGTCGTATGTTGCCTCTTCATTTTCTGCTGTTATAGCACCAATGCCCTTTTGCCTAACTTGACCCCCCTGTCACGTTCACAATTGTGCCACCATACCTTCTCTGGCTCGATTCTACCTCTTCTACCCGTGTTAGCTCTTTCTTTACAAAAAAACGTACACCTAATGCACCTAGACTTTGAAATATTTAGGCCTTTGCTCTGAAATACATTGCATCCGTGCCAACATTACACTTCACATTTGGTTGCTTATAACTTTCTTTAGCACTTATCTTCTAAGACTTGCTATGTGCACTATGCGATTGGGTCCCACCTCGCATCGTACATCGCACTTCTACACTTTTCACACTCACCTCCTACGCTTATCCTTTCAAGTTTGTGATTTACGATTGCGATCGGGTCACTCCTGACATCGCACATCGCACTTCGACAATTTTAACACTTACCTCCCATGCCTATCCTTTAAAGTTTGCGATTTGCGATTGTGATCAGGTCCCACCTGGCATCACACATCGCACTTCAGAAATTTTAACACTTACGTCCAACACCTATCCTTTAAAGTTTGCGATTTGTGATTGCGATCGAGTCCCATCGTCGTTGCATATCGCACTTCACAGATTATATCATGAACCTTCACGCTTATCTTTTGAAACTTACGGCATGTGATGAAAGGTAAAGGTTTTAAGGGGGATAATGGTTACATACGATAGTCCGTCATGTAAAACCTGAAGTCAATTTTCAGAGGGGTGCTAAGGTGGTATGCGGTATTGTGAAATGGGGGTGCAAAACAACTATGAGTTGACACGTGGGAGTAGGGCCCGGACTTGAAACCACCCATTTTGGAACCCCCTTTCATGGTTAAATTTTGAAGGCTAAGTGGGGGTGAGAAATGCGTCGAAGACCATCGGATGTGGAGGTGGGGAACATGTATGTGATATTTTCATTTTCCCCATCAAATCTGGGAAGGCTATTGATAAAATTTTCCAGGAGGTCATGGAGGATATGAGGAAAAACTAGAGCCTTGTATCTATCTGGGATTTTTACAGGTATAGATGGTAAATCAGGAGGCTCATAACCATTTGGGAATTTAGTAGGAGCAGGGGATAAAGCTTGGGGTTCATGTTTCACTGGGTTTTCCACAAGTGCATCCGGGGTGTGCACAGGTGTATAAGTATGTACATGGTCTGGAATTTTGGGCTTAGCTTCTTGAGGCTCATCAATCTTCCAATGATCAATGTAAACCTCAGTAGCGTACTCTTGATCAGGCTTAAAGTAGGATAGAACATAGTTACAGATAAATATAAAAATTTCTTGAATCCAATTTGGGCTTGAATACTTTCTCTTTCTAGGCTGATTGGTTATGTTTCAGGTCCTTCCTCCAGTGGAGTCTTTGAATGGAACTGATCTGAATTGGATTTTCCAGGCGGATGATTTCAACTTTCGTGTGTCTGGCTTTTTTTCCACCATCAACAACCAGATACCAATCTTGGAAAATATTCAAATCATACAATGTTTTGACTGGGGTTACTAAGTTCTGATGGAATGATAAGCTTTTCAATAACTCTCCCCAATATGGTTGCCATTATGTTATCACTCTATAAATTATAAGATTGGCAAGAACAAATGACATAGGACAACATCAAACTTTGGAGTCCAGGACCTAGCCTTCCTAGACTCAGAGAGAGCCCTCTTTGAGTCTAGGAAGGCTAGGTCCTGGACTCCAAAGTGGTTTGATGTTGTCCTCTATAATTGTTTCTTTCCAATATTATAAATTATAGAGTGATAAAATCCTTGATTTTATTTGAGTCTCTTCATGTTGATTCCTAAGGGTAACATGAAATAATAGTTTTATTTTGAAGGCTGTGATATTACCCTGGCGACTCCAATCTCAAAGAATTTAGAAATTCATAGCTTTATGGTGACTCCACTACTTTAAGATCAGTAGCTTGAAGAAGTTACATGATGAGTTATACTACAAGAACGAATGCTAGGTATGCCCCAATGAATCGATATTACATCCCTGGTTTTTCAAATCCTATGACTAGAGTTTATTGGTTAACTTATCTTTCTATATTTAAAGATGAAAAGAAAGATAATGATTCTCTTCACTTGGTTAGATTCCATATTCATGTACATAAGTTTCAAGTTGAGTTTCCTGAGGATTGTCTCATGAAAATGTTTATGGTAACCCTAGAGGATGAAGCTAGAACATGGTATGAAGGGTTGCATCCAGGAAGCTTGTTCTCTCTTAAATATTTCCTAGAATGTTCTTCAAACATTATGAGAAATCGCATTCTTCTTTATCATTGTTACAAGACTGTTGTGATTTTTGTGAGGTGTTTATTCCATATCTTAAAACTCTTGGTGATAATGGAGAGTGCTTATATGAGGATATGTTAGAGGCACTTTATGAATTCTCTTCTCAAGCTATTTGCCATGATGATCAAGAAATTTTACAAGAATAAGATGTCTCTTCTTTAGTTGAAGATGAAATGGATCAACAATTTGATAGTCAAGTCATATTACATGAAATTTATGAGGATTTTCAGCCTTGTCAATATATACACAATCAAAGATATGAGCCAAATCATTCAAATTGTTTTTCAGCCCACTCCTTTTAAGAGATTTTATGTTAAGAAGAAACTCCTCAAGATCATGTTGTTGTAAATACATGCATGGAAATTATGAATAGTGAGGTAAAATGTGATGGAAGTTTACTTTTTAGGTAAACCCAAGATACATGAATAGCTGAATATACAGGTTTTACCTATTCTATTTGGAGATAATCAAAATTACATGGAGGATATGCATAAAGTTGTTTATGTTCATAATCAAGATGACGGTCCTCAAACAAAACTACCAAAGGTTATATCTGATATGTTTCATAAGAAAAAGAATAGTTTTGATATACACAATATGGATGTCATGTTTGAAGGTGTTCAAGGATGCATCGATGGTTTTGTTGATTTACATGAAAGGGAAGACATATTTATTGTTGACTTTTTATCTGATGATATTCTTGGAATTGAAGACATAGGACAAAATAATCCATAAATTATGAATGAATTCAACTCTCATGGTTTTAATCATCAAGAAAAGGTGTTTTTTAATGGTTTCCAAGATCCAATGGTAATTTTATTGCAATCATCATTCAAAACAATTTTTGTGTTTCGTATGGAGCAAGGATTCAATTTTCATTCCAAGTTTCCAATAGATGATTCACTTCGGATGTTGTTCAAGCACAATCAAGAAGCCCAGGTGTTGGATCAACTCTTTGAATGGATATATTGGAAATTCCATATTGCTTGAATTGAAATTTTGGTTTTCAGCTGTTAGAGTAGGGTCATTGGTACATAAATAAGCTTGCTAGGCAAGCATCTCTTTCAACATTTAGTTTGAAGATTGTAGTTATAAGTTTTTGTTTGTACAGTGTTTTTCTTCAAGAGCACATCAAGGGACGAATGCAGAATAAATAATATGACAAGAGGTTGGGATCAACGCAATGGATAAGGCACCTGGTCTGCTGGTTCTTTGCTGCACCACCAGGGCACAACATCCCCAATAGAGCCACTATTATCCATGATAATTTAAAATAAAGTATGTTTTAAAGTATTAATAATATATTTATATGGTTAATCCATTATGTAATAAAGTGACATGATATTTTCATGTGAAATAAAAATCTTTCATATTTGAAGGACCAAGATCTTATGCACTCGAATCAACGACGCACATCCAAACCTGCACCCCATAGCACTACCGAACGATATCCATGAGGCGGGGGGGGGGGGGGGGGGGGGGGGTTCGGATAAATCCATTTCTCAAAAAAACCGCCACTATGTGTCATTCTCCAGTTGAGACCACACCACCCCCCCCTCCCCCCCCTTCAATTCCACTTACCATCTGCCCCTCATCCCCCCTCTGGGTAGGCTTCAAATACCGTTCTTTGATTATTTTACTTACTCCTGCCATCTCATCATCCCTCATATGTCATTTCACCTTCCAATGATACACTTCCATGTGTCTCTTTATTACCCGTTTCCATTTATTGTTAATATGTCATATTAACATTCACCACTCACCTTGTTTAGAAATTCACTCTTCACTATCAAAAAAATATTTTCTACCGTTCTATCTACTCACACTGTTTCCTAACTATTCTAAAGCTCAGTAAAGCACAGAAGCAGAACCCACCACCTTTCAACTCATCCAAAGCTATGAACTGGGTTGAATAATTAAAATTTGTGGAGAATGAAAGGAGTGAATGCACAATATCCTGGTGTAAATTATCAAATGCTTGGTCAAAAATGTGTTTTTAGTGGTAATTAATCGAGCATTTCAAAGGAAGAGATTTGGAATTAAAATATGGATGTCAGTTAAAAGGTCAACACTAGTAGCAGTAGAATATTCAAGGCAAAATATCAATATTTGGGCTATTTCTAGATCCATAAAATCAGAGCATCTGGGGTTGACCATTTTTAATGGGGAAGCTCAACAATCCACTCCAAATGGATGACATGGCTAAACAAATCATCAAGATGCCACCTCATATAAATGGACAACTCATCATCAAATTAGTTTTATGAAGACCTTAAATCCAGTGTATCAATTGACCACCTCAACATGGCAGTTTGATTCAATAGGGATGATAAACATGGGTTGTTAGACATTTCGTTTAAGTAATTAATGGTCATAGTGTCCTTTTTTATTGCCAACTCTACTAAATAGAAAATATCCCTATTATTCTTCAAAGTGATGTAATCCTAGTTGAATTCGGTCTCTAGGTCAAGTATCGAAGTCTAGCCCAGGTGGGAGACCTTTGTCACAAAGATCTCACTCTATAAATGAGAAGTCCATTGAATTTGAGGTGGGGGGTTGATGATTATTATGAAGAATCTACTATGTAGTTTTTTTCTATCAAGCTAATACACAGTTGCAGCAATTGTCTTTCAGACCTGAGATTTCTTTTGAGCTTATGCATTTGTTTTTTTCCATTTCTCATATTATCATCATCCTCATAGTATCATGATTAATTGGAATCCATAGTATTATGCTCCAATTTACTTCATGTATTATGTTTTTGTTGTAAAAAATGATTTTTAAAGCTAATTTCCTCAGCTTCCATGAACTACATTTGCTTGTGATTGAAGTCCCATAGTTGACTCCATGCCCAATGGTAGCCTTCATACACTCTTCCACCTGCAAAATCACTTACAACACAAATAGTACAAATTTAGCCATCTCCAATATACGTTTAATCTTGAGTATTCATTTTTTTTCTTTGAGAGAGCCCTCTCTGACTGGAAGGGCTAAAATTCAGTCCAAAGTGGTTTGAAATAGTTGCATTAGGGTGACCATTGAACAAACCAATTAGTTCCAGCCTAGTGATAACATTTTGGTGTGTCTACCAGGAGCTGAAAAGCTCCATTTCAAGGAATTTATTTGAGTCTATTAATGTTGATTTCTAAGGGTAACAAGAAATAATAGTTTTATTTTGAAGGCTATGATATTACCATGGTGACTCCAATCTCAAGGAATTCATAAATTCATAGCTTTATGGTGACTCCTCTACTTGAAGAAGTTCAAAGATGAGTTCTACTGCAATAAATAATACCAAGTATGTCCCAATGAATCGGTCTCACATCCCTAGTTTTCCAAATCCTATGCCTAGAGTTGATTGGCTTACTTATCTTCCTATATTTAAATATGAAAAGAAATATAATGTTGTTCTTCACTTGGTTAGATTCCATATGCATGTACATTAGTTTCGAGTTGAGTTTCCTGACGATTTTCAAATGAAAATTTTATGGCCACCCTAGAGGATGAATCTAGAACATGGTATGAAGGGTTGTAGCCAGGAAGCTTGTTCTCACTTAAATATTTCCATAGAACATTATTCGAACATTATGAGAAATATAATTCTTCTTTATCACTCTTACAATACCATTGTGATTTTTGTGAGGTGTTTATTCCATATCTTAAAACTCTTGGTGATAATGGAGAGTGCTTAGATGAGGATATGTTAGAGGCACTTTATGAATTCTCTTCTCAAGCTAGTTGTCATGATGATCAAGAAATTTTCCAACAAGCAGATGTCTCTTCTTTAGTTGAATATGAAATGGATCAAAAAATTGACATTCAAGTCATATTGCATGAAATTTATGATGATGTGTATCCTTGTCAATCTATATGCAGTCAAGGGTATGAGCCAAATCATTCAATTTGTTTTTTAGCCCATTAATTTTCTGAAATTTTATTTCGAGAATAAACTCCTCAAGACTAGGTTGTTGTAAATACATGCATGGAAATTCTAAAAAATGAGGTAACATGTGATGAAATTTCACTTTTAGGTAAACCCGAGCTACATGAAGAGTTGAATATACATGTTTTACCTATTCTATTTGGAGATCATCAAAATGACATGGAGGATATACATAAAGTTTCTTGTGTTCAGAATCAAGATGACAATCCTCAAACAAAACTACCAAATATTATATCCGATTTGTTTGATAAGAAAAGAGTATTTTTGATACACACAATATGGATGTCCTGTTTGAATATGTTCAAGGACGCAAGGATGGCTTAGTTTATTTACACAAAATGGAAGACAAATTTATTGTTGCCTTTTTATTTGATGATGTTCTTGGAATTGAATACATATGACAACAGAAGCCATAAATTATGAATGAATTCAACTCTCAAGGTTTTACTCATCAAGAAAAGGTGATTTCTCATGGTTTCCAATATCCAATGGTAAGTCTGTTGCAGTCATCAAACAAGACAAATTTTGTGTTTCTTATGGAGCGGGGATTCAATTTTCATTCCAAGTTTCCAATAGATGATTCACTTCTAATGTTGATCAAACACAATTAAGAAGCCTAGGTGTTGTATTAGCTCTTTGACTGGCTATACTGGAAATTTCATATTGCTTGAATTGAAAGTTTGGTTTTCAACTATTAGAGTAGGGTCATTGGTACATAAATAAGCTTGTTGGGCAAGCATCTCTTTCAGCATTTAGTTTGAAGATTGTAGTTGTAATTTTTGGTTTGCACAGTGCTTTGCTTCAATATCATGTCAAGGGATGAATGCAGGCTAAAGAATATGACAAGAGGTTGGGATCAACCAAATGGACAAGGCACCCAGTCTTCTGTTCTTTGTTGCACCAAAAGGCGCAACATCCCCATTGGAGCCACTATTATCCATGATAATTTAGAATAAAGTATGTTTTAAAGTATTAATCATATATTTATATGGTTAATACATTATGTAATAAAGTGAAATGATATTGTTATGTGGAATAAAAATCTTGCATATTTGAAGGGTCAAGATCTTATACGTTCAAATCAATGGCGCACATCCAAACCCAGACCCCCCAATTACTCTAAACGATATCCACAAGGGGGGGGGGGGGGGGGGGGTCTGGGTAAATTCATTTCTTATTGGAGCAGGGTCCCTTAGGACCACAATTTTGATAAAAATATAATATTTTTGTAGGTTTGAGTCGTGCGCGCTAAGAAATGCACAGGTCAAGGGGCTTTGGGGCGGGTCAAAGCCCCTTCATAAGTTGTAATGGGAAAAAGGGTAGATATAGGAGTCTCAAGCCATGGTTTGAAGGCCTTAGATGAGTGCAGTATAAAGATATAAATAGAAGTCTAGATCCAGTTGGATAGAACAATTCTAAGTAAGTTTTGACAAAGTTTGATGAATGATAGATCTCTGAAATAAGTCTTTGTTTTCTGTGTGGGTATAGAGGGCTCCTACCGACTGTGTGCGCAGAGACCTTAGTCCTGTTGAGTGTAGACCCCGTTGGCTATGTGCGTGGGTAGGACTGAAGTATTGTAAGGATGTTACAAACTATGGATGAATAAAGGATTGTTCTGGATAATTATAAGTATCAAATGCATCCATGTTTTGCTTTATGATATGTTTCTGTGTATTATTTCTGTTTACTGCATCAAGTATATTATTTGCGTTTGGATCAGCTGCGTACCTACTTTTATGTCTTAAATGAATGTTTAATGCATAGATATATTACTGTAATACCAGAATATCACTTTACTAAGACTGTTAAGGGATTTCGAAGGCATTGTCTGTGCACACGCAGGAAAGCCTGCGTAAATTGACCTAGATCTGTTTTTAGTTAGGGTTTCTATTGCAAAGGCTAGTCCACTATTATTATAGATATGAAGACACCCAAATCATTTAATTCTCTCTCGAGGTGTGGAAACCTGGTTCCAGCACCTCCCCATACTGCTTCGGGTGAGACTTTGACTTGTGCAAGTAGGTCACTACCAAAAGGGTCAGTAGTAAGAGTGTTTTTTTGGTTAATCTTAACTTTGAACCTGGTTGAGGACCCCTCAAGCCAACAAATGGTTCCGTTTCCGAGACCAGGATCATTTTGAGAGAGATTGGGTGATGTGGTAGCCATCAAAGCCTAAGTTAAAAAATTGGTTTGAGAATAAAATTCAAGAACTTTCCATTAAGAAAAACATAAGTAAGACGTTGTCTACTGAAGATTGGAAACAAAAGTATATTTTCATAGAGATTCATGAGATTTTCTTTGTGAGATTCGCACAAGAATTACAAGAGTGGTTATCATGGTTAGTTGAGTTCCAAACCTGCTGGAAGGAAGATAAGGTCACTCAATGGACACTTGAGTTGATACAATAGTTAGAGTAGACTGACAACATTTTGGGTGGGTTTGTAACAGAGTTTGCAGTAGATCAGCTTGTGTCATATTTTGAATTTGAAAGGAGGTTCTTCAAGGGACCAAGAGGTAAATTTATACACTCTCTTCCTTTGTTGATTAAGATGTTATTGTGTGAAAAGGTGTTTTGTGTAGTCACACTAAATGAATGACCCCAAAAAATCTAGAAAGCACTACATGCTACAAAAAATATTACCGGGTTAATCAGAGAGGATACTGATCTGTATACAACCCTCTAATAAACTCACCTGACAGTGATATAGAGATCGGTGAGGCTATGCATGCCAAAGGTATCCCTCTTGCTACTCCACAGTCAAAATCATGTAGGGGTAAAACATATCATACCCCACCACCACCGCCACTAGGAGGAGATATGGTTGCGCATATGAAACTACCCACCCTTAAGGGTGTGGGAGATGAAGACATGGATATGTCTTGATTTGTTGCAAATGTAGTATGGACTATGCAAAATATTAACACTGATGTTGTCAATATATCACAACTAACTATCTCATTTGAACGTTGTGTGCTAGACTGGTTTATGGGATATCTAGCTCAACATGCTAATCATACTATTGATGAGATCAAGGATGCTTTGAAGCAGCAATTCAAAAAACCAAAGTCATACTCACAATGTGTAACAGAGATGAAAGGAATCAAACAAGAGCCAGATGAATTTGTGTGGGAATCATATCAACAACTGAACCACACTATCAGTGAGGGAGGATTTATCTATGACGATAAGCAGCATAAGGAATGGTTTATTTCCATTCTCTTGCCACATCTGCACAAGCCCATGAATCAACTGAAGATTGAATCTCAGGCCAAAGCCCTTGAATTTGCTATGAAATTGGAAGCAACACCCAGAGCTAATGACCAATTTGGAACACTGGAAATACAAAATAAATTAGAAGCAATGCATTTGGAGATCCAAAACTTGCGCAGAGACAGAGGGAAGGAAGTTGGCACATATGTTTGGTGTATACGTTGTAAGGGTTCCGGGTATACAAAATACCAATGTACCTTGTTTCAAGATTACATGTGAGTGGGAGAGCCAAATCCATTGTGTCCTAGGGATGCTGCAGGGCCGAGTGGTACTCCCCAACTATGGTGTGCTGACTGTAAGGTAGCTAGATGACATGACACAAACCATTGCCCCCGATTAGGAAGCTATGTGCCAGAATTGAAGCAACAATGGTAAAAAATTTTCTCTTTGGTTGGCCATGATGAGCACCACTACCACACCTTCAATCTAGTGATGGATAGTGCCAACCTTTATAGGGTGTAGGCCAACCCACCTTCACCCGCATCCCCCTCCGGGCATGGAGGATCTCTAGCTAGAGGAAGGGGAGGAGGGAGAGGTGGAGGTGCAGGTCATGGACGAGGACAATTAATTTTCTATAACTGTGGAGACACTGGACAATTTTCGTGTGACCGACGGAACCCTGTGTGATAGTCTTGCAGGTATTGTAGAAAATTTGATCATGTGATTGAAGACTACCCTATCTTAATTGCTAGAATGCAGGAAAAGAAATAGCATACGCATACACATAAAATACAAATGGTTAAATATGAGTTGCGCAATGATGATCCAAGTGTAAACATAATTACGAATAGTGGTCTTGCCACCAGAGGATATGAGGGAAATAAGGTTGATGCAGGGCCATTGATCAGGAAGGCCTCTGAAAATAAGGAAGGACTCAACTTGCAAAAGGAAAAGGAGACTTTTATCGCAGCCAGGAAGGATTTTACTACTGCAGGTGCGTCCACATCCAAGTCAATCACAGAAGCAAAGATTTATGATGAATTCAATCCTTTCCTGCAAGTTGGCATCAAGTTATTTCATAGCCAAAAAGTAGTAGACAATCTCTACGCCCTGATAGATAGTTGTACAGAAAAGGAGTTGCCTTGAACTCAGACTAAGGCTGTCAACAAGATCTACAAGAATAAGAAGAGAACTGGTCGGGATATGCACATGAATATTCAAATTGGAGAATATAAGATAGATCAGGTCCTTTGGACTTAGGTTTTGATGCAAATGTTATACCTAAGAAGACCTGGAAAATAATGGGTGAACCAAAGCTGGAGTGGTCCACCATTTAGTTGCTCAAGGATAATCAGCAGAATATCATTCCACTTGGAAGACTTCCACAGGTTCTAGTAGACACTACTAGAGTAAAGGTACGTGCATATTTTGAAGTAATACAAATTTTGGATGATGCAGACCCTTACCCCATGCTACTAGTGCTAGATTGAGCCATTGATATGGGAGGAATATCAATTTGAAGTGTAGGAGCATGATATTTGAAAACGATGTTTCTCAGGTTATAGTACCTCTAGATCTAGTGAAAGGAGAAAGATATACATAACCAGTGCATGAAGGATATGATGTTGACCATATCTAAAAGTTGAAGATGAAATATGAGGATTGGAACAACCCTATGACTGATGGAATGCTGAATTGGGAAAAGGATAGCTCATGTTTCTTAGATTCGGATGGGGAAATGGAGAACTGGAAGAACCAGTTGCATGATGTTTCTACACTGTGTTGCCTCAAGATCACTAAAAATTTCCGATGCATCTCCTCAGAGGTAATATAGTTAACATATTTTGATGGTTCTGATAGTGTTGTATTATTTTTGGAAAAGTTGGAAAAGGTTGTCCTGGAAAAGCAGAGGTTTTGGGAACTTGATTTTTCCATGCGCGCAACTCCAGCGCATTGGTGGGATACGCACAAAGGGAGCTTTAAATATTGGGAGGAATGCAGCAGGATAATGAGGTTGCCCTTTGAGCAGCTCGCTACCCCACCAAATGAGCTTTTCTATGGCGAAGGTGATCAGCGCAAACACCTGGACACATGCATGGAGGTTTGGAATGAGAATACCTAGACCGAATGGGTTCACATGTTTTTCCATTCGTTGGGACCAATACCTACTACATGATATTTTGAAACGGAGCACGTCGAGGGAATCACCATTGGATTACAATGAATGACATTTTATCCATCAACATTTGGCTTGGTCGTGGGATCGGAGGGATTGGAAGAAGCCCTACAAGATATATAAACACTTGTATTTGATGATTCCCAGCCTCAGATAGAATGTGTTGTGCCAGCATGGGAAGCATAGATGCAAGATATTGTCAACTGCAAGAACCTGTCAGTAGAAGATAATGAAGAATATCTAAGAAATATAAACATCCCGGAGTCTGAGGGGGAGTGTGCAGTTGCAGGGCCCTCATTAGGAATGGTGGATCTAACTAAGCCTCTGAAGTTAAGTCAACATTGGGATAGAGGATCAAACCAAGTTGGCTAAAATAGGAGATTATTGGGATGATGACACAGTGGGAAAGGTTGCAGAGTTGTTAAAAGAGTATCAAAATTTGTTTCCCACAAAGTTCTCTGAACTCAAAGGAATTGTAGAAGATTTAGGTGTTATGAAGATCACTTTGAAACCAGATGTGCACCCTGTCAAGAAACGACCATACCAATTAAATCCTAAGTATAAGAAGAAAGTGAAAGAGGAACTAGAGAAGATGGTTGCTGCAGGAATCATTGAGCCTATGGATTAGTCTGATTGGGTGAGCCCCATGGTTGTTCAAGGAAAAAATACCAAGGGAGAGATAAGGATTTGTGTGGATTTGCGCAAGCTGAACTATGCATGTGTGTATGACACTCTCCCTACTCCATTTTCAGATGAAATCTTTGACAATCTGGGAGGACAAGAGGCTTACTCATTCACTAATGGATTTTCACTATACCACGAGATCAAGATTACGCTAGAAGATCAAAGCAAGACCACTTTTGCAATGGAATGGGGGTCCTTCCAATACACAGTCATGCCTTTCGAATTAAATAATGCACATGCTATCTTCTCGCGCGTAGTAGTAGCTATGCTGAAAGAGTTCATGCACAATTTATTGGAGGTGTATTTTGATGACTGAACTGTGTTTGGGTTGGTAAAGAAGCATGTGTCCAACGTATGCATGATGCTTGACACTTGTAGGAAGCATCAAATTTCTCTTAACTTGAATAAATGTATATTTTTCATTCCTTTTGGAATATTTTTGGGGCATATTGTGTGTCAGCAAGGGTTGATGGTAGATATGACCAAGATTTCAGTTATCATCAAATTAGAAGTCCCTACCAATGAAAAACAGTTGCGCTTCATTCTGGGACACATCCAATATTACAGAAAGTTCATTCAAGACTATGCTATGATCACTGCACCTATGGAGAAATTTTTGAAGAAGGATGTGTCATTTTTTCTGGGATGAGGAATGTCAAAAGAGCTTTGAGTTGCTAAAGAAAAATATGGTTACTTCACTTATTCTAATATTCCCAGACTGGTCCAAGTTCTTCCATGTACATGTTGATGCATCTGGTATATCACTTGGAGTTGTTTTAGTGCAGTCAAGAGAAGGAGACATTGATCACCTTGTTTCTTTTTCCAATAGGAGGCTCTCCAGTGCAGAGTGCAACTACTCAACCATAGAAAGGGAAATATTAGCCATGGTCTATGCTCTGCAAAAATATAGGCACTATCTACTAGGAGGGCGCTTCAAGATGTTCACTGACCACTTTACTTTGAGATACCTAGTCAATAAGCCTATGTTGAGGGGGAATATTTGTAGATGGTTTTCGCTATTCCAGGAATATTATTTTGAAATCATTGTGAAGATTGGTAGGTTGAATGCTGGACCTGGTCACCTATCACGCATTGAGAATGGGGAGGAACCAACCAGTCTGGAGGAGGGAATACCTTATGCGCAGCTCTTTGCTATTAAGGTGGTTGATGAACACTTTTCCAATATTATTCACTTTCATACCACTAGAAGTGTGCCTGTTGAATATTCGATGCAGCAAAATAAGGAGTTGGTTTTGCGCGCAGCTGATTTTACACTAATTGCTAGTCAATTGTATAAATTGGGAGAGGATGAAGTGCTAAGAAGGTATGTGTTGGAACATGAAAGGCAGGACATCTTGGCTAAGGCCCATGGAGGAGTGGTAGGAGGCCACTATGCAGGGAAGTCCGCTATGCAGAAGGTGATGCGTGTTGGGTTATGGTGGCCCACACAGCACAACGATGCACATGCATACTGTCGAGCTTGTGTTGCATGTCAAAGAACGGGGAAGTCATTGTGCATATATGAAATTCCCCTACCACCTCATATGGCCCTACAGGATTTTGATAAATGGGCTCTAGACTTTGATGGACCTATTAATCCTCTGGGGAAGAAGACTGGCACACACTACATCATCCCTGCGACATATTATGTAACCATATGGGAAAAAGATAAGCCAGTCAAGGATTGTACCGCAAATGCTGATGCACACTTAATTTTTGAAAATATCCTGACTAGATTTGGGTGCCCGAAGAGATTGATGAGTGATAGGGGTACGCACTTTGTTAATGAAACCATTAAAGCTCTGACAGAGGAATTTCAGATACATCACCAGAAGAGTACTCCTTACCACCCTCAGGAAAATGGTGGAGTAGAAGCTTTCAACAAAATATTGGAGAATGTGCTCACAAATATTTGTAATGAAAATCAGAATGATTGAGATGTTCACATCCCTTCTGTGTTATGGGCTTATAGGACTACATGCAAGAAGTTGACTAGTAAGACCCCTTTCAGGATGGTTTATGGGAAAGAAGAAATCATGCAAATGGAATATATTTTCCCAAGCCTATGAATTACAACATTCACAAATATTGTTGAGCCTGACATCGTGGAGGAACATTAGCGCAATTGGTTTCCTCAGAAGAGGATCATTTTATTGCTAACTTTCATAAGAAAGTACAGAAGTCGTGTGAAAAGGCTTGGCACGATAGGCACATTCCACATAAGGAATTCAAATAAGACTATTTGGTTTTGTTATATGACAGATAGTTTGTGCACCACCCAGGAAAGTTCAGAAAGCACTGGATAGGGCCATACATTGTGAAAGAAATCACTAATGGAGGTGAGGTGCACTGGACGACATTGCATGGCAAGAGTCTTCCCGGGTATTTACGTGGAAGCCGACTAAATCCATATAGTGATAACCTTGTGCCCACCAAATGACTATATGAACAGAGAATGGGACTCCACTTGTCTGCACGTTGCGTAGGGGGCCTATGTAGATAGGTGCGACGAGAGCATAGGGGTAGTGTGCAGCAGGAGAAACTAGTTGTTAAAACAGTAAATCTAGGTGAAAAATTGATTTTACCGTTGAATGGAGTGGATTTTCTGCATTTAATGAGGATATCTTATGGGATTTTTGACCTTTTTAATGGGGATAATATGCAATTAATGAAGTTCCAGCCATTTTTACCATGGATCACCTATAAAAGGAAGGGTGCGGGTCACATTTAGTTCCTATGTTGTCTGAGTATATTGTGCCTTGAGCTTATTAGTAAATTGTGCTGTGAAATTGTTTCTGAGCATTGTATGTCTGGTCGTGAGACCCCCGCATCCGATGTGAGTAACCCCAAATTCATTTTTAGACCAAGGATGGCGGCCACGAGCCCTGAGAGCACGCCATCTAAAGAGCACTTTGTGCCACTCACAATGTCTACAGAGCCTTGCTCTGATGACATCCATGAAGTTGTTCCATAGGTATAGGATGTCATGTCCACGCTGGCTAAGGGAAAAGGAAATATGAAAAATGGGTCATTCTCAAAGTCGCGAACATCACCCATAAATGTTATGTCCCCATGCAAAGTAACAAAGGATAGGTCTCCTATCGGTGATCCAACAAAAATACCCATGAGCACCACTGAGGAGGTCGCGCTCATCGAGCTAATTTCAGGGTGCTCGAAGTACGTCAAGTCATGCAGAACATTTTTGCACCCCCCGAAGGATGTAGATGTTGTGCGGGACTACCTGCAGATGTCGTTGATCTCGCAGGCCATCCCTATTAATGGAGACATGTTTGGAAAGATCCGCCTCATCAATTTTGATGATTATGACCTGGTGAACGAGGATACATTCCCTGAAATATCACCTGAATACTATCTCAAGCGAGTTTTATATGATGAAATTGTGAAGGTAGAACCAATGGGATGGGCGCGCGGTTTGAGCAATGCTGGGATTATCAATCTGCTGAGGATCCCTCACTTCGAAAGGTACCCTATCACCATTGTTTGCATGCTCCATCTGCTGGTACTAGTGCATGATGGATGCCTATAGATCTAGAAAAAAAATTTCTATTGATGCCACACTAATCCACTTGATCACCGGTCTGCCCAAGAAGGGGCCCCATCCTATGGCCTAGTATGGAAAGACCTAGGAGTAGAATTTAGCTTCCAAGATAAAAAATGACTACAAGGTTGGTTGAGACTCTTAGGGGTTCCTAGTATAACAACTTTTAAACCCAACAGTACACCTTGGAACCCTGGTCTTAGGGTGTAAAATTATGCACAAGTGCTGCCCTAAGGGAGTCCGTGCGCACGTCATCACACTAGCGGGACAATGTGAGAAGGGGGTAAGCTACCATTGGTCGCAGTACCTTTTCCAGGAGTTTTTGAAGAATGTGCACGAGGCGCAAGATGAAGGGAACAAATTATGTTACTCATGGTTATTGCTCTTAATTTATTTGGTGGCATGGGAGATGCCAGAGGGCGCAGTCCTCCTAGAGGTGGAAAGGGCGCACTATGCCAATCTATGGGATTTGACAAACCCAAAGAGAGTAAAGGAGAATAAAATTTTATGGGTTTTATTTTAAGGTGCGCTAGCAGCATATATTCACTTGCGACCCCAACTATCCACAACGTCTTATAAAAATTATCATGCCATTTCAGGTTTTTAAGTGACCATGCACCATGTGCAGATCCAAGTGTGCCACGACCCCTTGTGGTACAATATTCTGTATATGGTCACCGAGATGGAGATTGACTACGTCATTATGACCTGGCCAACAACATAGAAGGTTTAAAGTCCGACAAGGAGACCACAACTACTGGAAAGGAAAAAGAAGCCGAGAAGGTTTAAAGTCCGACAAGGAGACCACAACTACTGGAAAGGAAAAAGAAGCCGAGAAGCGCACTAGAAAATACACAGAAAAGGATGTCGGAAGGAGACCGAGAAAGAAACTAAGCAGGAGGCTGAAAAAGAAATGAAAAAGGAGGAAGAAAAAGAGTTGGAGAAGGAGCCTGGTGATCTTGGGGGTTAGATGGTCTTGATGGTGCTGGCGCTGAGTCTCCCAAAGGCACAAAACGTAGTGCTAAGACCCCAAAGGGCATGCGCAAGAAGGGGAAAGGCTCAAAGTCTAGAGGCACCAAGGATGTCACCTTGATGGAGGAGGACATTGATAAGATATCGGATGTGGTTGCCACTACCTCTGAAGATAGGTGTACTGCACTTGAGGAGAAGTACAAGGGCACAATCGACGTGCTACAAACATGATTACAGGTGTTGTAGCTGAAGACCAACAACATCTAGGCGGGTGTGAATCAAGCGAAGTTGATTCAAGTGAGCAAGTATCCAAGTACAATCATCCGCATGGCGAATAGCGGGATCTGCCTCTTCCCTGGAAGAGAAATTACAGTAGAACAACCTGCATTGCATGCACAAGTTCAAACCTGCCCAGAAGTTGGAATCAATTTATTAATGCTGCCCAGTGGTAAGATACATGTAATTCAAATAATTATTACTGGCGAGTTGCATGCAAGGAGGCGTTCGTGCACCAACAACTTTGTTAACTTGAGGAGAAGATCGCGGAAATAACTAAATATTCTCTCCAAACTTAGACAATGCAGCAGGCAGCAGTAGCATAACGAGAATAATTGGAAACTTTGATCGATAGACTTTGTGGTGAGCTGCCAAAGGTAGCCATTCCCACTTTAGCCGCAACACAAGTTAAATTTGAAAGTCTCGTAGCTGTGTTGAAGGCCTCTTGATCAGAAGTAAAGGTAGTAAAGGTGGACTTCAAGCAATAGATCGTGGAGTTTCAAGCCAAGTTGTAGCCAGAAACTCTGCAGGAAGTGCGCACGCAACGGGCGTCCTTAGTCAAAGAAGCTTCCGCAAGTATTTCTGCCATAGTTGACAAGGGAACCGCACTACTAGAACCAGCTATGGGCCTATGGACATTCGTGTAGACGGATCCCCTGGTTATAAATATTTCGTAGGAATTGCATGCCAAGGAGGACGATTTTGATGATATTCAGGAGACACTTCCTACATTAGTACCTTCTTAGCAGATGGTCAGGTTGTAGACAAGTTAGATCTTGCACGATGAATTTGAGGAACTGCGAAGAAAGAAGAACATTGTGATCGACCATATGAAGCCGCTAGCCGATGAAGCGATGAAACTGTCGCAAGATCTGGATGCTGTCATGGATAACTTGAACTAGACATATCAAAGCATCAACCTCACCACAAAAGGGACGACTTATAAAAAATTGGTGGATATAGAGCGTGAGATTCCTTGTGCCCTTCATTGCTACCATTGAGGATTTGAGGATAAATATTAAGACCCCAATACCTCTGTGACTCGGGACGAGTCACAAGATTTTATTGGGGGCCTGTTGGAGTGGGGTCCCTTAGGACCACAATTTTGATAAAAAAATATAGTGTTTTTGTAGTTTTCAGTTGTGCACACTAAGAAATGAACAAGTTAAGGGGATTTAGGGTGGCTCAAAGACCCTTTATAAGTTGTAATGGGAAAAAGGGTAGATCTAAGAGTCTCAAACCATGGTTTGTGGACCTTAGATGAGCGCAGGCTCAAGATATAAATAGAAGTCTAGATCGAGTCAGATAGAACAATTCTAAGTAAGTTTTGATGAAGTTTTATGAATGATAGATATATGAAATATTTTTTCATTTTATGTCTGGGTATAGAAGGCTCCTGTTGGCTGTGTGCACAAAGACCTTAGTCATGCTGTGTGCGGACCCCGCTAGCTGTGTGCGGACCTCGTTGGCTGTGTGTGCGGGTAGAACTGAAGTATTGTAATGATATTACGAACTGTGGATGAATAAAGGATTTTTCTGGATAATTATAAGTATGAATTGCATCTGTGTTTTTCTTTATGATTTGTTTCTATGTATTATTTCCGTTTAGTGCATCAAGTATATTATTTGTGTTTGGAGCGGTTGTGTACCTGCTTTTCTATCTTAAATGAATGTTGAATACATAGATCTATTACTGTAAGACCAGAATATCATTAGGGGAATTTTGAGGTCTAAAATGGGCCTCCTAAGAAAAATTTACAACAAAAATAAACTTTATAACAACCAATAGGATTCAAGATGATGATGTCAACCATGGGGGATGATTCACCATTTTTGGAGTGAAAAATTAAAAATTAATAAATTTAATAAAATAATAAAACTAATTTTTCAACTCATATTTTCAGCTTATCTCTATAAGGTTCCTCTCAAATTTCAAGCAGGAGTACTTTTTGGATGAAAAATTTAATTTCTCATCCAAGGATTACCCACGTTGCATACTTTAGATAGACCCTGGTACACGAAAAAAGACAAATACATGAAAAACGTGATTGCAATCACGTTTTTTCATGTATTTCTCATTTTTCATATAGAAGGGTCCATATAAAGTATGAAAACCCATAGGATTCAAATTCTTCATCCAACGAGTGTTTCCGCTCGAAATTTGAGTAAACCCATAAGGAGATAAATTGAAAATACAAGTTGAAAAAATAGTTTTTTCTTTTTTTTCCTCTAAAATTTGATGATGTGATCAAATCTTATTTTATTATTTCCATTATTATTTTATAATTTCCTTAGGAGGCCCATTTTAGACCTCAAGATTCTCCTAATTCACTTTACTAAGACTGTTAAGGGATCGTGAAGCCATTATGTGTGCGCGCGTAGGAAAGGCTATGTAAATTGACCTAGATTTTTTTCTGGTTATGATTTTTGTTGCGAAGGCTAATCCAATATTAGTATAGATCTGAAGACATCCACATCATTTAATTTCCTCTCATAGTGTGGAAACCTGGTTCCATCACCCCCCCCCTACTGGTTCGAGTGAGACTTTGACCTGTGCAAGTAGGTCACTGCCGAAAGGGCCAATAGTAAGAGGGTTTTGTTGGTTAAGCTTAACTCTGAACCTAGGTCAGGACCCCTCAAGCCAAAATCTCTCAAAACCACTGCCGCTACATGTCATTCTCTAGTTGAGACCGCACCCCCCTCCCCCACCTCTTCAATTCCACTTAACATATGACCCCCCCTCTAGGTAGGATTCAAAACCACTCTTTGACTATTTGACTTACTCCCGCCATCTCATCATCACTCATATGTCATTTCACCTTCCAATGATAAACTTCCATGTGTCTTTTTATTACCCATTTTCATTTATTTTTAGTATATCCGTTAACCATAACATTTTCGTAATAAATCATCCTACACCTATTAACGTTCACTATTCACCTTGTTTAAAACTTCACTCTTCACAATCAAACAAATATTTTTTGCCATTCTATCTGCTCACACCGTTTCCTAATTATTCTAAAACTCCAGTAAAGCACAGAGGAAGAACCAACCACCATTCAACTCCTTCAAAGTTATGAACTGGGTTGAATAATTAAAATTTGTGGAGAATGAAAGGAGTGAATGCACAATCTCCTGGTGTCAATTCTCAAATGCTTGGTCAGAAATGTGTTTTTAGTGGTAATTAGATCGAGCATTTCAAAGACAGAGATTGGGCATTAAAAGACATATTACAGTTAAAAGGTAAACACTAGCAACAATACAATATTCAAGGCAAAATATCAGTATTTGGTCTATTTCTAGATCCATAAATGCAGAGCATCTGGGGTTGACCATTTTTAATGGGGAAGTTTGGAAATCCACTCCAAATGGCTAACATGGCTAAACAACTCATCAAGACGCCACCTCACAGAAATGGGCAACTCATCATCAAATTAGTTTTATGAAGACCTTAAATCCAGTGTATCGATTAGCCACCTCAACATGGCAGTTTGATTCGACAGGGATGAAAAACATGGGTTGTTAGACATTTTTGTTTAATTAATTAAATTGATAGAGTCATTTTTTATTAGCAAATCTACTAAAACATAAAGTATCCCTATTTTTCCTCAAAGTGATGTAATCCTAGTTGAATTAGGTCTCTAGGTCAAGTATCAAAGTCTAGCCCAGGTGGAAGACCTTTGTAATATAAATCTCACTCTATAAATGAGAGGTTTATTGAATTTGAGGTGGGGGGTTAATGATTTTTATGAAGAAGCTACTATGTAAATTTTCTCTATCAAGCTAATAAAAAGTTGCAGCAATTGTCTTTCAGAGATGAGATTTATTTAGAGCTTATGTGTTTGTGTTTTTCCATTTCTCATATTATCATCAGCTTCATAGTATTATGCTCCAACTTCCTTCATGTATTATTTTTTTGCTGTAAAAATTTATTTTTTAAGCTTAATTGCCTCAGGTTCCATGAAATACATTTGCTTGTGATTGAAGTTCCATAGCTAACTCCATGCCCAATGGTAGCCTTCATACACTCTTCCACCTACAAAATAACTTAAAACAAAAATAGTACAACGTTAGCCATATGCAATATATGTTTCATCTTGAGTATTCATTTGTATTATTTGAGAGAGCCCTCTCTAATTGGAAGCGCTACCTTTTAGTCAAAAGTGGTTTGAAATAGTTGTATTAGGGTGACCATTGAACAAACCATTTGGTTCCAGCCTAGTGATCTAACAATATGCCTTGGCTATGTTACAGGGAAATATTGTTCTCAATGTTTTGTATGTGTTGCATGGATAAGGAAGTTCTCTTAACCTTGACCTTATGAACATTGGTAATTGTGTTCTGATCATGATTATGCTAATATATATATATATATATATATATAGATATATATATAGATATATATATCTGTGTGTGTGTGATCCATTGTCTGACAGGGTCGTCATGGATCATTCTTGTGGAAGAATGATTGTTTTATGTAGGTGAATGGCAAGAAAAGGTTGATAGTTTTATGAGGAATCATGTGGGTAGAGTATCCCTGAAATATATATGGTTTTATTATCATGTGGATATTATTTTGATATTATGTGTTTATAACTATGCTTATGTTTATGCTATGAATGGGGAAGTGAAGGGGATTGGTTCTCAAGTTCCTTGGAAGATGTGGGTTGGGTTAGTAGCCCTGTAATAACTTGGGTTCCCTGAAGGATGTGGGTTGGAAACCTTTAGCGGCTTGGGTTCCCTAGAGGTTGTGGGTTGAGATAGTATTCCTTAGAGCCCTTGAAAAATTGGGAAGGTACCAATCTTGAGTTAATATTTGTAGAGGTCATTTGTGAAGATTTCCGTGTTTTCTTTGATTTTAGTAGCATGATATGTGACATGTTGATACAATCAAGGATAATTAGAAACAACATAAATCCTAGTTTTGGATTTTAGATGCACAGAGTAAGGCATGGGGAAGATACTAGAGGCAAGAATTCCTTGTAAAGATAATCTAGTGTTTGGATGTGCAACAATGTTATTGTGTACATGTAAAATTTGTGTAGTGTCCATGTTGTACATGTTGTATTGTGTACGTGTTGTACTTTTTCATGTGTATTTTATACATGTGGTGTTGTATCATGTGTATATGTGAAAGCGTTGTGGTACACCGTGTGTAGGTTTATGTATTGTATAATGTGTTGGGACAACCAGGTATAGGACTGTATAGATGCCCATGTTGTTGATATTGAGGATCAAGGAAGTATAGTCTCTGGATGCCCTTGTTGTTGATATTGAGGGTGGAGGAGGCATAGTCTCTACATCCCCTTGTTTCTTTGGAAGAGAAAAGAAGGGAAGGAATTGGGTGCTTGTTGGGTTTGGAAACCGATCTAGTGTGTGCACATGGTTAAAGATTGGGTGATTTCCATGTTTGGAAACCGACCCAGTGTGTGTATAGAGGGGGAAAAGAACAAAGGTATAAACAAAGAATCATTTGAAAGATAAGTATTAATATTTTATTTCAGTTTTAAATTTCAAAATTATGAACATAATCTATGATTTTGAATTATGATGGTTGAGTTTTGAGCTATCTGGATGTGATATATTCATACATGATGATTTGATCAAGGAGCTAATTTGATTTGTTGTGACAAGAATTAAACAAAATTGCACGTGTCACCTTATTGACGAGCTACCAATGAGGTATGCTTTGAATTTATTACAATTCCTTTTGAGTCAAATGCAAATTATGTGCTTGGTATAGGAAATCATGGAAAATTCCTGGTTTGGGTAGTTGGAACTAGCCACAAGAAAGGTAGCAGCAAAAAAAAAAAGAATTGGAACATGCAATAATATGTTGGTAAAGGACTTCAGGAACAGGGCCATTATGGGACGCTGGTACCCAATAATGTCCATTTATTTCCCTAAGCATGCTATGACTGTTATGATGGTTTTGAGGTAGGGTTATGTCTTGGTTTTGGGACCTTTCGATGCAAGGAAACCTTATCAAGGGTTGGATCGCATGAGGGATTGGAGAGCAGAGAAGGGGATGCCTGAAATTGGAAGGTGAGTGACTGCATAGAAAGGGGTGACCAAATTTCGCGAGGGACTGGGAAGTAGAGAAGGGAAGGATGGGGAATAATTTTATTTTGGTCAATAAAATTGTTGATTGGATTCAAAAGCACATTAAGAGTTTTACCATAAATAATGAGTCGTTAATTGTTCACTAGGAGATCAAGGAGTGCAACAATTGTAGCTTTGGACAATGACGCATAATTTTATTTTAGCGTTGGATTCTGGACATACTAGGAAGGATGTGAATCCCTATTAATATTTTTTAGGGTGGAGGTGTGAAACTATGGATAACCTTGTTGATTGATGTGGCCATCATATCCTTTTATTTGTTGGTTAGAGAAAATGTGCATATGTATATATGTGTGTATTATTTTAAATATTGTATCAAGTTGTGTTTATAAAACTCCAATAAGCAATATTCCTTTTTTCTAGTTGAAGAAAATGTGCATAAGTATATATGCGTTTTTCATTGTAAATAATGCATTGAGTTGGGTTTATAAAGATCCATAAGTAGTATGTTGTCATGTTTTTCAGTAGTTTTTTATGGTTATAAGAGTCATAGAACACCGAGGATGGAGGGGTTTGTAATAGCTCTGGGTTATATTTCCATGTAAAAAGGGAAAAAATCAACCAAGGTCACAGGACATGTATTCCAAGTTGAAAGAGGGGAAAATAATTATATTGGACATCACTTGTAGTTAATTCATGGCTATGAAAATTGGCATTGGAATTGGAAAAAACGAAAAATAAAATAAATGAAAAATTAATATTAGAAATAAAGGAAAATAGGAGAAAAGGGAGATGAAGAGACACACATATGCATGCAAGTGAAATTAAAGAGAAAATAAAATAAAATGAAAGAAAAGAGGAAAGGGAAAGCAAGAGATACTAAACATCAATGATAAAAAGGTATCTGAGAAACATTTGACAACTTTTAATTACACTAGAAAATTTGGCCCAATTCCCGACGGCCACTTTGTCGCTATTCCGACACATAGTCGTCGCAAGAGCGACAATTCGAGGACGGGAAAAACGTGTTTTGCCATTACGTCGCAATTCCGACGCATTGACAAAGTGTCGCACTACTGACACTTTTTCCATCACTTCCAAATAAGCATCGCTCTTCCGATGTTTCCCAAACCGGCGTGCTTTCGATGTTTGTAAACTGTTGCAATTCCGATGAAATGTGGTCCGACATTTTGAACATCGCTCTTTTGACATTTGTAAACTATCGCAATTCCGACGAAATGTGGTCTGACGTTTTGGACGTCACTCTTCCGATGTTTGTAAACTGTCATAATTCCGACGAAATGTGGTCTGACGTTTTGAACGTCGCTCTTCCGACGTTTGTAAACTATCACAATTCCGATGAAATGTGGTCCGACGTTTTTATACTGTTGCTCTTCTGATGTTTTTAAGCTATCGCAATTCCGACGCTTACAAAGCATCGGTATACCGACGGTGGGTTCAATTTTAAAAAAATAAATGAAACTTTAAAACAGGACAGTAAATCTCCAATATTTGTTATGAATTGTGGGCGTTCCAATGACCATGAAATATTAATATAATAAACCACCCTGTAGTGCTTCGACTATAAACAATCATATAAACATGGCTCTGTATTTCAAAAACAGGTTTAAAATAGAAACAGGGCAACATTTTTTTTTCCAATTGTTATGAACATAATTCGACCGTGAAATATTAATATAATAAACCACCCTGTAGCGCTTCGACTATAAACAATATTTTTTTTTTCACAAGAGAAAAAACGTTGTTTTGAATATATTATATGAAGTAAAACAGTCCATGAAGTCATTACATTTTCACATCTGAAGATTGGAACCCAAATATCCATCCAGAAAAGTGGAAGTCCCACCCCAGAAAATGATAGAAAAATACCCCATGTCACATACAGGGACATGATATAAAACCCAATAACGGTCCACATGGAGATTATCGACAATCTGAGAAAGCATCCAAATATGCCCGAGGCATCTATAAGAAAGTGAAATAGCAGTATGTAGAATAGTAAAGCAACAGATAGAGTACCGACGTACATTGTTCCAAATACAAATTAAAGTACCAAAAATCCTTGAAAAGAGAAAAACGCTAATCATGTGAGGAGTGTGATATGTCCAAAATATAAAAATACCATCAGACCATATCAATAAACCAGCAACATAGACCAGCATCACTAGTTTTGAAGGCAGAGTGATAACCTGTCAACACATAAAATAGTATCATAAAGCGGATACAGGAAATGTGCAGAGACATGTACTGTTGATATACACCTCACACAAAAGGCATCCATGATAGAGCAAAAATATGTATAAACCCAGGGTCGATTGTATGTTCTGGCTCGCTTGTTCTTGGAAATAAAAACCATCTTCAGAAACCCAGGCTTGCTTGTAAGATCAGGCTCACTTGATTCCAAAATTGGTAACCATCTATTGCATCCGAGATGTAAGGTTCAGGCTCACTTGTTTCCATGAGTAGCCCACTACAACATCCACCCTGTTCATAGCAAAAAGGTTCCTGTAGATATACAGATAAAGAGTATAATACGTAGACCATATAAAAATGGCTCTGTATTTCAAAAAACAGGTTTAAAATAGAAATAGGGCAACATTTTTTTTTCCAATTGTTATGAACATAATTCGACCGTGAAATATTAATATAATAAACCACCCCGCAACGCTTCGACTATAAACAATCATATAAACATGGCTCTTTATTTCAAAAAACAGGTTTAAAATAGAAACAGGGCAACGTTTTTTTTTCCAATTGTTATGAACATAATTCAATCGTGAAATATTAATATAATAAACCACCCTGCAGCGCTTCGATTATAAACAATCATATAAACATGGCTCTGTATTTCAAAAAACAGGTTTAAAATAGAAATAGGGCAACATTTTTCTTTTCTAAGTAAAGTTAATCTATTAACAGTGGGAATAAAATTACAGCATGACTGAAGTCAAAAAAATTTCCCAGACTTATGGCAAATTTGTCATCAAAAAATCAAAAAAGAAGACTGCCCTCATACGGGGAAACCAGTCTTGAATGTTTACAGAATTCAAAAATATTACAGAGGTCCAGCACAGTAATATAATCTAAAACATGCCCAATTAAGTGGGCCGCAAAGCAAGAAAATCAAATTAACCAAACTACTCCTCCGGTGGTTCCTTGATGATTCGGCACCATCCTTCGAAAGGTCCAGGATCTCCAAGTGCTATCTCCACATTCACGCCACCGCTCCCCTCCTAAACGCCGGAATGCTGGCCAGCTTTTTCTGACCTCAGACCCGCCGGACGGGTGCATTGTTCCTCCATTTGGGCCTCCTCACGGAAAACCACGGTGATTGAAGTTGTGATTCGTGGGTGGTTCAGAGATAAATTAAAGGAAAAAAGTGCAGTGAGCATCATGGGAGAAGGTGAAGCGGTGGGGAAATGAGGAGTAGGGGAGCCCATACAGTGGCCAGATCCTAGAACCCGACCTCGCCCAATTCTAGTGTTTGGATAGAGACCTGCGTAATAATCACTGGACTGGGAAGATGACTCGGTTGAGGGGCTGGAGGGAGCGCGCAGCGGTTGACCTCTAGTGCTCCCCCTATGGCAACGCATCCTTTGACGCAGGCGAGGCATGGGTGTAGTCTCAGTAGTGGGCACAAGACGAGATAGAGAAGCAAGATTCCAAGAAACCGAGGAAGACAGACACAGACCAGACCGAGAGAAATGCAGATATGCACCAAGGTCTAAGCAACAGTTCAGCTGGCCACTTCTCCTTCTCATCACAGTGAGCAGGCAGTGTAACCCAGCAACCGGAGAGCATCTGCAATTCAAAGGTTGCAGCTCGTCTGAAAAACCATAGCGAAATGCCATTTTATCGACCTGACTGCAATGCAATTGAAGAACGCCCATCATAATTAATCTCTCATTAATGAGAGCCGAAGGCCGGATCATATTGGAGCATGCAGAATCGCTAACAGGAGTGGATGTCTGATCTTGAATAGTGTTAAAACTTAATACGATTTGATGTGAAAACCTTGGAACTTAAATATAGGCTAATTGAACAGTGTTAAAACTTAATGCGATTGATATGAAATTGCCACATCCATGTCCCATCACCTTAAACGCCATCGAATGCACCCGCATCCAGGAACAGGGCAACTTTTGATTGAGGACATGTGGTAGAAATTGATTGGAGCAGATCTTTGTTTGGGCTGCTCGCGCAGTGGAAATCCGGACCCAAAAAAGATTAGGGTGAATTTGATAAGAAATTCGCGTCACAACTCTCCCTCTGTACGCCAGCCCAACTTCGGACTCGAAAAAGATTAGGGCAGAATTCATTTGGTTTTCGCGTCACAAAATTGGCCGACGTCAACAGGCTATTTTGGAACGCGAATTTGGTTTTAATTATGGCTTATCGTTGTTTGAAGTCCGACAGGCTCGACTTAAGAACAATTTTGTTTGATCCCATCTTACAAAATTTGTGTTGGCTTTCTTTGATAATCACATATTTATAATAAATCATGGGAATACCACACTAAACATGTGGAAAAGTTATATAAATTATTGAGAACAATCATTTTTATGTAAAAATATCCAAATGTGATTTTGGGAAATAAGAATTCGAGTATTTGGTTCATATTTTTTTAAAGGAAGGAGTGAAGTTGGAGCCTCAAAAGATGCAAGCTATTACAAAATGACCTATTCCTAAAAAAATCATGGTTCTTAGAAGATTTTTTAGACTTACATGATATTATTGATAATTTGTTAAGAATTATGCATGCATTTCAAGTCCACTCACATATCTCTTGAAGAAAATATCATTTATATGGAATGATGAGGTTACTTTGGCATTCTCTCTTTCAATGGATGCCATGTCTTCTACACCAACATCGGTTGCACCTACTTTTGGTAAAACATTCATAGTAGAGTGTGAGGCACTAGGACAAGGAATTTACGTAGCATTAACACAATAAGGGATATCATTGGCTTTTAAAAGAAAGGAATTCAAAGAAAATATTTGGTGAAATCTACGTATGAAAAATAAATGGAAGCAATATTACATGCAATAAAAAATGGGGATAGTATATCATTGGGAGGTACTTTAAAGTCAAGATATACCATGATAGCATAAAGTATTTTTTGAAGATATGATTTTCATTAGAATATTAACAAAAATGAGGAGAAAAAATGCAAAGTTTTAATTTTGAGATAATCTGCAAAAAGGGTAAGGAAAATTTAGTACATTTTCTAAAATAGAAGAGGCCTCAAATTTATATCCAATTACATTTTCTATTCCTAGATGGCTAGAATAAGCTTTCCATAATGGAAAAATGACAATAGTACTAAACAAAAACTAAAATTTATAAAGGATGGGATGAACTCTATGGAGCATTGGGAGTGAAAGAGAGATATACTTTGGTGCAAATGTAGAATATTTTTATGCACGCAAGCATATTTGAATAAAAAAATATTAAGGGAGTCCCATGTCTCTCTGATGGTAGGACGCAAGGTTCCTTAAAACATCTCAAAGGATCAAAAAATATATTTTTGAAAGGAATGAAGAAAGATATTCAAAATTTTGTAAGAGAAGGTCAGGTTTGCATAATAAATAAAAGAGAGATAGTAAAATATCTAGGGTTACTTCAACCATTCCACATACATATTCAAAGACTAGAAGATATATCAATAGACTTTATTATAGGGTTACTAAAATATAAAGGTAAGTATTACATTTTTGTGGTCATTTATATAGACAAATTTTGTAGATTTTTTTTGTAGAGCTCAAAGTACATAAACAACAAGCCAAGTGGCAGAAGTGTCCATGAAATAAATTCATAGTATTCATGGTTTTCCTAAAGTAATAGGAACAAGAAACTTTTGGAAATAATTATTTAATATGAGTGGAGAAACACTAGCTGCCATGAGTTCTACATATCAAACACAATCAAATGGTCAAACAAAAATAGTTAACAAATGTTTTTAAGGTTATCTAAAATGTTACTCTTTAGAAAAGCAATCTTAATGGATGAAGTGGGTTCGTCAAGGAAGAATGGTAATATGATACTACCTATCACACAATCTACTAAAATTTCCTCATTTAAGGCCCTTTATGGATATCCAACTCCTAATATCTCATACTTTTTGCAAGATAAGTCCAAAGTATAGGAAACAGAGTCACATATGGAAATACTAAAGAAACTTTGAAAATTATTATGGAAAACCTTCAAATGACATGAAACATGATAAAACAACAAGGGGAACAACATTGAAGTGAAAGATAATTTGAGGAGGGTAATTGGATATTTTTTAGATTATAGCATTATAAGCAATCTTCATTCAAGAAAAAGAATAATAAAGAATTAGCTCAAAAATGTTATGGCCCTAAATAATTATTCATAGGATTGCACAAGTGGTATAGAAGTTATATTTTCCTTCTTCTTTCATTCATAAGGTTTTTCATGTATCTTGCCTAAAAAGGGTTTTGGGAAAAAATATGCCAATGTAAATAGAACTTCCAAAATTAGATGAAGAATGAAAGTTGATTCTTGAACCACAAAAAGTTATAGATAAACATTCTGTATCTCTTTGACATATAACTATTATGAAGTACCTAATCAAGTGGAAGAATATTCCTCTAGAAGAAGGTACATGGTAAAATGATCAATTCGTGATGAAATACCCATGGCTAAAGGGTTCGTTTGAAGTTTTGACAAAGGTTTTGTTATATGTTTTATAAAACGCGCGGCGGAATAGTTTTATTGTTTGTTAAGGTCCCACACAGTGATCAAATTTGAAGGGCAAGTCCGAATTTTAATTAGAAGGGCTTATATCTATGTCTCCCTTCCATAATGAAAATATTTATAAAAAAAAAACTTTTCAATTGACCACAATAAATTATTTTTACATTTCATTTTCAGAAAGACGAAACCATCAATCTTTATATTAATAAAATACTGTTACATATACAACAATGAAGAAGGCTCCATCTTTCATTGCTTAAATATCTCATTGGAAATCTCAACATAAGTCTTGAAGACACTATTATAAGAATTTGGATACATACCACCGGGATTTAGGAGATTCTTATGTGTCAGATTGTGTAATGCAATTTTGACTTTGTCTCACAAGGAGCAACAACATGGAGGTCTGGATTTTTCTTATAGAACTTTATTATTATTATTTGAAACGTTGTTTATAGATATGAAGAAAACAATGAAATTATGAGCATGGTGGACAATTAGTCAAGCTCATGATGCCAAACCATGATGATGTAAGTTTGGAATTTAACATTTTTACATGTTAAAGAAAAATAGTCAAAATCACTGAAAAATTAGTATGCCATAATTAATAATCATTCCCTATTCACTTTTGTTAATAGGTTTATGTCACACGATGATCTCTCTTCTCTGGCATTTACTTGTATTGAAGGTCACTATTCTAGGAATAAGGAGTTATTTTCTCCAAAAATAACCCTAGCCAAACATTGACAATGCATCAAGGATATCTTTCTATGCTTCATAAGTACATATGTTCTACTTCTAAATCATTTCTTGGAAGTGGTTGTTTTGCTAGAAATTATTCACCAGTTGGTTTCATACCAAAGTCTTTTTCTCATTTTCAGCATCCAATACATGAAAAAGATAATGGTTTAAAACAACATAAATATTTGAAATTTTGCAAGAATTTTCTGGCACACTTTGAATATGAATTTTGAAGTCAAGTGCATGATGCTATATAGGATCAAGTGTCATGTTGAATCCCAAATGTTTCACAAGAAACTTCTCAACATGCTACCCTGCAGTAAGGATTAAATTCCAATATTGCATCAACTATTTCCATAATAAAAGTGCACCTCGGCCATAAGACTAAACAACTACAAATGTTGTAGATCTAACAAGACCACACAATCAAATGTATTCCACAAGGCCAATACTGTATGAAAAATTAAAAGGAGTTTGCAACCAAAAATACCTTAGGCAACTAATTCAATTAGATACACCAAACCATCAGCAAAAAGGAAAACCAGCCTACTCAAAAGGCAAGCGTTTACCTCCTTTGACAAAATTTTGAGTTCGAAACAAGGGCCTTTATTGTCTTGTCAATGCCCCTAGTAATTTGAATGGGGTTTGCACCTGCTGCAACAACCTAAACAAAAAGGTTTCATTTCAAATTATTTTCCACAAATTTAAGATACAACCATTGTCAGTTTTTTATTTCCTAACAAGCTCATAAATTTTGACAAAAGAACCAAAAATTTTTAATACCTGATAGCAATTTTTTCACTCAAAAACTATCTTAGACTCAATAAGCCCAACCCAAAACTAAAAAACCAAACACCATAAGACCCTACAAAAATGAATAGATGATCTTAATCCAGTACTATCGACAAAAAGCTACCTTTACACCCTCACTTATTAAACCCTGTGCAAGAACAACAGATGTTGTGGTTCCATCCCCAGCTAAATCATTTGTCTTTGCCGTAGCTTGCCATACCAAATTGGCCCCAATATTTTCAACTGGGTCCTCTAATTCAACCAATAAAAAGGCCAAAACCATAGCATTGAGATACATTTCATTACACTGTCAATAACAATAAAATTTAACTCAGCCATAACCCTTTCCTTTTATTTTTGTGAAAAGCTTTATGCATTACTCTAATGTGGCTAGCCCATAGGCCAAGTAGACCACTAGGTAACAAATATGTTTCCTTTCACCTTTGAGTTTTCAAATTATGCCTACCAAATCTAAGACATTTAAGAGGGGGAACTAATACAACGTTGAAAAGAAAACTAGAGCACACATCTACAAATTACCTCCTTAGCTACTGTCACACCATCATTAACTATTTTCGGAGAACCATGCTTGCTCTCCAAGACAACATTTTGCTCTTCACACAAAGGGTGACTCCAACAAGATCAACAAGTTTGTTCACACCGCCTACAAGACAAATTAACAATGCTTTCAGTAAGTGTGCAATTGAATGCCAGACCATATGCCAAAACAAACCTCCATGAAAAATTAAAATAACACATTAAAATCGAATATAAGTGGACAAGGAAAGATCCACCGCAGTGAAGTTTCATGTGCAGGTGACCTTCCTTTAAACATAATTTTTTCTCTGACCTGCAATTTTTTTTTCATTGAGCCATCCTTGTTGAAGTACAAATCATTTTCCATAGCTCTTGTATTAACTACCTTCTCTCTGTCGCGTAATCTCAGAGTCCCTCTTCTGCTTGAGCGATTAAAGGAAATGGGTGAAAAAACTGAAAGAGAAGACAATTGTCTGCCATAATTATCAAACATTGCACCCGACTTCTTCCCCTTTCCATTGTTACCCAATGAGGTAGATGTGGCAATTGTTGTCATACCGCCCAAAGCAGAGGCCATCTTCTCTTATGCTGAATATAGAATTTCAAGATCTTCATATTAGTATGAACCTTAAAAAACATGACTCCCATTGCTAAAAACCACTTTTAAGTTGTAACAGGCAAACTAAACAACTATCGCAACTTTTGGCAACTTCCGGAGCATTAAGAGAGAAACAACCAAAGAGAAATACAACCACAATCCTCATTTTAATGAGACCGGACTATATATTTGCATTAAGATAATAGAAAGAAATCACAACTATATTAAGGCCACCACAAAACAATATTTAACTAGTGTCTCTCGCAACCTTCAGGTTGCCATGCTAGAGGTTGCATATTTTTAATTTAAATTCTTTACCTCTCATGCCCATCTATGAATGCATCCAATGGGATATCTACATCAAATGCTCCTTTATATCCCCAAAAACAAATTCCCTACTACAAGAGCACCAGTATTGATGGATCACCCCACACCATCCCACCCACTAGAAATGGTGAAAAAGGAAACCCAAGAAAACTTCTGAAATATCTCAAGATGACTATATGGGTGGTTCTTATGAATCAACCAACCATTCAGAGCATGCTCATCAATCCAAACCATGAGTATTATGTGACGATATTCAAGCAGGCACTGAATCAGATTTCTGAAGCTATGTTAGAGAAACCCTAAACTCTCACTAAAAAAATAAAAATATACTCAGCAACAAAGATGATCACACTCTGGGTAGCCCTGGAGGCTATTTGGGGGTGATGAGTCCAATAGGCCTCAATGAACTGTTGCCCTCGCTGAGGAATACTATTGCAGTGGAATTTGATACTATTTTGGATGTTGAATTCCACGATCCTATTCGAAACCAGTACCTTCAGCTCTAGTACCTGTTCACAAAAGAGGGTGCGATAGTCATTCATGCGTGCAGAGAGGGTGAATTGCAGGCATTGCAACAGGAGGTGTTGTTGTTGTTGCATTGGCCACTAGATTGTTTGTCTAGTTCTGTTGCAAGCGCAGAGTATTGAAAAGGACAGGCAAATTTAGTTCAGATATTGTGAAATTGCCTCGGAAATTCACCTACAAAGAGCTCAGAAATGCTACGGAAGACTTTTTTTGAATGTGATTGATAATCGATAATTGCAAGCAAAGGTAATCCCCTTGTGAAACCCAAATTTCTAAGCATTTTCTAAAACCTGATGACAGATTCATTGTTAGGTCCCTATATCACTAGTATAGCCCCTTATTATTGTTAGTGTAAACCCCTTATTGTTATTGTTGTACCCTTGTAACCCCCATTTTGTTATTATTGCGCCCTTAAATTATTATTGTTAGGTCGGCTAGGATTACATTGTGGCCCACTAGGATTACATTATGGCCCCATGGACTCCTATATATAGAAAGGAGGTTTTGTGAATTGTATCATCCAAGAATTGTTCATTCATGTAATGTATTGGAGGTTTCCCCCGCGAAGTGGCTTATTTCTAAGGCGTTGATATCTCTTTTCTTCTCTTTTTGGAGTTGGTTACACAACATCTGGTATCAGAGCTTTGGATTCTAGGGTTTCGCTGCTCCAAACAGGTCATCGTGGAATTTTATCTATAAATTTTTTTCTACGAAGCTTCAGAAGCTTAAATTTTTAGGGTGCGAAGTTGAAATCGTGAGGAAGGTTGTCTAAAAATTCCAGAGCTTGGTTCGCAATATTTTCGGAGATATGATCTGTGGAAGTTAGGTCTTTTTCCAGGCTCCTAAACAGGTCGTCGTGGAATTTGCGCTATAAATTTTTTTCTACGAAGGGTCAGAATCTGAAATTCGTATGGTGCGAAGCTGAAATCCTGAGGAAATTCGTCAAAAAATTGTAGAGCTTGGTTCGCAATATTTTTGGAGATATGATCTGTGGAAGGTAGTGCTTTTTCAGGCTCCTGAATTTCATCTCAAAGAGGTGATCGTGGGAAAATTTCAATAACTCTCTCTCTGGAGATTGGATGGGAGTGCCGTCAAAAGTGGTCGCAATTACACGGCCTGTAATTTCTTGGATATCAATTTCAGAGACAAAGAAAAAAACAGTGACACGTGGCAAGTCATACAAGTTCGCTCTACTGAACCAGTCCAAAATTAGGTCATTGTGGGAGATTGGACACAAATTTGTCTTGGAGAATCCAAATCAGGTCAGACCTGTGGCATTTGAAAGAAGCTTCAGAGGGCTACTACAGGGCTGAATTTGAGATATCGAATATTTTCAATTACAGAGATAATTCAATTTCAATATCGAGCTCCTAAAAGCTAGTAAAAGGTGTGTATTTTTTTTTTTCCGAATTACATAAGTCTTGTTTGAAGAATCAAGTTGAATTGATTCAAAGGGAAACTTGTAGAATAGATATCAATATTGGATTTTAAAATGGCCCCTAAAAAGAATTCAACACCCATTAAGCCCTCAGAAGGCTCTACTATGACTCATGAAGATGAAGAATTGCAACATGATCTATCAAAATTACAAGAGCAAATGCAACAGTTTTCACTCTCGCAAAGAGCAACAAAAAATGAAATGGAAGTTTTGAAGAAAGGAATGGAAGTGAAGATGGACGGTTTGAAGAAAGGCGTGGAAGCTAAGATGAATGGCGTGGAAGCTAATATGGATGACATGAAAGACAACATGGAAAACATGAAGAGTGATCTAAAAGCATACATGGAAGGCTTGATGACAAGCTTAAAACCAGAAATTATTCCTAATGGCGGAAATATAGGAGAAGAACCTCATGATGAGAACAAAATAAATGTTAATCATGATTTCATAAACTCGAATTTTGGCGGGAAGAACCACCATATTCCAAAAATGGATATGAAGAAGTTTGATGGAAAGGATCCGGTAACATGGATACTACAGATGGAGCAATATTTTGATCTCCATAATGTACAAAACACACAAAAGGTACGCATTGCAACTTTACATTTAGAACAAAATACATTTGTATGGTATCAATGGCTTTGCTCCCGTAAAAAAATTGTCACTTGGTCAATTTTTACGGAGGAAATGATAGCACATTATGAGGATACAAAGATCAACACCTTCTTTACCCAATTGATAAATCTCAAACAAAAGGGTTTAGTGGGGCAGCACATTGAGGACTTCCAAAAATTGAATATAAGGGTAACTGATATTCCAGAGGAACACAAGATCGATCTCTTCATAGGCACTTTAAAGGATAACATCCAACATGAAGTTCGCGTTTTGGAACTGGATTCATTGGAGAAGGCATTCAGGTTGGCAAGAAAAGTTGAATGTAAAATTATGGCGACAAGGAAGCCTACCACTCAATTCTATAAAGAAGGAAGTGTTGCTATGCCTAGATTTCCACAACCTACAAGATTGACACCACAACAATTGGAAGAAAAAAGAGAAAAATGGCTTTGCTACAGTTGTGATAGAAAATACACTAAAGGTCATAAGTGTGCTGAGAAGAAATTATTTTACATAGATTGTGAAGAAGAAGAAAATGAACAAGAAGAGGATATACACCAGGAACCACCCCTAGAAGAGGAAGAAATGAATCCGACCATATCGTGTAATGCACTGGCAGGAATTACCACTCCTCAAACTCTCAAGATAGAAGGACATATAAAGAAGAAAAAGGGTAATAGTGTTGATTGATTCAGGTAGCACCCATAATTTTATTCATTATAAGGTAGCCAAGGAATTAAATTGTTTCCTATACCCAGCACCAGAATGTCAAGTGATGGTTGCAAATGGAGGAACTATAAATTGCTCTGGAAAATGCCATAATATCAATCTAACCATGGGGGAATATGTATTGACTAGTCCAATGCTTTCCATTCCTATGGGAGGTGCTGATGTTGTACTAGGAGTACAATGGTTACAATCTTTGGGGACGGTAGCTTTAATTTTCAAGAACTTTTCTTGAAATTTTTTTCAGAAGGAAAGGAAGTCGAATTACGGGGTATTGCAGGGAAGCCAGGAAGGATAATAAGCTCTAATGTCATGACAAAGCTTCTAAAGAAAGAACGGCGAGGCGTAATTGCACAATTATGCTCACTAGAAGTTCCAACATCAAAATCATCTATTTCTGCAGATCTCCAACAAGTCTTGGACAATCATTCCAAGGTGTTTGAAACTCCCAAAGGACTCCCACCTATTCGTGATCATGATCATGCTATTCATTTGATTCAGGAAGTGTTCCTCCAAACATCAGGCCTTATAGATATCCTTACTTCCAAAAGAGCGAAATTGAACGTATGATTGCAGAAATGTTAGAGGCGGGTATAATTCAACCTAGTCAAAGTTCTTTCTCTGCTCCTGTAGTATTGGTACACAAGAAGGATGGATCATGGCGAATGTGTCAGAATTATAGGGAGCTCAATAAGCTCACCATTAAAGATAAATTTCCCATTCCTGTGATTGATGAATTATTGGATGAATTACATGGAGCAATTTATTTTACCAAGTTGGATCTTCATTCAGGATATCATCAAATTAGAATGAAGAGTGAAGATATTCCAAAAACAGCATTTCGAACTCATGAGGGTCATTATGAATTTTTGGTCATGCCTTTTGGCCTTACCAATGCACCTTCTACATTTCAAGGGTTGATGAATTCCAATTTCAAACCCTTCCTTAGAAAATTTGTGCTATTATTTTTTGATGATATACTAATCTACAGCAGGTCTTGGAAGGATCATGTTGAACATGTTGACAGGGTGCTCAAACTATTGCAGGAGAAACAATTATATGCAAAAAAATCCAAATGTTTCTTTGGAGTACAAGAGGTGGAATATCTGGGTCATATTGCATCTCACGAGGGTGTTAAAGTAGACTCTAACAAAATTAAAGCCATTAAGGAATGGAAAGTTCCCACAACCATAAAGCAGTTGCGAGGATTTCTCGGGTTAACAGGGTATTATCGCAAGTTTGTTAAGAATTATGGGAGAATAGCGGCACCTCTAACAACATTATTGAAGAAAGATGCATTTTCATGGACTCCTGAAGCAACTAAGGCCTTTGAACATCTTAAAGAGGCAATGTGCCTAGCAGTGGTCTTAGCTACGCCAGACTTCACAAAAACCTTTATTGTGGAATGTGATGCCTCAGGAAATGGAATTGGTGTTGTTTTAATGCAGGAAGGAAGACCCATTGCTTTTGAAAATCGTCCAATCAAAGGAAAGTATTTACAGAAACCTATTTATGAGAAGGAAATGTTAGCAATACTACATGCACTAAAGAAATGGCGAACTTACCTAATGGGAAGACGCTTCAAGGTAAAAACTGATCATGATAGTCTTAAACACTTTTTGGAACAAAGACTATCGTCAGAAGAACAGCAAAAATGGGTCACAAAGATGTTGGGTTACGACTTTGAAATAATCTACAAAAAAGGAAAGCTGAATGTTGTCGCAGATGCACTCTCAAGAAAGAATGAAGAGGTGGAAGCATTGCTTTGTGCCATTTCTATTATCCAACCAGATTGGATAACTGAAGCAAGAGATGAATGGAAGAAGGACAAAGATGTATGGATACTCATTCAAGAGTTGCAGCAAGATCCTAGTACATCTGATACATTTAGTTGGAAAAATGATTCCTTATGGTACAAAGATCGCTTATATCTTTGTAAGAATTCCCAACTAAAACAAAAGATTCTCTTGGAATTGCACACTTCTCCTTTAGGAGGACACTCAGGATTTTTAAAAACTTACCACAGGGTGAAGAAAGAATTTTTTTGGGATGGCCTTAAATCTGATATTCAAAAGTTTGTGGCGGAATGTTTGGTTTTCCAGCAGAATAAAGTTGAGACAATTAAGACCCCGAGGACTTCTACAACCTTTATCTATTCCAAGTCAATGTTGGGAGGAGATTTCAATGGATTTTATCACAGGTTTACCTAAGTCCGAAGGAAAGAGTGTCATCATGGTGGTAGTTGATAGACTTACCAAGTATGCACACTTTTTTGCATTATCTCATCCATTTAAAGCAAGTACAGTTGCTACTACATTTATGGATAGAATTTAAAAGCTACATGGAAGCCCAAGGGTTATTGTGAGCGATAGAGATCCCATTTTTACTGGAAATTTTTGGACGGAGTTATTTTCTTGTTTGGGTACTCAATTAGCTCATAGCTCATCTTATCATCCTCAATCGATGGTCAAACTGAGATAGTAAATAAATGTTTGGAAGGATATCTTCGTTGTTTTGTATCTGATAAACAAACACAATGGGTCAAGTGGTTACCTCTATCTGAATGGTGGTATAACACTTCCTTCCATACTGCAGCAAAAATGACCCCATTTATGGCACTTTATGGATATCATCCACCATCCATCACATCATCTTTAAAGGAAAATTCGAAGGTTCAAGCAGTGGAAGATCACATCGAGCATCAACAAGAAGTTCTCCAACTCTTAAAGGATAACCTGAATTTGGCACAAAATCGAATGAAACAACAGGCAGATCAACATCGCAGTGAGAGAAATTTTGATGTAGGAGATTGGGTATTTTTACGGCTACAACCATACAAACAAATGTCCCTCAAGCAAGCTAAGAAGGATAATAAATTATCACCAAAGTACTATGGTCCTTACAAGGTGTTGCAAAAGATTGGTTCTATGGCATACAAATTGGAGCTTCCTGCTTCTTCGCGAGTACATCCAGGTTTCCATGTTTCATGCTTAAAGAAGGTTATAGGTGAAAATCTTCCAGTTCAAACAGTATTGCCAGAACTTGATGGGGAAGGGAAAATCATATTGGAACCTGAAGCAGTCATGGAAAAAAGAACTCGACAACTACGGAATCGATCAATTTCGGAGTATCTCATCAAGTGGAAGAACTTACCCACTGAAGATTCTACATGGGAGGATAGGGGTGAAAGAGAAGCACCGGGCTACTCAACAGAGCAGACCTTACTTTTTAGAGAAGGGGAAGTTCGTCCCTATATCACTAGTATAGCCCCTTATTATTGTTAGTGTAAACCCCTTATTGTTATTGTTGTACCCTTGTAACCCCATTTTATTATTATTTGCCCTTAAATTATTATTGTTAGGTCGGCTAGGATTACATTGTGGCCCACTAGGATACATTATTATTTATGGACTCCTATATATAGAAAGGAGGTTTTGTGAATTGTATCATCCAAGAATTTTTCATTCATGTAATGTATTGGAGGTTGCCCCCTCGAAGTGGCTTATTTCTAAGGCGTTGATATCTCTTTTCTTCTCTTTTTGGAGTTGGTTACACAACATTCATTGTAATGAACAAGCACCTAGGTCCATATTACGTCCAAATCTACCAAGCACCAAGATCTATAAAAAAAATCCACAGTATCTGCGAACTAAGAATAAGAGGCAGAAAATGTATTCTGCTTACCTGTTCGAATAGTGGTTGGGGTTTACGTCACGACAAAAATTTGACAAAGCCCATGTAGCATTTCTTACCATTAAAATTATGGCAGTATCATTCAACTGGGCAAGCACCTACCTCAGAGCTCCATGGCTGAGGGAAAGATCCCTAAATGTTGCAGAGTCTCTAGCAATATTTCCCAAAGCCCAAATAGCCTTACACGAACACCAGTTGAACTCAAAGTTGGGTACTAGTTTTTTAATTCAAATTCCAAAATTACAGACATATAAAGATAGTTGGGAAGAATAATTTTGTGCCTAAAAAAAAATGTGCTACCTGTTCTCGAACATTATCATTCCCAGAGGTAAGAAATTCCACAAATATAGGCAGTGCCCCATAATCAATCACAACCTTTGTATTCTCAGAGGTTCCTGAGACTATATTAGTCAAAGCCAAAGCTGCTTCAAATTGCATTATCAATCACAAGGTATCACCATCAAAGCTATAATTTTAAGATAACAATTTATCTACCATTGAAACTATAATTTTAAAATAGATACACCTAGTGATATATACACCTAGTGAGAGTAGAGGTTAGGAAATTATAATAAGAATTATTACAAGATATCACTCACAGTGTAGTTGATTGTTCATTGTCTGCTGTAACTATAATTTTAAAGAAGACACACTTAGTGATATAGACAACACCAAGTGAGAGCAAAGGTTATGAAATTATAATGAGAATTATTTCAAGATATCATATTACTCTTACTGTTTGGTGTAATAATTGTTTATTATTTATAAACATAATCAAACATATTATGAGGGACGGTGATGAAATTGACAACGGTCTCATAACAAACCATAACGGGCACATCCCCTAGCAAGATAGACTCTGAATAAGAAAGAAAGAAAAACAAAGTGATTACTTACAGGATCATAGGCTTCCTGAAGAACAAGATACAGAGCAGCATATGTAACCCCTAATGCAACACCTCTCTCTACAAGACGAATTGCTACATCTTTCATATGTAGTCTAGCAAATTTTTTGAGCTCATCACGAGAAAGAGGATCAAATACAACTATCTCATCAATTCTATTCAATAGCTCTGGCCTGAAATGTCTTCTAACCCGCAAAAATTTTCAAAGGCATGTCAAAGCACTGCAGCCAACTTCGTGATAAAATTATATGAAAAATATGCATACACAGAGTCCAGGAGAATGAAACGGTAGGTGTATTGGCAGTTGCCGAAATGCAGCAACTAAAACGGCAAGTTTATTGGCAGTTGCCGAAATGCAGCTACTAAAACGACAGGTCTATCAATGGTTGCAGGTGTGTGGATTGTTGCTGGTATTTTCAGACCGATTCCATGGAAGTATACCAGAAACCAGTGGTATGTCAAACCTAGAAGGTAACCCGAGAGACTGTGACCATCAGATTAAACAACTAACAGGTGTCTTGCCTAGATAAGAAGTGTTGACGAAAAAAATTGATCTCTTTCATAATAAAAGGCCAATCGGCCTAAATATCTAGGGCATGTGGCACTCCATGATAAAGACACATGGTGTGTGGATTTGAGTTTTTCAAGTGGTCAAGTGGGCCGAAAATAGGTGAAATGTGGCACCACTCAGAGATTGACATGTGCCAATTGGTACAAGTGGTAGACAATTGGCATGCTCAAACAACGAGGTGATGCAGGAATGACACGAGGGAGAAAATATCAGAAAAGCCCCAAATCTGGAGAACTAAAGCTCATTACCAACCTGAGATTGACAACTTTACATGATGTAACCTATGAAATCGTAAATGGAGAAATCATAGTAACAATAAAGTAACCTATGTAACAATAAAGTCAGATTCATCCTGGGAGTGGTAATGGGAGAAATCATAGTGAACAACAGGAAACATGCAGATTTTCTTACAATAAAATAGATGAAAAAACACATACAAAAAACCTAGATAATAATCATGAACAAGCTTAATATTGAATTATAAACTATAAAGGAACTTACAAAATGTGACATTACGAACCTGGTCAAGTGCACAAGAAAAAATATCCTGGACATGACCCTGGTTGACAAGTTGTATTGCTCATGATGCAAGAGGATTTGTACCTACACTGCCAAGTCAATCAAAATCCATCATTATCTATACAATAAATACAAGTAATTGATGTAGTATTTTTTACTCTAAGATGTATTCTTATGATAATGTTAGAACATATGTTGAAAATGTCAAAACATACCTAAATAAGCTCCTCTTCGTTTCAAGAACAATTTATTGGAGTCGCATGAACTTGGAACAAGCCTCCCACAATCTGAAAGAGTAGCAACTAAGTCAACAGTGACTTTTTTGTTGCTACGCTGGATCGAGGGAGGTTTGCTCCAAGATTAAATCGCTCCAATAAATTATTCTCTACTAAAGAGGGCCAACCACGTGAAGGTGGAAGCTCTTATGGCCCCTCCCCCCCCTCACATCACTCTCAATTCCCCAATACCCAATCTATATTTCATTTTTTACTTTCATGAGCATAAAAAAATATTCAATAACTAATAAAAAAACAATTCAACAAAAAGTATGCAAGGAAACATTGCAATTAATGCTTGACATAAAAATAGTATGATAAATGAGTTTTTTATATAACGCAAAAAACGCTCCAAGTATGGTAACATTTGTCTTATAATAATACAATATTTTACATTATCGAATTTTCTTTTTCTTCTTCCTATTTCTAAAGCTCCTAATTATATCATCAATATCATCATGCTCTTCTCCTGTTTTGTGCCTTTTGACCCGTACTGCCGACCTAGTTGCGTAGTCACGATGTCTGGTCTCATCCAGTGACGGGGCATCGCCTACAAAAACAGATAATATTAAATTTTAATTGTCAGTTTTTAAATATCATTGAAATAGTTCGGTAATATTAATAAAAAAAATTGCAATGAGATTATTTACCTGGTGCACCAGTTGTCGCCGTTGGGACTGTTGCCCTGTCTTCCTCTCTGGTGGTAAGATCCTCAAGGGAAACATTCTCTGTCATTTAAACAAAAAACGTTATAAGGACAACCATCAAGGTATAATTAGAAAAAATTATAAGTGGAAATTAATTACCGTCACGGCCCTCACTGATAGTAGCATTGTCAGCCTGGTCCCTACTACAATGATCAGGTTGCATGTGAGGATCATCTACATTTGGCTCTAAAACTGGGTTATTTGCGTCGTCGGTAGTGTTGCTCCCCTGATTTAAACAAAGTTGTTAGACATTAAATTTATGGATGAAAACAAACATATTGAAAGGTTAATGTTTTACTTTATCAGGCATTCTGGATCTTGGGACCTGCCCCAAGCTTATGCGACGTTCAACTACGGCTTGATAGCCGAAATGGAAAGCGATATTTTTATCTTCCTCTGTAGTTTTTGTTCCGAAGTCATCACCCTACATTACATATGATTGTGTATTTTTAATCATATTTGATAGGATTACAAAAACGTTGGAAGGCGATGCAATTAATTACAAGATGCTTAGCTACTTAATTACAATTCTTGCGACTAATTTCAAGTAGAAGCCCTGGCCTCTCTTGTGATGGCTCTTTTTTTCAATCCTAGCTTTGGTTGCCTTCGAGGTGTCAGGCAACCTAGCATCAAAATATTGAAGTCAGATATGACGTAGCACACTTTTATTTTAGACATAGAGAAAATTAAAGCTATTGAATTAAAGTTGTAATTTACCTCGCGGGTCCAGTTGGCATTTTTCCTTCTTTCTTTGCCCTTTTCTCTTTTCCGTCATGGATGAGTGCTCTCCACTCACTCTCTGAAACTGCGAGAGGACGCTCATATCTAGGGTTAAATTGAAATTGCGTCCTATAGGTGTCCCTGGTATATTTCAAATATTTGCCGGCTACCCGAGCCACCGCTGTTCTGTCAAATGTGCCGACCCCAAAAAGGGCTTCTAGATAATCTAGAAGTTATTTTTTCAGGTTGGAATTCTAGGAATTCCACCCTGTGCGTATGGTTGGGCCAAAAATTACCAATGCATGGCTCTCCAAAAACCTGTAGAACTCATTGTTTCCTACACAGAAAAAAAGATATTATCATTAATTTAAAAATAAAAATCATGATAAATATGTTTTATATAGAGTACATGAAATAGTTAAAATATTAAAATTTACCTAGGAGTTGTACATGCTTTATAGGGACACCTTCATCGTTCACCAAAAACGTGCCATTAATGGTCCCTATGGAGTTGACACGTGTAGCTCCAGGAAACACAATAATGTAGTTGGCCATATCAGCCTCATCATTGCCAACACGTTCAGCAGTTGGTTGGGTGTCTGCTTGGGCAGGGTGTGTTTCTTGGCTGGCACCTAAAGGAGTAGAAGGTGTACGAGAGGGTTGCTGGGAAATCTCTTGCCCTTGTGTCTCACTACCACCAACACTGGGTTCAGCAAGTGCCAGAAAACGCTACATACAAAAGAACTTTTTGTTAGTTTAGTCAATGTAAAAATTAAAAATCAAACTATCACAATTCATCTCATGTAGAACAAAAAAAATATCCTTTTGACTTTTTATTATTACCTGATATGTTTCTAGCTAGCTCATAAGTTGTTTTATCCTCTCTTCTGTTTCAGGTGTTTGAGGCGCGTCTATCAAAGTATTAAATTCCGACCTTGCATCTCGTGCCTTTTTTTGCAACAAGAGCGTTGGAGATAGGGATGAAGAAAGCTCTTCCTCATAGAGGGAATCATCAGGTGTTCCATGGCTAGGTGTCTGCATATTTGAACAAAATTAATATTATTTCAATTATGTAAATAACTAAAATACCTGAAGATAGAGAAATGTTGGCACTTTACATGTTCTTCTGCTGGCCTCTTTCCGCGATCATCCCGTCTCGAGGTTGTTCCTGTACTGCCCTGATCAGTCTGCCACATTGCAATAAAATTATAAATGTAAAAACTTGAAAACAATATATAACTTGAAAACACAAAATGAAAACTAAAATAATTTCTAATAATACACCGGAAGACAGAGTTATAGTTTCAAATATGCCTTGCATTGAATTCAGTCCTGGAAACATGTCATTGCACATTAAGGCACCCAAACAAGAGACGAGTTGACAATGAAGACGTTATTGAATATATTGTTGGAGCAACTTCTAGTAAACTTGTTGTGAAGACCTTGAGGACATTTTTGGAGCAACATTGTTGAAGCTGATGGTATAGCATTGTTGGAGACGATCTTGAAGGGCCTTGAATTGAAACTTTTGGAGCAACTATTGAAAAATCCTTAGAGCATTTAAGTAAGGCACTTTCTATCTTCCATCACCTTTTTCCTTTCAATATCCTTTAAATGATTTTTTTGATATTTAATGTTTGAAATCACGTTATAATTCCTTGATTATATGTTTTTGGGGACTTTCCCTTTGAAATTACCCAAAAATACCCTGGCAATTTTATCTTCAGGATGCATGTCTGACCCTATTCTTCAATTTTTTGATTGATAGTAGTAAACATAGAGAGTTAGGGGGCTCTTGACTTGGTTTGGTTGGGCCATTAGATCCCTAACATCTACTAGGGAGAACCCCCCTTGATTTGGAGGAGAGCTAGCCCGAAGTGAAAAGAGGTTGGTGAGGTGACAATGGGGCTATTGAATTACACATGGTATCACACTTTAGCTTTAGGACTTTATCTTGAGAAGTACAAGATTTTGCTATATCAATTCTCAAATTGTTTACAACACTATTGTTAAGAACTAATAAGAAGTGATGTTGAGGGGTTTTTGGGTATAAGAAACAATACCTTTTAAAAACTATGGTTCTCAGTCCTTGGAATTCCTTCACCTAGGCCTAGGGGCACACAAGAATAATTTCACACTAAACCATGAAAACTTAAAAGTAACTTAACAGATCCATAAAGTAATAATAATCATAATTCCTAATTTCCTATTGTATGATATAATGCAAATTATTCAAACATGAAGCAATGAATACATACAATGTCTGAATTTCAAGATTGATGAACCAATACAAGAAGTCAGAAACTACAACTTTGATTCAATACTCTATGTCCTAACTCCAGGAAGGAATCTAGTTTGTAGTACAGAACATGCATCGTGTATTATCAATTCTTAATTGACAACAACTAAAGGTCATCTACCTCATCAATTCCTTCCCATTTTGTTTTTTTATGTTATATTCCTTATAAATGTGTCAAATTTCTCTCAAAGTAAGCAACCACTGAATAAAATAAAAAATAGTTGAGATATGATTGAGAAATGGTCATTTATTTCTTGAAAGGATCTTCACAATTTCTTTGGTTGTTTTTCATCTCAAGAAACAAGAAATGACCCAAGAAACTATCGTGATGTAATATAAGAAACAACACGATGCAATGGCCATTTTCAAAGCCAAATGATGTCCATTGAGGACATGGCCTTTATTTGGTTCCTGTTTCATAGGAGTTTCGGGTAGAAATGGAACTTTGTTGTACCATTTCCAATAGTAAAAAGGGAAAACCTTATTTTTCCATGGGAAATAATTTACCTTTCCTTTTTCAAGATAATCTAAATCACAAAAAATATGAACTATACTGCACACATTCTTGGATAATGTGAAAGTGGAAAAGGAATACCCTACACAATTTATGCACATATGTACATTTGAACACTAATAGATTTTTGTAGTTGAAATGCAATGCTTTTTTTCATTTAAATGTAGGGTTTTTAAAGCAGGGAGAAATAATGGCTGCCAATTTAATAAGTGTCTCTTTGGGAAAAATTTAAATCTTGTATTGGGTGATGAAGATAATAGAGGGTATTGAATCTTGATTCTTGACATTGTGTTTAACTTGAATAACTCAAATGATTATAAATATCAGTGGATGAGTTCTTTTTTTCAAGTATGTCACTCAAAACTCTTATTTCAAAGCATTTTATGATGGCTAGCATTTTCTTGTTTCCCTTTCTTCAGTTCAATGTAAAAAGTATATTAATATATTGGAGCACGAATGATAACTAAAATTGTTTGCTCTGTAGTATATCCAGCCCCAAGATTATGAAAAGTTTTCTCAAGTGGAGCTATTGGTTATTGATGAAGTAGCTGCAATTCCATTGCCTGTTGTAAAGGCTCTGCTCGGGCCATATTTAGTGCTTCTGTGCTCTACTGTAAATGGGTAATAATTATAAATGAGCCAACCACAATCACAGATTTTGTAACCATTCGGTTTCCATGGATAGTGATGATGATATTAACCCTATATATCAGTGACCTATATCTATATGAGAATGATCTCAACATTGACCTTGATATGGTTGTATGGATGTGACCTTTGGTATGTCATCAGAAAATCCCCAAATATCAAAAAATCCCCAAATATGGAGAACTAAAGCTCATCACTTTCAATCTGGAGTACTACCCTTGTGTGATAAAGTTGATGACTTTCGATCTCCCATTCTCTACCACTTTGCACTTCACCTTCAATATAGATCAGACCAAGGGAAATTCACATCGGTGTTGAGATGGATGAGTTTGTCGAACTAAAATCCATAGCTTAAACTTCATGAAACTGGTGGAGTCAAATTCATGCAAGCACAAACACAACTTACACATCCTCTTTGAAACTCATCCGAAAGAACATTGGAAGACATCTAGAGAGAACCCTACAGCCTAACACAATCCAATGGAATTGACCAAAAAAACCCAAATAGAGTCAACCCTACTATAGGAGGAAGGGCCTGCAGTAAGAACTTACCATTTTGCAAGAGCTGAGGGCGGATGCTGTTCTGTAAGAGCTAAGGGTGAATGCTGAGGGCAAATGCTGTTCTGTAAGAGCTAAGGGCGAAGGCTGAGGGTGAATGCAGGGTGAATATCGTTCTGCAAGAGCTAAGGGTGAATGTTGTTCTGCAAGAGCTCAGGGTGAATGCTGAGGGCGAATGGTGTTCTGCAAGAGCTGAGGGAGAATGTTGTTCTGCAAGAGCTGAGGGCGAATGCTGAGGGTGAATTTTGTTCTGCAAGAGCTGAGGGCGAATTCTGTTCTGCAAGAGCTGAGGGCGAATGCTGTTCTGCAAGAATTGAGGGCGAATGCTAAGGGCGAATGCTGTTCTGCAAGAGCTGAGGGCAAATGTTGTTCTGCAAGACCTGAGGGTGAATGCTGAGGGAAAATGCTGTTCTGCAAGAGATGAGGCGAATGTTGAGGGAAAATGTTGTTCTGCAAGAGCGGAGGGCGAATGCGCGCGTGATATAAGAGGTTAATGTAGTTTTTAATAAAATCATTTTTATGTAGCGTGCATATAAGTGTCGTATTTTTATGTAGCGCGCATATAAGTTTTGTTATAATGACGGCAGACAAAGCGTCACTATTGCGACGAATGCCTCCAAACGTCGCAATTGCGACACTTAGACATTGTGTCGCACTTGTGACGTTTGGAGGCAGCCGTCGCAATAGCGACGCTTTGGGGCATAGTGTCGCAATTGCGATGTCTTCCTCCAAACGTCGCAATTGCGACACTTTGTCTAAGTGTCGGTATTACGAAAATTTTCTCTAAACGTCGGTATAGCGACGGTTTCAGGAGAGATTGAAAAAATTTGGGGAAATTTCCGACATTTGGTCAAAAGCATCGGAACCAAGTGTCAGAATTTCCCCCAAATGTACTAGTGTTAGTTTTTAAATTTGAAACTTTAGTTTTGATAAGGAAGAACTTGAACTCTAAGAGAGAGAACAAGCAAGGAAGCAAGCAAGCAAGGAAAGAAAGGGAGCACAAGAGGAAGTTTAGACAACAAAAAGTAAGGGTAGAAAAAAGTTATGGATTTACAGGTAACAAAGAGCATGTGCTGTTTAGCATGTTTGAATTTGATTCATGGTCTATGCATTGATTTACTATTTATGTTTGATTTCATTGGCATGGTATTTACCTAGATTGACAGTGGTTACAACCTTGACTTTTCCATTTCTTGAATATCCATGATGCAGCGGGTTCTCTATTCGGTTAAGCTTTGGGTTGTTGGCAGATTTCAAATCCTGATGATGTGGTATTAGGAAAATTCCCAAGAGTCAAGGGTGGATATGGGCTTTCTCTTGGAGCTCTTGATGGATGGGTGGAGATAGAAAATTTCCTCTAAGTATGGTGAAGAAATTCAGAGGCGTCCAAGACTGTTTGGTGTTAGTGATTTTTGGACTGGTTTAGGTGAAATCATTGTGGTTGAGGGTTGAGGTGGTTATATTTTGGTTTAACCCATATCATCCCACATTGATGCTTGGCATATTACATGGGGGTGATTGGATGAAAGAGAGATTTGGTTAAGCCAAATCTATGGTTGGGTTGTACATGGAAGTCCTTGACATGGTTGGATTTATGCATATGTTATTATATGTTATTTCTTATTGAGATCAATGAACACTTGTGTGGGTTATTATTTTTATTTTTATGACTGGTTTGTCATGGATTTATTTTCATTAAACGATGGTTATAGGCATGATACATTCTTTTTGTATAATGTGCGCTTGTTATGGATCTTTCTTATGGATTGATAATTTATTGAATAGTATAAGAATGCATGAGCTAAGAAGTGTTTTTGCAGCTCATTTGAGAGGGAATTGAGCCATTTTGGTGATTCTGTGATGAATTTAAAAAGACATTAAACATATATTACTTCATTACCTATAGTTATTAAGTTTACCATGTGTTTGATGGAATGCTTTGCATGTGTTTGGAAAATTTTGAGCAATGCATAGCCTTAGTATTCATTATGCTGACTTATAATCATCTTAGACTGAATTATGGAATGTCCTCAGTTTTTCTGGGTAGCTGGCCTGTAGCTAGCCCTAAAAATATGGAACCGGGTTGCTAGTTGCACCCTTTGAACTATGAGATTTCGGTTGCAACCACACAGAGAAAGGCATGTGAATGCAGTTGGAGCTTTCAAAACGCATGCACAGCTTGGCATGCATGCGGCTAGAATGTAGGGTCAGGAAAAAATTAGTTCCACCCCATGGAAAGATCATCAAAATATGTTCTCTTGTATCTAGGTGATGTTGTAGTCCTTGGAGGTCGTAGTATGTTTCCAGTTTGGAGCTCCCCCGCTTACATAATTAGAACCTAGATGTTGGGTCATCCCATAGTAAATCTCATCTCATGTTTACCCTGGAGAGCTTGTAAAAGCACGTAAATGTGGGGTGGTGTGCTATAGGAGCCTCACCAAAAAATGAATAAAAAAATCTATGTAAGCACATTGAATATTTGTTATGATGTTATCAGGGAGTGACGCATGATTTTTTTATTTCCAATTCCAATTTGTCGAAGAAAATAATAAATGCATAGAATTGTGAATTTATATTGGGCACAAAAAAAAAAAAAAAAAAAACTTTTGTATTGAGGTTGTCACATTGAACTATTCTTAGTTTATTTGTTCATTTGTAAGTGCAGATAAGGTTATGAGGTGAACTAAAAATCATTAGGTGGGCCTAATGGTTAAGAGCATGTGTTTCCTCCTAAAAGGCCACAGGTTCAAAACAAAAGTGGGGTAGGGTATGTATGCCTTCGTATACTTAGACGTCAAATCGCTACACGAAAGTGATCCCTTTGTCCCACAAATAAGAGAGTCTCATAAACCAATTTGATGTCTAGATTAAACATGACTTTAAAATTGTATAATAATAATATAATTCCTTTAAAGAAATCCATAAAAAAAAAAATGAAGAAATTATTGAAGGGAATATTATGAATACTAACCAAAAATGGTTCAAGAGCAACTCTATCATAATTGCTCTTAATTCCCATTTGCTTCAAACCGACTTAGTGAAGACTCTTCACTAACAATTTTTATATTTTTTAACCAAATACATAATTTTTAACATATGGTCATTTGTTTCTCAACATCCCACTGTATTGGTGCACATAGTATAATTAATAATTTAATTTTTTCATACTTTTTGCAGTATCAAATTGTATTCATAGTCTAATCCGATAACAACCCCAATTATGTTTCTAAATTGATAGATAGTTAGGTGTAACTCGTTATGATTGCTTACTAAACTTATTTTTCCCTTAAAAATGTATTACTATTTTTTTAGTAGATAAATATTTGTACTTCGCTGACATTTTCTTAATAAAATTAATAGATGGTTAGGTGTCACTAGTTATGATTGCTTGCTAATTTATTTTCCGTTAAAATTCATTTTTTTAACTCACATTGAACATTTTTATACTTAACGAAAGTCTTCTTTGTTGGTCAATTTTACCAAACTTTTCAATTGTTAAATTTCTTTCTTAAATTTCAAAAATTTATTTATATTTTGTATATCTATATTAATAATATATATATATATATATATATATATATATATATATGGAAACTAGAACTATTAACGTTGGTCTATTTTTTTAGCAATTAAAACCAACTTAAAATAAACTAGCTCATTGTTCAAGTTTCTAAAATAATCTAGATTAGATATACAAAAAATGAAGTTCCAATTGCTTCTAGCTACACAACTTCACATAGTAACTATTCTAATTTAAGAAAACATTTGCTAGGAGGCTTAAAGAAGCATCAATTATATACAAGGAAGTGACTGGGGATAAATCATGGGAATTTTCACCCACTCGAGATGGGGGCTTAAGGATGCATTGAAGATGACCCTCTATGTTGGCCAAGAAATATGATAAGACAGGAGGATGATGATGAGTCAAAAATTCTTCGATTTAGGACTTTTTGTGTTGGGCCTTCATTGAAAATTCTTTTATTTTTTTCATAGTTTTAGATAGAAATATATTTTGAGAAGGAAATGTCACTTTCCCTTGAACTAAAAAGTGATTGTTATCAAGAGGATTTCAATAAAATGGAAAAAGAGAAGGTGGAGATTGACCGAGAAGCTTGGAGTTATGCCTTGAACTAATTACTGATGGGATTGGGTTAGTTTGGACTTCATACAATGGGTTTAATGAGGTTGACATTCTGGGAGCTTTTATTGGGATGTAAGGGAACCCATTTTATTTTTTCTCACCTAAATGTATTTCATGGTCGGATATCTATTTGTTCTCAATGCATCCACTAATTCTTCACTCAAGGGATTTTTCAATGCTTGCTTCATGGCTAGGTAGAGAAGACTGATGGAAAATAGGAATTTCAATATAGAAAGGTTTGAAAATCTTCAAATTTTATTTAGGCCTAGCTAGAAACCCTCTCATAGATACAGGGATGTATGTAATAGCCTTGGTGAAAATTCCATGTAATAAAGTTAAAAATAATAACTACGGTTGATGGGACAATATTCCAAGTTGAATGTTGGGAAAAACATCCTAGTGTGGGTGTTCATCAGTTTATTATGGCTAAGGAAAATCGCAAAGGAAAAGGAAAAGGATTTGGAAAGGAAAAATGGCATATTTGGCACATTTGTTTATGAAAATAATGGAAATTAGGAGAAAAGGGAGATGAAAGGTCACAGGTTGAATGTGAGGAGGAAATTGAAGGAAAATAATGGAAAATGAAGAAAATAGCAGCCTCATTGATAAAAATACTTATGAGGATCAGTTGGAAAGTTTTTTTCTCACACTTATGGAGCTCTCTCATTTCTCTCTCTCTCTCTCTCTCTCACTTGGGCACTTAGAAATTTCTTGGAGCACTTGCGCATTGGAGCAAGAAAGGAAAAACAAGCAAGGAAGAGCAAGATCAAGCAACTACAATGGGATTATTTGTAGGAATTGAGTTGCATATGTGATTTCCTTACTAGATATAGCATGCATGGTATGTGCATGTGGTTTCTTTTTCTGGGTTTTTCCAAGTGTGACAATGGTTTTAAGCCTAGCCTTTCCATTTCCATATAGCTTTGATGAGATGGGTTTCTCCTACTTTGGTTGAGCTGGATTTCTAGATGGATTCAAAGCTGAGTGGGGTGGATCTCCAAAATGAAAAAAACATGGCCTAGTGGTCCCTAAATCGGATTGTGGATCACAGAAAAGCCACTAGCCTAGTAACCCCTGAGCTAGACCATTAGTGGCGGTAAATCCAAATTTTATGCCTCAATGGGCCTAGGAATCCTTGTCGGTGAATAACAGGATATATGGTAAATCCAAGAGGTGGATTTCTCTCTGTTGGACCTAATAGTCCCGGGATGGGATGTATGGTAAATCCTAGACAAATGGTCTCGGTGTAGGGCCTAATGACCCCTGGATCATATTGTGGGTTATGGTAAAGCCTGAGAGACTAGGAGGCACTCAAATTCCTCATAGTGTAGGAGGAGAAATGTTGTACCATCCATGATTGTTTGGTTCTTTTTTGGTTGGTTATGAGACCCACATTCATGCTTGGAATATGGCATAGGAATGATTGGCTAAAGAGAGATATGGCTTAGCCAATCTATGGTTAAGTGGAATGCGGAAGTCCCATCTTCGGTTGGTTTTTCCATTCATTAATGAATATATAATCCCACTCGTATTTGGTATGAAAATGTATTGTTTTATGTATGGATTGATCTATTGTTATAATTACCTATAAATTAATGCACAATGTATATATGGTAAAATAAATTGTATTTCATCTTATGATGTAAGGGAGAAATGCTTCTTAGATATTCTCAAATAAGTAGTAGACCCCTATGTTTAATTTTTTTGTTTACACTTGTAGATGCAATGTTTGTGACATGTTTAACGAAATTCCTGTCATGGCTAGGTGAGGTTGGACGAGTTATCGATGATTTTATTGCTTCCATGTATTTTTTCTAATGTTATTTATCCCCTCCTGAAGTTACAGGAAGTTTTGGGTAGTGACCTGGGCTCAGGGGCTGAAAATGTGGCACAAATCCCGGAGCCGTAGGCACAAAATTGACTGTTTGGGGCCCTAGCCTTTACCTTTCCAAGGCTAGCCCATGACTAAGGGTCTATAGCTTCTCCCTTTCCCTTATATGGCCATGGATAAGGCTCAAGAGGGTCAAAATTCAACCCCCCTTCAAGTCTCAGGGGTCCGAGAGGGTGGTTTACTTACTAGAGTTGTTGTTGATGTTGCTAAGCTATGTTTGTCATTTTTCCACAGATTCCACTTCCTTAAGTTTGTTTAGGAGGTCGAATCTCATTTTAGTAGCCTTTCGTCACAAGTTTAACCCGGTTGGTCAGTGACTTGGGAAGAAGTGGGAAGAGGGTGTTACAGAGTGGTATCAGAGCATGGTTCAACCCTTGGACTAGATGGGTGGTGTGTGGATCATGTGTTTATGTTGGTTGCATGCGTGTGTAATATTCTTGTGTTCTATGTGTGATTGTTGCATTCACATGGTGTAGGTCATGGTTACAGTGATGTCGCAATGGGAAAATTTTTGGTGTCGTTGGGACAAGTGTTGTCATGTGTGTATGACTATTTATGTTGTGTTCAAGTTTATGTATTGACCGTGTATGCTTTCTTACACGATGCTACATGTTGTACATGCATTGATTTTTTATGATTGGTTACATGATGTTCAAGATTGAGTGTTGTTCGTGCCTACTTGGGTACATGTCATACAAGCATTAGTAGTTCATGTTTGGTCACATGTTGTTCATGCCTATGTATTGTCCATGTAAGTTGGCATGGTTGATGTTGTCATGCATCATGAGGTCATTATATGCAATTAGGTCATCATGATGATATTGGTATGTTATGATGCTAATGTGTTGGTTGAGATAGAGCAGGAGATGCATATCACTAAAGTGAAGTTACAACAATGGACTTTGTGGTAAGGCAAGATCTTCATACAAGCATGCAAGTATGTGACTCATGATTGTTTTAAACATCAAGGTTAATTATATGTTTTCCGTTCTATTTTTATTGTGGTTACATGTGTGATAAATGATACTTGATTAGTGTAGTCATATGCAAATGTCAGATAGCCATGAATGATAGTAACCTATGGTTGTATTCATTGTTGTTTTTGTTTTATGTTAGTTAACTTGATCATCATGTTATATTATTAAATTGTTGATGTTTTATGATAATTAACTTGATGACTATGCTATATGTTGTTGATGATTATGTTACATGATAAACTCATTGTTTTTGTATGTTGGTTAGCTTGATGATTAGGGTTATTGCGTTATGATATTGATGTTATATGTATCATGCTAATTTGGATTGTCCTATGCAAATGGTTAGGGTTATGACATTCCGGTATGATTTAATATGTTGTGATATTATGTCATACTCATCTAGGTTGACTGTGTAATTCTGGTTATTATGCATGAACAAAAAAAATTATGAGCTTATGATGTGAACATGCTAGTCAGTTACTGTTACAAATATTACGACCTTATTTATGTTTGAGTTGATATGATATCATGCTAACTAGATTGAGTGCACAGACAAGATAGCCTCCCCTGAAATACATTAAGGTATGAGCTTACTTGTGTTGTCTACGTTGCACTTTAATGTTTGATTATGTCATCTATTTGGTGTTTGAGTGTTGGTGTCTATTATGTCATCTATTTATTGTTTAAGTGTTTGATTAATTTCATGATATGAGCATGTGTCTATAATATTTCATGAAGTAACGATTTTTTTTTATGACGATTGTACTAACACGTGTGTTGAGGTAGTTGGTATGTACTTGAGTGCAATTAGGTGATAGTTGTAGCATTATGTAGTATGACTCATGAATGTGAGTTGATTTTGATTATGACATGGTTGTTAGACTTGGTAAAGGTCGGTTTCAAATTGATAGATATGTTGTCTTGATCTTTGGAACATGTGGCTGACATGTGTGTTCAGCTACAGGGCAACGTGTTTGGCATATTAAGGTAAGATAGCTAGTATATTGCTATATTTAATTATGCACTGGCATTTATGTGGTTATGGAAGTATGATGCAGGTGATTGCATGAAAAGGGACTGCCATGAAATATTGAAGATGGCTTGGGCTGAGATTTCTTTTGGAAGTATTGGGAACCCTGGGGGATTGAGTCACGATGTCTGTTCTTAGTATTCTGCATTCAATTTTTTGTGATTTGTTTGTGCTTGAGTTGCAACTTTGTTTATGTATGGGGCAAGGCCTTGCCACTTTGCTGCAGTGTCATATTTCTTTTGGTTTTCATGTTATTCTTCTTGCTTGCTATTTTTCTTTTCTTTTGTTTCAGAATATTGGGGATTGGTTGTGGAAAGATGAAATTTAATGGAGCTCGAGAAGATTTGAATGAAATCCAACAGGTAATGAAAGACACAGATGAATATTAGTTTATGAGTATGCATAGCGGAAGGTAATAATATGATTGTCGGTTGGATTGGTTGAGTCAATTAGGTAAATGGAAAGTGGTAGAAAGGGTAAAATAAATGAGGTGTTAGATGCCTTAGCTACGTTGGGAATGATTTTTCTCAATGTTGTGCATGGTGTTCATAGATAAAGGAAATTCTCTTAACCTTCACCTTATGCCAGATGTTTATATGTATATATGTGTGTATGTATTTCATTGTCTGACAAGAGTATGATTCTTTTATGCTAATGATTATATATGTATGTATGTCATTGTCTGACAGGATTATGATTCTTTTATGCTAATGATTATATATGTATGTATGTATGTATGTATCTATTTCACTATCTGACGGGGTTGTCAAGAATAATTCTTGTGGAGGAATGGAGGAATGATTGCTTATGCAGTTGAATGGCATGAAGAGGTTCCTAGCTATGAGGAATCAAGTGGAAGAGTAGCCTTGAAATATATATGAGGTACGTATCATGTGGATATGATTTAATGTTATATGCGTGTATTATGCCTATGTTTATGTTATGGACATGTAATGTTGAGGGGTACAACCGAGAAGTCAAATAGTGTGATCTATGACATGCTAGGATAAGCATGGACAGTGGAAAGTCACTAGAAGAGAGGTTTCTTGTGGGGTCTGTGTGTGGTCTATGGATGTGAAGTACTACTGTTTTGTATATGTTGCGCATATTTTATATTCAGTAATTGTACATATGGTGATGTGTACATGTAACATATGTATTATTGTGTATATATGATGTTGTACGCCTGTTGTATTTATGGTGTTGTCTGTATATTGCATATGTGGTTCTAGGTATAGGTGGTGTTGTGTGCATGTGGTGTTGTGTACAGGTGGTGTTGTGTACATGACGTGCTTGTGGTGTTGTGTACATGTGGTGTCGTGTACATGTCATGCACGTGGTGTTGTGTACATATGGTATTGTTTACACATTTTACATATGGTGCAGTCTTCATTTGGCGTTGTGTACACATTGTGCAGCAGGTGTCCTATACATGTGATGTTGTGCAGGTACTATTGTGTATAGGAGGTACTGTGTACATGTTGTGCATATGGTACCGGTATACATGTGGTATTGTATGCATGTCATACATGTTGTGTTGTGGGCATGCATTACTATGTATGCGCATGTTGTAGTCATGGTATCGTGACAAATGTATTCGTTGTGTTGTACTTTGTATATATATATATATATATATATATATATATTGGGTTTTATCTTACACCTAGTGTAGGTGTATGTGTTATGTTGTGTGCCAGATGTGGGTGTATGTATTGTGTGGTGTTGTACGCCTTGTGTGGATGTATGTGTTGTGATGTACACTTTGTGTATGTGTACGTGAGTAAAGAGAAGCAAGGGAACTGGGTTCTTTCCGGGTGTGGCAACTGATCCGGTGTGTGTGCAGAAAGAGAAAAGGAAGAAGTACGGACTGATGAAGGATAAGTATCAATATTTTATTTTAGTCCTGTTATGCGTGTGATCTATGATTCTGACTTATGATGGTTACATATGATTTATGATTATTTTTTATGGTGATTTCATGCGATTCATGATTTTAATTTATGATGGTTATGTTTTGAGCTAACCAGATGTGCTATGTTTATACATGATGACTTGATCAAACAACTAGTTTGACTTGTTGTGACGGGAAGTAAACATGATTGCAAGTGTACCTTATTGATGAGCTACCAATAAGGTATGCCTTTAATTTATTTCAATTTATTTTTAATCTAATGTAAATTATGTGCATGGTACAGGAAGCACGAAAATTCTTGGTTGGGTGATTGGAATTGAAACAAGAAGCAGTTTGTTGGTAAAGAAATTCAAGAGTAGGGCTAGTCTGGGACACTAGTACCCAATAGTGTCCATTTATTTCCATGAGCATGAAATGACTAGTATGATGGTTTTGAGGTAGGTATATTCCTTGGTTGTTTGAACTTCTGATGTGAGGAAACCTTCCCAAGGGATGGACTTCCCGAGATGAGGGTGTCAGCGGAATTTGGAAGGTGAGTGATTGCACAGAAGCATTAGAGAACTTTTGAGGTCTAAAATGGGCCTCACAAGAAAAATGTACAACCAAAATAAAATTTACAAGAACCAATAGGATTCAAGATGATGATGTCAACCATGGGGGATGATTCACCATTTTTGGGGTAAAAAATTAAAAAGATTAAAAAATAATAAAATATAAACTACTTTTTCAACTTCTATTTTCAACTTATCTCCCTAATATTTTACTCAAATTTCGAGTGGGAGTACTCATTGGATGCAAAATTTAATTCCTCATCCAAGGAGTGCCCATGTTTCATACTTTTGATGGACCTTGCTACACGAAAAATGAGAAATACATGAAAAAACATGATTGAAATCACGTTTTTCATATATTTCTATTTTTTCGTCTAAAAGGGTCCATCAAAAGAATGCAACATGGGTACTCGTTGGATGAGGAATCAAATTCTACATATAACAAGTGTTCCAAATTGAAATTTGAGTAAACACATAGGGAGATAATTTGAAAAATTAGTTTCTTCCTTTTTCCCTCAAAAATTTGATGATGTAATCAAATCTTATTTTATTATTTCCACTATTATTTTATAATTTCCTTAGGAGGCCTATTTTAGACCTCAAAATTCCCCTAATGGGGTGACCAGATTGCCCTAGGGACTGTGTAGCAGAGAAGGGAAGGACGGGGATGGAATGTTTTTGGCCATTACTATTTCCATATGGAATCAGATGCACATTGGGAGTGTGCCCTCAAACAACAAGCCAGTAACTATTCACTGAGAGGAAGACACCACGAGATTGTGGTGCTAGACATTGGATGCAACTTTGAATTTGGAAATGGATTCTAGACTTCCTGGGAAGAAGGTGAATCCTGGTACTACTTTGAGGGTGGAGGTGTTAGCCTTTGGAATCCCTTGTTGCTGATACAAGCATCGTTTCCTTCTATTTGTTAGTAGAGAAAATGTGTATATGTGTATATATGTATATTATTGTAAATATTGTATCAAGATGGATTTATAAAGCTCCATAGATAGTATGATTGTTTTCTGGTTGAAGAAAATTTTGTTGTTATTGTAAATTCTATAATGAGTTTTGTTATAAAGCTCCAAAAAATGGTATGTTTGTCAGTTTTTTAGTAGTGTTCATTGTAAATACTGCAATGAGCTATGTTATAAAGATCTGTGGGCAACATGTTTTCTTTTCAGTGGTTTTGCTGAGATATATGTTTGGTTGAACAGCGAGGAAGGTGTCCCCCAAGGGCGAGGGTTTTGTAACAACCTTAGTGAATATTCCATGTAATAAATTTAAGAATCATAGCCAAGGTTGACGGGACAATTATTCCAAGCTGAATGTCAGTAAAAACATCATAGTGTGGGTGTTCATTGGTTTATTATGGCTAAGGAAATTGGCAAAGGCAAAGGAAAAGGATTTGGAAAGGAAAAATAGCATATTTGGCACATTTATTTGTGAAAATAATGGAAATTAAGAGAAAATGGAGATGAAAGGTCATAGGTTGCATGTGAGGAGGAAATTGAAAGAAACTAATTGAAAATGAAGAAGATAGAGGCCTCATTGATAAAAAGTCTTATGAGGATCAACTGGAAATTTTTTTGCTCACACTTATGGAGCTCTCTCATTATTATCTCTCTCTCTCTCTCTCAATCTTGGACACTTTCAATTTTCTTGGAGCACTTGGGCATTGGAAAAGAAAGGAAAATCAAGCAAGGAAGCACAGGATCAAGCAACTAAAACGAGATTCTTTGCAGGTATCGAGTTGCATATGTGATTTATTTTCTATATCTAGCATGCATGGTATGTTCATGTGGGTTCTTGCTATATTGGCATGGGTTTTTTGAGGTGTGATAGTGGTTTTCAGTATAGCCTTTCCATTTTTGTGGAGCTTTGATGTGATGGGTTTCTCATACTTTGGTTGATCTGGAATGGCGAATGGATTTCACTAGAGAACTTTTGAGGTCTAAAATGGGCCTCCTAAGAAAAATTTACAACCAAAATAAACTTTATAAGAACCAATAGGATTCAATATGATGATGTCAACCATGGGGGATGATTCACCATTTTTTGGGTAAAAAAGTAAAAAGATTAAAACTTAATAAAATAATAAAACTACTTTTTCAACTTGTATTTTCAACTTATATCCCTAATATTTTACTCAAATTTTGAGTGGGAGTACTCGTTGGTTGCAAAATTTAATTCCTCATCCAAGGAGTACCCATGTTGCATACTTTCAATGAACCCTGCTACACAAAAAATGAGAAATACATGAAACAACGTGATTGCAATCATGTTTTTCATGTATTTCTCATTTTTAATGTAGCAGGGTCCATCAAAATTATGCAACATGGGTACTCCTTGGATGAGGAATCAAATTATGTATCCAACGAGTGTTCCCACTCAAAATTTGAGTAAACCCATAGGGATATAAGTTGAAAATACGAGTTGACTAAGTAATTTTTTCTTTTTTCCCTCTAAAATTTGATGATGTAATCTAATATTATTTTATTATTTTTGGTGTCCGGATGTGAAAAATATTCAAAATATTTTTCCACATAAATTATCAACCCGAGGGAATTATTTATTTCAATACCAACAACACAGTATATGCAAGAGCAATCACATGGCCTGCTGTAGATCACAGGCTTAACTCCATAAACATGCAGACTATGGTAATAATAATTAAAATGGATTGTAGAATTAAAAAGAAATTCATAGCAATTAAAAGATTAAATTGGAACAACTGTAACATAACCAAACTAAAAAATGAAAACAATAGAAAGAAAGGTAACACAACACCTAATCAGAAGAGTGGGCCCAACTCTCTTATCAGGGCTGCGGTAAGCTCACAAATTATAGGTGAAACAACAGGGTGTTGTGCATTAAATTAATTGTAGAATATACTATTACAAAATCTGTATGTGCTAGGCTTAACCCCGATTCATAGCCCGCAGGCCCTCTTTATACAACTCTTTAGGAAATCGCAGATTTCCTCCAACAACTACAGATCGATAATTATACAATTTGTTGCAACAACAACCTAATTTCCAAAAGGAAACCATGAAAAATACTGACATGTCGCTGAGGTGAAATGGAGTCTTTTGCACTATAGAAGCAAGTGAAGGCAACGTTGGGAATTAGGAGCCATTTCATGACTCACAACTGTAACCTTCCTACTTTTGCCGAATCTGTAAGAATATCGGAGTTAACATTTGCAAAAAGGTAAAACCTCCTGGAATATTACTTCATTGATCAAATATCTCATGTAAGGTAAGAAAAATGGGTTTACCTAGTGTGTTTAAGAATAATAATGACATAAAGAGATAGAAAGGTGGGTGAAAATGGGAGAGAAAAGTATACAAATCTGGTACCCAACATCTCCCCCCAACTAGTCTATCTGCATGTCCTCATGTAGCTCGTCCTCTCCTCAGATATGGGTTGGACTGACTGCGACTAGCATGAAGCTATGTGAGATTATATTCTTCAGCCATTTCCATCCCAGGGGGTTTATAACCTCCTATCAAAACAACATCCTTCCACCAATCTGGATCAACGTTATATGCAAGAGTATATTTCTCGGCTGGAAACTAAATAAGGGGAAACTGAAACCTCAGCCCCATCCATATGACCCCATGGGTGTGAATGCATGATACAAAATGTGGCATCCTCTCTAAAGCTTGTGAAAAGTTAGGTGCTCCAAATGGCTCTTTTCCTCTGATAGCTGAGGATGACAACAACCACCTTCTCTGACAACTGTCCAGCACTTCCTTACGAAACATTGTAATCTGTTTGACACATAGGTTAGCACACCATTTCTAGGTTTCCAACATGTGTTCTCTACACCCTTCAATCTGTAGAAATGTGTAATTCTTGTTATAAATGTTTTATCGCTGGCCATGCTCCTTCATCATCATTAGCGACCTTCTGACTTGGTTCTCTTGAAATGTATCACATGCCATTCTCCACTTAATTTGATTGATGGTATAGGAGGTAAAAGATCTTAAATGAATGTCCCCCACGAATGGAATGGGGTTAAAAGACTGATCATGCCTCAGGAAATATCCATGCATGTAGAGCTCACACATTAAGTGTTGTCCTATGATATCATGAATTTTTAAGATACGGAGAAATTGAATGGGGTCCTCAATCTCGTACCAAATCTCCTTATATATACTTTCAAGACAAAAGAAAATAATTTTTTCATGAAGGAATAACGCATAGCTATGTGCAGGAGGTCTGCAGGCCATTACCTATTGTGTCAGGGAGAACATCTTCTCCTTATATGATTGCAGTAGCTGCACCTATTCTTCCAATTCTTCTATTCTGGCCTTCTGTTTAGCTTGCTTCAGCCACGCCTTATCTAACTGGTCTATGTATCCTATGACGATCCTGACAGCCTGTTCTCAAACCCGCATTATTTCTTTCTTATGGTCACTCGCAAGAGACTACCACTTCTGGATTTCAGTGGCCAAGAAAAATTCTCAACCTTCAAACAACTCCTCAATCCGTCCAGTCTATGTAGCTGCGGAGGAGACCTCAATTTTTGGCTTTACTGCCCTCCATTTGTATATTTTTACCTTCTTTTCTAGCCGGGAAGCTTTCCTTTACAAATCATGAACCTCCCTTTTCAATCTCATGGTTTCACTGAATTGTAGCTGATACCTCTTCTTGAGAGTTAATCTTCTTTTCTCACACTATTCAATCCATTCCTGTTTGACAATAAATTCAGTTTCTGGGCCTATGACAGGCTCAGGAGGTAGCAGAATGTTGTCGGTATTATCAGTTGATTCTTTTGTTAAGCCTTTTTGGCTGAGCTCCCTATCTCCAGGGCTTCTTCCTCTATATTCCCTTCAGGTACTCCTGCTGTCTGGTCAGTATTCCCATCGACCACTCTGTGTTTCGATGTTTCCACAGGAACCCTATCTTCTTTGTGAGCCTCTGAGTGCTCCAACAAAGATTCAACAATGACTGGGCCGATATTGGCCATGTCTTCTCCTAGGTCAACAAATTTAAGCACTGGTGGAACAAATATTTCCTTCATTAATCGTTGGGGTGAGCGGAATCCCCTCACCCCTCTCGGCATCATGGACTGGAGCAGAGAGCAGGGAGTGGCTTCATCATCCATATTTCCAGCTTGAGCCGGATTTTCATGCGTTTTTACTTCAGTTGGGGTCAACGCTAGTTCTTGTGGCACAACATCGATTCTGAGGGTTGTTTCCCTTCTTTCCTCCTGTCCTATGTGCATTACTTCTTGTTCTGAGGTTGATACCAGTTCTTATGGAACAATATCGACCTCGTGGTTTATTCCTTCTCTATCTTCATGTTCCACATGAATTTCTTCTTTGTTTCCCTATTCTAGCTGAATCGGGGGTGGTTCTTGTGTAACACCCCCAATTATTTCAATATCCATATCTGCTTGGGCAGGTGATTTTGTTTCTTGCAAAACAACATCACTTTCCATCCCTTTGTCTGCCATTTCACTTTATTGTTCTTTATTGACAAAATTTGATGACTGTATGACAATCCCGACTTCACGCACGATATCCATAATTCCCTCATATGTGGGCTCCTCAGGCGAGGTTGGTTCTTGTGTGGCAACCTCGACTTTGCCGCCAATTATCTCCTCTATTCCTATTTCTCCAGGCTCTTCCTGATCAACCTCCATTTCCACTTCTTCGAGCTCCTCCTAATCAACCTCCATTTCCATTTCTGCGGGTTCCTCTTGATAAATTCCCTCTGAATGTTCTTACTCTGCTAAACCAGCCAGAGAGACTAGTTCCTCTTCTCTGGCAGCAATAACGTCTGCTATCTATTCTTCTGAGGATCTATAGAGTTCCGCCCAGAAGACCCAAAATATGTTTATTGCATTCATGACTAGTAAATGCATCAGTCCATGGTTGGAGAGCACTGTTGACATCCAGCACGAATGCCGAGTGGACTATGCCATGTGCTGCAATTGTTTTAATAGGAAGAAGGGCATGTTTAAGGCATGCTCTTGAGCTTATGAAAATTGAAGGTGCGTTAGAATTTTAAAATAATATTTCAACAGAGTTGTGGCCCAGCCTTTTCAAGTTATTTATTTCATTACAAAACCTATGACTTCGTTCCAAGGATACGGCACAGTCTTGCGCTCATGTCCTCTACCCAATTGCACAACACTTTCTCCTACCTGCAAGAATAATTTGGGAAACTCCGGGAGAGAAACTCTTCGAGCAACCCATTGTTGCCCTTGCTGTCTCAACCCTATAACTTCTGCAATTACCTCTTCTGTGGCAGGAACTTCCAGTGCTCTGACCCACGAGTGATTCTCATCCAAATTAAGTGCGAAATCCATTGTGATTCCCCTTTCAAACCCTTGAAATATGTCGAAGTAGGTATCCCATCATGCATTGACAAATATCTTCCATACCTCTGGATTACTGTGGACCGAAGCTTTATTTCAGGCTCATGCCACACAACCAGTCCACCCATACTGTGGGGACTCATAATAACACTTCTTGGAACAACAGATCATTGGGCGAAATAGTGGATACCAAATTCAGAAAAACAACATGGTGAAAATGAAAGGTGGTAACATAAATACGAATGGTAATTCTTGGAAACCGAGGAAAATAATAAAAAAGTATGGTTCATGCAGTGAATAAAATAGAAATTATTTCATATGGAGTGGAAAGGACGTGTTACATATCCCAATACACTTTTAATGATTATACAGAGTATTTATTAGGACTATAGGGTGTACCACATAGGGATTTATAATAATGTCTTACGGAATCATCATTACGCCGTCATTAAATTATAACAACACCCCCCCAACTTAAAGTTTGTCATCCGTGGCATTAAAGTCTTCACATGGGATATTTAATTAAATCGATAAAAGTCACATGGAGGCGTACCTGGCATCCTACCTGGACAAAGTGATGGTTGGTAGGATGATGGAATAGTAATGATGCCATTGAAGTAACAGCAGTATGAGTAGTAGTATCCGAAGTAACAACATCTGGAGTAGCATGAATGCGAGAAGCAACATCCGGAGTAACATCAATGCGAGTAACAACATCTGGTGTAACAGCATCTGGAGTAACAGCAGTGTGAGTAGCAACATCTGGAGTAACAGTAGTGTGAGTAATAGCATCTGGTGTAACAGCATATGGAGTAACAACAATGTGAGTAGCAGCATCCGGAGTAACAACAGTGCAAGTAACAACATCTGGTGTAACAACATCTGGAGTAACAGCAGTGCAAGTAACAACATCCAGTGTAACAGTGTCGATCAAGGAGTAACAGCATTCAGTAGCAGCAACCGAGTAACAACATCATGAGTAGTAGAAACCGTGTAACAACACCATGAGTAGCAGCAACCGTGTAACAACATCATGAGTAGCAACAACTGAGCAATAGCACCATGAGTAGCAGCAATCAAGTAACAACATCATGAGTAGCAGAAATCGTGTAACAACATCATGAGTAGCAGTAACCGTGTAACAACATCATGAGTAGAAGTAACCCATACTTAGGAAAAATTTTCTTTAATTTTTACTCCTTAGTAGTAATTCCTACAAAAATACAACAAGATAAATAGTAACAATATAGTTCTTATTCTTTTATTTATTTATTTTTATTTTTATTTTTTTTAGGTCAAGGATGTAGAGGAAGAGTTCTCTGCACTGATAACCTTTAAACCAAATTTCTGAGAGAGGTGTTTTATGAAAGCATCCTTAGAGGCTAGGCGGTGGTATAATCTTAGGCAATGTCCATTGGCTATAAATGAAGCACATGTATCATCAATTGTGACTAGCCTAACTGTTCCATTATCAAATACAACGTCCACCTCATAAGGTCCCATCCAGCGAGTGAAAAGCATTCCCTTAAAATCCTTAAAGCGAGAGTCATAGAGTAGTGCCCAATCTCCCCTCTAAAACACCTTATTTTTAATAAACTTATTGTGCCATTTCATTCTCTGCTGCTGAATAGTAGTAGTTCTCTGGACAGCCATTGAACAAATTTCATCTAGTTCATTGAGCTGGTCTAGTCGGTGTTTTTGGGCATCTGATAGATCCAAACCAACTTCAAGAGCTGTTATGAGCGTACTAATTTCAAATTCTATTGGAAACAACAAGGATTTCCCATAAACCAACTCGAATGGTGAAAAATCAATTGTATTCCGCCATGTTGTTCTGTATGCCCAGAGAGCTTTAGGTAGATTCTGAGCTCAATCCTGACGATGGTATGCCACAGTTTTTGTCAAGATATTTTCCAATGTCTTGTTTGTGCTTTCCACTTGTCCATTCGCTTGGGGGTGGTATGGAGACATCACCCTGTGCTTGACCGCATATTTCTGCATAAGATTTGCTATCATGTGTGATGTGAATTGTGCTTCTCCATCTGAAACAATCTCTCTTCGAGTACCATAACGAGCAAAATTTTCTTCAAATATAAAATTTGAGACCACCTACTCTGTTTCTTTCGCAACAGCTTTGGCTTCTACCCACTTAGTCACGTAATCAGTACAGGCCAAGATGTGGACCTTTTGCTGGGAGGGTAGGTTAAAGGGTCCAATGAAGTCAATAGCTCATTTTTCAAAAGGTTCGAGGACTACCTATGCCTGGAAAGGAATTTCATCAGCTCGACCGAGCTGTCCCATATGTTGGCAGCTATCACACCTCCTAACATAATTCCATGCATCTCGAAATATAGAAGGCCAGTAATATCCCATTTGTAGCACCTTATGGCCTGTTATTTTGTTTGCAAAATGCCCTCCACAAGGGCCATCATGGGCAACCTTCAATAATTCATAAATATCATTCTCAGATACACAGTGCCGAATCTGCTTATTAGCTCCTATATGAAAAAGGTACCCTACCATCCAAGAATATCGAGAACTATGATGAATAATTTTCCGTTGTTCCCTGTATGAAAAATGAGGAGGCACTTTCCCTGTAGCAATATAGTTAGCAATATCTACATACCACGGAGGTTTAGTAGAAACTACAAAAAGAAGTTCACCAGGAAAACTATCTTCTATAGGTTTCAATTCGTCATTTTTATCCATTCTAGATAGGAAATCAGTAGCTACATTATCTTTTCCTAGTTTATCTACTATTGTGATATCAAATTCTTGAATCAATAGCAACCATATTGTAACACGGACAGGAGTAATAGGTTTATTCATTAAATACCTGATTTCTGCGTGATCAATATGTACAAAAGTAGGATACCCGGTGATGTAGTGCTAGAACTTATTGACAACATAAATGACAACCAAGAATTACTTTTCCATCACCGTGTAATTCAATTCAGCAAAAATTAAATTCTTTCTAACATAATAAATTGCATATGGTGTTTTGTCTACATGCTATCCTAAAACAACTCCTACTGCTATCTAAGAAGCATCAACATGTATGTGAAACGGTAATTCCCAATCAGGTCCTCGGAGGATTGGAGCCTTACAAACCAACCCCTTAATTTTCATGAAATTTGCCTCACAGTCTTTAGTCCACAATAATTATGCATCTTTTGTTAGCAATTGAAAAAGTGGATGTGCTATTTTAGAAAATTTTTCTATAAAGCGTCTGTAATAACTAGCACAACCAATAAAACTACTTACCTTTGTGGGTGTTTTGGGTATCGGGAAGTGTAATATTACCTCTACTTTAGCTGGATCAACTCGAATTCCAGCAGCTGAGAGAAAATGTCCTAGTATTATTCCTTCTTCTCTCATCATATGGCATTTGACTATACTCAGAGATACATGGGTCTGCTTACATATTTTGAGTACTTTCTCCATATTTTCCAATCCTTCCTCAAATGAGTTTCCATATGGAGTAAAATCATCCATATAGATTTATACGGTATCATTGACCAAATCAGAAAAGATTCCTAGAATTTCCCTCTGGAAGGTGGTAGGAGCATTACATAGGCCAAATAGGAGGACCCTGTATGCAAAGGTTCCCCATGGGCATGTGAAAGTTGTTTTATCCTAGTCTTCCGGGGCTATCTAGATCTGGTTATATCCACTAAATCTGTATAGGAAGGAAAATAACTTCTTCCCAGCCAAGGTATCTAGGACTTGGTCAATGAATGGAAAAGGGAAATAGCCTTTTTGAGATTCCTTATTTACTTCCCTGTAATGTACACAGATCCGCCATTTATCATTCTTTTTGGGAACAATCACTAGCAGAGATACCCATTGGCTATCTAAGATGGGGTAAATGAATCCTACATCCAATAATTTTTGTAATTCTTCTTTGACAATGTTCTTGAGAGCAGGGTTCATTTTCCGTTAGGGCTATCTTCCAGGGCGACAATATTCCTTAATATAAATATGATGAGTACATAAGTTAGCAAGGATCCCCTTCATGTTGGTATAATCCTAGGAAAAAGCTTCTTGATGATCTTGAAGGACTTTCAAAAGTTGTTTTGTCTGGGATTCAGATAGAATTTGGTTGATATAAAGTGTTTTCCCCGGTTCAATCTTAATTGGAATACTATCATGGGATGAGGTTACAGGAATGTCTTCAATTTCATCGTCTGATTCAATTTTTTCCTATGTTTCACAGCTCATATAATATTCTAAAATTTGATGAGTATAACTGGAAACAAAACTGGAATCATTAATAAATGCATTAATGGCATCATCCTCGAATTCTGTTTTAAATTGAAGGGCCTGCACAATAGTAAGGATTGGTCTAACTTCTTCATTTTCAGGTTCAAGCTCTTCTATTTGTAGAGGTTTCTGACTGGTTAATAATTTTTCAGATGGGCTAGGTTGCACAGGAGGGTAAAGAGTAAGATTATTTGTAACTATCCCATTTGATATGATCCTATGCACAGATCGGAACTCTATGTAGGCATCAGTAGTTGCGAGCCAAGGTCTTCCCAGGATCAATGGATGACCACCAACTGAAGATCGAGTCTGTAATACAAGGAGGTCCACAGGATAATGCCATGAATCTATTTAAATAATCGCATCTTCCAATTTCCCTATCGTTTTAATTGTAGACCTATCTGCTAGTTCCAGAATAGTAGGGGTTTGTTTAATGTCTCCAAGACCTAATGTGTTCATTGTTTTAGAGGTGATAATGTTGATGGCAGCGCCCAAATCTACCAGTACGTTTTGGATTTCAACCCCATTAATTTGTACTATGAGAATCAGGTTTCCTGGGTCTCCATTTTTTACAGGCATGATATTTCCTAACATGATGTAGAATAATCTTCCCATCACATGAATGGTTAATGGATCCTTAGGTTTCTTCCCTGGTTTCTTAGAGCAGTACTCTTTAAGATTTTTTGCATATATAGGTACATCCATCATAGCCTATAGCAGAGGTATTTTAACAAAGATATTTTGTAATTCCCCTAGGAAATCAAACTCTGCTTGAGGGTTTGGTTTATTCAAGGTTAGTCTTTTAGGATATGGAGGATAAATTGAATGACCTTGATTAGGAAAAGATTGGGGAGGTGTCTATTTCATTATTTTTTGGTCTGATTTATCCCCAACTGTCCTCTGCTCTAGTTTCATATCTTCACTGTCAATCTGTTCTATAATAATAGGTGAAGTGGGAGCATTTACTACTCTCCCAGATCATAGGTTTATCTCATTACCTCCCGCAATAGAAATTATATAAGATCGAAGGTTAAGAGTATCTTTTTGTTGGCCCCCTTTATTATTAGGATTCATATTGTGCTGGATAGGTAGCTAGGGTCTAAGGGCTGGGTTTCCTGGAGGTACATTGGAGAGTAAATAAATTTTTTTTTGAGGCATGGATTGAAGAAACTGACCAGTAGGAGAAGTTCCATGCCAGTTCTGATTCCATGAAGGGTCCGAATTGGCCTGGGGAACCCATTGTTGCTAGGGGGGATACTGATATTGAGACCACATAGCTGAAAAAGGTGTAGATTAGGGACCCATATTAAAATTATTAAAATATAAAGATGGGTCCTGAAACATATATAGATTCATAGCTAGTGGTCGAGGTTGCCAAGGATTTTTCTGCCCCATGAAGTACAGCCGGTCTACCACATTTTCTTCACTTGCCCCTTGAAAAACTTCCTTCAATCCGGGCAAGGAAGGACACGAGCTGGTCGCATGAGTCCATTCATAGATTTCGCAGGCTTCCGCTGTGTTTAATGGGCATTCCTTCAAAGGATGCTTCTTTCTGTACTGTGGGTAGAATATAGCCATAGTATTTTCCAGCTCCATTTGTTTTTTTTTTGCTTGTAGAGTGTCCATCTGGGTGGATAATGTGCTCAGGATATTCGTCCTTATATTGTCCAGTAGGTTTCCAATTTTTTCCTTTGTAATACCTCCACCGTAAGTATTTGATGACTGAATTCCTTGTCCACTCCTTGCAGCCCCCCATGAACACTTAATGCAATAGTCACATATAGTGTCAAAGTATTATTTTTAAATGTCCCCCTTTCCTACTATGTTCAGAAGTTGTAGGGAATATGCCCTAAGTGATTGAAGAAGAATGATCTTCAGAATGTCCTTATCCAAGTCACTATGGCCTGATCTTTGTAATATGTATTTGAATTGTTCCACACATTCTTCCATGTTTTTGTCCTCTTTCTGTGCAAACTTAAAGATTTCCTCCTTAATTTCATGGGATTTATAGTAATCTTGTTATTTCTCCAAGAAGGCTTCTTTCATCCCCTCCCATGAGGTAAAAGTGCTCCCTCCTAAACCCATGAACCATCTTAGGGTTGTCCCTTTTAAGGTAGCAGGAAATATTTTTAATTTCTGAGCATCGGAAATATAATCATATCCTCGACAAACAATGTCAAATTCGAAGAGGAACATATCAGGGTCTTCAAAAGAAAGCCCATGGAAATTAGGCAGAGTTGTTAAAGGGATGGATCTCATAGGTGCATCACCTGCAACGTTTCTAATTGGAAAATCAATAGAAGAACTTACAGGTGCCATAAATACCCTCCAATACTGACTTGGGATTTCAACTGGTTATGCAGCTATTACTTGGAGTGATTCAACTATAAGAAGTTTCATCGCACTCTGCTGATCCCTTGGTGACACAAAATCTCTCAGGAATTATCTCTCCAAATTGGAATTGCTTAATTCGACTGCAGGAGGTTTTACAGCACTCCCTTGGTCTCGTGGTATGAAAACACTTTTGGAGGTACTTCTTCTAAATTAAAATTGCTCAGTTCTTCTAACCCTCTACTTTCTATTTCTTCCCCTTCTGCTGACGGCAAGGATGTCTCCTCCACTGGTACCCTATTTATTATTTCTTCTGCCATCGAAATAATTCCCTCTGGTACTGTGGATGGCACTGGTTGCTCCACAGACTGCCCTTCGGACTTTTCCTGAACCCTTACCTTGACAACAGCATGAGATGATGCCTAAGATTTAGATTTTTCAATAATCTCTCGAATATATGTCTTCCTTCCCAGATCCTTTCCTTTCTTTGGGGGTCTTCCTCTGACCTCTTATTTAGATCCTTATTCATACAATTTGTGAAGAGAGTTCATCAAAGTAGAAAAAGCACTCCGGAACCGGAGCAGGACAGATAGCTTCCTCCCCGGGACAAGAGAGTAGGTTCAAACATACAATAAACTAAAAGAAGAAAATAAAAGCTCACGACCTGAAGTAGGGTAATCAAATACCCTCCTCAGGACAAGAAGTTGGCCCTTTAGAAAAGAATCAAAAAGCAGAAAGCTGAAAACTATGCCTAGGACTTAGGGCAGGGTAGCAAAATGACCTCCCCAAGATGAGGGATCAATTCTAATAAAAAGAAGGAAAATAAAACACGGAGAACTACGCTCAAGACTCAAATTAGGGCAATAAATTCCCTCCCCAAGATGAGAGATCGGCCTTTAGATCAATTGCAGATCCTGTTCTTGCACCTGTTAGCCTTCCCCAACAACGACGCCAAAATGTTAGTGTCTGGATGTGAACAATATTCAAACCGTTTTTCCACATAAATTATCAACCTGAGGGTGTTAGTTATTTCAATACCAACGACATAGTATATGCAAGAGAAATCACATAACATGTTGTAGATCATAGGCTTAAATCCATAAACATGCAGATTATGGTAACAACAATTAAAATGGATTACAAAATTAAAAAGACATTCACAACAATTAAAAGATTACACTGGAACAGAAGTAACAGAACCAAAATAAAACATGAAAATAATGGAAAGAAAGGTAACGTATCACTTGATCAGAAGAGTGGGCCCAACTCTTTGATCAGGGCTATGGTAAGCTCACAAATTACAAGTGAAATAGCAGGGTGTTGTGCATTCAATTAATTGCAGAATATACTATTACAAAATTTGTATGTGTTGGGCTTAACCATAATTCACATCTTGCAGTCCCTCTTTATACAATTGTTCAGGAAATCTTATATTTCCTCCAACAACTACATATCTACAATTATACAATTCGTTGCAACAACAACCTAATTTCCAAAAGGAAACCATGAAAAATCCTGACATGTCACTGCGGTGAAATGGAGTCTGTTGCATTGTAGCAGCAAGTGAAGGAAATGCTAGGAATTAGGAGCCACTCCATGACTCACAGCTATAACCTTCCCGCTTTTTTTGAATCTATAAGAATATCAGAGTTAACATTTGCAAAAAGGTAAAACCTCCTAGACTATTACTTCATTAATCGAATTTCCCATGTAAATTAATAGAAAGGGGTTTACCTCGTGTGTTTAAGAATAATAATGACACAAAGAGATATAAAGGTGGGCGAAAATAGGAGGGAAAAGTATACAAATATGGTACCCAGCAATTATTTCCACTATTATTTTATAATTTCTATAGGAGGCCCATTTTAGACCTCAAAATTATGCTAATGGAAGTTGAGTGGGGTGGATCTTCTAAATGAAAAACACATGGCCTAGTGGTCCCTGAACCAGACTGTGGATCACGGTAAAGCCACTAGCCTAGTAACCCCTAGGCCAGAATGTGGGTTGCGGTAAATCTAGATTTTATGCCTCGGTGGGCCTAGGAATCCTTGTCAGTGAATGGTAGGATATACGGTAAATCCAAGAGGTTGATTTCTCTCTGTTGGGATGTTTTGAAACCAACTCACAAAATAAAAGAAAATATAGATCAACGACTTATAAATTGGCCTCTTCGAGGGGGAAACCTCCTTTTCATTACATAAATGAACAATTATTAGATGATACAAATGACAAAACCTCATTTCTGTATATAGGAGTCCATGGGGTCACAATATAATCCTAGTCGACCTAATAATAATAATGTAAGGGCACAAAAATAACAATAGTGAGATTTTATGGGGCACAATAATAACAATATGGGGATTACAGGGGTACAACTATAAAAATAAGGGGGCTACACTAACAACAGTAAGGGGATATACTAGTAATATAGGTCCTAACATGCCCCTCTCCTTCAAAAAAAAAAATTCCTCAACGCTTGAGTATTTCTGGATGCTTTTGTATAAAATTATCATCCTCCCATGTGGAATCTTCAGTGGGTAAGTTCTTCCACTTGATGAGATACTTTGAAATTGATCGATTTCGTAGTGGTCTAGTTCTTGTTTCTGTGACTGCTTCAGGTTCCAATATGATTTTTCCTTCCTCATCAAGTTCTGGAAATAATGTTTGAACTGGAATTTTTTCACCTATATCCTTCTTTAAGCATGAAACATGGAAAATTGGGTGCACTCGAGAAGATGCAGGAAGCTCCAATTTGTATTTCATAGCACCAATATTTTGCAACACCTTGTAAGGACCATATTGCTTTGGCGATAATTTATTATCCTTCTTAGATTGATTTAGGGACATTTTTTTGTATGGTTTTAGTCGTAAAAATACCTAGTCGCCTACATCAAAACTTCTCTCACTGCGATGTTGATCTGCATGTTGTTTCATTTGATTCTGTGCCAAATTTAGGTTATCCTTTAAGAGTTGGAGAACTTGTTGTTGATGCTCAATGTGATCTTCCACTACTTGAACCTTAGAATTTTCTCTTAAAGATGATGTGAGAGATGATGCATGATATCCATAAATTTCCATAAATGGGTCATTTTTGTTGCAGTGTGGAAGGAAGTGCCATACCACCATTCAGCTAGAGGTAAATGTTTGACCCATTGTGTGTGTTTATCAAATACAAAGAAATGAAGATATCCTTCCAAGCATTTTTTCACTATATTATTTTTCCCATCAGATTGAAGATGATAAGATGAGCTATGAGCTAGTTGAGTACTTGAACAAGAAAAAAATTTCATCAAAAAATTTCCAGTGAATATGGGATCTCTGTTTCTTACAATAATATTTGGGTTTCCATGTAGCTTTTGAATTGTTTCCATAAATACAGTAGCAACTGTACTCACTTTAAATGGATGATATAATTCACAAACATGTGGATACTTGGTAATTCTATCAACTACGACCATGATGACACTATTTCCTTTGGAATTAGGTAAAATTGTGATAAAATCCATTGAAACCTACTCCCAACGTTGACTTGGAATGGATAAAGGTTGTAGCAGACCTGGGGTATTAATTGTCTCAAATTTATTTTGCTGGAAAACCAAACATTCCGACACAAAAATTTGAATATCATATTTAATTCCATCCCAAAAATAATATTTCTTCACCCTGTGGTAAGTTTTTAACAGTCCTCAGTGTCCTCCTAAGGGAAAGCTATGCAATTCAATATTTTTTTTTAGTTGGGAATTCATACAAATATATAAGTGATCTTTGTACCATAAGAAATCAATTTTCCAACTAAATGTATCAGATGTACTGGGATATTTCTGTAAATTTTGAATGAGTGTCCACTCTTCTTCGTCAGTCTTCCATTCCTCCCTTGCTTCGGTTATCCAATTTGGTTGGATAATAGAAATGGAAAAAAACAATGCTTCCACATCCTCATCCTTCCTTGAGAGTGCATCTGCAACAACATTTAGCTTCCCTTTTTTGTAGATGACTTCAAAGTTATAACCCAACATCTTTGTGACCCATTTTTGTTACTCTTATGAAGATAATCTTTGTTCCAAAAAGTATTTAAGACTATCATGACCAGCTTTTACCTTGAAGTGTCTTCCCATTAGGTAAGGCTTCCATTTATTTAGTGAATGTAGTATTGCCAACATTTCCTTCTCATAAATAGCTTTATGTAAATACTCTCCTTTGATTGGATGACTTTCAAAAGCAATGGGTCTTCCTTCTTGCATTAAAAAAACACCAATTCCCTTTCCTGAGGCATCACATTCCACAATAAAGGTTTTTGTGAAGTCTGGCATAGATAAGAATGGTGCTTGGTACATTGCCTCTTTAATAGGTTCTAAGGCCTTAACCGCTTTAGGAGTCCATGAAAATGCATCTTTCTTCAATAATGTTGTTAGAGGTGTTTCTATTCTCCCATAATTCTTAACAAACTTGTAATAATACCCTGTTAACCTGAGAAATCCTTGCAACTTCTTTATGGTTGTGGGGACTTTCCATTCCTTAATGGTTTTAATTTTGTTATTGTCTACCTTAACACCCTCCTAAGATACAATATGACCCACATAGTCCACCTCTTGTACCCAAAAGAAACATTTGGAGGTTTTTTCATATAATTGTTTCTCCTCCAATAGTTTGAGCACCCTGTCAACATATTGAACATGATCCTTCCAAGACCTATTGTAGATTAGTATATCATCAAAAAATACTAACAATTTTTTTCTAAGGAATGGTTTGAAAATTGAATTCATCAACCCTTGAAATGTGGAAGGTGCATTTTTAAGGTAAAAAGTAATGACCAAAAATTAATAATGACCCTCATGAGTTTGAAATGTTGTTTTCAGAATGTCTTCGATCTTCATTCTAATTTGATGATATCCTGAATGAATATCCAACTTGGTGAAATAAATTTCTCCATGTAATTCATCAATCACAAGAATGAAAATTTTATCTTTAATAGTGAGCTTATTGAGCTTCCTATAATCCAGACACATGCGCCATGATCCATCCTTCTTGTGCACCAATATGGCTGGAGTTGATAAAGAACTTTGACTTGGTTGAATTATACCATCCTCTAGCATTTCTACAGTCATATGTTCAATTTCACTCTTTTGGACATAAGGATATATGTAAGGCCTAATGTTTGAAGGAAAAATTCCTGGAATAAAATGGATAGTATGATCATGATAAAAAATATGTGGGTGTCCTTTGGGTGTCTCAAATATCTTGGAATGATTGTCCAAGGCTTTTTGGAGATCTGGAGAAATATATGATTTTGATGTTGGAACTTCTAGTGAGAATAATTGTGCAATTACGCCTCGTTGTTCTTTCTTCAGAAGATTTTTCATGACATTAGAGCTTATTATATTTCCTGAATTCCCCATGATACCTCGTAATTCAACTTCCCTTCCTTCTGAAACTGTTTTCAAGAAAAGTTCTTGAAAATTAAAAGCTATTGTCACCAAATATTGTAACCATTGTACTCCTATAAGTACAACATCAGCACTAGCCATTGGAATGGAAAGCATTGGACTATTCAATACATATTCCCCCATGGTTAGCTTGATATTATGGTACTTTCCAGAGCAATTTATAGTTCTTCCATTTTCAACCATCACTTGACACTATGGTGCGGGGTATAGGAAGAAATTCAATTCCTTGGCTACCTTACAATGAATAAAATTATGGGTACTGCCCGAATCAATCAACACTATTAAATATTTCTTCTTGATATTTCCTTCTATCTTGCAAGTTTGAGGAGTGGTAATTCCTGCCAATGCATTACAGGATATGGTCAGATTCATTTCTTCTTCCTGTAGGGTTGGTTCCTGGTGTATATCCTCTTCTTTTGAAGTTTCTTGTTCCTTTTCTTCCTCCTCTTCACAATCTATGTAAAATAATTTTTTATCAACACACTTATGACCTTTAGTGTATTTTCTATCACAACTATAGAAAATCATTTTTACTCTTTTTTCTTCCAATTGTTGTGGTGTCAACCTTGTAGGTTGTGGAAGTCTAGGAGTAGCAACACTTCCATATTTATAGTTGTGAGTGGTACGCTTCCTTGTCACCATAATTTTTCTTTTATTTTTTCTTGCCAACCTGAATGCCTTCTCCAATGAATCAAGTTCCCAAAGGTGAACCTCATGTTGGATGTTATCCTTTAAAGTCCCTATGAATACATCAATCCTGCGTTCCTCTAGAATATTAGTTACCGTTATATTCAATTTTTGGAAGTCCTCAATGTGCTCCGCCATTGAACCGTTTTGTTTAATATTTATCAATTGGCTAAAGAAGGTGTTGTTCTTAGTATCCTCATAATGTGCTATCATTTTCACAGGAAAAATTGACCAAGTGACAATTTTTTTATGAGAGAAAATCCATCGATACCATACAAATGTATTTTTCTCTAAATATAAAGTTGCAATGCGTACCTTTTGTGTGTTTTTCACATTGTGGCGATCAAAGTATTGCTCCATATGTAGCATCCATATTACGGGATCCTTGCCATCAAACTTCCTCATATTTATCTTTGGAATATGGTGGGACTTCAATACATTATGGAGATCAAAGTATTGATATATATGTAGTATCCATGTTACGAGATCCTTGCCATCAAACTTCCTCATATCGATCTTTGGAATGTGGTGGGTCTTCAATCCAACAATAGAGTATATGAAATCATGATCAACTTTTATTTTATTCTCATCATGAGTTTCCTCTACTACCTTTTCACCATTAGGAAGCTTTCTAGTTGAAAATTTTCCAAACCTTCCTGTATTTTTTCAAATCTTCCATGTTTCCGTCTATACCATCAATCTTAGATTCTATGTCATTCTTAAAACCATCCATGTCATTCTTCAAACCATCCATCTTAGCTTCCATGCCATTCTTCAAGCCATCCATATTAGCTTCCACGTCATTCATCTTAGCTTCCATGACTTTCTTCAAACCATCCATTTTAGCTTCCATTTCATTTTTTCATTACTTTTTGTGAAAGCATAATTTGTTGCACTTGGTCTCATAATTTTGATATATCATGTTGCACTTCTTCATCTTCATACGTCATAGTAGAGGTTTTTGAGGGCTTAATGGGTGTGGAATTATTTCTGGGAGGCATTCTAGAACCCAACACTACTATATATGCTTCAATATTCCCTTGGAATCACTTCAAATTGATTTTTAAAACAAAATTTATGCAATTTAAAAAAAAAATACACACATTTTTCTTGTTTTTTAGAAGCTCGATATTGAAACTGATGTATCTCTGTGATTTTGGATCCCCAATATTTGAGATTTAGTCTTGTAGTATCCCTATGAGTCTTCTTTCCAATTCCACGGGTCATACTTGATTTTGATTCTTCAAGGTAAAGTTATGCTCAATCTCCCACAATGTCCTAATTATGGACTAGTTCAGTAGAGCGAACTTCTATGGCATCCCACGTGTCATTGTTTTGTCTTTCGGCTCTAAATTCAATACAAAAGAAACTTTAGTCTGTGAAATTTTGGTTACGTTTTACATAATTTGAATTCGATGCTCAGAGAGAAATTTATGATGATTTTACCAAGGTCACCTCTTTGAGATGAAATTCGGGAGCCTACAAAAGCCCTAAATTCTTTAGATCATATCTCCGAAATATAGTGAACCAAGATATGATTTTTTTACACGAAGTTCCTTAAGAGTTCGGCTCAAATAGGTTTTTCTTTTAGCATCTAGAACTTTGTAGAAGCAAAGTTATAGAGAAAATTGCACAATGACCTGTTTGTAGTAGCGAAACCCTAGAATCCAAAGCTTTGATACCAAATGTTATGAAACCAGCTCACAAAATAGAAGAAAAAATATATCAATGACTTAGAAATCAGCCTCTTCGAGGGCGAAACATCCTTTACATTACATAAATTAATAATTCTTGGATGATACAAATGAAAAAAACTCCTTTCTATATATAGGAGTCCATGGGGTCACAATATAATCCTAGCTGGCCTAAGAATAATAATATAAGGTCATAATAATAACAATAGTGGGATTCTATGGGGCACAGTAATAACAGTATGGGGACTACAGCGGTACAAAAATAATAATAAGGGGGCTACAATAACAACAATAAGGGACTATACTAGTAATATAGGGCCCTAACTTGGGCCTAGTAGTCCTAGGATGGGATGTATGGTAAAGGCTAAAAAAATGGTCTTGGTGTATGGACTAGTGACCCTTGGATCGGACTGTGGGTTATGGTAATGCCTCAGAGACTAGGAGGCACTCAAATTCCTCACGGTATAGGAGGAGAACTCCGATAGCATCCATGCTTGTTTGGTTCTTTTTCAGTTGGTTATGAGTCCCACATTCATGCTTGGAATATGGCATGGGGATGATTGGCTAAAGAGAGATTTGGCTTAGCCAATCTATGGTCGGGTGGAACATGGAAGTTCCATCTCCGGTTGGTTTTTCCATTCAGTAATGAAGAGATAATTCCTCTAGTATTTGGTTTGCAAATGTATTGGTTTATGTATGGATTTATCTATTGTTATATCCATTGTATTTTTCTTTTTATTATGCTGGCTATAAACATGTATTTGATCAATAATGATTTATGGCTCTATCTATATTTTTACCTGTAAATGAATGCACAATGTATCTATGGTAAAATAGATTGTATTGAAACTCATTATGTAAGGGAGCAATGCTTCTTAGATATTCTTAGATAACTATTAGACCCCTATGTTTAATTCTGTTGTTTACACCTGTAGATGCAATATTTGTGAAATGTTTAACGAAATTCTTGTCATGGATGGGTGGGTTCGGATGAGTTCTCGATGATTTGATTACTTCCATGTATTTGTTTTAATGTTATTTATACCCTCTCGAAGTTACAGGAAGTTTTGGGCAGTGATGTGGACTCAGGGACTAAAAATGTGGCACAAATCCCAGAGCTGCAGGCACAAAATTGACTGTTTGGGGCCCTAGCCGCTACCTTGCCAAGGCGAGCCCGTGGCCTCCCTTGCCCTTATATGCCCACGGCTATGGCTCAACAGGGTCAAAATTCAATCCCTCTTCAAGTTACAGGGGTTTGGGAGGGTGGTTTACCTCTTGGAGGTGGTGTTCATGTTATGTAACGTGTGTTTGTCGTGTTTCTGTCAGTTCGACTTACTTAAGGTCATTTAGGAGGTTGAATATCATATTAAATTAGTCTCTTGTCACATGTTTATGCCAGTTGGCCGGTTACTTGGGTAGATCTGGGAAGAGGGTGTTACAATGTCTGCAACCACAAGGAGCAACAATTTATTACCTGATAATCCACATTTTGTATTTTCATCCAAACCCCAAGGAAATTTGTTGCATGCCACTCTTGTTAATTATATATATATATATATAATTTATCATAAATAATATATTTTATTTATATATACTTTATTGTATTTAAATAAAGTATCTTTATAAATATTTTAATTAAAAAACTTAAAATGTATATATGTTATTGTTAATTATAATTAATCTCATATAGTTTATATAGTTTAGGTCGTTGGAGGAAATTTAATCATTTTCTCTATTTGAATTTAATTCCTATATAACATTTTGGGTTTACAATGAATATTTCCTTGTAATGACTTAGAGCCTTATTATATGACAATTCCTTGAGGACCCAAACATATATATATTTTGGCATGGAATAATTTATTGCCAATTATATATCTAATAATGTAAATTTTATGGCTATTTGATTTAAAAAAAAAAAAACTCACAATGTTATTATTGACTTTGTATTAATAATACATATATTATAAATATATACTTATTTTTTAATTTTAAATATTAATTAAATAATTTTCTAATTATTTATATATTTTTTCTAACTTTTATGGTAGAGTAAGCTAGCATGCAATACTTATTTAATTAATGTTTGATAAAAATAAATAAATATATGGATCTTAAGTTTAAATTTTAGTAAATTGGGGTTGTGGGTGGGATGATTCTTATTTTTTCCATTTAGGTTCAAATTTCCCCTAGTGACATGATGAGCTATAATGTGTTGATGAATATTGTTGTAGTACATACTAATATTGTTGATTAACTTGAGTCTTGTGAACTCTTAAGGGAGTATACCTGTGGGCTTATATTAGCTTACCCTTGTGAACTCTTAAGTGAGTATACTAGTGAGCTTGTATTGACTTAGAGCCTTGTGAACTCTTAAACTAGTATACTTGTGAGCTTGTATTGGCTTACCCTTGTGAACTCTTAATGAGTATACTTGTGAGTCTGTATTGGCTTGACTCTTGTGAACTCTCAAGTAAACCAACCTCACTCTATCCCACTTCAAATTTTAACATAGTTTCATTGTTTAATTAGGTTATAAAGGTGAATAGATATATGATTATCAAGTATTTTGGTATTTTGGTTATGTTTTGTTTAAGGTAAATTAAAATATGTAATTGTTTTATTTTTAATAAATCAAATGTTATCATATGTGTGTGTGTGAAATTACTATAGTTTAATTACAAGTTTAAAAGTTAAGGAATATATGCTCATGGGTTTTTGGATTCATGGTGAATGGGTTTTGTGAAAAAAATTATGGGTCAAAATTCTCTATAAATATTGGCAACAAAAAGTATTCAAAATTTTAATTATTTTTTAGTTAAAAATTAAAATAAAATATATAAGTATATTACTTTTAATAAATAAAAAAAATTAAAATATATAATTATATTATTTTTGATAAATTAAATTATATAATTATATTAATATTTAGTGTAATAACTATAATTAAGTTAGGTTAATGCTTCTTCTTTTTTATTGATATAGATGAAAATTTTGATATTTGATATGTAATTTTCAAAGAAAATCAAAATAACTAATTGTAATTAAGTACTTCCCAATTTGATTTGAGTGTTGGGTAATTATTAGAGGTATCTTAACGATGGCAGCATCAAATAAATGGATTCATTTTGATTAAATTTTTTATAAACATTAAATTTTACTTTATGAGAATATGATAAATTATTCCATAGCCAACAAACAAGTAAGAAAGAAAGAGTGTTTCAAAAAACAGAATTTCTAATGATTATTAATTGAGCATGAGAATCTCCATTTTAAGTTGGTATGTCTTGGTAAAGAAGACTCGCCAACCAAGGTATGTTGACATGAGACTGCTGAAGGTGGCAGCACCCATTACCATATTCATCACAACCAACTGGAGTTGAATTGCTTCCAGGGGAGAAGAACCTCCCATGATAAGCCCAGTCATTGCCGCTGGTAGTGAAATGAGGCCAACAGTCTTTGCATTGTAGATAGTAGGTGAAAGGGCCAACTTTACATGTGGCAATATTGCTTGCCTTGGAGATGCCCCTAGTGCTAGAGCTGTCTCTACCTACACACACAATGGACATTCATCATCATCTTCCTTCCACTGGCTTCACCATTCCTTTCAGGAAATCAACCCACTCTGGGTTAATCATTGCAGATACCAGCTGCGTTGCCCTTCGTCACGTCAACCAGAGGACGAGGAGGAGGAGGAGGAGGAGGAGGTGTCACAATAAGTGAAAGGATCAAGTTATGTTATTTACATTCGCTGGCGTCACAGCATTATCATGGGGTCTTTTTCATCCTTTGCGTTAAATATTACAAGTGAAAAAGTCACAGCATTAGCATGGGGCCGTTTTCATCCTGTGCGTTAAATATTACAAGTGGAAAAGTATTAAATCATACATGTTATTTAAATATCAGGATATTTTCTTTCAATCGACTAGGTGGAAAACTAGTAAGATGGCTTAGCTTTAAATATTATAAATGGAAAAGCAAAAAGCAAACAAGTTATTTAAATATTATAAAACTTATCGCTGAGCTTTAAATATTATGCGCGGAAAAGCAGTAAAGATAAGATGTTATTTAAATATCAGAATATTTTCTTTCAATCAATAAAGTGGGAAAAATAGCCAGACTTATTGCATAGTGCTGCAACTGATTGGGTGATCCTATGTTTATGCTTTTCAACTAGCTAGCCAGACTTATTGCATAGTGCTGTAACTGATTGGGTGGTCCTATGTTTATGCTTTTCAACTTGCTAGTTGTATGGGAAAAAGGGGAAGACAACTATTATTATTATTTTTTTGATTCCAAAATTGTTTTTATTCAATCAATAATGTGGACAAGATTAAGACTCATTGCATAGTGCTGGGATTTTTTGGGTGATCTTATTTTCAATTTTTTCTTTTCTGAGTAAACAAATATCAAGTTTTTTATTAATATAAAACCAGTTTTATACGGGAATTGTGATAAGTATAGATAGTGGTTATCACAATTATAGTCTCAATATTAACATCAATACTAACTATATATCATCCAAAAAGCCAAAAAATTATAACCATTACATGACCATGAAAGACTAGAGACAGCACAAATGGGAAAATTAATATGGTTACTTTAATTATGAAAACGGGAAAATTATATACCCGATCGTCAGTGTAAAATTTGTCGTTCGCTTAAAGTATATACTTTGAAGTGAAAATAGAGGAAAATATAAAACTGGGAATCAATCAGAGTATTTAGAAATTGTTGCTTTCTGATTCGAGCTGTCATCGTCGTCCCATTTAAAAGTAACAAAAGTTAAAAAAAGACATTTGGACACAATGATTCAGCTGGGTTAACCTTTTCACACTTAACATTCATGTGTACTTATCATACATAGAGAATAAATATATTTTTATGGTCAGTGGAGATTTCGATGATATGGTTTTTGGTTTTTTCTCATTAATTTTAAAGAGAACGTTCTACGCAAAGAGATTGGTAAGTGCATATAGGGCTGTCATTATTTCACAGAGGAATAACTATTTCATAAATGTTACAAGGGCCAGTTTAGAGCTTGTTTTTCGAAAGGCCAGTACAGAACTTGTTTTCCGAAATTTGAATCCAAACAACCGCTGATATGAAACATATGCCATATCATTTGAGTTAAATTTTTTTTGACAATTATGCTGTGTAGTTAAACATTTACTTCAATTATAATTTTTTGAAATTATTATTTTTTGGGTTTGGATTAATGTTTAATTATTCTTTTTTTATAAAATTTTAATTTTTTTTACTCTTTAATTTGATGTTTGATATCATAATTTTTCTTTAAATTTAAATGCAAGAATATATTAGAGTATTCTATATATACGTTTTTTTTATAAATATTAAGCGTATATTTAAGATTTAACAAAAAAAGGAAATTTTTGGTGGTCATGGTTTAATAAGTGGTTGTGATTAAATTTATTAATTTACTTCAATTTTATAAATGGGGATTTGTTATTAATTGTATTATCGATTTTTTTTTCCGATATAGATTTGTGAGGGAGACATTTGAATTCTTGCAAGCTCTTTTGGTAAGTTGTATTTCTTGCTTGCATCTCTTGGTAGGGTTCATCAACCATTTAAGTTATGTAGCTACACTAGTATAATCATTATTATGAAGAGTGACCTATTTTTTTACACCCTAACCATTTAGTCAAGATTGGACATCTTTATGCCAACTTCACTGAACCTGGTGGTGGTTTTGGGTAGAGTTTGAAGAAATTTTAGAAAGCCCCTTGTCATCCATGTTGTTTACTAAGGTATTGTATGTCAGGTTTCTTGTCATAGCCATATTCTTAATAAAAGAAAGATTGGCTTTTATGAGATGATATGATAGTATATATTACCTTTGATTATGGGATTATGTTATAAAACACTTTTGAATTTGTAATTCTCTAGAAATATTGCAATCTCAACCTCTACAATCATATACCATAATAAGAACGATGAAATATTAAAAAAAAAAATTATTGTATGAAGCCCATTGACTCATGTGGGTTGTTGGATATATTATTGCTATTAAAGTGGCAGAAGTTTACAAAGGCATACATACTTTATCCCACTCTATATTTGAACATATAACCCCTCTAGATTTGAACATATAACCTCTCAAGAGAAAACAAAGTCTTCCCACTCTAGATTCGAACATATAAACCTCTCAAGAGAAAACAAAATCTTAACCGATAAACCCACTTAAAATATAAAATTTGATTTATTAGCAACAAAAAAAAATGCTCATTATAAACACCATACCCAACAAGTACATTTTATTGGTGGGTTGTGATTATCCCAAGACGACATATGAACTTCCCGAGTGCATTCCAAACGCACTAAGGATGTGAGGCATGTTGAATAATCATTATGGCTTTCACCAAAAAGACGTTGATCTCTTGATCGATTTAGATGAGTAAGATAATGTGAAGCCCACTAGCGAAGACATTCACAAAGCTCTTATCTCTATGGTTGGTCATGGCAATTCTGAATCATACATCCTATTTTTTCACTACAATGATCACAACACCCTAGTTCTCTTGCCTAACACTGCCAACAATAAAGAGTGTATTGTCCTGTGCACTCTTAATATTCTTATAGATCTAGTCATCATTTAGGGAGGGACGAAGCGCACTCAACTTTCTAGGGTTTAGTATGCAAGAAAATCAGGGACAAAGCACATTCAACTTTTTGGGGTTTCGTATGCAAGAAAATCCCATGGGATATCTTCATGCCCAGATCTGGGCTACACTTTGAGATATGTGGAAGATCCTCTTCGTATAGTGTAGATTACAAAAAAAACACCTCTTTTGTTACTGATCTGGGTCAGAAGGAGGAAAGGACTAGTTGACTCATGGGGATTTCTAGATTTTTATAAAGAACATAAACCATAAGTATTTCTTTTTTTGGGTCAAGGATTTGGATGCAATAGAAAATTTGAAGCAAAGTATAGAGAATTGAATAGGATATCTTGCAAATATTCAACATCTTCTTTATACAGGAAAGAAACTTCATGATGTATCTTAGCTACATAATTATCGCATTTCAAAAAAATCCACCGTAGTCTTCAACATGAGGCTACAATTAGATGCTTCAGTGTCCATGATCCCTCGAGGTCTTGTATCCTGTAAGGACTCATATAAGGACTCATCAAAAGGGAAGGAATCTAATCCATCGGATCATCCAAAGTTCAACCATGGACCTTACATTGTTGAACAATAACAATAATACCCTAACAGAGTTAAATAATTTTTTCATTATTCTTCAATCGAGGGTAATGATTTGCAGATTCGATGGTTTTTGGCTAAGATCCAATGTTTTGCATTAATGAGATTTTACAACCTAGACCAAAACCTACAACATATACCTTTTCTCAAAAGATTTGTTCATCGTTCACTTCAACACCCAGGGAATGTGGAGAGAACATCTAATAAAAAGCCTTGGTTTTGGAGAAATACAAGAATATTCATTACCCCTTTGCTTCTGGATTTTGATGCCACAATAATTGCGGTCTCAAAAATGTTTGTAATATCCATATTTTCCATCCCTAAAATGTTATCAAACTTATATAATATGGAAATATTATGAAGGTTTTTGACGTAATAGAAATAATTACTTTTAATGAGTTGGTAGTGTTGAATTAGTTAGAGGTAAACGATTTTGGGTAACCCTTTTCATTCTTTATTTACCGAGGATCTATGCTCTAAAATAAATTTTACCCGGTAATGATGGAACACATCCATATTTGTTTTGAATGAATATAGAATTCATGATAGTTGAATGGAATTTCGTTATGGTTGGTTCTTTTTAACCACCCCGCATCACCCATATTTATTTTGAATGAATATGGTATTCATGATAGTTGAATGGAGAAGAAAAAGGCAAATATCACATAAGGATATTGCTTGTTCCACAACGAGAGACATAAGGGTTTCTAATTTCAACAAGAAAAACACAAAGGTGCAGATATAATTACTCAGCAAGCATGGGAGCCATGAATATCTCGAGAGGATTCAAAGGCGTTTCCCCATGACATATGGTACGAGTTAAAGAATTTGTATGCTATATATTTCACTGTGACATTGTGTTTCATTTCTGTGCCCAACATATATCAGTGGGGATTGGAATCAGACCCATCCAAATGAAGTTTTGACCATCGAAAAAACACGCCCATGCCCACCAGAGAGCATTTTTCTGATTTATAAAGTTGTGCCCTTGTGGGGGTGGTTTAACAAGTGAGCAGTATGTTGCATGCATGAGGGTTTGATGGTTGTGTGTGTCTGCTAGTTGCAGATATGGTTTGGGATAGACCAACCAAATGGTCTAAAATAACCCTAAATGGCATGTTAGTGTTAATTGGAAAAATTGATTTCACCAACTCCGAATCATGCAACCTGTATTTAAAAAAAAGAAGAGAAAAAGCTCAGAGGAAGATTCACGGCTCAACTATTACATAAGTTTACATGTTAGTTACATGATATTTCTTGAAAATAAAAGATGGTGTAAAAATCCTTTTGGCTTAAAATATATAATACATAATAAGTATAATTGTTGTTTAAGCTTTTGAAACTTTTCCAAGTATTTTGGAAAAGGAAATATATAGGAACCCAGGGTAAAGAAACCTTTTTATTGTATTAGAAAGATTGCAGGGATTTGCGTGTGGAAGTTAGATTATTCTTTTTAATACCCTTTGGGAAAAAATTGTTTGTTTACCTATTCTATTGTGTGCAGGGGCATAGATTAAAGATATTTATTTTTTTTAAAGAATTGGTGTGAAAATTTTGGAAAGAATTTATGGTTTCTTTGTGGAAATTTTTTAAATTATTTAAGCTCTTTTCCTTGAAAAGAGCTACTCTTATGTGGGAAGCTTGCACAACTAAAGAATAACTATTTTCCTAGATCTCTCAAAAAGGAAACGTGTATTTACATCGAAAAATAAATCTGTATTTAGATCTAAATAAATTAGTTGATTATGTTAAATGTCTTCATGTTGACTATTATGTTAAGTTCATTTTAGAAAAAATGTATTTTTTTACATAAACATATAGTTAATTGAGGTAGAATTTCAGAGAAAGAATTGTGTATTGCATGCATGAAAATAATAGTTGGTTGAGATAGATTTCTTGGGAAGAAACACATTTTACATGAATGGAAAGAAAAACGATTGAGATAGATTCCTTGAGAAGAAATGTAGTTTACATTCATGGAAAGAATGACTATCATGCTAACTCCTTCTGGAAAAATATTAAATTATGTCAGTCTTTGGGAAAAGGTTATGTAATTTGCATGTATAAGAATAACACCTATTGCATTAATTCTTTTGGAAAAGATTACATAACTACATATAAAAAGAAATAGTGAAGGGGCTAGTTTCTTTTGTATAAATTTTATTTAATCACACACATTAATTATGGCGTTTTTCCTTTCTGAAGGAGTACGTGCTTACAAGCCCTAAAATGATGGTTGTTGGGATAGTTCTCTTGAAATATTGTTATGCATTTGCATGCAAGATTATGCTAGTTTTCTTTTGAGAAAATATTATGTATCTGCATGTAGGAATTACAACTATTGTGAATATTTATGTGTTTGAGTGAAATACCATAGTTCATGTGCTAGATTTCCATCTAAAAGAATAAGGATAGTTGTAGTGGCTTTCTTTGGAAAATATCTTGGATTTATGTGCAAGGGAAATAATAGCTAATGTGGTATATATCTATAGACATTCATAATAGTTATATGCTTATATTTAATACATGTGTAATGTTCTAAAGGAAGCATGTTAAGATATTTCACTTACATTTCATGAATACACATGAATATATGACGAAACATCACTAGTTTAGTTTTATTATTGGTTTGAATAGTACTTGATCTAATCATGATATCAAAGGTTGTTGACTGTAGCAATTACAGGAAAATAATGTGACCTATGCAAAGATGAATTATGTTTGCCATTATGGCAGAAAATAAGTTAGTGGTCTATGTAAATTAAAGGAATTTTAGCTACAGGATAATCCACTGATGGGAAGAACCAGGCCCCAAAGACACAATGTACAAGGGTTTGTGGGTAAATGATGCCATGAAGATTTTAATAGCTTATAGCTAGTTATGTTGTTTTTGAGATGAGATTATTTGTAACATTTTATAACAATGTCAAGGGATGGACTCCCTTACAAGCCATTGAGTAAGGGGTGAACACCCTCACGAGCATTTAATAATAAAATTAAAATTTTGTTGGTTTTCACCCTACAGGGCTTCCAAGGTATATCAATGTCTAATGATGTGGTTGCATGTTGTGCTAATTTTATGATGTGGATTCCCTCCATGAGTTGATGTTTATAATATCAAGTATGTGATTAACTAGTCTCGTTAAAGGAATCCTAAAAATGATGCAAGATTACATTTGAAAGTTTATGTTAATATGCTACAACAGTGGTTGTTAGTGGTTATATGATCTATTATTCCTTTACTAAAGTTAGTCTATGTAATGATTAATATTCTATCTAATGGTTAATGAGGAATATCGAATAATAATGTTGATATTTACTCGTGGGTAAATTGTATAAAAAAATTCTAGCTCCATGCATTTTCATGTGTGGTTACGAGGGGATTTTACAAGTGGTATCAGAGTTGAAGTTTGTAACACTGGTGCCTTTTTGGAGTTGGTAACTTCCAATGGACAAAAAATCGAGGTAAGATACTAATGGGCATAATCTCAGGTATGATTCTAGTAATCTACATATGGAAATATGCATTAGGTTTCTTTTGACATGAGATGCATGATGCATGTTTATAACCGCATTGAAGAGTATTAAGTAATAAAGTCTGTTGCAAAATTGTATTCATGACATTTGAATCTTGTTGAGGATAAAAGACAATAATTCCTTTGTTGCACCTATGAATAATCAAACAATATCTGGTGAAAGTGAGATTTGGCTACCAACCTTTGCAAATATGAAAAATATTAATGATACATTTAATGAACATGTCTAAATATTACAACGCATTGTTTATAATGAATGAATGCATGAATGTGAAATATGGTGAATGTCCTTGAAGAGGATGATATAATTTTCTAAAAGGAAATTGAAAGAACCCCTTTAGATGTTAAAAATAAACAATGAGTTAAGTAATGAGATTTGATTGTAATAACTAGTTGTTGATTGAGTCTTGTCATGGCTACATTAAAATGGTTGGTAGTATTGATTAGTTATTGTTTCATACCTAACTAGTAAAACTTATATGCGTGAATTAATTTTGATTAAATCTTATTTCAATTTGTAAAAAGGTGATTATGGTAGTTACTTCATGTGCTGGTATGTTGGTAACAGTACATTGTGGGAAATTGGAAATGTTTAGATTGTTACCCTAATTTTTATTGACATTTAGATACTAATGAATATTTGCATATGCTTTTATGCATGATAGTATTGTATGCATGAAACTAAAATGATTGTGAAAGTGAATACTTGTTTAAATAATGCAGCATATTTATAACTAAAAGTTCTTGAAGGTGACAAGAGCTTAGATCATGATACAATAATATCATTAAAGGAATTAATTAAATAGTTCTATCAACTTAATGATAGTACTAATCAAAATGGATGTTGATTACCTTATTGTTTAAGCTAAAAAACTCTATGAATTGATGATTAGAGGGTAATGTTAGCTGGTATGCACTAATAGTTGTTGATTAGATGCATGTGCATAAATGAAATGGCATGTTGCATGAGTTAAAAACTATGGGAATGTTAATGATTAAAGTATTGTCTCTTTAACTGTTATTTTGAAAAAGAAAAAGAAATTATGGAAAACTTCGATTTAAAGTTTCTTGGATGCAACATCGGGAATATGTATCCTTACTTGTTATGCTTGCTATAATGTTGAAAATTGGTTTATGAAAAGTAACAAGATCAATACCTTTATACACATTGAATTATTGAGAACATTGATAAAATGTCTTATGTATAACAATATTTTGTAGAAGTTATGGTTTTATTAAAAACAATTATGATTAATGTTGTTGATGGGATTAAGTAGGGGTAGCTTAATGGAAACATGATAACCTATTAAGGTAAAAAATTCTAATGTGAATTACAACCATTAACGTGAAAGATATAATGTTATGATATGCATGATTGTGTTATTTGGAAAATCAAAATGTATATCACATGTATGTCAGTTATGTTTCTTGTCAATCTAAATATTGTGGACCCATGTTGAGAGTCAAGTATGAATGCATCATGTACATAAACTTTTCTTTTGTTTTAATAATGATATGCATATGGTTCGTTATGTAAATTACTCTGGGAAAGAGTGATAAAAGATAATTTCATATGCTAGACAATTGTGGAAAGTTATGAAAGGACAGAAGGCCTTAGGTTGATGGAGGTGGCTTGCCTGGAGTGGTTGATGACACTTGCCTACCCGGATTTCCTCTACCTATAGATAGATGATCTCAATAAGGGAAAAAAATTGGCAAATATGGTGAGAGGGGAAAAGCATGAGGAAACTCTATTGATTTTGGAGCTTGTTCGAGGAGGCCCAAAATTCCTCATAGACGAGATGTCGTCAAAGGAATAGGAAGAACACTTCCAAGAGAATTCTTATATTGGACCTTGTGTGGTCATTAGAATTATTGAGCTGGTTGGCCAGTGAAATTTCAGAATGGACCTGGTATGGTCTCTGTGAGAAAACTATCTTGATGTGAAAATTACTTAATATGGTAATGGAAACCAGTTACTATTGGTTGGGAGGAGCATTCATTTTCCATAGTGGTTCTTATAACGAAAAAAATTAAATAATAAGTTATGTGTTGTGTTAAAAATGAATTTTACGTACATCTTAATAGGAAAAGATCCTAGTGCTCAGAAAGGAATTACTAGAAATGTAAGTTCCTTTATTGGATTACCAATATTGTGAATATCTTTAGAAGGAGGATAAGACAAAATGCACTTGGTGCAATTATTAATCATTTCGATGATTGGAGAGTTAGGATCTCTCTGAGTACTTGAGGTATTGTGTGGATGTTTTTAGCAAGAGGCTAAGATAATATGCACTTGATGCAGTTATTGATCATTTTTATGATTAGATGGTTGGATGCTCTCTCAGTACTTGTGGAAGTACCGTGATTAAAATATCAGTATTGTATAAATAAGTGATACTTATAAGTATTTCATTTGATTGAAAATGTTGTGACTAGTGTGATTATGTTCGAATTTTTTAGCATAGATTATAGGGTGCTTTTTGTTGGCTTGTCAAACCATTGGAGTGCTTGCATAAAAGTGACCACGACTTCCAAGAGTAATTGGTAAGTAATGGTAGGTTGCAATAAATATTTTTTTTTGTTTCTATGAATTTGAAGAATGGCTAAGTGATGAAACATAGAACTTGCAAATTTTTGCAGCTATAAATGCTTATGCGTATTGATAAAAAATATTGTTTCATTTAATGGTATTTTTGGAAATGAAAGTTCTTCATTTTGAAGGGTAAGGATCCTATTTTTGGTTGTTTAGTTTGATATATCATGTGTAAAAGTTAGGTTCTGGCTAGAGAAGAACATCGAGGACATTGTTCTCTTTATGGGGGAGTATGTAATATCCCTATTGGACATCCTTAAAATTTTATCAAACTTACATAACATGAAAATATTATGAAGGTTTTGATGTAATATAAATAATTATTTTTAAGGAGTCAGAAGTATCAAATTATTTAGAGGTAAATGAAATTGGGTAACCCTTTTCCATTCTTTAATTACTGAGGATATATGCTCTAAAAGAAATTTTACTAAGTAATGATGGAACACAGCCATATTTATTTTGAATGAATATAGTATTTATGACAGTTGAATGGAATCTAGTTAGGGATGGTTCTTGTTAACCACCTCATCTTTATTTACCCTAGGTAACTATCATACAAGCATATTTTGAGTTTCCAATTCCTGCCTATCGTTAACCGAATAACCTGTATACGCTACCGCATGAACCATTTAAGTTTTACCTCTGCCTCTGAAGCGAAAGGCACTTAAAAAATAGGGATATCACTTGTTCCAAAATGAGAGACATAAGGGTTTCTAATTTCTATATAAAACACAAGGGTGGAGATATAATTACTAGGAAAACATGGAATTCATGAATATCTCAAGAGGATTCAAAGGCCTTTCCCCACGACTTATGCTACGAGTTAAATCATTTGGGTTCTGATATATATTTCACTGTGACATCGTGTTTCATGTATGTGCCCAACATATATCAGTGGGGATTTGAAACAGACCTATCCAAATGAATTTTTGACCATGGAAGATCCCTGCTCATGCTAAATAGAGGGCACTTGTTCAAATTTATAAAGTTGTGCCCTTGTGGTGGTGGTTTAGCGAGTGAGCAGTATTTTGTGTGCATGATGGTTTAATGGTTGTGTGTGCCTTCTAGTTTCATATGTGGTTTGGGATAGACCAACCAAATTGTCTAAAATAACCATGAACGACATGTTAGTGTTAACTAGAAAAATTGGTTTCACCAAGTTCGAATTATGGCACCTGTATTTTGAAAAAAGAAGGAAAAAGCTCAAGTCACGAGGAAGAGTCGACTCTTTTAGACATAAGTATGCATACTAGTTACATGTTACTTCTTGAAAAGAAAAGATGGTGTAAAAATATTTTTAGCTTAAAAATATATAATACATAATAATTATAATTTTTATTTAAGCTTTTGCAACTTAGCCAAATTTTTTGGAAAATGAATATACATAGGAACCTTGCACATAGGAGGATAAAGAAACCTTGTTATTGTGTTGGAAATATTGCATTCATTTGTGTGTGGAAGTTAAATTATTTTTATTAATACCCTTGGGAAATAAAACATGTGTTTACCAGTTATGATTTTGTTAAAATTATTGAGAAACTTCCATTGTTCTTGTATACATGGGCATAGATTAAATAAATTTATTTTTTTAAAATAATTGTTGTGAACTTATTGGAAATACTTTATGGTTTCTTTGTGGAAAAGAATTAAAATATATAAGTGGTTTTCCTTGAAAAGAGATATGTGGGAAACTTGCATAACCAAAGAATAACTATTTTCCTAGATCTCTAGAAAAAGTAATATGTATTTACATAAACAAATAAATTAGTTGATTGTGGAAAATGTCTTCACACACAGAAGATTATAGCTATTGTGAAAAAGAATAAGAATCTTTATGCATAGAAACATTAGCTATTGTTTCAAGTTCATTTTGTAAAATTTGTATGTGTTTACATAAAAAAATAGTTAATTGTGGTAGAATTTTAGAGAAAGAATTGTGTGTTGCATGCACAAAAATAATAGTTGGTTGAGATAGATTTTTTTGGAAAGAAACACATTTTACATGCATGGAAATAAAAACTATTGAGATATATTCCTTTGGAAGAAATGTAGTTTGCATGTATAGAAAAAAGTCTATCATGTTAACTCCATTTGGAAAAATATTGAGTCGTGTTAGTCTTTAGGAAAATATCGTGCAATTTGCATGTATAAGAATAACACTTGTTGCAATAATTCTTTTGGAAAAGATTACATAACTACATATAAAAAGAAATAATGGAAGGGCTAGTTTCTTTTGAATAAAGTTTAGATAATTGCACGCATTAACTATTGCACCAATTTTTCCTTTTGGAAGGAGTACTTGTTTACACGCCCTAAAATGATGGTTTTTGGGCTAGTTCTCTTGAAGTAAGATTATGTTAATTTTTTTTATAGAAAAGATTATGTTTATGCATGTGGTAATTACAACTATTTTGAAAAGGCTATGTGTTTTCATGAAAGGCCATAGCTCTTATGTTAGCTCTCCCTTTAAAAGAATAAGGATAGTTGTAGTGGCTTTCTTTGGAAAATATTTTGGATTTATATGCAAAGGAATAAATAATGTGGTATTTATCTATTAACATTCCCAATGGTTATATGTGTATAATTAATGCATGTGCAATGTGTTAAAGGAAGCATACCGCGATATTTCACTTACATTTCATGAATGCACATGAATAGATGTTAAAGGAAGCATGCTGCGATATTTCACTTACATTTCATGAATGCACATGAATATATGATGAAAAGTCACTGTTATAGTTTTATTATTGGTCTTATTAGTACTTGATCTAATCATGATATAAAAGGTTATTGATTGTAGAAATTGCAGGAAAATACTGCGACCTATGCAAACATGAATTATGTTTACCATTATGGTTGGACATAATTTAGTGGTATATGCAAATTGAATGAATTTCAGCTACATGATAATCCACTGATGGGAAGAACCAGACCCCAAAGACACAATGTTTGAGGGTTTGTGGGTAAATGATGCCATGATGATCGTAATAGGTTATAGATAGTTATGTTGTTTTCGAGATGAGATTATTTGTAATATTTTATGACAATGGTCAATGGATGGGATTCCTTACAAGCCATTGAGTGAGTAGATAACACCATCACGAGTGTTTAATAATAAAATTAAATGTTTGTTGGTTTTCACCCTACGAGGTTTCCAAGGTATATCGGTGTCTAATGATGTGGTTTCCTGTTGTGCTACTTTTATGATGTGGATTCCCTACAACATCTAATGTTGATAATATCAAGTATGTGATTAACTAATCTAGTTAAAGGAATCATGAAAATGATGTTAGGTTACATTAGAAGGCTTATGTTAATATGTTGTAATAATGGTTGTTAATGGTTATGTAATTTACCATTCCTTTACTAAATTTGCTTTATGTAATGATGATAATTCTATCTAAAGGTTAATGAGGGATCTGGAATGGCAATATAGATAGTTACCTAAATTCTAACTTCATTAATTTTAATGCAAGGTTACAGGGGGATGTTAGAATGCGAGTATGGGTGAGGCTACCAATTCTTCCCCTTCCCTTCTAGCATCAAAATATTCTGGAAGAATTGGTAACACCGTGGGGGTATTTCAAAACAGAGAAACAATTATTTACTTTCACTAAAATTTGTGTAGAAATTGATTTAAGTAAAGGTGTACCTCACAACATCCAGTTGCAACATAAAAACTTTTAGTGGACCCAAGTTTTGGATTATGAAAATATGGCATTCAGATGCTAATCATGTTACCAAACAATACACTTGCAGAATGCATGTCCTTAGGAAAAAAAGAACTAAAAGAAAAATGGGCAGGCTCAAAAAGCAAGAGGATGGTATCCTTATAATCCCTACGTCAAAGAGGAAGATGAAGAATAAATCACAAAGAATAATCTAAACCAAGAAGAAGGGGATTCTCATGTCCAAAATGAAAATACAACCCATGAGCAGAATGGTATAGAATTAGAAGTGATCTATTAACCAGAACAACAAAAGAAAGAGACACACAAAGAGGAGGGGATGTTGGGCACAAAGAAAGCTCATATTTCAGAAATTTCAGATTCGTAGAAGGAATTCCTACAAAAAATAACTAGAAGTGATTTGACAATGGTTCCAGTTGACCCCAACCTAGGGGGATGTTGGAAGGTCTAGAAAAAGAAAAGGCAAAAAATATAATTTAAGTGATTACTATCATACTTAACTTCACAAATTTCTTTTATATTTTTTATTTTTCTTATGCTCATGAAGTGAGATGATGCTTTTATGGAATGTGATTAGTATCTACAAAATGTAATTTTATTCATTTCTATTAATTTAAATAAAATTACAGATTTTTTCTGCTTTGGAAAATATCTAGCATCCTCAATATTATATAATTATTAATTATATTTTAAATTATATTAATTTTTTTAAAAACTCATATTCTTAAATGATTTTTTTTTTTACTAAGTAAAGTTATATTTATTTATTATGTTTTCTTAAAAAAAAAATTTAATAATAAAATAAGTTAAAAGGAATAGGGGAAGCAGAGGTTTTTCATGATTTTGGAGATTTGGTCAAGCTATAAATAACTAGACTTAAGCATATGGATTTGAGTGATCTTTTTAATTAAAAAAAGTGAAAACAAGGGTTTTATTAGTCTTTAGAGTCTCAATAATAATATATATTTCTCATTATTAAATGAATATAGCTTGATTGAATGGAAGAAAGGTTATTTTCAAAGTATTTTCTAAGAGTGAATTTTTGGAGTTTCGGGTAGATTTTTGGCCGACAAAAAATATTTGTGGTTAAATCTTGATTGCTGTTGTTTAAACTTATTTTTTTGATTGCATATATGAATTCAACATCCTCAAAAATCTCTAGAAAAATTTTATTGTGAAAAGTTCACTAGTCAAACTTGTAATTGCAATAAAAACCTATCAAATTCTAAACAAATTAAATTAAAAAATTTAAGACTACTTAATTATTTTCTTTTTACACTTGAAAATAAAAAATAAAAAATATATATCCACTTAAATTTAAGTTCATATATAACACTATATCGTTAAAAACTGTAATTATGTATTTAACGGTAGTTTTACCTCTTTATAAACATCTCTTATACAGTTTGATACAATATATTGAATTATATAGACTCTAACTTATTATGCGATATTCATATAAACATATAATTCGTAATATTCCTTTTTACACTACCACCTACTACACCAATATGGCCATTTTGGATATTTTGTAGATAAAACTTACGAAAACAATGCAGGTTCTCAATTCTACGTTGTATATAACTAAATGGGATATAAAATATTAAGAACAAAATGGTGGACAACTAGTTTTTGAGTTTCTTTCTTTTCGCATTTTGGTGGGATATAAAATATTAAAAACAAAATGGTGGACAACTATTTTTCGAGTTTCTTTCTTTTCGCATTTTGGTTTGAAGTCACATTGAAGTTATTTGTTCATTTACTTTTGGATTTTCTTAATTTATAATTTGTGGGTATTCGTTGATTGAAGATTATAGACAGTATTTTATTTTTTTATTTTTTTTCAATTAGATTAAAGGTAAACATTTCTCATTGCTTTTAGTTTTTCTCAAATTTTTATTCTAATTTATTTGTTTTATTTTGTAATTATGATTTTCATTTTTAGGTTTTAGGAGTTATTCAAAAAATCTTATTTGAGGTTTGGATTTATGATTTTAAGAAAATAGTTATAGATTTATTGGTTTATGGGTAAGGTTTATGAATTTAGGAGAAAATTTTTCGAGATAAGATTTATTTAGTAAATAATTAAAAATGAAAAACAACGTTAATGTTTAGAGGTTGAAGTTATCTTTTTCCCCACTTTGCTTTCTTCTCTTTATTTCTCTACTTCCCCATTCCTTTCCACTTTGTCTGATCTTTCTCCTTTCTCTACTTTTTCTCTCCGTCTTATTCTTATTCTTCTCTTCTTTCCCCAAGTACTCCCTTTTTTATCCAAATCATACTCCCTCTTCATCTTATTCCCCAAATCCCCCTTCCCCTTCCACTTTGTCTCATAATCCTCCTTTCTTATTTTCTATTTACCTCTTCTTCCCCTCTTGTTTTCCAACACTTCATTGCTCCTCCTCATGTTCTCATTCAATCTCCCCCTCTCGCTCTTCTTCTTCCCATCATTCTTCCTCCTCTTCTTATTTTCCCCACACCTATCTTGACATTCTTTCCCCCTTATGAGCTCCATCATTAGACTTATTTGGAGGGGTTAATGGTCACCTTTTTTCCTTCTTAGATCTCTTTTTCTTGCATTTTTATTATTATTTGGTTTTATGATGCTAGTATAGGTGGTGATTAAGGCTAACATACTGTGAGTGCCTAATATGAGGTTGAGTGTAGAAAATAATGAATTATTAGCATTTTTATAAGGATTTTATCATAAAGACTTGGAGGAGAAATCAAAGAGAAATTATAGGAGGATTTTCCACCGACCTTAACTCTCAAAGGTAGCCAAAGGATCCCAAATATTCTCTCTAGCAATTTGAATTCCAAAGGCAGCCAAAGGATCCCCAGGGATTCTCTCCAGCAATTCGAATTCCAAAGGCAGCCAAGCAACTCAAAGATGAGTGCACTCAGTCTTTGTTTACTTGGAGTCAACTGGACTCAATCACTATTTTCTAGGGAGATGTTGGTAGCTGCCCTATAGAATAAATACAACAAAGCTAGAGCTAGGAAGGGTCGGAACTTTGTTGCAAGCTATTGAGCTTTTTATTATTTTACTCAGTGATCAAACTTTCATAAATGTATGAGGCTATTATTTTATGAAATAAGCAGACTAATTTCATTTTACTGATTTAAGTTTCAGACAGCTAGGCTTGTGGGTTAGGGCCCAATCCACGTGCTTCAACCTATCTGATATATTTTTTCACTGCTTTTTGTCATTTCATTAGTTCTGCTTCCGATAATTTCTTTTATGTTTCAAGTTGTTGTTTAGTTTTTCTTTCAGTGTGCTGTTGTAGGTTTCATTTGCTTGTGAGTAATAGAATAGAGGAGGAAAAACAAAAAAAATTGTGGATCAAGACCCCCTTCTCATCTCTGTCAATAAAGCTCGAGGAGGGCGAACCTTCCCACAGACCCAAAAAATGATTTCTGTTCACTTTTTTTGAGATTAAAAGTAGAGTTACATTACCATTTTTTAGTCTTCCTTTGCACTGAATTTTTACGCATTTATGTATTTCTTTGTGCATAAGTTAGCAGGTTGATTGCAAGAATTATTTTTAGAACCCCATAGCAGCTTCGTGGTGCCTCCCTGCTTCATTCTCCATCTCTGTCTTCACAATCTGCGCACTACTATTACGCCCTCCATTTCCGCATTTTCTCTCTGATTCTCACTGTCACACCCACCTTTTTATTCATAAAAATACTTAAACCATTCAACCTGCCTTATTCCTTTATTTTTATTACTCACGGTTTCCTTACTCTTTTAACGCAAAACACTTGAAAACCATTGGAATTCGACCTCCGCCCTTGCTGCTCAAAATTCTAGCTACCGTACTTCGCTCCATCGCAAATTGCAAATAGTCAAAGGTCTTTGTTTATGCTCTCCCATTCCAAGTCTCAATTGCGATAATTCCTTCGTTCCTTACCTTTGCCTCTCGTTAATAAAACCATTCAAAAACATTGGAAAACTCTATCCTTTTCCTTACCTTTTAACTTACTGCATCTCCCTCTCGCCTTTTCACAAATCACATTTCGCACTCTCCATCCACTCCTTGTTAACACTTGCCGCTCATGTCTGCCGATTGCGATATTGGTATCACGCTCCACCATTGGTCCCATCGCCACTTCATTTGACTCATTGCATATCACAACTTGTTCCTGAAAAGCACTTCCACCACTCCTCCAACCACACGATATTGCGATATTGTGATATCTCATATCGCAGATTGCAACCTTTGGCCTTTTTGCAAATCGCATTTCGCACTCTCCATCCGCTCCTTGTTAACACTTACTGGTCCTGTCTACCAATTGCAACATTGGTATCACGCTCTGCCACCGGACCCACCGCCACGTTATCCGACTCATCGAATATCACAGCTTGTTCCCGAACAACACTTCTGCGACTCCAACTGCGCAATATTGTGATATTGCAATATCGCATATCACAGATCGCAACCTTTGGCCTGATCACAATCGCATTTCGCTCTCACTTCTGAACTGTACTCCTGCTTCTCTACGAGCCTGCGATATTGCGATATTGTGATATCGCATATCGCATATCGCACTTCTAGCCCTCCATCGCAACTCTGCCATCGCACTTTTCAAATCATTCCACTCCAAATCATTTTTGCGCTATAATAAAGTTTTAATAAGGTTCAATCCCCCTCTTTCCACCTCTAAGCCTTGTTTCATGTGGTGAGCCCTCCATTAGCACCTTTAGCCCATTTTCCTCCAAACTGCAAGCTAGGCTTTGTCAAGTTTAGTTTATCATGAATAGTTGCATGGTTAGAAGCATGATAGCATGGTAAATAGATTAGAGGATAAGTAGGGTGTGTTTAGCCGATTGGCCTAGCTAGGTGCAACTTAGTTTAGTTTCTTTTCAATCATTTCCTCTTTGTAGATTAAATTAGTTTCCTTTCAGTCATTTCATTTCTGCAATTTAAGTTAGTTTCATTCCTGTCAGTTCCTTCCAACAATTTACTTTCCAGTTCTTATCATAGTTTAAGAAATAGCACCCCTTCGTAAAGCAGAAGAGGATGACATGAGAATAATGCATCTGCTGTGTATATATCATTGTCACCTCCAAGTTTGTACAAACCCCAGGTTGATAAAGTAAAATAGGGTAACCCCTGGGAATTGCAACACTCTTGGTGCAATACTAGGGCTCACCACTTTTTAACGTCGTTGCCGAGGAGGTGTCTAGTAGATGCTTTGATTTTGTTTTAGGATTCTTTTCTGTTTTCCTTTCTTTTCATGTTATTTCAGAAATATTGAAAAAAAAAGATCTAATTTTCATGCTTCGTAGGAGTAGGAATACTTAAAGGAAAATCTTACCTAAAACCCCCACATCATCTCCTAGCCACCCTTCACTCTTCTTCAGTGGCAGTGATATTGAAATTCCTATAGGAAAGCCTTATGAATACTCTAAGGAACCTATTGGGGAAGAAGAAGAATACCTTGGTCCAACTAAGGGACCTACTTCACTTATCTTAACCATGGCTGGGATCCAGAGAGAATTTCCCATAAGAGAGGCAGATGGGGAAACTAAGATGAGAAACATTAGCCCCTCAGCTCTTCCACATTTCCATGGACTTACCTCTGAGGATCATGACACATTCATGTTTGAATTTTTTGTTGTTTTTGGGACTTATGACTACACTTCTCATGATCAGAAGTTGAATCTATTCCCATCCACCCTTAAGGATGCAGCCTTGCGCTGGTTCATGGGTCTGCTTGGGGACAACATCACCACGTGGGAAAAAATGCAAGAGACATTCAACAAAAAGTATAGAGACTACTGTAGATCCGAGAAAACTAAGGATGAGATATTTAGGATGACTCTAGGGCCCGATGAATCCCTAGAGGACTATGAAGAGAGGTTTCAATTAAACTATAAGAGAGCCAACTATACTCTTAATCTCGCATCACTTAAACTTTTACTTCTTCAAGGGTTTAGAGAAGAGATGATAGAAAACTTGAATATGCTATCAGGAGGAGATATCTACCAACTGCCTTATGAAAAAATCAAAATTGTCTTCTGGAACCATTCTAGGGAATTTAGGAAGATGGGCAGGGCTGGCCACAACACATCCAATACCTTTTCCTCTTCCACCTCCATAAAACATGAGATTTGAAACATGCTAGAGGACTTCAAGCGTGAAATGTTGCACAACCTTGCTTTGAAAATGGACATAATGCATGTCAGAAGGAAGCAAGAGGAAGCAGAGAGAACCCTGGCCATTTTTTTCCTAGATGTACCCAGAAGCACTCAATAAATGAATGTCCACTGAATTTCATAGAGGTTTGCTCAGTCTATGAGGAGAATCATGCCACTGAAAAGTGTCCCTCCTTACCTGGACTTAAGGCTGTATATCAAGGTGGAGAAGCAATATTTCCAGAGAAACTCTGCTTCATCAACCAGAGAAGGCCTCAAGGCCCTCATCCATATCAACAAGGTATGCTAGGTGAAAATTACTCTTACTATCACAACAATCAGAGTGCACCAATGCAACCTTCATACACCCCCACTCCTCCATCCTTGTCTACACCTCCTACTTGGCCTTAAAACCCTTCATATCATCCTCAGCCAGTAAACCAACCATTCCAGCAGTATGTTCCACAACAACCTCAGTGGAACAATATATCCCAAAGGTGGATGCCTCAACAAAATCAACCACCTTCTCTAATGCCTCCACCCCAACCTCAACCTCACCTTACTAATTTTTCTCCACCTAGGCTACCTCAAATACCTGCACAACTCAATCTGAACCCGAACAACATACATGCATAGTAGGATCCCAGTGGAGAAACATCCTATCCAACTAATGTTTTGGAGATACAAGAGGTTAATCTCAGGCCAGGAAGAGTACTCCCAGACAACCATCCTCCATCTCCACTTGTAGAGGTTAAGGAGGAAAAGAAAGAAGGTAACACTCATATTCAACAACCTCCTTTTCTTGAGCACTTGATCCACCCTAGTTAGCACACCCCAGAGGAGACTGAACTCCTATGAGAATTGGAAAATTTGTGTGTAAAGATACCACTTCTCTAGGCCATTAAGAATCTCCTTATCTACAATAGGCTCATCAAAGAAAAGTGCTTAAAGAAAATTGGGAGAAGGAAGAGAGATACCCCCACCATCAATGTGGTAGGACAATTGTCTGACCTAATGCTTGGGGGGATGATATTTCTAAAGTACCTAGACCCTGGTAGTCTCGTTGTTGATGTGAATATATATGGTGTCATAGTCTCCAACACTGATTGAGGGGCTGCCATCAATTTCATGACCAAGGAAACTATGTTGAAACTTAATCTCCAAGGTACTTTGAGGAAAACCACAACAGTTATGCAACTTGTAGGTCAGTTCACAGTAACTTTGAAAGGATTTGTTGAGGATGTTATGGTTACCATTGAATCTTGGGAGTATCCTACACATTTCCTGGTCCTGCAACCAAAAACCAAGTTTAATGGTTATCCTCTCATCTTAGGGAGACCTTGGTTAGCCACTGCAGATGCTTATATTAGTTGTCGGGATGGAAACATGACTATAAAAAATGGGCCTTTGTCTAAACAACTAGTGTTATATCCTCTAGCCCAGCCTTACATTAATCATGATCTCCCTATATGGTTGGAGGGCGAAGAAGATGAGTTATATAACACTGCCCCTATGTGCACCATAGATGCTATTCTTCGAGGGGGGGCAGCTTGATGAAGATGAACTCATTGACCATGCCATTCAAAACTATTCCTCCACTAACGTTCCTCCTGAAAGCTTACTCAAAGAGTGTGAAAGCCAACCTTGGATGGAAGTGCACTCAGTTGAGTCAACCTTTGAATCCACCAAGGCTATTTATTTTGACCCATTCAGATCTCTGAAAATCAACCCAAACCTCTAGAATGAAGAAGAGAAGTAGTTATGCCATATTTTGAACAAGAATCTAGATGTATTTGCTTTGGATTACAAGGACATGAAAGGGGTGCATCCTTTAGTGTGAAAACATCATATTTACATCAAAGAAGGATGAAATCTTGTGAGACAACCCCAAAGAAGGATGAACCCGAATCTGAAGGACATAGTCAAAGAAGAGCTGCGAAAACTATTGGATGCAGGGTTCATATATCCTATATATGACAGTTGGTGGGTATCTCCTCTTGTCCTAGTCCCAAAGAAGAATGGGAAGTGGAAAATTTGTGTTGACTATCAAGAACTTAACAAATCCACCAAGAAATACCATTTCCCTTTTCCCTTTATAGACTCAGTCCTGGATGGCCTTGCGGGGAAGAAGTTCTTTTCCTTCTTAGATGGGTTCAGTGGGTACAATCAGATTCAAATCAGCCCTGAAGACCAGGATAAGGCTAATTTCACCTACCCTTGGGGTACCTTCTCTTATAGAGTCTGACCCTTTGGGGTTGTGCAATGCCCCAACTACCTTCCAAAGAGATGTCCTGAGCATCTTTTTTGAGTTAGTCCATGACTCTATCGAAATCTACATGGATGATTTCACACCATATGGGGATGACTTCTAGGAATATCTCTCCAATTTGGGTAAAGTACTAAGAAGGTGCATTGATATGCATCGGACCTTGAGCCTATAAAAGAGTGAATTCATGAAGAAAGAAGGGGTTGTATTAGGACACTCCATATCCCAATCAGGAATACAGGTAGACCCACAAAATCAGTATCATCAAAAGGGTACCTGCTCCTCAAAAGCATAAAGATGTCAAGAGTTTCTTAGGCTTAGATGGTTACTATAGAAGGTTCATCAAAGATTTCATCAAGATGGATTCACCATTATTTGGGTTATTGGCCAAAGATTTTGAGTTTATTTGGTTTGGTCCTTGTCAAGAGCCTTTAGAGCTCATTAGGAAAACTTGACTACTACCTCGATCCTCTGGGGTCCAAATTGGACTCTGCCTTTCCACATCTACACTAATGAATTCGATAAAGTTGTAGGGGCAGCATTAGGACAATTAGAGGAAAAAATCCCTTGTGCCATTTATTTCATCAACAATAACTTGTCCAAGGTCGAGTGGAATTATATTGTTACTGAGAAGGAAATGTTATCCATTTTCCATGCTTTGAAAAAATTCAAGTATTATGTAACTGGATATCAGACCTTTGTTCACACTGACCATGCAGCCATCAAGTATTTAATGAAAAAACTAGATGTTAATGCTAGGATAATTAGTTGGTTGTTACTTTTGCAGCAATTCGTTTTGACTATTGTTGATAAACCTGGAAAGGAAAATGTTGTTGTAGATTTTTTGTCGAGGTTAGCTCTCCCTACAGGTGAAGAAGGAATGGTGGATGAACAACTACCAGATGAGCATCTCTTTGCTATATCAAAACTCTCACCATGATTTTCTGATATAGCCAACTACTTGGTTGCTGGGAGACTCCCTCCTAATTTTTCATTCAGGGAGAGGAGCAGAATCATCAGAAAAATCATCCCTTTGACATGGATTAGGGGAGACCTTTTCAAGCTAGGCCCTGATCAAATCCTAAGGAGATTTATAAGGGAGGAATAATTTTTTTATGTCCTCTCTGCATGTCATGATAGCCCATGTGGAAGCCACTTTGCTGCAAAGAAAACTGCTTACAAAGTTTTGCAGGCAAGATACTATCAGCCTACCCTTCACCAAGATTCCAGAAGATACACCAGCAGGTGTAACTAGTGCTAAAGGATGGGGAAACTCACGCAAAGGGATGAGATGCCTTTTCACCCACATGTGGCTCTTGAAACATTTAAAAAGTGGGGCATAGACTTTGTTGGACCTATCGATCGACCATCCAGACAAAAGAAGTATATCATAGTTTGCACTGATTACTTGACAAAGTGGGCTGAAAAAAAAGAAGTGAAGGTAGCAACTGTGGAGAAAGTAGCACAATTTCTGAGGGGGAATGTGTTTTACAAGTTTGGGTACCTCAAAGAAATAGTCATTGATCAGGGAGCACAATTAACCTCTCACCTCATTGAGAACCTTTTTAGGAAGCACAAGATTAGGCATATAACTTCTGGTGCCTATCACCCTCAGGAAAATGGCCAAGTAGAAGTAACTAATAGAGATTTATAGAGCATCCTCACCAAGGTTGTGAGGAGCAGCAGAAAATATTAGGTAGACAGATTGGTAGAAATTACTTGGGCCTACAACATTACTTGGAAGAAAACAACAGGATTCACTCCTTATGAACTAATCTATGGTAAGAAGGGTCTAATTTCAGTTGAGTTTCAATTAAATACTTTAAGAATGGTAGCTAAATTAATTATAGATCTATCAAATGCCAAAAAATAGAGGTTGATGCAACTAAATGGATTGGATGAGTTTAGAATGTAAGCACTTCTTCACACAGAGGTAGTTCAACAGCAAAGGAAGGTATGACATGACAATAACATCAAAGAAAAGACCTTCCAAGAAGGAGAATGGGCATTGTTGTATGATTCAAGGTTTAATGATTTCAAAGGCAAGCTGATGACAAGATGGTTGGGACCTTGGAGAGTGGATTTTTTTTTTATAATGGCGCAGTTCAAATTAGAACCACAGATGAGGAAGGAATCCCCTTGCTTGTCAATAGTCACAGACTTAAAATTTACAAGAATCCTTTGTCAAGGGCAGAGTTCATAAAGTCAATAAGAAGAGAGGTGTATGTGATGGGAAAATCCATAGTTTCCCACACCTCCTAAAAAAAAAAGAGGCAAAAAAGAATAAATATCCATGGGTGAAAACATCTCTGACGCACCTAAGGCAAGCTTGTGGGTTGAAAACCTCAATGGAGGCAACTCACTTTCTCTAAAAAAGAGAGAGAGAGAGAGAGAGAGAGAATAAAGATCCATGGGTGAAAACCTCTCTAAGGCGCCTAAGGAAAGTTTGTGGGTTGAAAACTTGCATGGAGGCAACCCACTTTCTTTCAAAAAAAAACAAAAAAAAACATCTACATCTCTGTGTTTTCTGTGTTTGTTGTTTTGCAAGTTATTAATGGTTTCTGGAAACACAAGGAAGCATTCATCTTCTTTTCCCTTCTTCTATTTGACCATCCATCCCATCATTCACTCCATTCACTTTCATAACTTCCTCCATTGCCTCCATACACCACATTCATCCATTCCTTAGCATAATGTAGCAAGGAAAGAAAAACACATATTGCTACAGACATGAGGGAATTACTACAATGCAAAAATCTATTCATAAACAAAAAGAAAAAAACAAAGAGGAGCTAATAAAGAAAACCCTAGGAAAGACAAGAGTGCCAACCATGGCATCTAGAGCACCCCCACGCAACATCTACAATGGGAAGAAACAACAAGAAAGATCAGCAGCTCACTCAGATAGATTCTCATTCAGCAAGCTGCTCACTCAGAAAATGGGAAAATAAGGAAGAACACAGCATATAAGAGGTCTGTCTCCAAATTCCAGCTCTTAAAAACACCTTGATAGCAACTGGTAAGCTCAATTATAGCCCCTCAACCATCGCTATACATTCATAATGGTAAAAAATAATTAAATTTTCAGACTAATATTTTAAGAGGCAGAAAGGTGGCCAGTTAACTTGGCCACCACTGTGAATTATGACTCAAAAAACTAGAAGTACACGCCACCTGGGCCAGCGAAAAAATTAAATCACTTGGAGTGGAGGAGGACGAGAGGAGGAGACATGCAGTATCAGCCAGTTAACAAGAAGAGGGTCCAACTATCTACAACAGAAACTAGAGTTGAGTCGTGTTACGTAAGCGCTTAAAAAAAATAAAAAATAGTTGCAAAGTCTAATAATAAAGAGGGCCTGTCTCATCCAAACCAGTAAATTGAAAATTTTTAAAGGGAGAGAGATTGATGGAAGCCTGCAACACAACAACAGTGAGCTTCAGCCATGTATTTTTGGACAACATGCAATAGGAGCAGCAGAACAACATCACCCTACCCATGACTTGGTCCTCTTTCATAAATATGAGAAGGGAATATTTTATAGCAACCAACCCAAACAAGGAAGAATTGCACTTCTAGCCTTAGAGGAACTAGAAGAGGAACCAGAAGAAGAAGAAGAACTAGTAGAGGAAGAAGAACCAGAAGAAGAAGAAGAGCCAGAAGAGGAAAAATAAGAACCAGAATAAGAAGAGGAAGAGACAAAGGGCAAAGGAAAAATGGAAGAGATGGCAATAAAAGTCATAGAGGTAGCAAAAAGTGAGCAAGGAGTAGAATCACAACACAAAACCACATCCCCTCAAGACAAATAGGCATTTTCCACCTTAGCTCCTCTAAGCGCAAAGAGAAAGAGGAAGACCTCTATGTATTTTAGAGCTGACAAGAGTCAGAGGATAAGTCAGAGAGAGCCAGAAATGCCTCCCATGAGCTCGATTATCATTGAGGAATCACCAAGGGAGGAGGAAATAATTGAAGAAATAGTTCTGAAGGAGCAACTGCAGAAGGCACAGGCATATAATGTAGCACTAAAGGAGCAATTGCAGCAAAAAGGGCAGCAATTAGCCACCATGGAAGAATTATATTGCATAGAATCCCTTCAACACAGATTCCCTTCTGGCTCATATACTATGTACCTCAAGGAGCTACGGATCGTATTTCAAACCAAAACTCTAGCCTCCCATGGATCACTACCTTTACAAGATTGTAAGAAATTCATGGATTTCTACAAGCAAGCTAACATGGCTGATCAGGAAAAAATGGCAAAGTTTTATGTGCATAACCTTGTGTTGACAAATCTGGATACTTGGGACCCCAATTCCACAATGGGGGATATGCAGCTAATGGCTCTAGAATCTTGGATGATGAATGAGGACACTAGATCAAAAGAGATATGGAGGGTCATGGGAAGAAGAAATAGAGAACCCTTATATATCAGACCATAATTGTTCAACCCAAGAGGATTCATCCTTAACCTTCGAGATATTTAAAGGGACACTGCACTAGTTGAAAGCTAACTTCAGACTCAAACACAGGTAATAGGACACTTTGATGATGTTTATGGGAAGATAGAAGAGGAGTGCATTATGGCCAGCTAGAGGAGATGGAATAACCTTCCTCATAGCGTCAAGAATAGGGAGTACCATACTCCAGAAATACTGAGGGGTGCATTGGAAAGGGCACCATTATACAAGAGGGCCATGCAGGCCAAAAAATCCAGTGGTTGGGACTAAATATCAGCCCACCTTTGTTGTTGGGGTTGAATGATGAAAAGGGCACAAATGCACAAGATAGAGAATGGGAGAATGCATGAAAGAATAATGGTTTTTACTCCCTTGGGGAAACTCCCACACTTCTTCCTCATGAAATCAGTGGGGTTGTCAAAGCCTTGAAGGAAATGCAGGAGGAGGATTAGTTTCTCAAAGGATGAGCAACCATTCAGTAGGGGGGTGATGATGAGCTCCATAATTAGACATATTTGGAGGGGTTAATGGTCACCTTTTTTCCTTCTTAGAACTCTTTTTCTTGAATTTTTATTATTATTTTGTTTTATGATGCTAGTATAGGTGGTGATTAAGGCTAACATACTCTGAGTGTCTAATATGAGGTTGAGTGCATAAAATCATGAATTATTAGAATTTTTATAAGGATTTTATCATAAAGACTTGGAGGAGACAACAACAAGAAATTATAGGAGGATTTCCCCCCTCCTTAACTCTCAAAGGAAACCAAAGGATTCCAAATATTCTCTCCAAAAATTCGAATTCCAAAGGCATCCAAAATATCCCCAAGGATTCTCTCTAGAAATTTGAATTCCATAGGCAGCCAAGAAACTCAAAGAGGAATGCACTCAATATTTGTTTACTTGGAGTCAAATGGACTTGATCACTATTTTCTAGGGAGTTTTTGGTAGCTAACCTGTAGAATAAATAAAGAAAAGCTAGAGCTAGGAATGGTCAGAACTTTGTTACAAATTATTGAGATTTTTATTATTTTACTTAGTGATCAAACTTTCATAAATGTATGAGGCTATTTTTTTATGAAATGAGCAGACTGATTTCATTTTACTGATTTAAGTTTCAGAGAGCTAGGCTTGTGGTTTAGGGCTCAATCCACATGCCTCAACCTCTCTACTGTATTTTTTCTCTGCTTTTTTTCATTTCATTAGTTCTGCTTCTGATAATTTCGTTTATGTTTCAAGTTGTTGTTTAGTTTTTCTTTCAATGTGCTGTTGTAGGTTTCATTTGCTTGTGATTAATAAAATAGAGGAGAAAAACCGAAAAAATTTGTGGATCAAGACCCCCTTCTCATCTCTGTCAATAAAGCTCGAGGAAGGTGAACCTTCCCATAGACCCAAAAAATGATTTCTATTCACTGTTTCTGAGATTAAAAGTAGAGTAGCATTACCATTTTTCAATCTTCCTGTGCACTGTATTTTTACGCATTTGTTTGTTTCTTTGTGCATAAGTTAGTAGGTTGATTGCAGTAATTATTGTTAAAACCCCAGAGCAGCTCCGTGGTGCCTCCCTGCTTCATTCTCCATCTCTATCTTCACAATATGCGCATCGCTGTTACACCCTCCATTTCAACTTTTTCCCACTTATTCTCACTGCCGCACCCACCTTTTTATTCATAAAAACAATTAAACCATTCAGTCTGCCTTATTACTTTGTTTTTTTTAGTCATGGTTGCCTTACCCTTTTTAACGCAAAATGCTTGAAAACCATTGGAATTCGACCTCTGCGCTTGCTCCTTGAACTTCCAACTACCGTACTTCGCTCCATCACAAATCACAAAACATCCAAGGTATTTTTTTATGCTCTCCCATTCCAAGTCCTGATTGTGATATTTCCTTTGTGCCTTACCTTTGCCGCTCGGTAATAAAATCATTCAAAAACATTGGAAAACCCAATCCTTTTCCTTACCTTTTAACATACCACATCTGCCTCTCACCTTTTCGCAAATCACATTTCTCACTCTTCATCTGCTCCTTGTTAACACTTATTGCTCCGGTCTGTTATTGCAATATTGGTATCGCGCTTTGCCATTGCTCCCACCACCACGTCATCCGACTTATCACATATCACAGCTCATTCCTGAACAACAGCTCTGCCACTCCTCCAACTGCGTGATATTGCAATATTGCGATATCGCATATCACAGATCACAACCTTTGGCCTTTTCACAAATCACATTTCGCACTCTCCATCCTTTCCGTGTTAACACTTACCACTCCTATCTGCCGATTGCGATATTGGTATCGCGATCCGCCATTGGTCCCACCACCACATCATCCGACTCATCACATATCGCAACTCATTCCCGAAAAACACTTCTACCACTCCTCCAATGACACGATATTGCGATATTGCGATATGGCATATCGTAGATTTCAACCTTTGGCCTGATCACAATCGCATTTCACTCCCACTTCCGAACTGTACTCCCGCTCCTCATTTAGCCTACGATATTGCGATATCACATATCACATATCTTACTCCCAACCCTCCATTGCAACTTTGCCATCGCACTTTTCAAATCATTCCACTCCAAAACATTTTTTCTCTATAATAAAGCTTTAATAAGGTTTAAACCCCCTCTTTCCACCTCTAAGCCTTGTTTCATGTGGTGAGCCCTCCATTAGCACCTTTATCCCATTTTCATCCAAACTGCAATCCACACTTTGTCAAGTTTAGTTTATCATGAATAGTTGCATGGTTAGAAGCATGATAGCATGGTAAATAGATCAGAGGATAAGTAGGTTGTGTTTAGCCAATTGGCCTAGCTAGGTGAAAATTAGTTTAGCTTCTTTTGATTCATTTCCTTTTCACAGATTAAATCAATTTCCTTTCTGTCATTTCCTTTAGTTTCATTCCTGCTAGTCCCTTCTATCAATTTACTTTCTATTTCTTATCATATTTTAAGAAATAGCACCCCTTCGTAAAGCAGAAGAGGATGACATGAGCAGAATTCATCTGTTGTGTATATAGCACTGTCACCTCCAAGTTTGTACGAACCCTGGGTTGATAAAGTAAACTAGGGCAGCCCCTGGGAGTTGCAACACTCTTGGTGCAATACCAGGGCTCACCACCCCCTCTTCATCTCTTTTTCTCCCTTTGTCCTTCGAATTCTTCTTCCCTTTTTCTCCTTAATTTTATCCACCACACTATCTCCTCTCTTCCCTATTTTATTATTGTACCCTAAAAAAAAAATTGAAATAAGGAAGAGATTATGCTTTTCCTCTCCTCTTCTCTCCCCTTCGCTCTCTTCTCCACCTATATATATATACTTTCAATTGCAATATTATATAAGAGTGAATGTCAAGATGAAGGTAGTCTAAGAAAGTAGACACTTTAGATAAAATGAACATATGAGGATGAAGGTGGGAGTTGGTGCTGGTGGAGAGGGACATGGTGGGGCTAGGTGTGGGGTGAGTATCTTAAATAGATATTATTTAAAATGCTCAATGTTCTCCCCTCACTCTCAATCATTTTATTTAAAATTCTCATAGTTTGGGGGCTTGGGTGGATAATACAAACATTTTAAATAAAATGTTGTTTAAAATTCTTAACTTCTCCCCCACCTCCACCTATGATAGGAGGGTGAGGATAAGGTGTTCGAAACAATGTTTAATACTGAGAGGGGGGAGGTGAATCAATATTAAGGATAATTTAAAATTTTATGCCAATTTCTCTTTACTCATTCATACTTCGCATCCACTCTATGATATAAAACATTAACAAACCATAATAGCAGCCATAAGAATCAACACAAGCACACACGTATTAAATAGAGATTTAACGTGGAAACCCTTCCAGGAGAAAAAACACCAAAATTATTTTTTTTATTGTTGTAAATTTAAGAGCACCTACTCGATTACATCAATATGTTTGTGAGCCACCACTCACAGGAAGCACAAGCTCCCTTTTATTGTTTTCTAGCACCCACAAGCAAGAAGAACCAACTCCCTCCTTTTGTAGAGGCCTTATCATCTTACCAGAAGCACCATGTGATCGGAATTTGGATTAGGGGAAAAAATTTGCCAAAAATTCAAAGTGTTTAGAATCACACCAAACTAGAACGACCGGATCGGGCTTGTCGCCAGAAATCTGATGCACTTTGTTCCACTAAAAATAGAGTATGTATGAGGAAGATAGAGACCATCGATCACTGTTCCAAACAGATAAATTTAAAAAGAAAAAGAGTCAAAAAGGGTCAAAGGCCAAAAATTTGTGTTTTCCTCCAACCTAATGAGAAGCTGACAAGTGTCGAATTGTGGTTGGTTTCTATGTGGGTGATTTGTCACGATTTTATTGGTTTAATTTTAAGCCAATGAGAAGATAACACGTGGCAAGCTCGGAGGCCAACCTCCATGATCTCCCCCATGCTATGCACCAATATTACCAACGGACCACACGATGTAACTTAACATATATGGGGCACAATTTGTATATATGTTTTAATTAAATTTTGGGTAGAGGAAAGAAGGGCCATCCCTTACCTCAGCATATAACCACAAAGTTGTGACCAAGGGAAGAGCTTTATGCTAATTGTAGAGATTAACTGCGATACGGGTTATTTAACCCATAAGCATTATTTAGCGCTAATCCTATTTTGTAATTGTGGATTATGGTAAACATGCTTAGCACATTTAAAATGAGCTTATCACCAAGTTAACCCATGACTATCACCTAATTAAATTCTATTAATTCGGTGGAGAAAATGGCAGAGCCCCCAAATTTAGCGTCAACTCCAAAATTAGAGGGGTTAACTGGAGTTTCTCCAGATTTGGAGGAGTTTTCTAGGACATATTGAGGATGCCATAACTTTGGCATATTTCGACCAATTTTGGCTCAAGAAGAGTCACTCCTAGACTATTTGGAGGCTCTGAGCATGACGGTGTAGGTTGTAGAGGCGTTGGAGCACTTTTGTAAGTGATTTTTCCACTTTGAAGTTTAAAGAAGCCTATGGCCACCAGGAGAGGAGGCCATGCCTAGATCATCTGAAGAGAATTTTTAGAGCTTGAAGAGTCTATTTTGAGTTTTTTGGGTCTTCTGAATCTAATGGAGTAGGTTTCAAATTCATTGGAGCACTGTAGGTGCACATAATCAGATAACTGACCATTAATCCAAAGAGAGCATAGCCAGTTGAAGTAGGTCCATGGAGATTTAGCCCATGAGGGGTGAAATCTGTTATCAGCTATTGTGTAATGTGTTTGTTGTGTGTTATTTCTCTGCACTTTACTTGTTGTACATGTGTTTTTAGCATCTAATTTACTTAAGAATTTTTTCATAGAAGACACAAAACTAGACACATAAATCCTCACATAACTGGCTAATTTGAGATGATCCTAAATACATTTATTTAATACTGATGAGGAAGCTAGCACAACAAAACTAGTTTTCCCATATTGATATCAAGTTGGTATTAGAGCTCAGTTTAGCTCATTTTAGCCTTGAGATGGTTTGCCAAGGTTAGTTAGAGAATTGGCTATTGGTTTTGCATTTGTGCAAAGATAATTTAAATGTGCGCAAGTTTATGTGTGTGAAGAGAAGGTCAATATTGAGAAATCAGTTCTCAAATCATAGAAAAGAAGATTTTTTTGAATCATAAGTGTGATGGCATATTCAACATGCATTGTTTCTAGTCAATCTTCCTTATCAAAACTATTTGATAAAGAGATTTTGTAGAATCTCTACATCATGAATGATATGGTGCAAGAGATGTATAAAGATAAGATGGAGAGCATTATACTTCAAGAGAAGTTGATTGCCATGAAGGAGGAGAAGCAAGAGCTTCTTGAAAATATGCATGAGGTGGCGACTCAGCTCCATATTGCAAATGAAAACCTAGAAAGGTTGCATGAGATGGAGACTCAACTCCATGATGCCAAAGAAACTTTAGCCAAGTATGTGCATGAAAAAGAGGTATGAAAATAAATTTTATCTTCTATTTCTTCTCAAAATCAATGTGTAGGTGTTTTTGAAAGGCGCACTAGAGGAATAGGGCCAAAATTATTGATGAAGATGGGCTATGAAGGTAAAGGATTGGGAAAACATGCACAAGGCATAGTTGAGCCAATTGATGTTGAGGAAAGGCCTAAGTATTTGGGTCTTGGTTATGGAAAACATCATGGATAATGCTCCAAAGCCAAGGAGGCACATGAAAGTGTTCCAAGAAGGACTTTCATTTCATGTTCATTACCTCAAGCTTGTGAATATTGTGTTCATGAGGAATGCCAAAGTTTTACACCCACTTTGCAAGAAGATGCTCATAAGCATGCAACTAATGCGAATGGAAAACAAGAGGATGTTGAAAGCTCTAAATTCATTGAAGCCATTTTTGGTATTTTGAAGAGAGCCACTACCTCATCAAATTCACCTCCTCAATGTTGGGTATGTGTTATATTCTTTCCACGACTAGTCATGCGCCCATGGAAAAAAAATTTAGACCTTATTTTCCGGTGGGCGGAGCCGCCCATGGTTTTGTGCATGGGTTTGCACATGGTTTTGGGGCATGATGGTTTTCAGCCCCTGGTATTTTGTAGATCCGGTCAAGGGAACTATGGTTATGTTCTAATCCAGGGTTAATGGATTAGGGTTTATGTATGCTTCGACATGTATATATATGTGTTGTAACACTAAAAGGAATATAATGAAAAATCAAACTAGTCATCCCGGTTTGGGATCCAGGGGAAAATATCTGTGTATATTTGTTTTGTGTTTTATGCTCTCACTATTGTTTATTTTCTGTTTTAAGATTCGTTTGCAGATAATTTCTGTATAGGGTTAAAACCTACATTTGGTATCAGAGTTATTTCAGCTTCAAGGGGACGCCTTTGTTGCTGAGGGGTTTTTTTCTCGGGCCTGAGGTAGACCCTATTCAGTGGGAGATCTGTAGGATTGATTCTTGCGGTGAAAGAATATGGCGAGTGACAGGAAGATAGAGATCAATAAATTTAATGGTCAGAGTTTTGAGTTGTGGAAGCTCAAGATGGAGGATCTACTGGTGGATAAAGATCAATGGATCACGGTAGATCTGGGTACTAAACCAATGATAATGTCAGATGAAGACTGGAAGAAGCTGGATCAGAAGGAAAAGAGCACAATATGGTTGTGTGTCTTAGATTTAGTATTGTTGAATGTATTTAGGGAAGTTATGGTGAACACCTTGTGGGACAAGCTAGGTACTTTGTACCAATCTAAGTCTCTGGTGAATAAATTGTTCCTGCGGAAAAAACTGTATAACCTGAGGATGAAGGATGGAGACTCGATGACAGAGCATTTGAATGCCTTCAATACTGTGGTAAGTTAGCTGTCATCTATTGATATTAAAATCTCAGATGAAGATAAGTGCATTAGTTTTTTGTGTTCTCTACCAGACTCGTGGGACAGTTTGGTTATTGCAATAGGTAGCAATACAACTACCTTGAATTTTGATGACATTGTCTTAGCCTTGTTGTCAGAGGAAATGAGACAGAGAAATATGGAGGTTCAGAATGGAGATTCCTTATCCGTACAAGGAAGGTCCTAGAATAGAAACAAGAATAAGGTTTCGAGTGGGAGATCTAAATTTAGAAGGAGATCTAAATCTCCTGGAAAGTTTGTAAAGGTGTGCTGGAAATGCGGAAAGGAAGGTCACTACAAAAAGGACTGCAAATATAAAGCTCCTGAGAAAGGAAAGGAATTTAATGATTCTCCTTCTGGAGAGGTAGAAACCACGTCGGATGAAGGTGGGGATGTGTATTTGGATTCTTCTTCAAATACACATGTATATCATGAGTCATGGTTGATTGACTTGGGTGCATATTTTCACTTCACTCCCCATAGGGAGTGGTTCTACGAGTATGAGAAATATGATGGCGGTGATGTCTTCTTAGGGGATGATAGGAAGGCCAGAATCGTCGGACGTGGAAAATTTAAGCTGAAGTTGCAAGGTGGAAGGATTAGAACACTTCCTAGTGTTTTGCACATTCCTTCATTGGCCAGAAATCTTATTTCTATAAGCAAGATGGATGATGCAGGTGTAAAAACAATGTTCGAGAAAGACACCTATAAGATGGTTCGGGGAGCAATTGTATTAATGCGGGGAGTTCGGATTGGAACTCTGTACAAGCTCCAGGTCAGCACTATTATTGATGGGTGCAACAGTTCTATGGTTCTCAAAAGTGGAGTGGATAGCCTATCGGTCTCTTGAGAAAAGACCATGCTATGGCATCAAAGTCTTGGACATATTGGAGAGAAGGGTCTTTAGATACTGCATGGAAATGGTATGGTAGAAGGTAAGTCTAATAGCTCTCTGGATTTCTATTTTTGTGAACATTGTGTATATGGGAAGCATAATCGGGTGAGTTTTCCTTTTGGTGCTAAGAGGGCGAACAAGATATTAGAGCTTGTGCACAGTGATGTGTTTGGACCTGTGTCGATTCCATCACCGAGTAAGTCTGTGTACTATGTTTCATTCATAGATGACTTCTCAAGGAATACATGGATATATTTCTTGAGGAAGAAATATGAAGTCTTTGAAAAATTTAAAGAATTTAAGGCTCTGGCAGAAAATCAGACAAAGAAGAAGATAAAGGTGTTGAGGACAGATAATGGTGGGGAGTTCTGCAAGAAGGAATTTTAAGAGTTCTGTAAGAAGTGTGGTATAGCACGGAAGAAGACTACTCCATACACACCTCAGCGAAATAGAGTTGTAGAAAGAATGAACAGAACGCTGATGGAAAAGGAAAGAAGCATGCTCAGTGGTACCAGGTTAGGACAAGAATTTTGGACAGAGGCAGTGGAGACTGCATGTTACTTGGTTAACAGATCACCTTCATCAGCATTGGAGGATAATACTCCACATGAGGTATGAACTGGTAAGAAACCCTCTCTGTCACATCTGGGGGTATTTGGATGTGATGCATATGTACATGTTCCGAAGGAGAAAAGGACCAAGATAGATAATAAATCTGAAAGGTGATCTTTATTGGGTATAAGGATGGTTTAACGGGTTACAAGCTTTGGAACCCGGAAACAAGGAAGGTTGTGTACAGCCGAGGTGTGGTGTTTAGAGAGGTGAAAATTTTTGTTAAACATGAAGTCCTACCAAAGGAACCTAAGAGAATAGAGTTTGAGCTAAAGGATGATGAATCAGAGTCTACAACAAAAGAAAACTCTGAAGAGGAAGACCCACAAACTCTAGCTGTGAGAAGATCTTTTCGGGAAAGAAGACAACTAGAAAGGTATAGTCCATCTGCTTTTTGTTCAAATTTTGCTTTAACTATAACTGATGATGATCTCAAAACTGTCAGGGAGGCAGTAGATTCAGAGGATGGAAAACTCTGGAAGGAGGCCATGGTTGATGAAATGGCATCCTTGCATAAAAATGAGGCATGGGATCTGGTGGAGTTGCCAGCTGGAAGGAAGCTCATCAGGAGAAAATGGGTGTTTAAGAAGAAGATGAATGTAGAAGGCAGGGTAGAGAAATACAAAGCTCGATTAGTAGCAAAATGTCATTCCCAGGTGCCGGGAATTGATTTTGGTGATATTTTTTCTCTTGTTGCCAAAGTTACTTCTATTAGATTACTTTTATCTGTTTCTGCTACATTTGATTTTGAGGTAGAACGGATGGATGTGAAGACAATATTTCTTCATAGGGATCTAGAAGAGGAGATCTACATGAAGCAACCTAAAGGCTTTATGGTGAACGGGAAGAAAGAACTAGTATGCAGGTTAAAGAAGTCTCTATATGGGTTAAAACAGTCACCAAGGATGTAGTATCAGAAATTTGATACCTATATACGGGGACTTGGCTTCTCCAGAAGCAAGGAGGATCACAATGTTTATTTTAAATTAATTGGTGACCGTGTTATCTATTTGGTATTGTATGTGGATGATATGTTGTTGATTGGAAATGACAAAGAAATTATCCAATATTTGAAGACCCAACTGTTCTCCAAATTCGACATGAAGGATCTTGGTGTTGTAAACTATATTTTGGGCATGGAAATTAAGATAGATTGGGAAAAGAGGAAGATCTGGTTAAAATAGAGGAAGTATGTTGAGACTATATTGCAGAGGTTCAATATCCAGGATAGTAAACCGGTGAATGTTTTGATTCCTTTAGGTGTAAAGTTGTCTGTTGAACAATGTCCCAAGACACAAGAATAAGAGGAGGATATGTCCCATGTTCCATATGCAAGTGCAGTGGGTAACCTGATGTATGCAATGGTCTGTAATAGACCAGACATTGCACATGCAGTGGGAGTATTGAGCAGGTTTATGTCAAACCCAGGGAAGGAGCATTGGAAAATAGTGAAGCGGGTTTTCAGATATTTTCTTGGCACTAGTGATTATGGCTTGTGCTACCAAGGAAGACCAAGATTGGAAAGAGTGTTGGACATTCATGGTTTTGTTGATGCAGACTGGGCTGGAGATCTAGACCAAAGAATATCTACAAGTGGGTATGTGTTTAGCCTATTTTGAGGTTCAGTCAGTTGGATGAGTAAAAGATAGTTTGTAGTGGCTCTTTCAACTACAGAGGCAGAATACATGGAAGCCACTCATGTAAGAAAGGAAGCAGTATGGTTGCAGAGATTTTTTTCAAGTATGGGGTTGGTGCAACAAGCTATAAGGATAAACTGTGATAGCCAAAGTGCAATTTTCTTGGCTAAGAACCCTGCTTATCATTCAAAGACAAAGCACATTGATGTTCAATACCACTTTGTGAGATATATGGTTGAGGTTAAAAGGGTGTTGCTGGTAAAGGTGGACACTTTTAAGAATGTTGCAGATGCATTGAAGAAGTCTATGAGCACTCAGAAGTTCTCTTGGTGTAGAGAAATAATGGGTGTTGCAAAGCTGAGCTAATGACTCTGCTCTCCTGTGGCCCCTTGCGGAAAGAAAACAACAAGTGGGAGAATGTTGGGTATGTGTTATATTCTTTCCATGACTAGTCACGCGCCCATGGAAAAAAATTTTGGACCTTATTTTCCGGTGGGTAGACCCGCCCATGGTTTTGTGCATGGGTTTGCACATGGTTTTTGGGCATGATGGTTTTCGGCCCCTGGTATTTTGTAGATCCAGTCAAGGGAACTACGGTTATGTTCTACTCCAGGGTTAATGGATTGGGGTTTATGTATGCTTCGACATGTATATATATGTGTTGTAACACTAAAAGGAATATAATGAAAAATCAAGCTGGTCATCCTGATTTGGGATCCAGGGGAAAATATCTGTGTATATCTGTTTTATGTTTTATGCTCTCACTATTGTTTATTTTCTGTTTTAAGATTCGTTTGCAGATAATTTTTGTACAGGGTTAAAACCTACACTCAAGAAGGCGACAAAAGTGAATGTGCAAGGTATAAATCTTCCTTTAATCAAGTTGATTTTGATTATGATAAACATGGTAAATCTTCACATAATATTTGGAAAATTTTTGCATGTTCCTTTTGTGGTTTGAATAACCATAATGTTTTGAGGTGTTGGAAGAAGATATCCATGCACGGGAAACTTTCTAAACAAAGGAGAGAGAGAGCCAAGGGCCCATTAGACAAGGAAAACCATGTTAAAATAAAGATGAAATTGATTTTCACTCATTGCCATAAGCAGTGCCATATTGTATACAAGCGTTGGACTTTGTATCCAGCAAGTCATCCATGACATTTGATGAAGGTGGAAAGAGATCTTGACAATAATGAAAAAGATGATTACATAATTGATGTGGGTCAAGTTGATTCACATGATGAAGTGCAGTTGAGAGAAGTGCCATTGAAATGGTTTGGAAAGATATGGTTAGATTTCTTAACCAATTAAGGCCTTGCATTTCTTTTGATGATTTATGAAAATATTTCCTATTTGATGCATTTCTTTGCCAATAGAATCCACGTTTCATGTTTATGCTAGGAAGGTGCTTTAAAAGTAGAGTTATGCTGACTCACTTAGATACAACAAAGATGGCAATTTCTACATGTCCTTGTTTGACTTGAGAGTCAGTTGTTTGGAAAGGCATGTTTTGTTGACTTGTGTTTGGTCAATGGTTTGTACACCGAAATGGAAGAGTACATGGCGATGTTCACATGATGTGACATTTGTTTCTTTGAAGGAGAAAAAGTATATGTAGTAAACTTATGTTTCTTGCATGATGTGTTTTTCATATTGATGGTTGTGTTCATGACAAGAGGTCACAGGATTTTGGGAAGGTCCACTCTTGAGCGAGAGGCTCATGATTAGCCTTCATTCTCAAATAATGGCATGAGCAGCATGTCAATACTATAGGATGATGGAAAGAGGGACAAGATGCAAAAAATATCGCAACAAAAAATTTACAGCCATTATAGACCATTTGATGTGTTGATGCCAAGAAGCAGAAGAGATGGTGAATGCATTCTTCCATATGTGGAATTTGGAACCATGGAGGTAAAAAAATGGTCAATTCTTCCTTCTGATTGCCGATGTTGGAACTCATTGTTGTATTTCACTCAAATGAGCTTAAATTTGAAAAGTGGTACCAAGGAGAATCTTGCATCAAATGCATGTTTATGCAAAGGAGGAACATGATTCTCAATGGGAAGTCCATCAATCAGTTTTCCAAGCACCGAGGGATCTCTTTGGTACAAAAAGGTGTTTAATTAGTCAACAAGCATCCAACAAGTGTTGGATTGGGTCAGCAGAAAAATGAGAACATTGGTTGAAGCACCAAGCCATTTGCAAGGCAAGGCATGTTAGTGAACCCAAGTGGTTGTCATGGATATTTTTCTAAGTAGAATCGGATTGATAGAACTTGGGAAAGAGAGGAGTATTCATCTCTCATGAGATAACAAACTTTTGTGGGTCCAAAAGCCTATCAATGGGAAGGAGTGATCAGAATCTGGATTAGGGGAAAAAATTTGCCAAAAATTCAAAGTGCTCAGAATCGCACCATACTAGAATGACCGGATAGGGCTGATCACCAAGAATCTGGCGCACTTCGTGTCACTCAAAACAAAGTCCATATGAGGAAGATAGAGCCTATTGATCGCTATGCCAAAAAGACGAATTTAAAAAAAAAAAAGGTCAAAGGAAAAAAAATTGGGATTTACTCTGGCCCAAGGAGAAGCTGACAAGTGTTGAATTGTGGTCAGTTGATATGTGGGTGATTTGTCATGATTTTATTGGTTTAATTTTAAGACAATGGGAAGAGGATACGTGGCAAGCCCGGAGGCCACCACGTGCCCCCCCTCCAAGGCCAAATGTGGTTAAGTGTGGTAAAATTTCATATATGTATTGAGTGGGAAAATTGTATATAGTGGTTGGGCGGAGATCAGGATTGACCTCGTGACCTCCCCCATGCTACGAACCAACATTACCAATAGACCACACGATGTAACTTAACATATATGGGGCATAGTTTGTATATATGTTTTAATTAAAGTTTGGGTGGAGGCAAGAAGGGGAAGCGCCTAAGGGCCAACCCTTACCTCACCATATGACCATAGAGCCGTGACTAAGGGCAGAGATTTATGCTAATTGCAGATATTAACCGTAATATGGGTTATTTAACCCATACATATTGTTTAACGCTAATCCTATTTCATAATTGTGGATTATGGTAAACTCTCTTAGCGCATTTAAAATGAGCTTATCACCAATTTAACCCAACATTATTAGCTAATTAAATCCTACTAATTTGATGGATAAAATGGAGGAGGCCCAAAATTTGGCGTCAAATCCAAAATTAGCAGGGTTAACTAAAGTTTCTCCAGATTTCGAAGAGTTTTTATAGGAAATATTGAGGAAGCCATAGCTTTGGCATATTTCAACCGATTTTGGCTCAAGAAGAGTCATTCCTAGATGATTTGGAGGCTCTCAGAATGATGGTGCAGGTCTCAGAGGCGTTGGAGCACTTTTGTAAGTGATTTTTCCACATTGAAGATTAAAGAAGCCTAAGGTCACCCGGAGAGGAGGCCATGCCTAGATCATCTGAAGACCATTTTCAGAGCTTGAAGAGTATATTTTGAGGCTTTTGGGTCTTCTAAATCCAATAGAGTAGGTTGGAAAGCCATTGGAGAACTATAGGTGCATGTAATCAAATAATTGACCATTAATCCAAAGAGGGCCTAGCCAGTTGAAGTAGGTCCATGGAGGTGTAGCCCAGGAGGGGTGAACTCTGTTATCAATAATTGTGTAATGTGTTTTTTGTGTTTTATTTCTCTACAATTTACTTGTTGTATATGTGTTTTTAACAACTAATTTACTATTTTCTCATAAAAGACACAAAACTGGACACATAAACCGTCACATAATTGGTAATTTGAGACGATCCTAAACAAATTTATTTAATACTAATGAGGGAGATAGCACATCAAAACTTGTTTGCCAATATTCAAATCACCATGTGAATCACCAACTTCACATATTTGTTGCAAGAACCAACTTGAAACTCCTTGGATTTATGGAAGCACCAACTTCCAGGAGGTACCAACCCCCAATCCTTCTCAAACACCCACTAGATATGGAAGCACCAACTTCCTATATGCAGGCTCCAATCCACACTTAAAAAAAATAAAATTAATGTTCACTGTAATTGGCAGCATCTCTATTAGTTTCAACCTTTGTTCTCCTGAGCAACCTTTTGGCCCATGCAACATTCTGTCATGTTCACACTCTACGACAACCCACTATTATGCTTGACAATCTACACTAATAAACAACACTCTCTACACTCTGCCCACTCTACAGTAACATACTCTCACGGGCTCTTTTCTCTCAACAAGATACACTCAACTCTCAACCTTCTTCTTCTTATTAGGAGCTCTTGACCTCTTTCCACTGCATAGGAAGTCTTAACCTCTTCTTTGTAGCACATGTACGCTTTCCCTCTTCTCAGTATCATTTACAAAAAATCTCTCCACTCTTCGCACTAAACAATGTTGCATTCCCCCCATTTCTCAATGGAAATCCTGATTTTTGTTCATCTACTACATAGTGGTTGATTTTATCTATGCTTTCATCCACATTGCCTAAGTGTGTAATACATGCATGGCTCTCCATGCTACATGGGACAGATCTTCCTAATCAATCCCATCCTACTGTTGCATCGAAATTACTTGGCCACTGCAGCCATATTAAACCACAGAATGAGAATTTTTGTGTGCTATTCACTTAAAAAGCTACAGTTGCATTATAATTAATGTATATAATGGCCACCTAAGTATTTCCCATAATGAAAATTAATTCTTAGTAAACCTACACACTCGAACAAGGCTCCCCATGCTCATCGATTTGATCACAAAGCTTAAGATGTACACCAACATGGTTTCTTTGAGCTTGATCTGATCTCCATAAAATCTCTCCGAAAGTGGTGCTCCACGCTTTCAACCCATCCATGCTTATAGATGAACCTATAGAGGTCCTCCAAATATGGAATTAGCTAATTATGACACAATTTGTAAGTATGGTGGATCCTTTCCAAAGTTGTTGTTGGCTTGTTCATGTCAAAGCCCATAGGATTTCTATTAAAAAATTTTCCAAATATAAATCCATAGCCCTTTTTTATTATATCCCAACTTTTGTTGGTGCTTAGCCTATTTTCTACCATACGATCACTTCATGTTACCATCGGCTAAGTCGTTAGGCGCTAAGCCTCTCTACGCCCTTCGTAGGAAAAATTCCCTTTGCTAGTGGCTTTGCACCATTGGTCTCATTTCCACGTGAAATTACCAAGGTCTAGTGCTAAGGTTAGAGCTTCAAGCTTGACACTTTATTTTTCCCCTTTGTCATTTTTCCACACCCTTGTTCTTATTTCTATGTGAATTGGCCAAGGGTAAAGGCTTATCCCATAGCCATTTTTATCACAGTACATTAAGCATGTGCCTCTTTATATACACACCGAGGTCATGTCGTCGGGTTAACATTTCCAGTGGAGACTGCCTAACCTCATTCTTAGTTGTTGTCACTCTACCACAAGACTTATTGTTAGTCCTCTATGTCCTAGTGCTTTAACTTTCGACACATTCCTTAGCCACTCCATTTATAAACTGCCAGGTGTTATCGCTCTATAATTTATAATATTGGCAAGACTAAATTATAAATAACAACATAAAAACCACTTGAAGCCTAAGATCTAGCCCTCCTAGACTTACAGAGGGATCTCTCTATATAAGATTTTCATTTTTTTAAAGTTTTTTGATATTAGGCTAGTTAAATTAAATGTGAGAGTCGTTTTTTTTTTATTGTTTGTGGTTGGATTTAAGGAATTTCTTTAAACAATTTCCATTGGGCTATGGAGTCAACATAGGTTGGGTATATGCATCAAGTTATAGAAAAATTGCAAGGCAAGATAGTTGTGAATACTGGTGTTTTATAACAGATTGAAATTATGAAATGGAGAAAACGTTTTCAGTAATGATTTAAGAGCAATTAGGAATTTTTAAACCATACATAAAAAGAAAACATGAAAATTGTGAAAACAGTCAAAATTAAGGTACTCTGGACAGTAAAGCTTAATCTAAATTTTTCGTTTCACAATAAGAATTTCAAATGACACATATGAAAAGATGACAGTGAAAAAACATTAAACATGATAAAGGAAAAACATCACCATGATAACACAACACATGAATCTTGCAAGTTTGTCTTTTTATTGATGCTCCAACTAAAAAATTACAAATACTTCCAATGAAAAGTGCTTACAAACCAAGGTCCAACCCCTATTACTGAATAAAATGCTATATTTAAACTACTTCCTACAGATTTCCATATCAAAAGAGGCAATATGTTCATTTATTACAAAATAACTGAAATTTGACATTTGCATCCCAGGCATGGACACGTTGTAACGGTTTTTTGATAGACGTCTTCAAGTTTCCAAGAAACCGTTATTAAGCATTGTAGTGGTTTTATTTGCTGAGAAATTCGATGTTGTTGTGTTGTACTGATACACTGGACCTGTTGATGTGGATGATTGAATGAGCTAGCTATTTATGTCATCATGTTGAGTTGTCATCATTCCTGCAAATCACACAACTTCTCCCAATCTTCTGGACTCAGAATTTTTATCCTGAGTAAACTTATGTACATCTCATCAGTTTCTGTATATTTCATGAATGTTGGCTTCACCTAAAAGATGTGCTTGATTTCGTACTGTATGAAGACATCATTACCGAGAACTTCATTAAAATCCCTCCCTGTCATTGTGTTATTCAAATTTGCATGTTTAGATGAATCCTTCGAGATGTCAATCAACTTATTTACATAATATGGTTTTTCTATAATTTTATAATTAATCACAAATAATGAAGCAAATCTTTCTTGTTCAGTGGTTCCATCCCGTTGAAGAACCTACTTACTCCAATATAAAGCTGATTACATTTTTCTTCAACATCTGCAACTAAATTCGTCTTGTTCAACACTTTTTTGACTTAAATTATAGTTGTTGTCTTGTCTTCTACTCCGAAGGGTTCTAATTCTTAGTAGTAAGCCTATCAGCTCAAAGAGCATTGATCAGTTTATTGTGCCATGATTTCTTATTCTCCTCCAAAAGCTTTTTAATGATGTTCACCATGCTTTTATTTGAAGATTTAGCCAGTCCATTACCTTGAGGGTAATAGGTTATTGAATGCCCAAAAGTTATATGATATATGTTCCAGAAATCAATCATCTTTATGGACTTAAAGGCTGCAAAATTGTATGTAATGATTTTTATAGGACAACCAAATCTATAAAGGATATTGCTTTCTAGGAATTTTTTTATGACAGAGTCAGTAGAATTTCTAGAAGGAGTGGCCTCTATCCATTTGGTGAAATAATCTGTAACAGCGAGGATCCATTTTTGTTGGGAAAATGATGGGGAATGGATTTCTCCAATGAAATCTAATCTCCATTGCTAAAAAGGGCGTTCTACAAAAATAGGTTTCAGGGGTAAGGGCAATAGCTTTCTCTTTCCTTCAAGTAATTGACATTTATGACAAGCAGTAACCATCTTATGGACATCAGGAAAAAGGGTGGGCCAATAAAAACCAACTCTCATGATCTTGTTAGCAGTTTTTTTCCAATAGAGATGGCCACTACAATCGCCTCCATGAAACTCCTGCATAATTCTATTTGCATCATCATTCAACAAACATTTAAGAAAAATACCTCCAATATCTTTCTAATACAAAACATTGTCCAGAATGCAGAATTTAACAGCTTTAAGTTTCAGAAATATAGCCTTTGTTTTAGAAAAACCACGAGGAACATTTAGTTTTGATAGTACACAAAAAATATCAGCATACCATGGGGAATTCAGGAATGCTTCATCAATCAGTGGAGTCGCCAGTTCCTCTTGATCATCTAATGAATGTACCATGTTGATGTCTAGTGTGTGAAAGTTAGATTATTCCAATCCTTGGCCTTTAATCAACTTGGTAGTCTTGATTTCAAAATCATATTCTAAAATCACTACAGTCCATTTTCCTCTTTTTCCATCAGGATTGTTATGTGTTAATATATCTTTGACAACTGCATTTGGAACATACGGAATGATATGTGAATGTATAATGTAGACTCTAAAATATTTCAATTCTTTAACCAAATAAAAAGCCTATTTTTCCATAATATTATATTTAAATAATGCATATCTTAATGCCTTGCTGAAAAAATCTATTGGCTACTCATGTCCTTCACTGTTTTTCTGCAATAAAATAGCAGCAATAGTATGTTCAGAAGCAAAAAAAAAATTCATGAAATATTTAGTAAAATTTGGACTTATTAGGATTGGGGATTTTGTCAATGCTAGCTTGACTAAATCAAAAGATTGTTTTTCTTTTATGGTCCATTTTATTTCTGAATCTTTCTTGAGCATATTGGTAATGTTCCTCAAACGTTCTACTAGATTTGGTATAAATATGCTCAAAAATTTGATTTTACCAATGGATAATTGGATTTCTTTAAGATTTATAGGATGGATGATTTTTAATGTTCCTTCAATTCTGCTAGATCAATTTTGATTCCATCTTGAGAAATAATGTGACCTAAAAATTTTCCTTCTTCTAGTCCAAATAATTTCTTTTTAGGATTCAGGGAAATTCCAAATTTTATGCATTTTTCAAAAACTCTCCTCAAGTGTGCTAAATGTTCTTCATCTGTTTTAGAATACATAGTGATGCCATCTAGATAAATTACTATAAAGTGGCCAATTTCATCAGCAAATGCAATTTCCATGACCCTTTGAAAGGTAGATCCAACATTCATTAATCCAAAGGGCATTTTCACATACATGAAAGTTCTCCAAGGAGTTGTAAAAGTTGTCTTATCTTGATCATCAGGGTATACTAACACTTGATTGTAACCAGAAAAACCATCTAATAAAGATATTCTACTAGAGCCTACTACCCTTTGGAATATGTGATCCATTTTTGGTAAAGGGTAATTATCCTTGAGAGATACTTTATTAAGATTTATAAAGTCAATACAGAGTCTAATTTCATCTGTTTTCTTTCTAGTTGGCACAATATTGGACACCCATTTGGAGTATCTGAGTGGTACTATGATTTTTTATTCATACATCTTTTTAATTTCTTTCTCAACTAAAGGCATCAAAACAGTATTTATTCTGCGCAATTTCTGTTTGAATGGTTTTTTATTTTCTTTAATTGGAATTTTATGTTGTATGATGCTTGTATCATAAGATTTTAAATCTTCATAGCTCCATGCAAACACACCAATGAATTATTTGAACAAGGCTATATATATTCTTTTTGTAATAATAGGCAAAGATTTAAACAGTTTGATGATTTTGGGGTTCTGTTTAGTGCCTATATTACATTCTTCAATATTTGTTCCAGTTGGTTCCATTCTGGGTTTCTTTGCCACATCATTAAAGTCAAATAATTATTCTAAAGGGACCAGCCCTCTAGGCAGATTATTGTCTTTGAGTTGGAGTATTTCGAATTCTTCTTTTTCCAGGTCTTTTTGATTTTTTGTGTTATGTACAGTTTTGTTAGTTGGAATATTTACATCGGTATTTACATCTAAAATAGCAGTTTGTTTTTCCTCAGTACTTTTTTCATTAGAAAGACTGTCTTCTTCACAATCCATGTCTATATTTCTCTGTTCAAATTCATCTTTAGATTGTAGGAAGCTTTTGATTTGTTTTTCACTGCCAAAAACTTGCCAGTACCTCATGTTATCTGGCATAGAAAGACGATGTTTGACTTCAATTGTGTATTGTTTGTTTGGGTGAGGCAATTTACAGGTACTTGCTGAAAAATCTAGGCCATTTGCTAGGACATTCCAATTTCTGGGATCATATTCATCAAATGTTCTCAAGAAATCAAGGACAACATTTCTATAAGCTATTAATCATGGATGTTTTGTTGCATATTGTTCTTTTATTTGTTTTATGACAAACTGAGAATCACCATGTACAAATATCCTTTTTGCTCCTAATCTTTTCAACATCTGCAATCCTAGGAGTAGGGCTTCATATTTTGCAATGTTTTTGGTGCACTGAAAATTTAACTTGTATGAATGACCTTGTGCACTATTGTTTCCAATGTTATACAGCCAAATTCCTTCCCCTGAGCCATCTTTGCCACACGAGCCATAAAAAATAATGTTCCAAAGAGGTTCATTCGTAGGATTTGGTTGTTCTATTTGTTTTTTTTTCTCATTATCTTCTTTGGAAACATTTTCTATATGAGAAAATTGTGATTCGATGGCTTCATCATTATACAAAATTAAAGAGTCAAGGTCAATGTGAAAATAGTACACTAGGTAATTGTGAGGTTTTTCTTGGCTACTTACCATGTACTTCATTAATGTTTCCCTATATAGTCTTCTTGATTGACCAAACACCGGAATTGTTGTGTATGTCATGTCCATTTGCAGGGTCCCATGTAATTTTTCTCCCCATGAGCGAGATAAAAGCATTCCATCTTTAGGAGGAATGTCAGCTACAACAATATCCATCACTAAACTCTTTGCAGGTATCTGGGCTAGAGTGGCACAAAGATCTTTAATTAGACCTAGGCACCTAACTTTACTAGAGTCAAAAGAGTATAAATCTTTATAAGGTTTAGTGATTTCAAGGCCAAGTTTCTCCATGACAGCCTTTGGCATAAGTTTGTGTGAAGCGTCCAAATCCAACATGGTCTTGTGAAGAATCTTTTCATGAACGTTTAAACTGACATAAAAAGGAGGGACACCTCCTTCTTGGGGTTTTCCATCAACCTCTGGCCCAAAAAAAAGTTCAGGATGATCATCACTTAAATTGACTGTATCTGTAACCTCCCCTACATTTAACACTTTTAGGACTTGAGACCTGTAGACATTTTTGATGATTAATTCAGTGAGAGGAATAGATATCTTTAGTTTTTCAAGTTCACTATCGATACTAAATTCTGTTTGAGTTTTCAGCATGTTTGAAAAATCAATTCTTTCAGCCACTATCCTTTGGGTAATTTCAGTTTGTTTGCTTGTACTAGGAATGTATGTCTAAGCATTTCTAGCAGGGGCATATATTGTTTTATTGGTACTGTTTTCTGTGTTTTTTTTTTTTGAATTATTTACATTTTTCTTTTTGTTTTCTGTTGTTTTCTTGACTTCAGATTCAGATACTTTCTTGGCATAATTTTTTGAATTAATTTTATTAGATCTATCTAAAATTTTTTTGCTTCTCAAATTGTATTGTCTGTGAACCTCCAAAATGGAATTCTCAAAACCCAGTTTGTAATCATTAGATTCTTCGGATTCGAGCTCTGTTTGGGTTAATGAAAACAATTCTTTTTCTTCTTCTATGAGAAAAATAGAATCATCTTCATTAATCCCCATCAAATTAATATGATTTTCCTCAACTTCCTCCACTATTCCTTCATCTCCGTCAGCATAGTTTTCTTGAAAAGGAGGCCTAATCTGCTAATCATGACCTCTTTTGTCTCTCTATCTACCTAGAGGAGGGTTTCTTCTTGGGTTCTGATTCCTATTTTGGGGAGCTAGTTGATTTTCTCTGGCTAGGGCTCTCTCATTCAGACTAATTCTCTCCATCATCCTTTCCATGGTCCTTACCAAATTATCAATTTTGGCATTAGATGTAGAGGCTACAGGTTCTTCTCTTATTGTGACTCTCCTCTCAGCTCTTATCCTAACCTGTTTTGTTAATAAATTAGCTTCTACACTCACAACATATTTTTTCATTTCCTCTAAATTTTATGAGTCTCTTTCCCTAAGCTGGTAGGACATGTTTGGGTCAAATCCATCTAGGAATTTAACCAGGACTAACCCTTGAGGTGGTTTCATATGGGCAGGGAGTGCATTGTATATTCTATTGAATCTAGTGTAGTAGTATTGTACAGTCTCTCCTGGAGACCTCTTAATAGTCTCATATTCTGACAAAATATAGAGTGGATTTTTCTTGATTTCCCATATATTAGTAAATGTTTGGTGAAAAGAAGAGAGATCATGAATAATATTAGCAGTTAAAGCTTTAAACCATTTTCTGACTTCACCTCCTAAACTCTGAGAAAAATTCTCGATTTGACACTGTCATCATCAATTTCTTGTAAATAAAACAATCGTTCATTTTATCAATATGTTGCTGAGAAATAATAGGACCAGTCCCATAAAATTGTGGAATCTTAAATTGATAATCTTGGGTATAGGGGGTAAAGGTGTTGGAAAAGCCAACGGGGCATATCTGGCTACCATAATTAGTGGAGGTGGTGGAGGGAGATGAACGGTGGATGAAGTTGGATGGGTATAGGTAGTGGGAGAAAAATTTTGTGTAGGAATTTGAGTATGGGGATGAGCAACTGTAGTGGTAGGGATGGTGGAGGCTGTAGGACTAACTGACCTAAGAGGGACTGTTTGAGATGAAATTGAAGAAGTTGCTATATTTAAGGTAGTTAACTCCACATATTGCTGGAGGTAGGCATCATCAAAAATGGAGGTAAATTCGGTTACTAGATCTTGGAGAGTATCAAAATCCCAGAGAAGTTAGATATCAGATTGAAGTTGGGAGTAGGCTTCTCTCGTTGGACTTTGATATAATATGGATGGATCAAAAACTGTATGGTCGGTCCAATTATCAGATTTGGTTATAAAAATACCTTGTTCAAAATGCAAATAAAATTGTATGTATTGCAAAGTGACAAAGATTTCAGGCAGGGAGCTAGATATGTGGAGAACTAGGCTACTAGTTTGACTTTCAGTTCTGGGAATTTTCCTCAAGATCTTCTCAGGATCCTCTACAATGGGAGGAGGATTTGGATCTGGATGGGATCTAGTGGATATTCTTTTGGGATCCTGAATTTGAAACAAAATCACAGAAAAAATGATTATTTCAAAACTGAAAGAAACCAATCTTAAAATAAAAGTGTATCATACAGTGATTTTAACTAGGGTTTCTGAATTCGGATGAAAGTTAAAATGTTTGAGCTATGATCCCCAGTATGGTTGCCACTATTTTATTTCTCTATAATTTATAAGATTGGCAAGACTAAATTATAAAGAACAACATCAAAACCACTTGAAGCCTAGGATCTAGCCCTCCTAGATTCATAGAGGGATTTCTCTATATAAGATTTAGATTTGTTTTAATATTTCTGATATTAGGCTACCTAAATTAAATGTGAGAGTTGTTTTTGTTTGATTGTTTGTGGTTGGATTTAAGGGATTTATTTAAACAGTTTCCATTAGGCTATGGAGTCAACATAGGCTGGGTATATGCATCAATTTCTAGAAAAAATGCAAGGCAAACTAGCTGTGAATACTGGTGTTTTATAATAGATTGAAATATGAAATGGAGAAAACATTTTCAGTAATTATTTAAGAGAAATTAAGAATTATTAAACCATACATAAGAAGAAAACATGAAAATTGTGAAAACAGTCAGAATTAAGGTACCCTGGACAATAAATCTTAATCTAAATTTTCCGTTTCACAATTAGAATTTCAAATGACACATATGAAAAGATGACAGTGAAAAAACATTAAACATGACAAAGGAAAAACATCTTCAGGATAACACAACACATGAATCTTGCAACTTTGTCTTTTTATTGATGCTCCAACTCAAAAATTACAAATACTTCCAATGAAAAGTGCTTAAAAACCAGGGTCCAACCCCTAATACTGAATAAAATGCTATATTTAAATTACTTCCTACAACTTTCTATATCAAAATAGGAAACATGTTAATTTATTACAAAATATTTGAAATTTGACATTTGCGTCCCATGCATGGACACGTTGTAATGGTTTTTTGACAGATGTCTTCAAGTTTCCAAGGAACCGTTATTGAGCATTGTAGTGGTTTTCTTTACTGGCAAATTTGATGCTACTATGTTGTACTGATACACTAGACCTACTGATGTGGATGATTGACTAAGCTAGATGTTTCTCTCATCATCATTAGGGGAATTTTGAGGTCTAAAATGGGCCTCCTAAGAAAAATGTATAACCAAAATAAACTTTATAAGAACCAATAGGATTCAAGATGATGATGTCAACCATGGGGAATGATTCACCACTTTTTTAAGTAAAAGGGTAAAAATATTAAAAATTAATAAAATAATAAAACTCCTTTTTCAACTCGTATTTTCAACTTATCTCCCAAAAATTTTACTCAAATTTCGAGTGGGACTACTCATTGGATGCAAAATTTAATTCCTCATCCAAGGAGTACCCATGTTTCATACTTTCGATGGACCCTGCTACGTGAAAAATGAGAAATACAGGAAAAAATGTGATTGCAATCACATTTTTCATGTATTTCTCATTTTTTGTGTAGCAAGGTCCATCGAAAGTTTTCAACATGGGTACTCCTTGGATGATGAATTAAATTTTGCATCCAATGAGTACTCCCACTCGAAATTTGAGTAAAAAATTTGGGAGATAAGTTGAAAAAGTAGTTTTTTCTTTTTTCCCTCTAAAATTTGATGATTTCATCAAATCTTATTTTCTTATTTCCACTATTATTTTATAATTTCCTTAGGAGGACCATTTTAGACCTCAAAATTCCCCTAATGGCTGAGCTGTCATCATTCCTGCAAATTACACAACTTCTACCAACCTTCTGGACTCAAAATTTTTATCCTGATTAACCTTCTGTATATCTCATCAGTTTCTGTGTATTTCATGAATGTTGGCTTCACCTGAAAAATGTGCTTGATTTCGTGTTTTCTGAAGACATCATTACTGCTAACTTCATAAAAATCCTTCCCTGTCATTGTGTTCTTCAAATTTGCATGTTTAGATGAATCCTTGGAGATGTCAGTAAACTTCTTTACATAATATAGTTTTGCCATAAGTTTATCATTAATCACAAATAATGAAGGCAAACCTTTCTTGTTCAGTGGTTCGATCCTTCTGAAGAACCTGCTTAGTCCAATATGAATCTGATTACATTTTTCTTCAACCTATGCAACTAAATTCTTCTTGTTCAACACTTTTTTGACTTCAAGTATTGTTTTCCTATCTTCTACTCCCAGGGGTTCTAATTCATAACTGATTTTGGAGTTGAGAAATCTGATAATATTATTAGAAGTTGAAGGCTTATCCCCTAATTCCTCATTTGATTTTTCTACTACAACACTTACCGAATGAATCAAATCCCTCTGCTCAAAGATTATCTGGATAGATGGCCAAATTTCATTCATGGAGTCAATTATATTCTGCCAGATAATTTCTTTGACTCTTCCTACCATGCTCCCATTTGAGGATTCCTAGAGGGATTCTATGCAAACTTTCATTTAATGTTTTTTTGATCTGCAATTCTGTAGAATGTGATGAATCTTTCCTTTTTAACAAATCTTGTAGTTCATTGACTTGATCCTGCAACTTTTTAATCTCTACTGTCTGTAAGGACATGTTTTCCATTGCCTTAGCTAGTTGCTCAGTGCCTTCTCCTGTGTACCTGTAGCTCTAGAAGTTTCTGAATGAATAACAACAAGAGGGTCTGCTTACAGGGGAATCATGGCTGTGGCTGCTTCTTTTGTTGCTTCCTTCACTGCATCCCTCACTTATTTTTGTTTTTATTTTACCATTTTCTCCATCTCATTCTCCATTTTCTTGAGTTTCTCAGCTTGTTCAATGATCAATTGCATCATTTCTACCATTTGTGTTTCATTTGCTTCTCTCTCCTTTGCCATAGGATCTTTTGTTACTGGCATCTTGAGCTACCTCTTCAAAGTAGCTATGTCTGCATTCTTCTTCTTGACAAGTGTTTCTACCATTGCTAGATTTTATGGATTATACCCAATTTTCATTACTAAATCCTCCATGGATTTAATCCTAGAGTCTTTGGCCATGGAAAAAATATTTACTATCTTCAACTGTGACTGTGTGTTTGATAATGTAACTTGCAACTTTGAGAGACTCATAGTTGTACCAGTTAAAGTGGAGGAGATCATTTCTCCTATTTGCTTATGCATCTCCATTTGGTCTATTAGATGAATTCTCTTTATATCAAACTCAAATGAGGTATTTTTGTAGTCTGCAGCAGTTTTAGGCTGAGGGATTTGTGCTTCTAAGAAGTCCATCTTCATTCTTACCTTTTCAGAGTCAAAATCTGACAAAAGCCTGCTTTGGGAGCTACCTGTTTGTTTCCAAAACTTATTATATAAGTGTTGTTCTTGAGAATATCATTCTTTCTCTTGATTTATTTAAAAGTATCATAAATATCATCCTCCTTTTGTCCTGCAGTGGTAGTAGATGTGGGAGTCTGCATGTTCTGTCATTGGAAAGGAACAGTGGCAGAGGATGTTGAGAAAACTATTTGGCCACTTGCTGGATATGAGCTTGGTGAATCTCTTATTGTGATAATAGTTTGTTGATATTTCTCACTGCTCTAGTCAATTTCCATGTGGAATTTGTCTCTTTCCCTGTATTTCATCCTGAACTCCTTGGTAGATGTATCAATATCCATGTCTGTTTGGTCATCCCTTATTATTTTTCTCCCTGTTTCCTTTTCTAGTTGCTTTCCTTCGTCATATTTTGTTCCTGGAGCTTTCCTTTCTTGTGGAGTTGGTGTTTGTATTCCTGAAGTGGAAATGACCTGCTCTTTTGCTTCCTAGAGTGTGATTGCTGCCCATTCCTCTTGGTTCATGTACTTTTCTATCTCCAATCTGTGGGTATGAATATTTGGCGTGAATTTATTCTCCACCCTCTTCTTAGAAATGATTCCCATGGGATCATATGAACAAGTGAAGCTATGAGTGAGCTTCCTTTCCTTTAATATTCTGTCTGCCATTTCCCCTGCTGCTCTGTTATTGCAAATGAATGGACCAATCTATGATTTGATCCTGAATTGGGATTTTTTCTTTGCAGAGACAAAATGCACCTCATCTGAATTTATCATTTGTCTGATATATTCATTTGTCTGATTTATCATTTGGGTAGTTTGTATGGGGCCAATTCACTGCCATAAAGTCTGATCTCCGTGTATTTTTGGTAGAGGTACCAATTAGTTGTTATTATATGATTTGTTAACTCCATCACCTTCTTGATTTTCTGACTAACCCTCAGATCTATGGCACTGCAGAGTGCACTGGTTGCTGGATGTATAAATAAGTCTACAAAGCTCTTGTAGTAGTAATTCTACTACTCCTTCATCAATAAGGCAGTCCATAAAATCACTGATTGGGGTTGAGAATCATCATTCAACTTCATCATATCAAACTAAAACCTGCTCGATTGAAAATATACAAACATATACACCAACATAGAGGTGTATTTAAAAACTTCTTTTGTCTGAAACTTTAGGAACTGTTCATGAATAGCATCTGCAAGAAACTGGGCATAGTTTAACATGACTGTGGGCTTGACATTTGAAGAAAGAATAGATAAAAAACCAATCATGGCTTTATCTACCCATTGATCAGTGTGATATCTTAATAAATAAGATAATACAATGACAATGTGTTGGGTCCAATTAGGAAATATGGATTAAGGATAAGGTGGATTCTTGGTAGGCATGGGGGCATTAGTGGCCATGAAAAATCCAAGGTTTTAACCCTGCTGGTGAATTATAGTTTCTAGTACAAATCCCTGAGGGCTTCATACGAAAAAGGAACTGTATTCTCAACAATGGGGGATTTCATCATCTTTTGGATAGATTGGGCATCAATAGAGAACAATATTTCGCTTGTGGGATTAACCATGGGTCTCTGATTAATGTCATAACAAGACTGGCATTTTCTAATGAACTCTGGGAAACTATGGGTTTTAGGAAAAATGTAAAACTTAAATTTGGTCTCCCAAAAGCCTATATCATCAACTTCTTGAAGGAATTTTTTCCTCGAGCCAGTAGTGGACATCGAATAAATCGAAGTGTGACTCTGTCTCATGGACTTTATAGTCTTTGTTTGCCATGGGTATATGATCTAAGTCTACCTAAGGGTAGACCTTAGGGTTGAAAGGATCTTGGTATTTCTTAGGAGGCATATTGTATCTCCTATAATTTATTTCTCTGTGCAACAAAGAATGGGATGAAAGAATATGGGAATTGCTATGGATCAACACTAGGGAAGGGATATAATAGAAGGGGATCGTGATCAAAATTGTACAGTTGAAAGGAGAACTATGATCCGGTTCACATAGAGTTGATAATTCTTTTTCGTGAACAATGGCTTCTCTACAACAGTGGCTAACTGTGATTCCTTTGTAATTCTCCGCAAATTTATGGTAAAACGGATTGTTGTCGGGAATATATGTGATAGGGAAAAGTGGACAGACAACTTTAGACGTGGCACAATATCATTCGCAATGGTAAAAATGTTTAGCGGTTTGGTTGACAACAAAATCAACTTTTTGAAGGGGGGTGAGAGCAGTGAGCGGTATCAGAGCGGGTTGGGGGGGGTGCGAAGTACTCTGGGCATGACATGTAGCGGTTTCGGTACTATGGGCTACCGGCCATTTCAGACCCCCCCCACCCCACCCCCCTGTGGTTAAATTTTGGGGCTAAGAGTGGGCCAAAAAGCGTTGAAGACTGTCAGATGTGGAGCTATGTGCAGGGATGATGAATAAGGTGGAAAACAGTTAGCGCGGATGGGACGGGTGAAGTGATGGTGGGGTCAGGGAATAAATGAATGTTAGGGGTAGTGTAGAACTTAGGATAAATGAATAATATGAGTGTTTAGGGGGGTTATGAATAAAGAGGATAATGATATCTTTGGGACCTAGGGAAGAATTTAGACATAAGGCATGCCCAAATAATTTTGAGATAATAATTCAGTCCCTAAAATTTAGAACAAAATCCTTTTTTCCAATCTTTTGAGTGTAAACACCTTCTATTTTGATCTTATTTTTACCATATGAAAAATGGAATTTTGATGTTGTTCTTGGTGGAAGAAACTTCACATTTCCTTCCATTCTTCCTCCTCAACATATCTACCTACCCAAACTAATCATCTAACATTTTTTCTTCTTTTTCAGGGTGCATTTGGACTAGAAAACCCTTAAATAATTTTTCTTTTTAAAGCTCTAACCTAACATCTATCCTTATTTCAGCCATTGACTCAGTTTAAATTGTTGAGCAAATTTCATTTTCTACCTATATACTTATAAGCCAAGATTAAACAATTTGACAGATCTTTATTTTCTAACCTATCAACAGAAATTGAAAATTGTCCAATCATGATTAAACTGTATGATTGAACAGACCTGTCTAATGAGTAGTGGCATTTGAACTTGCAACACTTTCAGTGTTATTTATTTTTTGGGGTTTTTCTTTATTTTTCCTTTATTTCTGTTTTTTATACCCACTTTTTCTTTTATTTTTTCATATTTTTTTATTGGAAATCGTTTGAATATTGAAAAAAATTTCAATATGAAATTGCAAAGAATATGAAATGTTTAATCACCTTGAGATCTTATAAATTATAGGATACTAACACCAGGTTCATTCATAAGGGATGATTTGTCTTGTAAGGTCTACCCACACTTTCACTGGCCATTCAAAAGCCCTCTTGGGATGGGTTTTCCAGCATACGTGTCTTGGCACCCACTACCTGACGCTTCCATTTTCTGCACCTAAAAACATTTCGAGACTGCAATAATGAGATGACATCATGCTAACGTCATCAACCCCATGTGGCGCCTCCTGAGTGGTGACATGTGTAACCCATATTTGGCCCATTAGGCCACCCAAAAATTTGGAATATTCCTGCCATGTGTCCTCCATACAACTTTGTTATGTTGACATCATCTACCACCATCATCTCTTGAGAGCCAATCAATTGCTACCACTTTCTTGGTTTGAGGAGAGATAAAGGGTCCACAAGACCTTTATTTTGTAACAAATTTATTTGTTAATAAAAAACCACCACGTTCAAGAACCCAAACTTGACACCACTCAATTGTGGTTTTTTTTATTAGGAGGAGTGATCCCGGGTTAATCCTTCGTCGTTGATATGTGCGATCAGTGGTTTGGGAAACCACTTCCCATGACCACCAACTCTGGCAATACTATCATCTAAAGTGCTATCGGAATTCCATTGCATGGCCTGACGCCTATCTCCTAATGATTAACCTTGTGCTCTGCTTAAATTTCCTCTGAGCCAACCCTTATGGGCTTTGTTGCACTGTGGGTCCCTCTCGACACCTTTATCATTGGCTACCGATTCCAACCTTTCTGTCACCATCATCCTACTCAAATCTCATTGGTCTGTGCTCTGCCTTAGTGTCCAGACAACCACCTCCCGATGCTTTCAATTTTTGCGTCATAATTATATCTCCAGGGTAACTCTGTTAGGTGAGGCTATCAAGTGGGCTCCGCATGCAGCTAATGAAAAAGTCTTATGCTTCTCTACTGAAGCTCCTCGTCAACCCGCTCAATTGCACCCCACCCCTTTAACTTGTGGACCAAACCTATACCATCAGGGTAACTCCGAAGGGATAGTCTGTCAGGTGGGCTCCTCTAGCACCAAAAGAAATCCTTCCCACTAATTTTTTTATCTTTCCACGTCTGTCTGATGCTTCCTTTAGCAGTTTCATTAGCATTTCCACCAACTATGGCCACTGTCAAACTTGGCCACCAATTTGACCCAAGGCCACATTTAACTTTGGGGCACCTCGTCTTTGACTAGTAATAAATCCTGCTCCAGGAGGCCATTTGCATACTTCCACATAACATTGGAAATCTCTTTCCGATCACTATCCAACTATGCCACTTCCAGAACAATTTGAGCTAATTTGATAAATTATAAATCCTTCAAATCCTAGGACTCCCATCCATCATAGTCATCATTTTATGGCTTCTCCAATAAGCTTGTTACTATGACGATTCTCTACAAGAGATTGCAGAAATGATGGGACTCCCTATGAGCTTATGCAAACATCTCTTGCAAACTGTTAGATAATTATAATTTTTTGACACATCTCCCAACATGACTATTGACATCAATTCCAACACGCTTGCTGCCACTAGCCATTCGAGAAATGCCAAATGTCCAACATAAGGAAGAGAGGAAGCATTTTGAAAACCCTCACCCCACCTATTTTATTTAAAGCACTCACCTTCTCCCATCACCTACCATAAAAGGGTGAGGTTCGAGGATAGAAAATTTTTAAAATGGTATTTAATATTCTCACCTGTACCCTCCACTTCCATCCCTACACTCCATTTTATTTAAAATATTCATCTTCCCCTACCACCCTCACCCTCTATTTTCTCTATAATTCTCATTTGGCCCCTTATCCCACGCCTCATATGTGTGTTATCACCAAATTTAGGCTGATGGGCTAATTCAAGAGTCAATTTAGAGTAACTGTTTCAAACCAACTTTAGTTGGAACTTAGCCTTTCCAACCTGAGAGGGCTCTCTCAAGGTAATGTATGATATTCAGTAGATAATGCTTGGAAACAAAAATGGCTAACTCTGAGTGTATTTTGAATTTTTTTTATGTAGGTGAAGGATGTGAATAAATATCTACCATTGGGCATGGAGTCAAAGGGAACTCAATTACATGAAAGACATCTAACATGGAAGCTGAGGCATGTGTTTATTCTCATCAAAATGCAACTTGACCTGTAAACCTTATGCATACAAGAAATTGGAGCATGATGAAACATGAATTTCAAGTGATTACACATAAATTTAACTAAATAAATATTGAATATATAGATAATAAAAACACATATGATAACACATGATGAATCTCAGGTTTGACATAAGCCTTCTGCAATTGTATATTACTGACTGAAAAATATTACAAAAGTAGTTTATAGCACTACATCAATCAATCTTCTCTAATCCTTCTACTTGCCTACTTATAAAATTAGACATATTTACATGTAGTATGACAACTAGCTAGACATTTAAATGCTCCCAAAGACACCTTATCCACACACGAAATAGATTACAAGGAGGGAATCTAGTGATATTTATGTTTCCAAGAGTTCAAAACCTACTAGGACTCTAACACTATTTATTTCACTAACAAATTTTACATGATCTATTCATGATGATATTTATCGAAAAAAACCACTTTTAGTGAGGTGGAAATGTCCATAACTAAACAATAAAACAACCAAACTGACATTAAGGGTTTGCTCCTTGGATTTTGGGATGTGTTGTCATAGTTGATGATGTGTCCAAAATTAATGATTTGGCAGCTCAATTACTTTCCATGATGTGTGATCTCGTTAACCAAAGTCTCCATTGATACTCTTTGACTACTACAGATGATTAATATTCTTCAAAACTACATTAAATGCTTGAAAAAATTTGAAATTCTCCTTCACTGCAAAAATAGAGGACTTTAGGCAAGTTCGTAGCGAGAAGTTCGTAGTAGTCTTCATTTGACCTCTTCTGCAAATTGTTTGACTTCTTTGTTGTTTTTAAGGTGTCCACTAAGTAAAAACACTTAAATACATGCTCTTACTTACTCCCTTTATGAAAAAATTTGGATTTAATTGCAAAAAGTCATCTTCAGCAAGTTCGTAGTGAAAACTCATCTTTAAGCTTGGAGTACGCTACGAACTTGCCTGATAAACTATAGATTTTTAAATTTTCACTTCCAATCTCCCAAAAACATTCCAAGCAAGTGTGAGATGCTTACATGAAGCATGATAATGCAAAATTGATTGAAAATACATCTTACCCTCCTAAGGAAGTAGCAACTTCACCTTAAACACGTTCATTTACTAATATCATTTTTAGCCTTTCTTATTTAACTATGTTTGTACCATTCCCATTTGAATTTCCATCTCTTTAACCTGACTTAGAAGCCTTCTCCTATCTCTCTACAGCCATCTATTCCCCCACATGGTATTCTTCATCATTTTATGCAAGGGTAATGTTCTTTTTAATATTTTCTTAGACCTTTCAACCACCTCATCATAAAAACTAATTTGCTTGTTGACCTCTTTCGTAAAATTTGACAATTATTTCCTTTCTTTCTTGAAATATTCTAGCTCTAGCTTGGTATTTATTACATCATTTATTTCCTCTTTGAGTTTCTCTTCAAGGATTTCCACTTCAGATTTTTCTACCATTTTCTCTTTTCCTTTCTATTCCTTAGTGATTTCTTCTTCTGTGGGGGATAATTCAATGATCTCCTACCCCATAGGCTACTTATTCCTTTCTACTTCCTTCTACTTTTTATCATATTTTTCCCCTTTGGAGAGCCATGGCCTAGTAAAAGGATTTCTAGGCTTGAAAAAATAACCATATTCCTCATAGGAGAAATCCAACTTCTTTACAGTAAGGTATTTTTTCTTCATCTTGGTTCCCTTTATCTCTACTGGTTTGACTATAGGGGTCTCTTCAATGTCAATAGCTTGCCAAATATCTTCGATTTTACCCCTTCCTTCTGTTTGAATCTTGGTAATCCTCCTATAAATCCTTGTGTCAGACTTTTCTTGATGCTTGTGGATGGTGGTTGAGGTGCCATGGTTGTTTCCTGCAAATGTTCAACTTCCATCTCCATAGGTTCTGCTACAGGCTGCATGTATTTTTCAAGTTCAGCTTCAGCTAAACTATCGGGCCTTTATCTTTTTTAGGAGTATTTGTTTTGAACTTGGGTTTATTCTTTGGAGTAATCATATCCACATCATAACCACTCAGAAATAAAAAATGTAGCCCAATCCTTGTTCAACCTTTGCAATTCCTCCATAACCAACAACTTAATTAATGCAGGATAAAAAATAGATGTCTCATTACTCTCAATTATTGCTTGAAATTTATTGGAAATCTTACCTAGACTTCTGAAAAGGAAGAATGGAATATCTAAGAGTTGTTTACCTGTAAAGTGGAGTAGAATTATGAAATGCTACTGGTATATCATGTGGAATCTTCTTTCACATGTAAAATACTTCTGGATTACCAGCAATAGCTCTGAATAGTTCTCCTTTAGATAGCTCCTAGGTATACCTGATGTCATGTCCACCCCTATATGCTCTTGCTTCAAGAGCTCATCACAATTCTGTAATTTAAGCTTAGTGGCCTTGAACCATTCTTCCCTAGATCTAGGAATCTCTCTTGCTTGAGAAATGGTTTCAGGGGAAACTGTAAAACTCAATATGCCTACCTTTGAAGCATTACCCACAAAATTCACAACAAATTCTTTGGAAACTTGGGCATGTCACCCCTGCAACTTCTGGAAAAATCTCATGCAACTATCATTGGTGAATGCCTCTGCAAAACTGGGATCTTCCATGACCAATTTGAGGTCCATAGGTTCATACCTGACCACTGAGCCTCCCTTGTTGGTCTTCTTATGTGCGTCCATCTCCTCTAAAACAATGCTACCTAATTTGAAAACTGACACATGAAAAATATAACCTTTGACAGCAAGTCCTCTGTGGACAGAATTGGTAAAACACCTATGAAAATAGTTAGATTGAAAAGAAAATAGGGAAATGGTGGCAGAAGAATATTATAGGGATGAAAAGTTATGAGATTAGGCTCGAATGCATGAAGTTTAAATTAAGAAAATAAAAAATGGAGGTAAAACAGAATGATGTGGTGGTGATTATGACCAAGCGTGATACACATTTAACTATGATTCATAACAGGTAAGCATGTGATGGAAACTTCACCCCCAACCTCTCACAAAATGAAAACTCATCAATCCCTTAAATGTTTCAGAAAAAAGGAGTTCGTAGTGAATCCTATTATAAAGTCATTACATTTGCTATGGAATTTCCAGGTGAGTCTCTAGCGAAAATCACCTGATTTGCACAGAAATCACTGCGGACTCAGGTAAAATGTGAAAAATGTCAAGAATGATTTTTTTTGACCTAATGTATGTGATTTTTTGAAATTGGCTTATGTTAAGACCTTAATTACACAACACAAAAACACCTTGGACCCTTTAAAACTATAGACTAATCATGAAATGTTAAAATTTTCAAGAATTTATTTGATCAACCCACTTGACCTAACTCAAAATGACCTCTATGACCAACCTATTGTTGTTGATGATAACAGTGGCTCCACTGGGGATTATGCACCCCTGAGGTGCATCAAAGAACCTACAGCTCGAGTGCCTTTCTTGGAAAAACTGAAATTGATGAAATTGAGGAAATATTTCCCAAGCTCTTATGGCACTCTCCTCCGGCTCAAGCTTGATTATGAATTCATTTTTATTTTAAAAACATCATAATAGAGAATGAAATATATACAATGAAATGTTTTTTAGCAACATAAATTAAGAAGAGTAGTGCTTTAGAAAATTGCCATTGATAGGTCCTCCTCCACACAGTTGTCCATTCATTTCTTGGAGTAAAAATGTGTTGTTCCCATGCTATGCAGCTATCACAAAAGGCCCCTTCCATATGTTCTCAAACTTTCCATGCTTCCCTTTTTATTCAATCCTTTCTTCCCATTTCATAACCACATCTTGAATCTTGAAGTTCTCTTCTTTTATCTTTCTATCAAAGTTCTTCTTGACTATGTTTTGTGACTATTGATGATTATTGTACACTTCCTCTCTTTTTTCTTGCAGAGAAATGAGTTGGTTTATCTTCCTTTGGATGCAATTAGGTTCTTCTTCAAGTTGTTGCAGCAAATTCATTACTGGAACTCCAATAGAAGTTGGGAAAATTTCTTCAGCTCCATATACTAGCTCAAAAGGATATGTACCTATGGACCTCTTAGTAAAAACTCTATCAGCCCACAAAGAAAACTTTAACTTCAAATGTCATCATCTTTTATTCTCTTGCAAAAATTTCTTCATGATCTTGACTATGCTTTTATTTGATGATTCAGCTAAGCCATTACCTTAACGGTAATATGTTGTGGAATGACCAAAAGTGATATGATATTGATGACAAAAAATAATCATTTTTTTATATTTGAAAGCTTGAGAATTATCAGTAATAATCTTCATGCCAAACCTTTAAAAACTGTTTTTCTCTAGAAATTGGATTATGACCGAATTTGTAGCTTGCCTTGTAGGAAACACTTCAATCCACTTAGTTAAGTAATCAGTGGATATCAAAATCCAGTGTTTTTTTCTTGAGGATGCAGGGTGTATTTCACCAATGAAATCAAATCCCCATTTATGGAAAGAAGCTTCAACATATATTGGTTTCAGGGGTAGAGGTATCAACTTCTTTTTCCCATCGAAAATTTTGCATTCATGACAGGAAAAAATGTTTTTATAGATGTCTTTAAACATAGAAGTCCAGTAATATCATGCTCTGAGTATCATGTTTGTTGTGGCCTTCCAATAATGGTTTCCTCCCCAATCTCCCTTATGAAATTCATCAATAATATTTTCAGCCTCTTATTCTAACAAGAAATTTAAAAGAATCCCACCAGTATCCCTCCAATATAAATTCTTGTTCAAAATATAGTACCTTAAATATTCAGCTTTACAAACCTGGATTTGGAATGGTTAACTGGGGAGGAGATTTATGATGTTGTAAGACAAAAATTACATCTTTGTACCACTCAGACATTGTGATTTTTTCTTCAATAGGAACCAATTCCTCTTCTTTACTCACTTTTAAAATTTCTACAATGAAAACCATGTCTAGGCATTCAAAATTTGATTGTGCCATCATTTTTTCCAGCCCTTTACCCTTTACCAACTTGGTAGGCTTGATATCTATATCATATTATAACAAAGTGGCGATGCACTTACCTCTTTTTCCATTGAGATCAACTTGGGTAAATATGTCTTTCACCACAGTATTAGGCTCACGTGTTATAATATGAGAATGCATTTATAAATTCTGAAATGTTAAGCGCCTTTACTAAAGAATATACATGTTTGTCCATGACATTATACTTCAATTTATAGTTTTCAAGAGTTATACTGAAGAAATAAATAGGCTGCTCACTGCCTTGCTACCTTTTTTGCAATAATACTCTAACAATTGTATGTTTAGAGGCGAAAGTAAAAACCAGAAAATCATTTCAAAAATCAGGACTTATGAGCACTGGGGCTTGGGTGAGGGCCTTCTTAACGTCTTAAAAATATTTTTTCTCCTTTGTTGTCCATTTAACATCAGATTATTTCCTAAGCATCTTAGTAATGTGTTTCACAATCTCAGAAAAATTAGGAATGAATCTCTTAACAAAATTTACCTTCTCAGAAAGGATTGAATCTCCTTTTTGTTTCTTGGCAAGTCTATTTTATGTATGGAAGCGACCCTACTTGAATAAATCCTTACTCCTTAATTTTATATAATGTGTCCTAACAAATTCCCAGTAGTCAAAGCAAATACACTTTTAGTAGGATTGAGAGATATACCGAATTTTCTTCATTTCTGTGGAATTTTCTCCAAGTGCTTAAAGTGTTCTTCCTCCTTCTTTGAAAACTAATGTCATCCAAGTAAACAACCATTCATATGTCTTTCTCTTCAACAACTACAATTCCCATCGCTCTTTGGAAAGTTTCCCCTTCATTCATGAGACCAAAATTCATTTTGGCATAAATAAATGTCCCCCATGGCATGGTGAAGGTTTTTTTCTCTATGTCATTTGGATGCAAAAATATATTATTATGACCTGAGAAACCTTCAAGCATAGACATTCTCTGAGATCTAACAATGTTTTTCAGAATTTGATCCATCTTAGGAAGAGGATAGTTGTCTTTAAGATATGCTTTATTTAAATTTCTGGAATCAATGCATATCCTAATCTCGCCATTCTTATTTCTCATAGGTACCAAATTAGCAAGCCACTGAGAAAATATGAAAGGGACAATGATTTTTGCATTAAAAAACTTCTTAATCTCCTCTTCAATTAGGGGCATGAGCAAAGGATTGATTCTTGTTAATTTAGTTTGAAAGGTTTTTCATTCTCTTTGATCGGGATGGTAGGGTGAATAATGTTGGGCTTATATCTCTTCAAATATGCATAACTCCATCCAAAAAAATCAATATACCTTTTCATAATATCCACATACCTTTTTGTCTCACTTCTGGAGAAATAAATTTTGGCAACTTAACCATCTTGGGAATTTCTGCATTACCAAGGTTGCAGCTTTCCACCTCTTCATCATCATCCTTCGTCTTTGGGAACTTAAAGACATCATTCTGATCAAAAAAATTCTCAAGGGGTATTAAACCTTTAGGAATGAAGTTATTCTTTAGCTGAAGGACTTCCAGATTGGCTTTAGTTTCACCAAACATGTTCTCCTGATCTACTTGGATATTTTCAAATTCCTCTTTCAGCTCAAGAAAAATTTTCTCTTGATGATCACTATCAAACACTTTCCAATTGATAATATTATCAGGGATAGTTGGTATATTCCTGACCTCAACTTCATAACCCTTTCTAGAATGATAATGAATTCCAAATGAGCTAGCCAAAACAACTATAGAATTATGATTCTTAGCTTTAACAATGAAAGTATGCTCTTTGAAATTTTCAAGCAAATCAAGGATCAAATTTATATAAGCTCTCATTATAACATCCTTGGTTTTATAAGAACCTTCTACTTGCTTGATTGCTAATTCAGAATCAGCATAAATTGATACTTTCTTGGCGCCTAACACTTTCAAAGCTTCTAGACCCAAAAATAGAGCTTGATATTCAGCCATCTTATTTGTATAATCAAAGTTTAATTTGTAAGAGAAGAACGTACTCTCATCACCAGGCCTGATAATCCAGTGCTTGCACCATCTCCTTCTCTTCCAGCAACACCATCAAAGTGAAAAATCCACCATTCTTCTTCATTTTCCTTCATAACTTTCTGATGTTCTGCTTGCTATTTTTTTTCAATTAGCTAATTTTTCTGCCTCATTTGTGACCTCATTGAGCAAAATAGAAGATCCAAATTCAGTATATACAACACAAATAGGAAAAATTTGTGGTTTTTCCGTACTAATTAGCATATAAGCCATCCTACTCTCTCTTTACAACCTCCTTTGCTCACCAAAGACTCAAATGGTGGCATAAGTCATATCCATCTACATAGTTCCTTTAATTTTGGCATCCCAAGATCTAGATAAAAGCATGTAAAATTTTGGAGGAATATTAGCTACAACTATATCCATGAACATTGTCTTAGCATGCACTTGAGCAAGACCAACAACCAAATCTTTAACGACACCAATGCACTAAAATCTCTTGGATTCAAAGGAAAACAAATCTTTATAAGGTATAGTAATGTCTAAACCCATTATTTCCATGATAACCTTAGGCATCAAATTGTGGGAGGCTCCTGAATCTAACATGGTGTTATGAAATTTCATATCATGAATGTTCAGACTCACATAGAAAGGAGGAACCTCTTCATTATGTACATATTCTACTCTTGGTCCTAGAAAAATGGTAGGATGGTCTTCTTGCAAATTTAGAATGTCTAATGGTTTGGACTGAGTGTTAAGCATATTGAAAATTTGGCTTCTATACTCAATAACCTTAATGATATAACCAAAGGGAATTGCAATTGATTTTGGAAATCTCATTTTCAAGATTAAAAGTAGATGATGTTTTTTCAATCTATTTACCATGAGGTGGTGTATCTTTCTTTTATTCAGTTGGCTTAAGAGCATATTTCTTTAGTTGGGCTTTATTGGTTGTGATTGGATAATTTCTATTACTCACGTTGTATTGTTTTCTCATATCAAAGATAGCATGTTGATAGCCCTTTAAATAATCATATTTTTTTTCATCTTCTCCTATGTCATGACTACTTATCATGTTCTTCTTTGGTTAGAAACATTCCTGACATATCTTCATCTAAACAATGAATAATGTCTTCTTGAAATTCAAGTTGTGTCTCCTCTTCATCCAGTAGATTTTGTTGAAAATGAGGTCTAACCTATTGATCAGGCTTATTTCTATTTTCCCTTGGTCTTTTTTGATTTTTAGGTCTCCTAAACTGAGGGTTTATAATATGTGTTTTTGTTGTTGTGTAGAAGGTAAAGGATTAGCACCAAGAGCAAGCCTATCCATAAGCCTTTCCATGGTCTTCATCATGGTATCAAAATTCACATCTGAAGATAAGGAAGGTTTGTCTTCTTCCTTTAATTTAGATCTTCCCATCTTATACCTCTTGGCTTCCGCCATATTGACCTCAACCTTAACAACATCATTTTTCATATCAGCTAAGGAAGTAGACTCTCTTTCTCTTAACAAAATGGAGAAATCATATTCAAAAGCTTTAACATAGTGTAATTGAGCAGCTCCTAGAGGAGGTTTAATGTGAGAAAGTATGGAAGTGTAAACCTTATTAAATCTTTTAGAGAAATATTGGACTGATTCATCTATGGCTTTTTTCAAACTTTTATACTTAGTAAAGGCTTGAACAGGGTTCACCTTACTCCCCCACTTTGTCAAAAATATATCTTCTAATTGATCCCAATTTTGTAAACTAGCTGGGGCCAAATATTTAAACCATTTTCTTACCTCACCTATGAAACTTTGAGAAAACAACCTCATCTTCACATCATCATCATCTACCTCCTCTCAGTCAATAAATTCATTAAACTGATTAACATGTTGTTTAGCAGTAATTTCTTCTTCACTCCCAAAGATTTTAATCCTAGTAGAATACCCCTCTGGAAGATCATGAAGTATGGCAAGTAGGACAAGAGGAGCATATCTGGTTGGCCTTGCAGGAGGGGGAACTCTAGCCATAATGATAGGGGTTGTGCTACTTGAAAAAGTAGTGGATGAAATCAAATTTTGACTTTGGGAAAAAACAGTGAATGAGGATGAAATGTTAGGAGATGCTCTAATGGGAATTTGGAGTATAGAGACAAAGGAACTCCATTTAGGAAATGGAACAACAATCCTTCTCCTTAACAAGAAATAAAAAGGGTCTAATTCTTTTAACTTTTCAAAAGACTCTTTTTCCAATGACAGTTCTGATGTGGCAGTCTTCCAAAAGTCTTCTTTTTCTTCTTTTGAAACAAGAGATGATGTCTTAATCTCTAGTCTTTGCAAGTCTAAAATTATTTCTATCAACTTATTCTCATATTTGGACCTAAAAACCACTTCTTCAATATTTTCATCAAATTGTTTATCTTCAATACATCGAAAAGTCTCAAAGGGAAAAGATGAAATTCTTGAATGATATGGATTAGCTGATTTTAATGAGCTTCCAATACCTTTCAGAATTATTTCTGGATTGTCAACTATCTTAGGTGGTTTGGGATCTGGATTTCTAGTTGTATGTATCTTCTTCGAAGCCACCTTTAAGCTCAAAATTTTAGTGGAGTCACCAAGGTATAATGCAGCCTTGAATGCTTCTAATCTCTTGCTACCTTCAAGATTTTAGTCTTTCAATTTGAGCACAAAATTTTGGGAAAATGTGTCTTCAGACTCCCAACAGATGCACCAAAATGTTGTCACCAAATTGAGGTTTATGGGATGCTTCAACTGTCAATTTGGAGTAACTATTTCAAACCAATTTTAGTTGGAACTTAGCCTTTATAAACTGAGAGGGATCTCTCAAGGTAATGTATGATATTCAATAGACAATGCTTTGAAACAAAGATGGATAACTTTGTGTGTATTTTTAATGTTTTTTATTCAGGTGAAGGATGTGAATAAATAGCTACCATTGGGCATTAAGGCATGTGTGTATTCTCATCAAAACACAACTTGAACAGTAAACCATATGCATACAGGAAATTGGAGCATGACTAAACATGAATTCCAAGTGATTACACACAAATTTAACTGAATAAATATCTAATAGATAGATAAGAAAAACACATATGCCAACACATGATGAATCTGAGGTCTGATAGAAGCGTTCTACAACTGTATATTTCTGACTAAAAAATATTACAAAAGTATCTTGTAGCATGACATCAATCAACCTTCTCTAATCCTTCTATTTGCCTATTTATAAAATTAGATATCTTTACATGTATTCTGCCATTTGGCTATTCCTTCGAATGCTCCTAGAAACACCTTAGCCAAAAAGGAAACATATTGCAAGGAGGGAATCTAGTGATATTTCTATTTCCAAGAGTTCAAAACCTACGAGGACTCTAACACTATTTATGCACTAACAACTTTTACATGATCCATTCATGATGACATTTAGAGACAAAACGAATTTTATTGAGGTGTCAATGTCCATAATTAAATAACAAAACAACCAAATTGACATTAAGGGCTTGCTCCTCAAATTTGGGGATGTGTTGTCATAGTTGATGATGTGTCAAGAATTGGTGAGTTGGCAGGCCAATTACTTTCCATGATGAGTGCTATAATTAACCAAAGTATCCACCTATACTCTTTGACTAATCCAAATGATTAATATGCTTCAAAACTGCATTAAATTCTTGAAAACTTCGAAATTCTCCTTTTCCTGCAAAAACAGAGGACTTTAGGCAAGTTCGTAGAGAGAAGTTCGTAGCTGTCTTCATTTGACCTCTTATGAAAAATGTTTGACTTCTTTGTTGTTTTGAAGGTGTCGATTAAGTCAAAACACTTAAATACATGCTCTTACTTACTACCTTTATGACAAAACTTGGATTTAATTTAAAAAGTCATATTCAACAAGTTCATAGTGAAAACTCGACTTTAAGCTTGGAGTACGCTACGAACTTGGCTTATAAACTGCAGATTTTAAAATTTTCACTTGCCATCTACCAAAAATTGTTCAAGGCTATGTGAGATGCTGACATGAAGCATGATAAGGAATTTTCTTTTTTAAATACATCTTACCCTCAAGAAGTAGCAGGTTCATCTAATAATATCATTTTCAGAGCTTTCTTATTTAACTATGTTTGTACCATTTCCATTTGAATTTCCATCTCTTTAACCTGACTTAGAATCCTTCTCCTCTCTACCTGCATCCATATATTCCTCCTCATGGTATTATTTATCATCTTATGCAAGGGTAATGATGTTCTTTTCAACATTTTCTTGGACCTTTTAGCCACCTCATCATAAAAAATAATTTTCTTACTGGCCTCTTTCTTAAAATCTGATAATTCTTTCCTTTCTTGGTTGAAATCTTCCAACTCCATATTTTTCTCTGTGACCTCATTTCTTGACTCTTTAAGTTGTTCTTTAAGGATGTCCACTTCATATTTTTCTACCATTTTCTCTTTTCCTTTCTTTGCCTTAGTGATTTCTGCTTTTGTGGGGGATAATTCAATGATCTCCTCCACCATAGGTTGCTTATTCCTTTTAGATTTCTTCTGATTTTATCATATTTGTCCCCTTTATAGAGTTGTGACCTATTAAAAGGATTTCTAGGCTTAAAAACATAACCAGATTCCTCACTAAAGAAATCTAGCTTCTTTGCAATAAGGCCTTTTCTCTTCATCTTGGTTCCCTTTATCTCTGGTAGGTCCCTATATTACTAGTATAGTCCCTTATTGTTGTTAGTGTAACCCCCTTATTGTTATTGTTTTACCCCTGTAATCCCCATATTGTTATTATTATGCCCTTAAATTATTATTGTTAGGTCGGCTAGGATTACATTGTGGCCCCACTAGGATTACATTATGGCCCCATGGACTCCTATATATGCGAAGGAGGTTTTGTAATTTGTATCATCCAAGAATTGTTCATTCATGTAATGTATTGGAGGTTGCCCCCTTGAATTGGCTTATTTCTAAGGCGTTGATATCTCTTTTCTTCTAATTTTGGAGCTAGTTTCCTAACATTTGGTATCAGAGCTTTGGATTCTAGGGTTTCGCTGCTCCAAACAGGTCATTGTGGCATTTTTGCTATAACGTTTTTTCTACGAAGGTTCAGAAGCTGAAAGTTTTATAGTGCGAAGCCGAAATTCTAAGGAACATTGTTGAAATATTTCAGAGCTTAATTCACAATATTTTCGGAGATATGATTTGTGGAAGTTAGGGATTTTTGCAGGCTCCTGCATTTCACGGAATTTTCGCTATAACGTTTTTTCTACAAAGGTTCAGAAGCTGAAATTTTTAGAGTGCAAAGTTGAGATCATGAGGAACACCATTGCAAAATTTCAGAGCTTGGTTCACAATATTTCAGAGATATGATCTGTGGAAGTTAGGTCGTTTTCAGGCTCCCAAATTTGATCTCAAAGAGGCGAACGTGGGAAAATCTTCATAACTCTCTCTCTGAGCATCGGATTGGAATTATGTAAAAAGTGAATAGAAGCACATGGACTGTAGTTTCCTGTCTATATATTTCAGATCCAAAGGAGAAAACATTGACACATGGCAAGTCGTACAACTTCGCTCTACTGAATCAGTCCATAATTAAGTCATTGTGGGAGATTGGACATAACTTTGCCTTGAAGAATCCAAATCAAGTCAGACCTATGGAATTTGAAAGAAGCTTCAGAGGAATACTACAGGACCAAATTTCAGATATTCAGGTTCTGCAAGTATAGAGATAAGTCAGTTTCAATATCGATCTCCTCAAAAGCAAGTAAAAGGTGTGTATTTTTTTTTTCCGAATTGTATAAGTCTTGTTTGATGAATCAAGTTGAATTGATTCCAAGGGCATATTGTAGAATAGATATCAGCATTGGATTCTCAAATGGCCCCTAAAAATAATTCAACACCCATTAAGCCTTTATAAGGCTCTACTATGACTCATGAAGACGAAGAATGAAAACATGACATATCAAAATTACAAGAGCAAGTGCAAAAAATTTTGCTCTCACAAAGAAGAACAAAAAATGACATGGAAGTTTTGAAGAAAGGCGTGGAGACTAAGATGGATGGTTTGAAGAAAGGCGTGGAATCTAGGATGGATGGTTTGAAGAATGGCATGGAAGCTAAGATGGATGGCATGGAAGCTGGCATGGAATCTAAGATGGATGACATGGAAGCTAAGATGGAAAACATGAAGAATGATCTAAAAGAAGACATGGAAGGTTTGACAAAGTTGATACAAGAAATGTTTCTTAATGGTGAAAAGATAGTAGAGGAAACTCATGATGAGAACAAAATAAATGTTAATCGTGATTTCATAAACTCTAATATTGGAGGGAAGAACCAACATATTCCAAAAATGGATATGAGGAAGTTTGATGGAAAGGATCCTATAACATGGATACTACAGATGGAGCAAAATTTTGATCTCAATAATGTGAAAAACACACAAAAGGTATGCATTTCAACTTTACATTTAGAGAAAAATACATTTGTATAGTATCGATGGCTTTGCTACCATAAAAAAATGTCACTTGGTCAATTTTTATGAAGGAAATGATAGCACATTATGAGGATACAAAGAGCAACACTTTCTTTAGCCAATTGATAAATCTCAAACAAAAGTGTTCAACGGGGGAGCACATTGAGGACTTCCAAAAATTGAATATAAGGGTAACTGATATTCCAGAGGAACATAGGATTGATCTCTTCATAGGTACTTTAAAAGATAACATCCAACATGAAGTTCGCGTTTTGGAACCTGATTCATTGGAGAAGGCATTCAGGTTGGCAAGAAAAATTGGATGTAAAATTATGGCGACAAGGAAGCCTACCACTCACTTCTATAAAGAGGGAAGTGTTGCTACTCCTAGATTTCCACAACCTACAAAGTTGACACCACAAAAATTGGAAGAAAAAAGAGCAAAAGGGCTTTGCTACAGTTGTGATAGAAAATACAATAAAGGTCATAAGTGTGCTGAGAAGAAATTATTTTACATAGATTGTGAAGAGGAAGAAGAAAATGAACAAGAAGAGGATATACACCAGGAACCAACCCTAGAAGAGGAAGAAATGAATCCGACCATATCGTGTAATGCACTGGCAGGAATTACCACCCCTCAAACTCTCAAGATAGAAGGACAAATCAAGAAGAAAAAGGTAATAGTGTTGATTGATTCAGGTAGCACCCATAATTTTATTCATTGTAAGGTAGCCAAGGAATTAAATTGTTTCCTATACCCAGCACCAGAATGTCAAGTGATGGTTGCAAATGGAGGAACTATAAATTGCTCTAGAAAATACCATAATATCAAGCTAACCATGGGGGAATATGTATTGACTAGTCCAATGCTTTCCATTCCTATGGGAGGTGCTGATGTTGTACTAGGAGTACAATGGTTACAATCTTTGGGGACGGTAGTTTTTAATTTTCAAGAACTTTTCTTGAAATTTTTTTCAGAAGGAAAGGAAGTCGAATTACGGGGTATTGAAGGGAAGCCGGGAAGGATAATAAGCTCTAATGTAATGACAAAGCTTCTAAAGAAAGAACAACGAGGCGTAATTGCACAATTATGCTCACTAGAAGTTCCGACATCAAAATCATCTATTTCTGCAGATCTCCAACAAGTCTTGGACAATCATTCCAAGGTGTTTGAAACTCCAAAAGGACTCCCACCTATTCGTGATCATGATCATGCTATTCATTTGATTCCGGGAAGTGTTCCTCCAAACATCAGGCCTTATAGATATCCTTACTTCCAAAAGAGCGAAATTGAACGTATGATTGCAGAAATGTTAGAGGCGGGCATAATTCAACCTAGTCAAAGTTCTTTCTCTGCTCCTGTAGTATTGGTACACAAGAAGGATGGATCATGGCGAATGTGTCCGGATTATAGGGAGCTCAATAAGCTCACCATTAAAGACAAATTTCCCATTCCTGTGATTGGATGAATTATTGGATGAATCACATGGAGTAATTTATTTTACCAAGTTGGATCTTCGTTCATGATATCATCAAATTAGAATGAAGATTGAAGATATTCCGAAAACAACATTTCCAACTCATGAGGGTCATTATGAATTTTCTGTCATGCCTTTTGGCCTTCCCAATGCACCTTCTACATTTCAAGGCTTGATGAATTCCATATTCAAACCCTTCCTTAGAAAATTTGTGCTAGTATTTTTTTGATGATATACTAATCTACAATAGGTCTTGGAAGGCTCATGTTCAACATGTTGACATGGTGCTCAAACTATTGGAGGAGAAACGATTATATGCAAAAACCTCTAAATGTTTATTTTGAGTATAGGAGGTGGAATATCTGGGTCATATTGTAGCTCATGAGGGTGTTAAGGTAGATCCTAACAAAATTAAAGCCATTAAGGAATGAAAAATCCCCACAACCAGAAAGCATATGTGAGTATTTCTCAGGTTAACATGGTATTATCGCAATTTTGTTAAGAATTATGGGAGAATAGAAACACCTCTAACATCATTACTAAAGAAAGATGCATTTTCTTGGACTCCAAAAGCAACTAAGGCCTTTGAAAATATTAAAGAGGAAATGTGCCAAGCACCAGCCTTAGCTATGCTAGAATTCACAAAAAGCTTTTATTATGGAATGTGATGCCTCAGGAAATGGAATTGGTGTTGTTTTAATGCAAGAAGGAAGACCCATTTCTTTTGAAAGTCGTCCAATCAAAGAAAAGTATTTACAAAAACCTATTTATGAGAAGGAAATGTTAGCAATACTGCATGCACTAAATATACGGTGAAATTACCTAATGGGAAGACACTTCGAGGTAAAAATTGATCATGATAGTCTTAAGCACTTTCTGGAATAAATACTATCTTCAGAAGAGTAGCAAAAATGGGTCACAAAGATGTTGGGTTATGACTTTGAAATAATCTACAAAAAAGGGAAGCTAAATGTTGCTGCAGATGCACTCTCAAGAAAGAATGAAGAGGTGGAAGCATTTCTTTGTGCCATTTATATTATCCAACGATTGAATGCTTAGGAAACGAATATGAATGGAAGAAGGACGAAGAGAAGTGTGGACACTCATTCCAAAATTTGCAGCAAGTTCTCGTACATTCCAAGTCAATGTTGGGAGGAGATTTCAATGGATTTTATCACAGGTTTACCTAAGTCCAAAGGAAAGAGTGTCATCACGGTGGTAGTTGATAGACTTACCAAGTATGCACACTTTTGTGCATTATCTCATCCATTTAAAGCAAGTACAGTTGCTACTACATTTATGGACACAATTAAAAAGCTACATGGAAACCCAAGGGTTATTGTGAGCGACAGAGATCCCATTTTTACTGGAAATTTTTGGACGGAGTTATTTTCTTGTTTGGGTACTCAATTAGCTCATAGCTCACCTTATCATCCTCAATCTGATGGTCAAACTGAGATAGTAAATAAATGTTTGGAAGGATATCTTCGTTGTTTTGTATCTGATAAACAAACACAATGGGTCAAGTGGTTACCTCTCGCTGAATGGTGGTATAACACTTCCTTCCATACTGCAGCAAAAATGACCCCATTTATGGCACTTTATGGATAACATCCACCATCCATCACATCATATTTAAGAGAAAATTCGAAGGTTCAAGCAGTGGAAGATCACATCGAGCATCAACAAGAAGTTCTCCAACTCTTAAAGGATAACCTGACTTTGGCACAAAATCAAATGAAACAACAAGCAGATCAACATCGCAGCGAGAGAAGTTTTGATGTAGGAGATTGGGTATTTTTACGGCTACAACCATACAAACAAATGTCCCTTAAGCAAGCTAAGAAGGATAATAAATTATCGCCAAAGTACTATGGTCCTTACAAGGTGTTGCAAAAGATTGGTACTATGGCATACAAATTGGAGCTTCCTGCTTCTTCGCGAGTACATCCAATTTTCCATGTTTCATGCTTAAAGAAGGTTATCGGTGAAAATATTCTAGTTCAAACAATATTACCAGAACTTGATGAGGAAGGAAAAATCATATTGGAACCTGAGGCGGTCACGGAAACAAGAACTAGACAACTACGGAATCGATCAATTTCAGAGTATCTCATCAAGTGGAAGAACTTACCCACTGAAGATTCTACATGGGAGGATGAGAATTTTATACAGAAGCACCCAGAGCTACTCAAGCATTGAGGACAACACTTTTTTGAAGGAGGGGCATGTTAGGTCCCTATATTACTAGTATAGTCCCTTATTGTTGTTAGTGTAACCCCCTTATTGTTATTATTGTACCCCTGTAACCCCCATATTGTTATTATTGTGCCCTTATATTATTATTGTTAGGTCGGCTAGGATTACATTGTGGCCCCATAGACTCCTATATATAGGAAGGAGGTTTTGTAATTTGTATCATCCAAAAATTGTTCATTCATGTAATGTATGGGAGGTTGCCCCCTCGAAGTGGCTTATTTATAAGGCGTTGATATCTCTTTTCTTCTAATTTTGGAGTTGGTCTCCCAACAATCTCCACTAGTTTGACGATAGGGGTCTCTTCAATGTCAATAGCTTGCAAAATATCTTCAATTTTACCCTTTCCTTCTGTCTAAATCTTGGTAATCCTCCTATAAATCCTTGTGTCAGACTGTTATTGCTGCTTGTGGATGGTGGTTGAGGTGCCACTGTTTTTTCCTACAAATGTTCAACTTCCATCTCCATAGGTTCTGCTATAGGCTGCATGTATTTTTCAAGTTCAGCTTCACCTTCAACTATGGGGCCTTTATCTTTTTTGGGAGTATTTGTTTTTTACTTGGGTGTCTTCTTTGGATTAATCACATCCACATCATAACCACTTAGAAAAAATATATGTAGCCTAGTCTTTGTTCAACCTTTGCAATTCCTCCATAACCAACAACTTAGTCAATCCAGGATCAAAAAAATATGTCTCACTACTCTTAGGTCTTGCTTGAAATTTATCAGACATCTTACCTAGACTTCCAAAAAGGAAGAATGGAAGATCTAAGAGTTTTTTACATGTAAAGTGGAGTAGAATTATGAAATGGTACTAGTATATCATGTGGAATCTTGCCTCACATGTAAAATACTTCTGTATTACCAGTAATAGCTTTGAATAGTTCTCCTTTAGACATATCCTAGGTATACCTGATTTCATGTCCACCCCTATATGCTCTTGCTTTAAGAACTCATCACAATTCTGTGTTTTAAACTTAGTGGCCTTGAACCATTCTTCCCTAGATCTAGGAATCTCTCTTGCTTGAGAAATGGTTTCAAGGGAAACTATAAAACTCAATATGCCCATCTTTGAAGCATTGCCCACAAAATTGACAACAAAGTATTTGGAAACTTGGGCATGATACCCCTGCAACTTCTGGAAAAATATCATGTAGCCATCATTGGTCAAGGCCTATGAAAAACTGGGATATTCCATGACCAATTTGAGGTCCATCGGTTCATACCTGACCACCGACCCTCCCTTGTTGGTCTTCTTATGTACAACCATCTCCTCCAAAACAATGTTGCCTTATTTAAAAATTGACACCTGCAAAAGATAATCTTTGAAAACAAGTTGTTTGTGGACAAAATTTGGAAAACACTTATGACAATAGTTATATCAGAAAAAAAATAGGGAAATGGTGGCAGAAGCATCATGGATGACAAGGTTAGTGATTAGGCTCGAATGCATGAAGGTTAAATTAAGAAAAGAAAAAGTGGAGGTAAAATAGAATGATGTGGTGGTGATGATGACCAAGCATGACACACATTAAACTATGATTCATAATAGGTAAGCATGTGATGGAAACTTGACCCCTAGCCTCTCACAAACTAACAACTCATCAATCCCTTAAATGTTGGAGAAAAACAGTAGTTCTTAGCGAATTTTGTTATAAAGTTGGCAAATTCACTACGGAATTGCCAGGTGAGTCCGTAGCGAAAATCACCTTATTTGCACAAAATCGCTACAAACTCAAGTAAAAGGTGAAAAATGTCAAGAATGAATTATTTGACCTGATGTATGTGATTTTTTGAAATTGGCTTATGACAAGACCTTAATTACACAACACAAGAACACCTTGGAACCTTTAAATCTAATGACTAATCATGAAATTTTAAAATTTTCATGAATTTATTTGATCAACCCACTTGACCTAACTCAAAATGACCTCTATGACCAACCTATTGTTATTGATGATAACAATGTGGATGATGGTGGAGGGTATGGGCGGTCATTCTAAAAATTATGTTATTGATAATTTGAAGATGTGCATGAAAAAATTAAGTAAAATATTACTTAAAATGATTAAATTGAGGGTGGAGGTGAAAATTTAAAATAAAATGACATTTAAAATGTTCATCCTCACTCTCACTCATATGAAGAGGGTGGGGTAGAGGAGAAGTTTGGAATTTTCACATGAGAGTGAGAGTTGGGGTGGGGGCATAAGGTGGGAATTTTAAAAATCATTTGATTTAGGTGTTTGATGGGTCTCCAAAATAGGTAAATCATAATTCCCATAAGTCCACCCGTAAGAACATAAACAATGTTTTGACCCCACATCTTACACTTAATGGTATCTTTTCCTAGCTTAATGAGTTCCTAGAGGATTTCATGTCGTTTTCATGCTTTATGTGCCTCAATATGTTTATTGTGCATGATTTATTAAGATTTCGAGTATATTTTGAAGAATCCAACATTTGAGAGATTTTAGGGAATTTCTCCCTACTGCAAGAAGACTTAAACTTGACTGGCTCAGGGAATTTAGTGCCTTCTCCTGCTATTATGAGTTAGATTTGGGGCAAGATCCCTTATTTTTAGTATTTTTTCGGGGGGTTTGCATTCCTCCTCTCAAGGAGGCTTCTCCCCCACCTAATGTATAAATAGGATATTTGAGTTAACCCATGAGGCATAAGAAATAAATAGATTATTGGAAAGAAGTCCAGGCTTTGAATATTTTTTAGAATGTTTTGCAACATTGAACTTCTCGATGTAAGACATATTCTAAGTTAATGGAAATAGTTTCAGGTCTATGCATGGAGTTGGGTTACACTATTTGGAAAAGGGAGGTTGTGTTTAGTTGACAAAAAGGAGATTGTTCAAGCCATTTACGTGCTTAACTGAGCCATTTTTAAGTGGTAGGTCGAGCTTTTAATTCCTATTAAAAACATGGTTGTGGTATGTGTAAGCCAGTTTTTGCGTGGATCACGAGTCAAGAGCTCAACTAAGGGATTTAACGCTTGATCGTTGGATTAAGAGCTCAACTAAGGGATTCAAATCTCAATCGAGATGGATTCGACCCCGCCAATGTCCCATATGCTCAAGCCAAGGCAAGTTTTGTATCTTTTCTGTCTCTTTTATTTATTTTTTCTTGCAAAATAAAACAAAATAATTTGAAATAAAAACCCCACCATACAAAAACCACAAAAAACAACTACGAAAACCACCATGAAACCACCAAGAAAACCCTTGAAAACCACCAAAAACAACATATAAAATCACCAAAAACAACCTAGATAACCACAAAAAACCACTAAAAAAACCCTTGAAAACCACAAAAACACTATAATTTAGTTTTTATTTTATTTTTCATTTCATTGTATAATTTTTTCAATAATTGCAATGGTAGTATGTTTTTTTTTTTTTTTTTTTTTTTCTGATTTTGAATGGAAAAAACCTTATTTTCTAATTATTTTAGGTTTTAAAGTTTTTTCATAGGAATTTAGTTAAATAAAATTTCAAACTATTTTCATTTTTTTATAGTTAAAATGCATTTTAAATTTTGAACAAATTTGACCAAAATTATGCCCAAAAACACTTCAAAAGAGAAAATAAGCAACCTATAACCAATAAATAAATAAATTAGGAGCTTTAGGTTGACATGATGAATATGGTTGCTCATGACGAACTTCTATTTATCAAATAAGAAAGTTCATTTCATTTTTTAATTTTAAATTTAAATCAATTTATAATATAAATATTTTTTTAATAATAAATATAGTAATTTGTTTTAAAAAAATAAATATATTGGACCTTCTTCACTAGTTGCACATACAGCTCATTCATTTGTAAATCCTCATTAAACTTTTTGTTTATGCCTTGAAATCGTCTTTAATTTTTAAATAGTTTTCAATTAATGTGTTTGTATTTAATGTATATGTTATTATGCTTCTATCTTGTGATATATATGTTAAATTACGTGTATTATTTGCATACCCTCAATAGGGCGAAGATGAGGATCATAGTGTAGTGTCGATCACTCCGTGGGATGATGCTATAAATAGTGTCACAGTTGAGGATGTTAGGGCCCAACATACATGGATCACAAGAAAGCTGGGTAAAATTTCTGCTATTTCACCTACTAGGTGCAATTTGAATTTGATGTTGGAGAGCATCGACAGGTTGATCGAGACATACTAGAGGGCGAGCCCACAGAGCTGCTTCCTAGATTCCATACACAGGATAAGGAGGCACGAGGTTAGAGGCCCACATACTTGGGAGGTAGTGAAAGATGCCACCAAGGACATTGATGTTTGTGGGGAGTGGTTCAACATCCCTCTTGAGCTCCATGCTCAACACTGGGGTCTGATTCCACTCATATATTTTAAGAACGTTTCCATGGCCCCTTTTATTTATGATCAATTCATTAGAGATGGGGGTTAGTTTCCCCGCCATGACCAAGTCCCCCTTTACTTTCCAAAGCACATATATGTAGATTTCATGCTGCATATGAAGCCAGATTACACCACCACCAGGTCTATGTTTAATGGACCTGGCTTGGGATGTACCTATGATTGTGAATAGGCTCGTAGGAATCTTCGACATGTCCCAACACCTCAGATATTGTTTCCACTACCATCTCACAACATGGTATTGTCGACAGAGCTAGATGATTCATCATAGCTCAGTGTTAAGACCGAGCATACCATTGCAGATAACATGCAAAAAAAAAATCCCAGTGTGCACGTGACATTGTATGCAGAGATGAGTAGACCACCATCATTGCCTTGTTACTTACCATTTCCATTATATGACGATTTATATCTCATGAGTCTACTCGTTGACTAGATTTTTTCATATACTTGTATTTGTCGTGTTGTCGTCTATGACACATAGAGGGGTAGGGCTCATGTGACATAATCCAAGTACATATATATGAAATTTTTTACTCTTATTTTTGAATTATAGATAATTATTTATATTAATTTATTTCGTATTAGATTGTATTTATATTAATAAGTTCATGATAACATGTAGACACAACCCAGCTACATGGATGAGCTTTTGAGGACATCTAAGGGGGGAATTGATCAACCAAAGAAGCCTCCACTAGTGCATGTTTCCATGGATTCTCCTCCACCTCCACATCATAACACTCACGTGGAGGAGAGTCACTATGTACATCTACATGGACCAGCAATTGAGGTAAAAAAATTATTCCTAAGATTTCAACATTTTATTTTTTAGTTACATGCATGTTAATTAATTCGTATACTAATAATAATTTGTATTTTCCATTGTGTACATAGGCCCATATGCAAAGTGTTGTCTATTTCGTAGTTATGTGGATGCAAGAGTATATTTTAGATATAGAGGCATTGATGATGCAAGTTTATCGATGCGGGCCCTAATCTTTGACCCACACGTAGGGGAGCAAGTTGCAACAAATCCAGATTCATTAGACCCCCATCCTACCTTACTTGCATTTGGAATTGAGTGAGGTTAGTACATTCATATATGTAATTAAATGTAGTTCAAAATCATATATTTCCAGATTGTTTATTTTGTACAAATAATGATCTAATTAATTTGAATTTGAATGTGCTATATTGTAGTACCAGATTATGGACAATTACATTGCACAACAAAACTCACATAGGAGTTCTGATGGTACTTAGAGTGGATAGTTTGTATATTTTTGGGATGATTTCATAGGGCACATTCACATGTGATAGATACTTTTTATAATTTCACACATGGACAATTTATGGATGTACATGAATATTATTTCAGTTTATGGATGCTTATTATTTCAATGTATGAATGTTCATGTAACATTTGTAATTTGGATATATTTTCATATGGACAGTTTATTGATACATTCATTTTCTTAGTTTATGGATATTTATTAATCTTGTTTATGGATATTCATTAAGTTTCAGTTTATGGATTTGTTAATAATTTCGCTAGTTTAAAAAAAAATATTAGTATAAATTTTATTAAAAAATATCACAATTTTGATTTCTAGTTTCATAAACTAAGAAAATAAATAAAATCTTACTATGATGCTATTTAATTTGATACTTAAAATAAACTAAAATATAACATGGTCGAATTAAAAAACACAAAGTATAGGATTGAAATAAGTTTTAAATTCAATTTTAAAATATGCTTGGTAAACATCAAATAAGTTTTATTCAATTTTTTTTCCTTCGAGGGCATCTACAAGAGCTTAGTCATAACATGATATACATACAATTTGACTATGTTGCAAGTCATTTTGATACTTTAAATGAACTAAAATATATCATGTATTGATATAATATTGAACATGGAAATAATTACAAATATACTTCATATTCACTTGTAGAAAGTGCCTTTTCGTGCAATCAACATGTACGTTATTACAATGATTTTAAAAATAAATTATTTGAACACTAAAGTCATCCATATTATAATTAAATATGTATATATGGAAATTTTTGCAACCAGCTCATATACCATTGAATGGTCAACTCTTTCAATTATTTCTATCAATTTCTTATATCGGGGTTTAATTAAAAAACACAAATACGATTGAAATAAGTTTTATTCAATTTTAAAAGATGTCTTGTCAACAATAAATAAATTTTTTTCAATAATATTTAATTCCTTATCCAAGGAGTAACCATGTTGCATACTTTTGATGGACCCTGATACACAAAAAATGAGAAACACATGAAAAAATGTGATTGTAATCACGTTTTTTCATGTATTTCTCATTTTTTGTGTAGCAGAGTCCATCTAAAGTATGAAACATGGGTACTCCTTATATGAGGATCAAATTATGCATCCCACGAGTGTTCCCTCTCGAAATTTGAGTAAACCGATAGGGAGATAAGTTGAAAATACGAGTTGAAAAAGTATTTTTTTCTTTTTTCCCTCTAAAATTTGATGATGTATCTAATATTATTTTAGTATTTCCACTATTATTTTATTATTTCCATTATTATTTTATAATTTCCTTAGGAATCCCAATTTATACCTTAAAATTAATCTAATGCAGACCCGAATGTGCAAGAGGCTCAAATGAACTCATCATATGTTGCTACTACAACTTGTACTCATCAAGCTATCACATTGTTACCATATGCTCCCCCTGAGGTTATGCACCTCTCATGAACTCTATAGTCCTCTATAAATATGCAAGAAATAATCATGGACTGCAAGAGGGGTTTTTATTCACTACTTGAAGAGTTGTTGCCCCTTCTTCCTCTACACATTTTTTGGCTGCTTCTTTTCTTCCTTCTCTATTTTTCTGCTAGCTCCTCTCTTTTTTTATTACCCTTGCCATTTTTTCCTTGAATAACAGGGTGGAAAGAAGTCTCTTTCCATATGGCCAAATATAGGACATGTGTAGCACTCCACATAACCAAGATATGAAGCGAGAGGATCAAATATCTTGCTGCCCATACTAGATCTATACCTTGCATGCAATGTGCTTCTCCTCTATTGGATAGATCTACAAGAAGATGCCTTATGGCCAAACAGGTTACATGAATTGCAATAACCATAAAAACAATGATTATATTTGATGGCCAATCTCCTTGGATGGTTGATACTGCTACAATCCCTGCTAATTGAATCTATATATTTTTCTCTAGCAATTTGTTGCAACATGTCCGTACTTGTGACAGTTATAGCATTGTACCTCATGCATCAAAGGAACAAAAGGAATTTGTTTCCTTTGAAATCTAATAGATCTTCCATGATCCTCTCTTGGAGAAAACTGTATTCTAAATGTAGGCACTCCTTGAGGTTTTCTTTTCAGTTGTTGTTGATTTTTATAGTTGATCTATTGTTGGTTTCTTTATTTGCTACTCTTACTGGTGGCATTTTTTTCTATAGGTACTTTTGGCTCTACTTTGGTGTTTTTCCTTGCATGAAAACTAGAATCACCCTTTTGAAATCCAAGACCATATGTATCCAATGGTCTCTATATCTAAATTAAACTATGCAAGGCCACAGTGCCCTTCTCCATCTTCCACTGCTTTCTCAAGGACACCACTTTAGCTTCTAACCTCTCACACTCATTTTCCTTTTCTTGGTACTGCTTCCTCATACCTTCCTCAAATTTTTCTAATTATGGAAATTTAATCTTTAAGTTGATAATCTCTTCCTTGAGCTTGGTCTCCTTATCATCACAAATCTGTAATAATTTTGTTTTATCCTTGTATGCAGTTGTTATTTTGGAAACTTCTCAGCTCTATGAACCTTAATATCTTTCTTATCTTTGCTAGGAACTTTAGCATGATCAAAATATAAATCATAAAAATTGTAACTTAAAAGAAAATCATTAATATTTATACCTTTGGGTTCATGATTTTTTGGTTTCTTCTCATCATTAGCTAAATAATTTTCACTAGTAGAATGAGACTTTTGTGGTTGAGCTTCTTGTTCTTATAGGCCCTTCTACTTGTTCTTCTTGTTTTTATTTTTGTTACTCTTTTTCTCATTCTCCATTTTGTTGCTGACACCATCTCTAAATATGGATCTTAGCTTGTCTCACATTTCTTTTGGATTTTTCAAACCTACTAGCTTCTTCAAATCATCATCATGAATATTTATGTAGATTATGCATCTATCTTGTGCATCCTGTTGCAAAACATCAGTTGCAAGTGGATCCTTGCCACAAATTTCACATACCAATTTCCAAATATTAGATCCACTAGAAAATAATTGATAATTAACATTTTTGTGTCATACCTTTAAATTTGCAACAGTAAGGGAAACCATTCCTTGGGGAGTCATTCTAAAAAAAAAATCAAAATTTCGCCAACAAACCCCAAATATACTCTCCCACAATCAAGCTACAGCCGAGAGCCCCACTCGAATACCAATTGTTGGAAACCTTTGAGCACTAGTAAGAGAGGGGGTGGGGGGTTCATGAGTTGTGTGACTTCTCAATAATTTTTACCAATTAAAATATTCTCTATTGAATCACACATGAATTAACTACTAGTTAATTGAAAATCATAACATGTGCACAACATAAGCATAAACTAAACACCATAAGTAGCAACATAAACAATAAATAATTTACACAATGAAATATTCACACAATAGAAAGAAGATATTTGGTGGAAACCCTTCTGGGAGAAAAACCACCCATGTTGTTGCGTTGCTTTGATTCTCAATTATGTCAAGAAATTGTCCTATTACATAGTTATTTAACTCTCATCATCCCGGGGACTCGACCTCATATGTAATATGCCAACACCAATTAGCAAGGAGACTTGATTATATTGATCATCTCGGAAGACTTTGTTTTCACACAGATCTATAGACTACCATCTGCTGAAGACCACTGTGATCAATGATCCTTTCCAAACTCCAATTGTGTTATCCAACTCAGATTGGATGGATAAAATGTTCCTTTCATTGAAGTTTTAAAATCACTGCTCCACTCTCATGAAGTCACTTCTCCTCTACACTATGTGAACCTCATTTCATCTATTTTCATACTTTTTCCCAAGACTTTTTTCTCAACTTGATTAAGCTCTACAATACAATCTCCAGCAATAAGACACCATAAATAAATAAAAATACCAAAACAAGTATTCTCTCTACTCAGGAAAATAGTCACCCACAATCCATCCAACAAAGACTAAATAATATCACTAGCAACAAAAAAAAATCTCACACCTAACCATAATATCAAACCCTCACTCCAAAATATAATTACTTCATAATACAATCAACAACATAAAACATAATGGCTATGTGCCAAATGCATTAGAAACACGTGAAAAATAAATGTGAGAGTCATAATCATGGATTTATATCAAGCTCTCCATCTCTACAAAAACTCTTCTACAGTTCTCTGCATATTTGTTCTGCAATCTGAAGTTTTGAATTAAAACGCTGCTTCAACAAATAGACCTTGTCATTCTTCTACCATTAGAAAACATACACTAAGGAATTTATGCTCTCAACCAATTCAGAAGCATTCCTCCTCTATTCATCCTTCTCTCACTCACACACTAACTTCATCAATGTAACACAACTCCAAATTAAGAATATAAAACATGTGGGGTGAAATTTTATTTTGTCTTGGGATTAAGAGTGCACAGATTTGAAAAATTCAAGCCATTATCATCACTACTTGTACACTTAAGGTGTTAAAACCCATTGGAGGACTTAATCAACCATTTCTAACCCTTACTAGTTAATTTTGAAGCTTCCGTGAATATTCAAGTTAAAATAATCTAGATGTGTGTGAGGAATGCGAATAAATTTAAGCTAAAGACACAACCACATGCACAAAAATAGTTGATGTGGGTTGCGACTGCATGCAAATTCTTTTCACCATGTGGTTGGAGCCTTTCAATCACATGCACAAGCCTGCATGGATGCGGTTTGGGCAGAGGATGGGAGAATACCAACCAAAACACCTCAGATGATATTCAAACTTCTTCGAGAGCTTAACAAGCCTTTGAAGGACCTTTGGAAGCCATTTTCAGCTCTCCAACACTTATGCAAATATACTAAGCATGTCTTCCAAGTTCCGCATTCAAGTTCACCTAAGGCTCAACAAACAAGGTTTGGCATGACTGTAAAAAAGTCCTCAACTCTCCACAAACATGCACAATTTGCAACACATGTGTACACCATTGTATCATCTCCACACCATCATCATCATCATAATGAGGCAAAACCATCACTGCAAGAAGTGATCTCCATGAGCATAAGCATGAAGAAATAGTTTCCAACTCAACAATATGAATAACACCTAAGCCATCATCTGTAGCTCCTGTAGATCTACATCATTGTTATGAAACCAACTCAAAAAAATAGAAGAAAATATAGATCAACAACTTAGAAATCATCCTCCTAGAGGAGGAAACCTCCTTTACATTACATAAATGAACAATTCTTGAATGATACAAATGAAAAAAGCTAATATATATATATATATATATATATATATATATATATAAGTCTAAGGGGTCCTAATATAATGAGAGCCTACATAACAATAATATTCTAAGGGAACAACAATAACAATAAGGGGGTTACAATAAAAATAAAAATAAGGGGTTATACTAGTATTATAGGGACCTAACATGGCCCTCGCCTTCAAGCAAGTGTTGCCCTCAATCCTTGAGTATTTTTGGATGCTTCTGTATAAAAATTCTCATCCTCCCATGAGGAATATTTAGCTGGTATATTCTTCCACTTGATGAGATACGTTGAAATTGATCGATTTCATAGTTATCGAGTTCTTTTTTCTGTGATTCCTTTAGGTTCCAATATGATTATTCTGATCCTCGTCAAGTTCTAGCAATATTGTTTGAGTTGGGAGCTTGTCACTTATAACCTACTGTAAGGATGAAACATGGAAAATTGCGTGCATTCGGGAAGATGTCGTAAGTTCCAATTTGTATTCCATAGTACCAATGTTTTGTAACACCTTAGAAGGGCCATAATACTTTGATTATAATTTAGTATCATTCTTAGCTTTCTTGAGGAAAATTTGTTTGTATGGTTGTACCCGTAAAAATACCCAGTCTCCTACATCAAAACTCCTTTCATTGCGATGTTTATTTGCATGTTGTTTCATTCAATTATGTGCCAAAGTGAGGTTATCCTTTAAGAGTTGGAGAACTTGTTGTTGATTATCAATATGATCTTCCCTTGCTTGAACCTATAGTGAGCATAGTTGTGCAATAAGCTTTGTCATGACATCAGAACTAATCATCTTTCCTAGTCTCCCTGCAATACCCCGTAATTTAGCTTCCTTTCCTTCCTAAAAAATTTCAAGAAATGTTCTTGAAAATTAAAATCTATAGTCCCCAAGGATTGTAATCATTGGAGTCCTAGTACAACATCAGCACCACCCATTGGAATAGAAAGCATTGGAATATTCAATACATATTCCCCCACGGTAGGCTTGATATTATGGCACTTTCTAAAGAAATTTACTCTTCATCCATTTGCAACCATCACTTAACACTCTGGTGCTAGATATAGGAAAAAATTCAATTCCTTGGCTATGTTATAATGAATAAAATTATGGGTGCTACCCGAATCAATTATTACTATTACGTTTTTCTTCTTGATATGTCCTTCAATCTTGAGAGTTTGAGGAGTGGTAATTCATGCGAATGAATTACAAGATATTTTCAGATTCATTTCTTCTTTCTCTAGGGTTGGTTCTTGGTGTATATACTTTTCTTTTAAATTTTATTGTTCCTTTTCTTCCTCATCTTCACAATCTATGAAAATTCATTTCTTCTCATCACACTTATGACCTTTAGTGTATTTTCTATCACAACTGTAACATAGCCCTTTTTCTCTTTTTTCCTCCAATTATTCTGGTGTCAACCTTGTAGGTTGTGGAAGGCTATGAGCAACAACATTTCCATATTTATAGTTGTTATTGGTAGACTTAATTGTTGCCATAATTTTTCTTTCAACTTTTCTTGCCATCCTGAATGCCTTCTCCAATGATTCAGGTTCCCAAAGGCAAACCTCATGTTGGATGTTATCCTTTAAATTCCCTATGAAGACATCAATCCTATGCTCCTCTAGAATATATGCTACCCTGATATTCAATTTTTGGAAGTCCTCAATGTGCTCTATCCTTGAACACTTTTGTTTGAGATTTATCTATTTTTTAAAGAAGGTGTTGCTATTTGTTTCATCATAATGTTATATCCTTTATTTCGTATAAATTGACCAAGTGACAAGTTGTTTATGAGAATAAATCCATCGATACCATACAAATTGATTTTGTTCTAAATATAAAGTTGCAATGCGTACCTTCTGTGTGGGTTTCACATTATGGAGTTCAAATTATTGCTCCATTTGTAGTATCCATGTTATCAAATCCTTTGCATCAAAATTCCTCATATCTATATTTGGAATATGGTCGGTTTTCTATCCAACATTAGAGTCTATGAAATCATGATTAACTTTTATTTTGTTCTCATCATGAGCTTCCTCTACTACCTTTTCACCATTAGGAAGTTTTTCTTGTAGAAAATTTGTCAAACCTTCCTTCAAACCTTCAAGTTTTTCTTCTATACTATCGATCTTAGCTTCCATTCCATCAGTCTTAGATTCCATGTATACTTTTAAACGATCCATGTCACCTTTTAGCTCATCTTTGGTTGCTCTTTGTGAGAGAAACATTTCTTGCACTTAGTCCCGTAATTTTGATATATCATTTTGAACCCTTAGTTAAACTGAGAGGGGGGGGGGGGGGGAGGGGGCAGTAAATCCGTTTGATACATTTATGGAATTTTAAAATTTTCTTTTAAACTTATTTACACCTTCATCTCGTGATCAAATTAATGTCTAATGAAACAATAATATTAATATGTGAGCAGCAAGTATTAAGTAGATTAAATACAGAACATCAACATGGAATCATCATGCATATAGACAACAGATATAAGTGGAAACCCATAAGGGAGAAAACCACATCTTATTATTGTTGTGATTCAAATTCAAGCTGCAACTCCCTCTCACCACTAATTTTCTGTAGGCTCCAACCTACAGGAGGCTACTAACTCAAATTCTACAAGCTACTACTTACAAGGAAGCTCCAACTACCATCTATTTTCTGTAGGCTACAACCCACAGGAGGCTCCTACCTCAACTAGCTACAACTATACATCTATCAAGCTACAACTTGATATGGAAGCACCAACTTCCTCACACTACAATAAAATCATAAGCTGATTTACTTGGATATCAGCTCTGTTTTACTCCTTCATTGTTGTCCTTCCAGCCTTGAAATCTGCTTTATATTAGCTCTGGATCTTCACAGCTTCTATATATGCTCTTTCTTATTATTCCACTCTCTAACCCTCTTATGCACATTACAATAACATCATTTATAGAGATTACTTCATGGATGTTTGTATTCTATATGGGAATATGAAGTGAACATACATGATTCTTGTCTTCCACCCATTCATTTCCTCACTCAGCGTATTCAGGATGTTAAAAAACTAAATACACTCATTTTAGTATTAAATTGGAGTTTTATTTGCCTACGGAGACTTGCCTTTGCATCACAAACAATATAAAATAATTAATACATTTACAGTTAAAATAATATTCCAATTCATCCCTTTTAGCTTCTTAGCTTTATCGTGTGTTTTTCCTCTTCTGCTTGTTGTTACTTTCTCATTTCTGTTTTTGCAGTCATATTTCAACTGTGCTGCATAACTGCCCTTTTTTCCCTACTTGACACATGTTGTTGCGTTGTTTTGCACAAGGCCGGGTCCTTTTACTTACCCGAGCCTTTAATTGTTGTGTTCACCCTTTTCTTTTGTTACCTGAGTCTTTTCTTCCATGTTCAGCCTTTTCTCTCAACACACGCAGACTCCATTTTAATGCAACGGAGTACAATATTAGAGTTTATTCCACATACATACATTAGAGATCAAACAATGCATACCTTATTAACAGAGCGCACATAACAGACACAGAACAGGGATTATCAGGTCCCACACTACTTGACCAATCACAATACATCGCACATTTCTTGCCCACAACTTTTAACGTTTTACACAGATATCAGAATACGCATGGAATCACAAACCGTTACTTTAAGCCCGATTAAACATAAATCCCAAAGAAATTATATACAGGCAGAAATTCGTTACTGGAGGGCCCCACAACACTTTCCACCAATCATAGGCGATTGCACTTCTCAACCTTTATGATTTAACTTAGCGGCTAAACCTTATTTCTTGTGATCTGCGATATTTGTGTTGGTGCGCAGTGCTGACACGTGGCTCTTTCCTCATCGCATCACATACACCTTACCATACCGAGCGAACTCTTAACAGTAACCTTTAAGATCTACGATGTGCGCTCATGTGCAGTGCTGACACGTGGCTCTTCCCTCATCGTATCACATACAACTTACCATACTATGCAACGCCTTAATGCTAAACTCTTAAGAGTTGCGATTTGCGAAATCACTCCTGATGCGATTCGATCTTCGTCGTCCATCTCTCGCCTTCACTTATGCGATCTAATCCTGACCGTGTGTTCACCTCCTTTTGAAATTTTCTAAGTGTTCTCGTCTTAGTCAATTTTTGTTTATTTATCCTGTCGCTGGCCTGCAACACCGATTCCTCCATGCTACTCCTCCTGAGCTTGTTATGTATTCTTCAACACGATTCTCTCCTAAGATTTATACTGTCGCCACTCTGCAACACCAGTTCCTCCACGCTACTCCTCCTGAGCTTGTTCGGTATTCTTCATTCACTCTGATTTGGGATTATTATGCTTGATGCACGCCTTTGTTGTTTCTCTGCTATGTTTGCTCCTTCTATGCTGCCTTTACTGCTTCTCTGCTGCCTTTAATGCCTCTTTGTTGCCTTTGCTTCCTTTTCTGCTTCTCTACTACTTTTACTGCTTCTTTTCCGTCAATGACAATATTTCCAACGGTCTCCCCCTTTGGCATTGATGGAAACACATCGACAAATACTCTAATACCTCCTCCAGGACTTCCTCCCCATTTCATTATGAGAAGTTTCTTTCTTCCTCTGCTTGATTTTCAGAAGAACCTTTCTTCTTCTGCTTGCTTGTCTTTCTTCCTCTGCTTGCTTTTTAGAAGAGCCTTTCTTCCTATTCTTTCTTTTCAGAAGAGCCTTTCTTCTTTTTCTTGCTTTTCCTCCCCCTTTGACATCAATGGAAAAGGGTTGCACATTTCCCAGTGTAGTTTCTATCTTTGCATTTCCTTTCTCTGATTTGTGTTTAGGCCTTCTTCTTCTGACTTTATACCATGCTGCTCCAGACTGGTGTATAAGAGTTGTTGGGAGAACACTTTGAACATTACTGAGATTGCATGGAAGGCTTGTCACCATAGAATGTTTTGTACTTATGTCCCTTACTGCTTGATAGAGGTGATATGTGTTGGAATTTTGATGTACTTTTTTCATAATACTCTGACCTTGAGGACCTGTACCATACCACTGCTCCATAGTTTTATCTCTTCTGTCACACCTTTTATGGACTTCTCTCCCCTTGGATTGATGATTCTTTTCTGATATTGACTTATCTACTACACTATTTATGTTCCTTATATGGTAGTCTTTGCTGGTGTATCATCATTTTTTTTTTCTAAACGTATCAGAGAGTATCACCTGTAGACACTACCTCGAATTTGTCTCTTAGATATTCGAATGGTTCTCTTTTGTGAATATGTTTTTTGTTTGTTCCTTTGTTGGTACATACTCCATCTTTACTATTTTCTTTGCTACTTTTTCTCTGAGGAAGTGGTACTTTATTGGGATGTGCTTGTCTTTCAAATGAAGTACTGGATTTTTTATATACTTATTACACTTGTATTGTCACATTTGATAGAAATGGGCTCATTGATGCTTACCTTCATGTCTTGGAGAGTTTGTTTCATCCACATTACTTGCGTGCAACAAGTTGCTGCTGCTGCTATGTATTCCACTTCTATTGTAGATAGAGAGGCAGATGTTTGCTTCTTGCTTAACCATGCCACCAGACTTTCTCCCAAATAAAATGTACCTCCACTTGTGTTTTTCTTGTCATCAACACAACTGGACCAATCTGCATCTGTATATGTTATCAATGTGAAGTCGTTTCCTTTCAGATACCATAGGCCATAATGTGTAGTTCCTTGCAGATATCTAAATATCCTCTTGATTTCTAGCAAGTGATTTTGTTTTGGTGTTGCTTGATATCTTGCCAGAAGTCCTACTGCCAACATAATGTTTGCTCTAGAGGTAGTTAGGTATAGTAGAATTCTTATCATAGATATGTAAAGTCTTTGATCTAAATCTACGGATCCATCATCAGCACATAGCTTGCATCTAGTGATCATGGGAGTTGACAAAGGTTTGCAGTCTTCCCTTTGGAACCTTTTCAACATGTCTCTTAAGTATCTTTCTTGTGAAATGAATATTCCTGTGTTCTTTTGTAGAATTTGAAGTCCTAAGTAGAAGGTAAGCTCTCCAATCATAGACATATCAAATTCTAACTTCATCTCTTCTGCAAATCCTTTTGTTAACTCATCTTTGTTGCTACCAAACATGATGTCATATACATATACTACTACAATTAAGAGTTCATTTTCATCAACCTTTATGTATAGATTGTTGTCTACTCCTCCTTTCATGAAACTTTGTTTTTGTAAGTATTTTGCCAACCTAGAATACCATGCACGTGGAGCTTGTTTGAGACCATATAAGGCTTTCTTTATTTTTCACACATAGTCGTGTTTATTTCTTAAGGAAAATCCTTCAAGTTGTTCCATGTAGACTTCTTCCTCTAGATCTCCATTCAAGAAGGTAGACTTCATATCCATTTGATATACCTTGAAATCATGATAGCATGAAAAATCCAAAAACATTCTGATTGCTTCCATTCTTGATGCAAGGGCAAAATTTTAATCATAATCAAGTCCTTCGATTTAAGATTATCCCTTGCATATAAGTCTGGTTTTATTTATGATTACCTGACCTTGTTCATTTATATTATTCTTGAATATCCACTTTGTGACAATGAAATTTTTCCCAGTGGATCTTGGCATTAACTCCCATGTCTTGTTATTCACAATTTGGTCTAGTTCTTCATTCATATCATTTACCCAATTTTTGTCTTTGTTGGCTTCATCGAAATTCTTGGGTTCTATCTATGACAGCAGGGCTAGGTACACTTCCTTGGTTTGTTCAGCTAGCTGTCTTCTAGTTTGGACTTCTGCACTCTTGTCTCCAATGATTTGATCTTCTAGATGGTTCTTTTGAGTGTGTCTCAAGGGTACTTTTGAGTTTAATTCAGTATCTTCTATTGTCTTACTCTGTTCTTCATTTTCTTGATTCTCATCTTCATGATCATCTGGAGGATTGGCACAGTTTGTGCTTCGGGTTCTGTTTGGCAGTTCTTTGTTGAACCTCACATCAATTTTTTCCACAATTTTATGCAGTCTTTTGTTGTAGCACCTATATCCCTTACTCTTGGATGCATATCCCAAAAATATTCCTTCAGCAGCTCTTGCATCATACTTCCCAAAATTTTCATCATTATTCTTTATGAAAAAATTGCTTCTAAAAACTCTAAAGTGCTTGATTGATGTTGGTTTCCCATGCGACCATTCATATGGAGTCTTGTCACAATTTGGTTTAAGATGAGACTTGTTAAGAATATGAACAACTGTGTGTATTGCTTCTGCCCAGTAGGTTTGAGGAATGTTACTTTCTTGTATCATGGCTCTGGAAATCTGTTTTACTGGCCTATTTTTCCTTTCTACCACTCCATTCTGTTGAGGTGTACCTGTAATTGTAAATTGTTTCTTTATCCCACATTCATTACACAGGTATGCAAAATCATTGTCAGTGAATTCACCTCCTCTGTCTAACCTGATGCATTTTAGTTTACATCCAGTTTGATTTTCTACCAGTGCGTTGAATATCTTGGATTTCTTAAATGCTTCGGATTTTTGTTTGATAAATTCCACCCATTTCAATCTGGAAAAATCATATATTATCAGCATGAAATATGATTCTCCACCTCATGCATTAGCCCTTGAAGGTCCGCATAGGTCCATGTGTACAAGCTGAAGAGGCCTACTTGTAGATATTTGGTCTTTAGCTTTGAATGATGTGCGAGTTTGTTTGCCTAGTTGGCAGGACTTACATATGGTATTTTGAGGCTTCTTTATTGCAGGAAAATCTTTGACAACTTTCTTCTTGCTCAGTTTGATGATGTGGTCAAAGTTTATATGTCACAATATTCTATGCCATAGCCAAGATTCGTCAAGTTTGCTGATGTGGCATGCTTAATTCTCTTCTTCTACTATATAGACATTACTCTCTATTTGAACACCTTTGATCAGGGTCTTTCCTGTGGTGATATACGTTACTTCACAATCGGGCTTTGAAAAGGACCTCACAACATTTATCACACATTTGACTGACACTTAGCAGATTGGATTTCAAACCATCCACAAATAGTACATCCTAAGCCTCTCCTCTTCCATTATTCAGGCTGACTGAGCCTTTTCCCTTGATTTTCCCTATTGTATCATAACCGAATGTTACATTTCCAGATTTCTTTTCATAAAAAATTATAAACTTTCTTCAGTCTCTAGTCATATGTTTTGAGCACCCACTGTCCACATACCATTGGATTTTTTGAACTTGAGCTATTAGAACCATATCACACTTATTTAGCTTATTTTTCCATTGCATCCAGCTGTTTGTTTGGTAAATTTCCCAAGGAGATGAACCACAGTCTTTGAGAGGAAATTCGTGAGACTTGTGCCCAATTTTATGGCAGCAAAAACATTTGATTATATTTCTAAATGGATTATGTATACGAGTGAATTCACCATTGTTCTTAATTACTCTTGAGTTTCCAAATACCAATCTCTGTATATGCGTTTTGCACTCCATGGCTTTATGACTGAACCCTTTACAATAAAAAAATACACATGGAAGTAGTATCTATCTCTGGCAAAGAGAGTTGTTTGAGGTAATATTTTCGTTTGTTGCATCTTTTTCTAGTTGGACTGGAATTTCTTTATCTTACAGTATGCCGCAATATGTCCAGGTTTGTGGCAGGCAAAGCAAGTGATACTTCTCACAGGAGGAAGGAACCTCCTTTGAAATCTTTCGAATTTGTTCAATTCATCCTTAGGAGTGCATGAGTCTTTTGCAGTTGACTGTTTCTTTGTTTCTTTCTTTTTCACTTGAGGTTGTTGCTTGTTTCATTATATATCATGGTCTTGCTAGTTTCTAATTTTGTGGATTCCATTTTTTTTTCTTCATTATCCTTTACAGCTTTTACAAAAATGATATTCTTGTTATCTTCTACCTTGGATCTATTGGTTTCTCCTTCATATCCTATCCCAACCTTTATATGAGGATATATTTGAGCATTAATAATTTTTCCCGAATGAACAGAGCTTTTCATTTGAGAAATATTCATAGTTAATTCAATTTGGACATTTTCTGATTTCTTCCTCGGGCTTACCACTTCCTCTTCCAGCTTTTCTCGCTCCTTATTTTTCTCCTTTATTTCTCTTTTTAGAATATCCTCTATTTTCCTTGATTTTCTAGTTCAATATTCTATTTAATAAGATCTTATGAATCTGGTTCTGCCTTTTCATATTTTAGAAGAATCTATTTCTGTTTCTTACTCTTAAGTTTAAGTATACTTATTTCCTCCAGGGCACTAATGAGCTCCCCCTCAAGATCCACCTCACCTTCGTCTTCAAATTCTAGGAGATCTTCCTGAAGCTCTTCCTTGGCCATCAAAATGAATTTTGATATTCCTTATTCATTGGGGGATTCATCTGAGCTCTCATATGCACTGCTATCTTTTTGAACATAGAATGATCTTCGACTAAATCTATTCCCTTTAGGCTTATTGTTGAAATTTGTTTTCTCTTTCCCTCTTGACTGGTTCTCCATTTTCTTATGAGGACATTTAGAAGCATACTGCCCCACTCTTCCACAGTTAAAGCACTTAAATGGAAGCTTACCTTTATATTTATCTGTGCCTTTCTCCAATATTCTGATAAATTTGGCCTTTTCTTCATCAGAGTAGGAGCATGTACCTTCCTTCTCTTCTCTGCACTTATCAGCCTTAAAGGCTGCCTCCCTCACATTTGACTTCCCTTTTGGAATTTTCATCTCATAGGCCATCAAGTTTCCAAGCAATTGGTTCATGGTCAATGTTTCCCAGTTTGATGTTTCTTCTATGGCAGAAACCTTAGTGTTAAACATGGATGGTAAAGATCTCAATATATTTTGTACAATTACACATTCCTTAATGGTTTCTCCTAGAGCTTTCATCTTATTCACAACTTCTGCAACCTTTAAGAATAAACTGGCTATATCTTCATCTTAATTCATTTTTACATTTTCAAACTGAGCTCTATAGGTTTGCAGTTTGGCCATCTTCACCTTTTTATCTCCCTCATGGATATTTTCTAATGTATCCCATATTTATTTGGCAGCCTTATTGTGCATTAATTTGATAAATTCTAACTCACATAAACCACTCAAGAGTGCATTCATTGCTTTTGAATTAGCTATGAAATCTTGTTTGGCTTCTTTCTCTATGTCAATATCCTTTGGAGCATATCCTTCTTCCACAACAGCCCAAACTTCTATTCCTATAAACATTATGTATGTCCTCATTCTTATTTTCCAGAAGACATATTTTGTGCCAATAAACAAAGGGGCTTTATTTTTTGAGCATCCTTCTAGGCTAGCCATCTTAGGGACCTAGGATCACCTTCCAGTTGTTAAACTGATACAGAAGTAACTGTCTCTGATACCAATTTTTGAACCCTTAGTTAAACTGGGAGGGGGGTGAATCAATTTAATACATATATTTTTAAAACTTTCTTTTAAACTTATTTACACCTTCATTTCGTGATCAAATTAATGTATAATCAAACAACAATCTTAATATGTGAGCAACAAGTATTAATAAAATTAAATATAGAACATTCACACATAATCATCATGCATATAGACAACATATAAGTGGAAACCCATAAGTGAGAAAACCACTACTTATTATTGTTTTGATGCAAAGGCAAGCTCAAACTCCCTCTCACCACTGATTTTCTATAGGCTCCAACCTACAGGAGGCTACTTCCTCAAATTCTACAAGCTACTACTTACAAGGAAGCTCCAACTCCCATCTATTTTCTGCAGGCTACAACCCACAGGAGGCTCCTACCTCAACCAACTACAACTGGACATCTATCAAGCTACAACTTGATATGAAAGCACCAACTTCCTCACACTACAATAAAATCATATGATGATTTACCTGGATATCAGCTCTGTTTTACTCCTTCTTCATTGTTGTCCTTCCAGCCTTCAAATCTGCTTTATATTAGCTTTGGATCTTCACAGCTTGTCTATCTACTCTTTCTTATTCTTACACTCTCTAACCCTCTTATGCACATTACAATAACATAATTTATAGAGATTACTCCATGGCTGTTTGTATTCTATATGGGAATATGAAGTGAATAGGCATGATTCTTGCCTTCCACCCATTCATTTCCTCACTCATCATATTCAAGATGTTACAACACTAATTACACTCATTTCAATATTAAATTGGAGTTTTGTTTTTCTTATGGAGACTTGAATTTGAATCACAAACAATATAAAATAATTAATACATTTACAGTTACAATAATATTCAATTCTGCCCTTTTAGCTTCTTAGCTTTGCTATGTGTTTGTCCTCTTCTGCTTGTTGTTCCTTTGTCTTTTCTATTTCTACAGTTATATTTCAAATGTGCTGCATAACTGCACTTTTTTCCCAACTTGACCCATGTTATTGCACTGTTTTGCATGAGGTCGGGTCATTTTACTTACCCGAGCCTTTAATTGTTGTGTCGACCCTTTTTTTTTGTTAACTAAGTCTTTTCTTCCGTGTTCATCCTTTTCTCTCAACCCACATAGAATCCATTTTAACATAGCGAAGTACAATATCATATTTTATTCCACATACATACGTTAGCAATCAAACAATGCATACCTTATTAACAGAGCGCATATAACATACATGGAACAGGGGCTATTGGGTCCCACACTACTTGACCAATCATAATACGTCACACATTTCTTGCCCACATCTTTTAACGTTTTAAACAGATATCAGAATATGCGCGGCATCACAAACTATTAGTTTAAGCCAGATTAAACATAAATCCAAAAGCAATTACATTGAAGCGGAACTTCTTTATTGGAGGGTCCCATAACACTTTTGACCAATCACAGGCGATAATACTTTGCAACCTTTATGATTCAACTTAGCAGCTAAACCTTATTTCTTGCGATCTGCAATATTTTCACTGGTGCGCAGTGCTGAAATGTGGATCTTTCCTCATCGCATCGCATACACCTTACCATACCGAATGCAATCATAACGGTAACCTCTAAGATCTGCGATGTGCGCTCGTGTGTAGTACTAACACATGGCTCTTCCCTCATCACATCGAATACAAATTACCATATCATGCGACGCCTTAATGATAAACTCTTAAAACTTATCATTTGTGAAATCGCTCCTGATGCGATTCAATCTCCATCATCCATCTCTCACCTTCACTTCTGCAATCTAATGTTGATCGTCCTTTCACCTCCTTTGGAATTTTTCTAAGTGTTCTCTGCCTTAGTCAATTTTTGTTTTTTTATCTTGTCGCCTCTCTACAACACTGGTTCCTCCACGCTACTCCTCCCGGGCTTATTTTTTATCCTTCAAGATGATTCTCTCCTGAGATTTATATTGTCGCCGCTCGGCAACACCAGTTCCTCCACTCTACTCCTCTTGAGCTTGTTATGTATTATTCATTCACTTTGATTTGGGATTATTACGCTTGTTACATGCGTTTGTTACTTCTCTGCTACGTTGTTTGCTTCTATACTGCCTTTGCTGCTTCTCTACTACCTTTGCTGCTTCTCTGCTACTTTTGCTACCTCTCTTATGCCTTTTTTGCCTTTGCTTCTTCTCTACTACTTTTTCTACTTCTTTTCCATCAATGACAATATTTCCAACATATCGTGCTTCCATTCTTCCTCTTCATGCATCATAGTAGAGTTTTCTGAGGGATTAATGGGTGTAGAATTTATTTTTGGTGGCATTTTAGAACCCAATACAAATATATATATATATATATATATATATATATATTCAATATTCCCTTGGAATCACTTGGAACTGATTTTTTCAAACAAAAGTTATGCAATTTTTTAAAAAAAATACACACCTTTTTCTTTCTTTTAGGAGCTCTATATTGAAACAGTTGTAACTCCTTAATTTAGGATCTCCAAGATATTCAATTCAGTCCTAAGGTAGCCCTCTGATTTTTCCTTCCAATGCCGCAAGTTGGACCTAATTTGGATTCTTCAAGGTACAGTTATGCCCAATATCTCACAATCACCTAATTATGGGTTAGTTCAGCATAGCAAACTTATACCGTGTGCCACGTGTCACTATTTTGACCTCCGGCCCTAAAATTGATATAAAAGAAACTAAAATGCATGAAATTTAGGCCTCTTTTTACAGAATTCTAATCTGATGTCTAAATTCAAATTTATGATCATTTTCCCTCGGCCACCTATTTGAGATGAAATTCTGGAGCCTGCAAAAACCCTAACTTCCTCAGATCATATGTTCATAAATATAGCGAAACAAGCTTTGAAATTTTTGCATGATGTCACTCTATATTTCAGATCAAACAGGTTATCTTTTTAGCTTTTGAACCTTCCTATAAAAAAATTTATAGCGAAAATTCCAATATGACCTATTTGGAGCAGCGAAACCCTAGAATCCAAAGCTCTGAAACCAAAGGTTATGAAGCCAACTCACAAAAATAGAAGAAAAGATAGATCAACGACTTATAATTCAACCTCTTCAAGGGGGCAACCTCCTTTACATTAAATAAATGAAAAATTCTTGGCTGATACAAATGTAAGAACCTACTTTCTATATATAGGAGTCTAAGGGGTCCTAATATAATGAGAGCCTACATAACAATAATAATGTAAGGGCACAACAATAAAAATAAGGGGGTTACACTAACAACAAAATTAACGAGTTATACTAGTATCATATGGACCTAAAAATCATCTACCTATAGTAGCATCTCCAATTAATCCATAACAAGGCACCAAAAAAAGGGTATTAATGCACATCTCAATACATGCCAATATAATAAAACTCCTCCATGGCCACCATGCTGCCAAAAAGATACATCATCAAAGGTTGACATCAATGCCAACATAACCATATCAATGGCAACTCAAAAAAATGCAATCATGCTACAAGAATGACATCAATGCATTAGCTAGGTTACATAGGGTTGACAACAATGTTAGCATGAGCTAGCTGCCATAGTGAACAAATCCAACATGAGATATATTGAATCATGCACACCATAATTCCAACATTTCCTTGTCCTTTATCTTAGTAAGTCTAAGTTCAATGGTTATCTACTCATTATAGGGGGGCCTTGGTTAGTTATTTTCGGTGCATATATCAATTATAGGGATGGAAACATGAAAATTACTAATGTGCAGTATTGAAAACAACTTGTACTATATCCCCCAATTGAACCTCTCGTTGAAACTAATTTTACTATATTGGTTTCATAAGAATAAGAAGAGAATTTCGACCTCTCATCACCCTATCTTATGTATACCATAGAGACAATGCTTAGTAGCAAGCAATTTGATGAAATTGACTTAATTGAATTTTTTTTGCAAATTGGTATCCTGCTGCTATGAAAATTGATGGGCTAAAAGATAAGTTATCCCTAGTAAAACTTAGTTTTTACAAGCAAAAATTTTGGGTATAATAATTGACTATTGATTCTGATCAGAAAAACATAAAAATGGTGGAATTCAACCCCTCCAAACTCTTCAAAATCAGCTCCTCACTTTTAGCTAGTCAAGAGGATCAATTTCTCACTATCTTGAGGAAACACATTAATGCATTTGTATGGGATTGAAAAGGTATGAAATGTATGAATCCATCTATATACACCCATCACACACACACAAACATGCGCGCGCGCACACACACACACACACACACACACACACACACACACACACACATAATACAATCAATAGCCCTTTCTCCAAACTAAAAGGCGAATGAATCATACATTAAAGTACATTTTTAAAAAAGAATTGTAGAAATTGCTTGATGCAGGATTCATCTATCCAATTTTAGATAGCGAATGAGTATCTCCTTTGTTTATTCTCTTGAGAAAAATGGAAAATGGAAAATTTGTTTGGATTACAGGAAAATGAATAAAGGCACAAGGAAATATCATTTTCCCTTGTCCTTCATTGACCAAGTCCTTGATGTGCTTACCGAGAAAAAGTTATCTTCCTTCTTGGATGGGTTTAGAGGGTATAATTAAATCCAAATCAGTCCTAAAGATTAGGAAAAAACCAAGTTTCACTTGTCCTTGGGGAAAATTCTCTTATAATGTCCTTCCATTTGGCTTATGTAATTCCCCTACCACTTTTAAAAGGGTTGTGCTCAACAACGTTTCTAATCATGTACATGATTCAATAGAAATATATATGGATAAATTCACACCCTAAGGGAATAAATTTCATCAATATCTCACCAATATTAGTAAGGTATTGCAAAAATGTGGGGAGATGAACCTCCCCTTAATCCTGTGAGAACCCTTTTTTCTAATCCCTCTTGTAAATATTGCTATGAATTGTAATTCATGTAAATAATGTGGAAATGTAACACTTTGACTGTATTAGGGAAGTGGAAATGGATTTAGAGGAATAAGGATGATGAGTTTCTTATAAACCCAATCCATTGTGTTTATTTCACTGCCTATCTCCTTAATGGATTGATGGAATTGTTGGTGCAACATGGAATTTAGGGAATGCACTCCCTAAGTGATGGATGAGCACACAGTCTCAATCCTCATGGAAGTGTGAGTGTGGTCAACACCCATGATGTATGAGAGGGATATAATAATGGGATAAAAGGTGCGAAGGAGAGAAAAATGGATGAGAAAATACAAATAAGACCCATTAGATAGTGGGGAAAATATATTGTGAAGTATATGAGCAAGAGAGAGAGATCGCTAGAAAATAACATAGAGCATGAATGGTTAGTGGATGTGAATCTTCCAGTAATAGTTAACCTGTATAGCCTGTGTTTTTCTTGGGATGGTATTCCCTTTGTTTGCTGAGACTTATGATTGTGCTTTTTAACGAATCATCCAAAGATATTTTAGTGGAGTTGTGATACTCAGGTGCTAGTCAGGGTTGATAAACTAGTCAATGCTTACTCTTAGAGTTGATAAATAACTGAGTAGTGGCTAGCCTTGGGGATGAGAAAACACTGGGATTCTAGTTGGTTTAATAAAATATTGTCTAGGCTGAGACACCGAGGAATTAGTTAGAAGGTCTAATAAACTCGTGAGTGGCTATCTTTCAGCCTGATAAACCACTCAGGTACTTGCTCGATAGGCTGGTAAATATCCTGGGAGTGTACTCTTTTATCCTGGAGTATTTATCTGCTTGATAAGCCTTGTTTTATACATATCTATTCCTTCTCTTAGAACTAAGATGACTCCCTAAGCCTTGGATGAACCCTTGTGGTTGAAGTGATATTGATCAAAGATTCATTGTGGTGTTATAAAAAGGGGGTTGTTGAGCAATCACCTGAGAAATGGGCTTTGATTCTCACCATCTAATGATTTTTTCTTGGTGAGACAAATCTTGAGACATTACCTCCTCAAAATCTGAATCAGGCTTGGGGATGGTTAGCTACAAGAAATATTTCATTGTAGCTGGCCTATAGTTTGGTGGAGAGTTGAAGTCCCTCCCTCAGTTACTTGCCACTAAGATAAATAGATAAGTGTATCCACCTTTAATTTCATTTCTTGATGAATGTTGAATATTATTGTTATGGATTTTAAGAATGAATGTAATTGCATTTCTTGTGGAAGAATGGTGTTGCTCCTAGTTTCTTATGATGAGTTACATGTGATTGTTCTAATGATTAAGAAGGAGTTGCAAGTCCACGTGACTGTTGCTAATATCTTGAATGCATGAATCCTTACCTGGAATTTATGGTTAATTGTTGAGCTAAACTATCTATCACTATGTGTGATATCTATTTTTTTTAGGCCTAAATGTTATGGATGTTTGTTATGCATAGGCTACTGGAAATCTAAGAATATGGGTGTTGCATGTAAGGCACCTCATATCAGTGAGTTTGATAGAGCTTGTTGTTAAGAATGATGATGATTTTATTTCACTATTGTGGCTATGTCTAACACTTGAGATTTAATTGGGGGAAATGTGAGATGTATCCCCATTATGTCAATGGTGCAGAGCTTCACTTGTCATCAAAATGGATTTGTACACCATTGGATTCCCCAATCTCTAAGTTTGGCCATTCTTAAATGAAGGTATTGTATTCTAAATGAATAAGCTTTGAGCATCTTGCAATAGGATCGAACCCTGGGTAGGCTAGTAAATATCCATCAGTTTCCTGGTGTATTTATGTAAGCAATTATGTGCCCCCTCGGATGGGAAACTTGGTGTCACTGAGAAAGGTTGTGAGTTAATAGGGTCACATAACGAGAAATTTTTCATCACCTATTATGGGTATTCATGTCACCTCATGCCATAATTGTGATGATACTTCAAAAGAGAAGTGGTCATGGTTGAAGAAGGGTGTGGGATGAGAAAATTCTCATTTCTTTTCACCAACATTTTTCGTCACAGCATGGAAGGAAGATGACAATGTCACCTCTTGTGGGTGTAATGGTGCTAATAACGGAGGTGGGAAAAAAATTTCTTCTCTGTAATTGAACAAGAAAGTGCGGTTTTACATGGAAATTCGGGAATAATGGGGCCTAGGAGGTTAAGCTGATGTGTCATTAAGTGACACAAGGTGGTGGTTGATGGTGCCACCTCGCGTTGAGTCCTACGTGGTGCTAACAAGGTAGCACCCATTACTGAAAGCCTCATGACCATGGAGGTAGGGGCCATTGAGGTTCTCATTATGTGATTCCACCACGAGGTGCAGAGGAGACAAAAGCCATGAGATGGAGAGTCATCTCATAACTTGACATCAAAATGCATATCACACCATAGAAGGTCATGAATGTGTACCTAAAGTGATAAAGGTGCTACTTGACGGAAGGCACGGGATGGGAAATTTCCCCATTACATGGCTTGGATATTGATCTCACACCGTGTAGGTTGAAATAAAGCATGCCTAAGAGGAAAGACATGATTGTGCCATGTAGGTTGTATGCCTTGAGTGGATGTATGTGTTGTGATGTACACTTTGTGTATGTGTACATGAGTAAAGAGAAGCAAGGGCACTGGGTGCTTTCCGAGTGTGGCAACCGATCTGGTGTGTCTGCAAAAAGAGAAAAGGAAGAAGTACAGACCGATGAAGGATAAGTATCAATATTTTATTTTAGTCTTGTTATGCGTGTGATCTATGATTCTGACTTATGATGGTTACATATGATTTATGATTATATTTTATGGTTATTTCATGCGATTCATGATTTTAATTTATGATGGTTGTGTTTTGAGCTAACCAGATGTGCTATGTTTATACATGATGACTTGATCAAACAACTAGTTTGACTTGTTGTGATGGGAAGTAAACATGATTGCAAGTGTACCTTATTGATGAGCTACCAATAAGGTATGCCTTTAATTTGTTTCAATTTATTTTTAATCTAATGTAAATTGTGTGCTTAGTACAGGAAGCACGAAAATTCTTGGTTGGGTGATTGGAATTGAAACAAGAAGCAGTTTGTTGGTAAAGAAATTCAAGAGTACGGCTAGTGTGGGACACTTGTACCCAATAGTGTCCATTTATTTCCATGAGCATGCTATGACTGGTATGATGGTTTTGAGGTAGGTATATGCCTTGGTTGTTTGAACTTTCGATGCGAGGAAACCTTCCCAAGGGATGGACTTCCCGAGATGAGAGTGTCAGCGGAACTTGGAAGGTGAGTGATTGCATGGAAGCATTAGAGAACTTTTGAGGTCTAAAATGGGCCTCATAAGAAAAACGTACAACCAAAATAAAATTTACAATAACCAATAGGATTCAAGATGATGATGTCAACCATGGGAGATGATTCACCGTTTTTGGGGTAAAAAATTAAAAATATTAAAAAATAATAAAATATAAACTATTTTTTCAACTTCTATTTTCAACTTATCTCCCGAAGATTTTACTCAAATTTCGAGTGGGAGTACTCGTCGGATGCAAAATTTAATTCCTCATCCAAGGAGTACCCATGTTTCATACTTTTGATGGACCTTGCTACACGAAAAATGAGAAATACATGAAAAAAACATGATTGAAATCACGTATTTCATATATTTCTATTTTTTTGTCTAAATGGGTCCATCAAAAGAATGCAACATGGATAATCGTTGGATGAGGAATCAAATTCTACATCTAACGAGTGTTCCAAATTGAAATTTGAGTAAACACATAGGGAGATAATTTGAAAAAATAGTTTCTTCCTTTTTCCCTCTAAAATTTGATGATGTAATCAAATCTTATTTTATTATTTCCACTATTATTTTATAATTTCCTTAGTAGGCCTATTTTAGACCTAAAAATTCCCCTAATGGGGTGACCAGATTGCCCTAGGGACTGTGTAGTAGAGAAGGGAAGGACGAGGATGGAATGGTTTTGGTCATTACCATTTCCAGATGGAATCAGATGCACATTGGGAGTGTGCCCTCAAACAACGAGCCGATAACTATTCACTGAGAGGACGACACCACGAGATTGTGGCACTAGACATTGGATGCAACTTTGAATTTGGAAATGGATTCTGGACTTCCTGGGAAGAAGGTGAATCCTGGTACTACTTTGAGGGTGGAGGTGTTAGCCTTTGGAATCCCTTGTTGCTAATACAAGCATCGTATCCTTCTATTTGTTAGTTGAGAAAATGTGTATATGTGTATATATGTATATTATTATAAATATTGTATCAAGATGGATTTATAAAGCTCCATAGACAGTATGATTGTTTTCTGGTTGAAGAAAATTTGGTTGTTATTGTATATTATGTAATGAGTTGTGTTATAAAGCTCCAAAAATTGGTATGTTTGTTATTTTTTTAGTAGTGTTCATTGTAAATACTGCAATGAGCTATGTTATAAAGCTCTATAGGCAACATGTTTTCTTTTCAGTGGTTTTGATGAGATATATGTTTGGTTGAACACCGAGGAAGTTGTCCCCCAAGGGCGAGGGTTTTGTAACAACCTTAGTGAATATTCCATGTAATAAAGTTAAAAATCATAGCCAAGGTTGATGGAACAATTATTCCAAGCTAAATGTCGGTAAAAACATCATAGTGTGGGTGTTCATCGGTTTATTATGGCTAAGGAAATTGGAAAAGGCAAAGGAAAATGATTTGGAAAGGAAAAATAACATATTTGGCATGTTTATTTATGAAAATAATGGAATTTAAGAAAATAGAGGCCTCATTGATAAAAAGGCTTATGAGGATCAGTTGGAAATTTTTTTGCTCACAGTTATGGAGCTCTCTCATTATTCTCTCTCTCTCTCGCTCTCTCTCTCTCTCGCTCTCTCTCGCTCTCTCTCTCTCTCAATCTTGGACACTTATAATTTTCTTGGAGCACTTGGGCATTGGAAAAGAAAGGAAGAGTAGGATCAAGCAACTAAAACGAGATTCTTTGTAGGTATCGAGTTGCATATGTGATTTCTTTACTAGATCTAGCATGCATGGTATGTTCATGTGGGTTCTTGCTATATTGGCATGGGTTTTTTGAGGTGTGACAGTGGTTTTCAGCCTAGCCTTTCCATTTCTGTATAGCTTTGATGTGATGGGTTTCTCATACTTTGGTTGATCTGGATTGGCAAATGGATTTCACTAGAGAAATTTCGGGTCTAAAATGGGCCTCCTTAGAAAAATGTACAACCAAAATAAACTTTATAAGAACCAATAGGATTCAATATAATGATGTCAACGATGGGGGATGATTCACCATTTTTTGGGTAAAAAGTAAAAAGATTAAAAATTAATAAAATAATAAAACTACTTTTTCAACTTGTATTTTCAACTTATATCCCTAATATTTTACTCAAATTTTGAGTGGGAGTACTCTTTGGGTGCAAAATTTAATTCCTCATCCAAGGAGTACCCATGTTGCATACTTTCGATGAACCCCGCTACACGAAAAATGAGAAGTACATGAAAAAAACGTGATTGCAATCATGTTTTTCATGTATTTCTCATTTTTAATGTAGCAGGGTCCATCGAAATTATGTAACATGGATACTCCTTGGATGAGGAATCAAATTATGTATGCAACGAGTGTTCCCGCTCAAAATTTGAGTAAACCATAGGGATAGAAGTTGAAAATACGAGTTGACTAGGTAATTTTTTCTTTTTTCCCTCTAAAATTTGATGATGTTATCTAATATTATTTTATTATTGTTGGTGTCCGGATGTGAACAATATTCAAACCCTTTTTCCACATAAATTATCAACCTGAGGGCGTTATTTAATTCAAGACTAACGACACAGTATATGAAAGAGAAATCACATGACCTATTGTAGATCACAGGCTTAAATCCATAAACACACAAACTACTATAACAACAATTAAAATAGATTGCAGAATTAAAAAGACATTCGCAGCAATTAAAATATTACACTGGAACAGCAATAACAGAACCAAACCAAAACATGAAATCAATGGAAAGAAAGGTAACACAACACCTGATTAGAAGAGTGGGCCCAACTCTCTGATCAGGGTTGTGGCAAACTCACAAATTACAGGTGAATCGACAGAGTGTTTTGCATTCAATTAATTGCAGAATATACTGTTACAAAATCTGTATGTGCTATGCTTAACCCCGATTCACAGCCCGCAGGCCCTCTTTATACAACTATTCAGGAAATCGCAGATTTCCTCTAACAACTACATATCTACAATTATACAATTCGTTGCAACATCAACCTAATTGCCAAAAGGAAACCATAAAAAATCCTGACATGTCACTGGGGTGAAATGGATTCTATTGCGCTGTAGCATCAAGTGAAGGCAACTCTAGAAATTAGGAGCCACTGCACAACTCACAACTATAACCTTCCCGCTTTTTCCGAATCTTTAAAAATATCGGAGTTAACATTTGCAAAAATTTAAACCTCTTGGAATATTACTTCATTAATAAAATATCCCATGTAAAGTAATAGAAAGGGGTTTACCTCGTGTGTTTAAGAGTAATAATGACACAAAGAGATAGAAAGGTGGGCGAAAATGGGAGAGAAAAGTATACAAATCTAGTACCTAACATCTCCCCCCAACTGTTCTATCTGCATGTTCTCATGCAACTCGTCGTCTCCTCAGATCTGGGTTGGACTGACTGTGACTGGCATGAAGCTGTGTGAGATCATATTCTTCAGCCATTTTCGTCCCAAGGGGTTTATAACCTTTCGTCAAAACAACATCCTTCCACCAATCTGGATCAACGTTGTATGTAGGAGTATATTGCTCGGCTGGCAACCAAATAAGGGGAAACTGAAACCTCAGCCCCATCCATCTGACCCCTCAGGTCTGAATGCATGCTACAAAATGTGGCATCCTCTCTAGAGCCCGTGCAAATTCAGGTGCCCCAAATGGTTCTCGTCCTCTGACGGCTGAGGATGACAACATCCACCTTCTCTGACAACTGTCCAGTGCTTCCTCACTGAACATTGTAATATGTCTGACACAGAGATCAGCACACCATTTCTAGGTTGCCAACATGTGTCCTCTATGCTCTTCAATCTGTAGAAATGTGTAATGCTTGTTATAAATTTTTTATGACTGGCCATGCTCCTTCCTCATCATTAGCGGCCTTATGAATTGGTTCTCTTAGAACGTATCACAAGCCTTTCTCCACTTAATATGATTGATGGTATAGGAGGTAAAATCTCTTAAATGAATGTCCCCCGCGAATGGAACAGGGTTAAAAGATTGATCATGCCTCAAGAAGTACCCATGCATGTAGAGCTCGCACATTAAGTATTGTCCTATAATATCATGAATTTTTAAGATACGGAGAAATTGAATGGGGCCCTCAATCTCATGCCAAATCTCCTTATATATACTTTCAAGACAAAAGAAAAGAATTGTTCGTGAAGGAATAAGACATAGCTATCTGCAGGAGGTCTGCAGGCCATTACCTATTGTGACAGAGAGAACATCTTCTCCTTATCTGATTGCAACAGTTGCACTTGTTCTTCCAATTCTCCTATTCTTGCCTTCTGTTCATCTTGCTTCAGTCGCACCTTATCTAACTGGTCTATGTATCCTGTGACAATCCTGGCAGTCTGTTCTCGAACTCGAATTGTTTATTTCTTATGGTCACTCGCAACAGACTGACACTTCTGGATCTCAGCGGCCAAGAAAAATTATCAGCTTTCAAACAACTCTTCAATCAGGCCAGTCTGTGTAGCTGAGGAGGAGACCTCAATTTTTGGCTTTACTGCCCTCCATTTGTAGATTTTTACCTTCTTTTTCAACCGAGAAACTTGCCTTTTCAACTCCAAAACCTCCCTCTTCAATCTCATGGTTTCACTGAACTACAGCTGATACCTCTTCTTGAGAGGTAATATTATTTTCTCACATTGTTCAATCCATTCCTTTTTGATAATAAATTCAGTTTCTAGGCCTATGACAGGCTTAGGAGGCCGCGAAATGTTGCTGGTATTATCACCTGATTCTTTTGTTAAGCCTTTTTGGCTGGGCTCCCTATCTTCAAGGGCTTCTTCCTCTATATTCACTTCAGGGACTCCTACCGTCTGGTCAGCATTTCCATCTACCACTCTGTGTTTCGGTGTTTCCACAAGAACCCTATCTTCTTTGCGAGCCTCCGAGTGCTCCAACAGAGATTCAGCAATGATTGGGCCAATATTGGCCATGTCCTCTCCGAGGTCAACAAATTTAAGCACTGATGGAACAACTATTTCTTTCATTAATCTTTGGGGTGAGCGGAATCCCCTCGCCCCTCTCGGCATCATGGACTGGAACAAAGAGCAAGGAGTGGCTTCATCATCCATGTTTCCAGCTTGAGCCAGATTTTCATGCATTTTTAATTCAGTCAGGGTTGACGCTGGTTCTTGTAGCACAATGTCGATTTTGAGGGTTGTTTCCCTTCTGTCCTCTTGTACTTTGTGCATTACTTATTATTGTTTCTTATGAATTGCTTCCCTATTTCCCTATTTCTCGTGAATTGCTTCTCTATTTCCCTGTTCTAGCCGAATCGGGGTGGTTCTTGTGTAACAACCCCAATTGTTTCAATATCCATATCTACTCGGGAAGGTGATGTTGTTTCTTGCAAAGAAGCATCACTTTCCATCCCTTTATCTTCCATTTCACTTTCTTGTTATTGATTGACAAAATTCGATGATTGTATGATAGTCTCGACTTCACGCACGACATCCATAATTCCTTCATCTGTGGGCTCCTCAGGCGAGGTTGGTTCTTGTGTGGCAGCTTCGACTGTGTCACCAATTATCTCCTCTATTCTCATTTCTTCAGGTTCTTCCTGATCAACCTCCATTTCCACTTCTTCAGGTTCCTCCTGATTAACCTCCATTTCCATTTCTTCAGGTTCCTCTTGATCAATTCCCTCCGAATGTTCTTCTTCTGCTAAACCAACGAGAGATATTGGTTCCTCTTCTCTAGCAACAATAATGGTTGTTATCTCTTCTTCTAAGGATCCACAAATTTCCATCCAAGAGACCCGAAATCTGTCTATTGCATGCATGACCAATAAACGCACCAATCCATGGTTGGAGAGCACTGCCGGCATCTGGCACGAATGCCGAGTGGACTGTGCCATGTGCTGCAACTGTTTCAATAGGAAGAAGGGCATATTTAAGGCATGCACTTGAGCCTGTTGAAATCGAAGGTGCGTTAGAATTTTAAAATGATATTTAAACAAAGTTGTGGTCCGGCCTTCGCAATTTATGTATTTCATTACAAAACCTGTGACTTCATTCCAAGGATACGTCACAGTCTTGCGCTCATATCCTCTACCCAATTAAACGACATTTTCTCCTGCCTGCAAGAATAATTCAGGAAACTCTGGGAGAGAAACTCTCTGAGCAAACCATTGTTGCCCTTGTTGTCTCTGCTCGCTAACTTCTGTAATTACCTCTTATGTGACAGGAACTTCCAGTCCTCTGACCCGCAAGTAATTCTCATCCAAATTAAGTGCAAACTCCATTGTGATTTCCCTGTCAAACCCCTACAATCTTTCGAAGTAGGTATCCCACCCTGCATTGAAAAATATTTTCCATACCTCTGGATTACTGCAGACCGAAGTTGTATTTTCAAGCTCATGCCACATAGCTAGTCTTCCCATGTTGTGGGGACTCGTAACAACACTTCTTGGAATAGAAGATCGTTGGGCAAAATGGTGGATACCAAATTTGGAAAAACAACATGGTGAAAATGAAAGGTGGTAATGGTAAATACGAATGGCAATTCTCGTAAACCAAGGAAAATCATAAAAAAGTATGGTTTGTGCATTAAATAAAATAGAAATTATTTCATATGGAGTGGAAAGACGTGTTACAGATCCCAATACGCTTTTAATCATTATACGAATTATTAATAATGATCGTAGGGTGTACCACACATGGATTTATAATAATGGCTTACGGAATCATCATTACGCCGTCATTAAATTATGACGGCACCCCCCCCCCCCTCCCAAACTTAAAGTTTTCCGTCCGTGGCATTAAAGTCTTCACATGGGATATTTAATTGAATCGGTAAAAGTCACATGGAGGCGTACCTGGTGTCCTACCTGGACAAAGTGACGGTTGGTAGGATGACAGCACATTAATGATGCAGTTGAATTAACAGCAGTACGAGTAGTAGCATCCGGAGTAACAACATCTGGAGTAGCAAGAGTGCGAGTAGCAGCATCCAGAGTAACAACAGTGCGAGTAACAACATCCGGTGTAACAACATCTGGAGTAACAGTAGTGTGAGTAGCAACATCTGGAGTAAGAGCAGTGCGAATAATAGCATTTGGTGTAACAACATATGGAGTAACAACAGTGTGAGTAGCAGCATCCGGAGTAACAACAGTGCGAGTAACAACATCCGGTGTAACAGCATCTGGAGTAACAGCAGTGCAAGTAAGAACATCTGGTGTAACAGCGTCGATCAAGGAGTAACAACATTGAGTAGCAGCAACCAAGTAACAACATCATGAGTAGTAGCAACCGTGTAACAACACCATGAGTAGCAGCAACCATGTAACAACATCATGAGTAGCAACAACTGAGTAACAACACCATGAGTAGCAGCAACCAAGTAACAACATCATGAGTAGCAGCAATCGTGTAATAGTATCATGAGTAGCAGTAACCGTGTAACAGCACCATGAGTAGCAGTAATCGATACTTAGGAAAAATTTTCTTTAATTTTTACTCCTTAGTAGTAATTCCTGCAAAAAGACAACAAGATAAATAGTAACAATATAATTATTATTCTTTTATTTATTTATTTATTTTTTAATTAATTAATTAATTAATTTTATTTATTTATTTTTATTTTTATTTTTTTTAGGGCAAGGATGTAGAGGAAGAGTTCTCTGTGCTGATAACCTTCAAACCAGATTTCTCAGAGAGGTGATTGATGAAAGCATCCTTAGAGGCTGGGTGGTGGTATAATCTCAGGTGATGTCCATTGGCTATAAATGAAGCACATGTATCATCAATTGTGACTAGCCTAACTGTTCTATTATCAAATACAACGTCCACCTCATAAGGTCCCATCCAATGAGTGAAAAGCATTCCCTTAAAATCCTTAAAGCGAGAGTTATAGAGTAGTGCCCAATCTCCCCTCTGAAACAGCTTATTCTTAATAAACTTATCATGCCATTTCATTCTCTGCTACTGAATAGTAGTAGTTCTCTGGACATCCATTGAACAAATTTCATCTAGTTCATTAAGCTGGTCCAGTCGGTGTTTTTGGGCATTTGATAGATCCAAACCAACTTCAAGAGCTGTTCTGAGCGTACTGATTTAAAATTATATTGGAAACAACGAGGATTTCCCATAAACCAACTCTAATGGTGAAAACTCGGTTGTATTTCGCCATGTTGTTGTGTACGCCCAGAGAGATTCTGGTAGCTTCTGAGCTCAATCCTGACGATGGTATGCCACAATTTTTGTCAAGATATTTTCCAATGTTTTGTTTGTGCTTTCCACTTGTCCATTCGCCTAAGGGTGGTATGGAGACATCACCCTATTCTTGACCCCATATTTCTGCATAAGCTTTGCTATCATGTGTGATGTGAATTGTGCTCCTCCATCTGAAACAATCTCTCTTGGAGTACCATAACGAGAAAAATTTCCTTCAAATGGAAAATCTGAGACCACCTGCTCTGTTGCTTTCGCAACAACTTTGGCTTCTACCCACTTAGTCACGTAATCAGTACAGACCAAGATGTGGAACTTTTGCTGGGAGGGTGGGTTAAAGGGTCCAACAAAGTCAATCGCCCATTTTTCAAAAGGTTCGAGGACTACCTATGCCTGCAAAGGAATTTCATCAGCTCGACTGGGCTATCCCATACGTTGGCAACTATCACACCTCCTAACATAATTCCATGCATCCCGAAAGATAGAAGGCCAGTAATATCCCATTTGTAGCACCTTATGGCCTACTACTTTTGTCTGTAAAATTCCCTCCACAAGGGCCATCATGGGCAACCTTCAATACTTCATAAATATCATCCTCAGATACACAGTGTCGAATATGCTTATCAGCTCCTATATGAAAAAGGTACCCTACCATCCAAGAATATTGGGAACTATGATGAATAATTTTTTGTTGTTCCCTGTATGACAAATGAGGAGGCACTTTCCCTGTAGCAATATAGTTAGAAATATCTGCATACCATGGAGGTTTAGTATAAACTGCAAAAATATTTTCATCAGGAAAACTATCTTCTATAGGTGTGAATTCGTCATTGTTATCCATTCTAGATAGGAAATCAGCAACTACATTATCTTTTCCTATTTTATCTACCATTGTGATATCAAATTCTTGAAGCAATAGCAACCATCTTGTAACATGAACAGGAGTAATAGGTTTATTCATCAAATACCTGATTGTTGTGTGATTAGTATGTACAAAAGTAGGATACCCGGTGATGTAGTACTGGAACTTATTGACAGCATAAATGACAACCAGGAATTATTTTTCCTTCACCATGTAATTCAGTTAAGTAAGAATTAAATTCTTGCTAACATAATAAATTGCATATGGTGTTTTGTTTACCTGCTACCCTAAAACAAATCCTACTGCTATCTGAGAAGCATCAGCATGTATGTGAAACGGTAATTCCCAATCAGGTCCTTGGAGGATTGGAGCCTTACAAACCAACCCCTTAATTTTCATGAAAGTTGTCTCACAGTCTTCAGTCCACAATAATTTTGCATCTTTTGTTAGCAATTGAAAAAATGGATGTGCTATTTCAGCAAAATTTTCTATAAAGCGTCTGTAATAACCAGCACAACCAATAAAGCTACATACCTGTGTGGGTGTTTTGGGTACCGGGAAGTGTAATATTACCTCTACTTTAGCTAGATCAACTCGAATTCCAGCAGCTGAGAGAAAAGGTCCCAGTAATATTCCTTCTTCTCTCATCATATGGCATTTGACTATACTCAGAAATACATGGGTCTACTTACATATTTTGAGTAATTTCTCCAGATTTTCCAATCCTTCCTCAAATGAGTTTCCATATGGATTAAAATCATCCATATAGATTTCAACGCTATCATCAACCAAATCAGAAAGATTCCCAGAATTTCCCTCTGGAAGGTGGTAGGAGCATTACACAGGCCAAATGGGAGGACCCTGTATGCAAAGGTTCCCCATGGGCATGTGAAAGTTGTTTTATCCTGGTCTTCTGGGTCTATCTGGATCTGGTTATATCCACTGAATCTGTCTAGGAAGGAAAACAACTTCTTCCCAGCTAAGGTATCTAGGACTTGGTCAATGAATGGAAAAGGGAAATGGCCTTTTTGAGTTGCCTTATTTAGCTCCCTGTAATGTACACAGATCTGCCATTTATCATTCTTTTTGGGAACAATCACTAGCGGAGATACCCATTGTCTATCTGAGATGGGTAAATGAATCCTACATCCAATAATTTTTGTAATTATTCTTTGACAATGTTCTTGAGAGCAGGGTTCATTCTCTGTTGCAGCTGTCTTACAGGGCGACAATATTCCTTAATATAAATATGATGAGTACATAAGTTAGCAGGGATCCCCTTCATGTCAGTATAATCCTAGGCAAAAGATTCTTGATGATCTTGAAGGACTTTGAAAAGTTGTTTTGTCTGGGATTCAGATAGAATTGGGTTGATATAAAGTGTTTTCCCCGGTTCAATCTCAATTGGAATATTATCATGGGATGAGGTTACAGGAATGTCTTCAATTTCATCGTCTGATTCAATTTTTTCCTGTCTTTCACAACTCATAGAATATTCTAAAATTTGACGATTTGAATTGGAAACAGAACTGGAATAATTAATAAAGGCTTTGATGGCATCGTCCTCGGTTTCTATTTTAAATTGAAGGGCCTACTCAATAGTAAGGATTGGTCTAAATTCTTCATTTTCAGGTTTAGGCTCTTCTATTTGTAGAGGTTTCTAAGTGGTTAATAATTTTTCAAATGGGCTAGGTTCCACAGGAGGGTAAAGAGTAAGATTCTTTGTAACTATCCCATTTGATATGATCCTATGAGCAGATCGGCACCCTATGTAGGCATCAGCAGTTGCGAGCCAAGGTCTTCCCAGGATAAATGGATGACCACCAATTGAAGATCGAGTCTGTAATACAAGGAGGTCCACAGGATAATGCCATGAATCTATTTAAATAATAACATCTTCCAATTTCCCTATTGGTTTAATTGTAGACCTATCCGCTAGTTCGAGAATAGTAGGGGTTGGTTTAATGTCTCCAAGACCTAATGTGTTCATTGTTTCAGAGGTGATAATGTTGATGGTAGCTCCCAAATCTACCAGTACATTTGGGATTTCAACCCCATTAATCTGTACTATGAGAATCAGGTTTCCTGGGTCTCCATATTTTACAGGCATGATATTTCCTAACATGACGTCAGATAATCTTCCCATCACATGAATGGTTAATGGATCCTTAGGTTTCTTCCCTGGTTTCTTAGAGCAGCACTCTTTGAGAGTTTTCTCATATATAGGTACATCCATCATAGCCTGTAGCAGAGGTATTTTAACAAAGAGATTTTACAATTCCCCTAGGAAATCAAACTCTGCTTGAGAGTTTGGTTTATTCAAGGTCAGTATTTTAGGATATGGAGGAGAAATTAAATGACCTTGATTAGGAATAGATTGGGGAGGTGTCTGGTTCATTATGTTTTGGTTTGATTTATCCCCAACTTTCCTCTGTTCTAGTTCCGTATATTCACTGTCAATCTGCTCTATAATAATAGGTGAAGTGGGAGCATTTACTACCCGCCCAGATCGTAGGTTTATCTCATTACCTCATGTGGTAGAAATGATATAATATCGAAGGTTAAGAGTATCTATTTTTTGGACCCCTTTATTATTAGGATTCGGATTGGACTGGATAGGAAGCTGGGGTCTAAGGGCTAGTTTTCCTAAAGGTACATTGGAGGGTAAATAAAGTTGTTGTTGAGGCATAGATTGAGGAAACTAGCCAGTAGGAGAGGTTCCACGCCAGTTCTAATTCCATGAAGGGTTCGAATTGGCCTGGGGAACCCATTGTTTCCAGGGGGGATACTGATATTGAGACCACATAGCTGAAAAAGGTGTAGATTGGGGACCCATATTAAAATTATTAAAATACTGAGATGGGTCCTGAAACATACCTAGATTCATAGCTGGTGGTCGAGGTTGCCATGGATTTTTCTGCCCCATGAAGTACAACTGGTCTACCACATTTTCTTCACTTGCCCCTTGAAAAATTGCCTTCAATCTGAGCAAGGAACGACACGAGCTGGTCACATGAGTCCATTCACAGATTGCACAGGATTCCATTGTGTTCAATGGGCATTCCTTCAAAGGATGTTTTTTTCTGTATTGTGGGTAGAATATAGCCATAGTCTTTTCCAAATCCATTTGTTTCTGTTTTTCTTGTAGAGTGTCCATTTGGGTGGATAATGTGCTCAGGATATCAGTCCTTAGGTTGTGCAGTAGGTTTCCAATTTTTTCCTTTGTAACCCCTCCACCGTAAGTCTTTGATGACCGAATTCCTTGTCCACTCCTTGCAGCCCCCCGTGAACACTTAATGCAATAGTCACATATAGTGTCGAAGTCTTATTTTGAAATTTCCCCCTTTCCTACTATGTTCAGAAGTTGTAGGGAATATTCCCTAAGTGTTCGAAGAAGAATGATCTTTGGAATGTCCTTATCCAATTCACTATGGCCTGATCTTTGTAATATGTATTTGAATCATTCCACACAGTCTTCCATGTTTTCGTCCTCTTTCTGTGCAAAATTAAATATTTCCTCCTTAATGTCACGGGATTTATAGTAATCTTGGTATTTCTCCAAGAAGTCTTCTTTCATCCCCTCCCATGAGGTAAACGTACTCCCTCTTAAACCCATGAACCATCTCAGGGTTGTCCCTTTTAAGGTAGCAGGAAATGTTTTTGATTTCTGAGCATCTGAAATATAATCATGTCCTCGAAAAAAAATGTCAAATTCGAAGAGGAACATATCAGGGTCTTCAAAAGAAAGCCCATGGAAATTAGGCAGAGTTGTTAAAGGGATGTATCTCATCGGTGCATCACCTGCAACATTTCTTATTGGAAAATCAATAGAAGAACTTATAGGTGCCATAAATACCCTCCAATACTCACTTGGGATTTCAACTAGTTCTGCAGCTGGTACTTGGAGTGATTCAACTGTAGGAAGTTTCATCGCACTCTGCTGATCCCTTGGTGACACAAAATATCTGAGGAATTATCTCTCCAAATTGGAATTTCTTAATTCGACTGCAGGAGATTTTACAACACTCCCTTGGTCTCGTGGTGATGAAAACACTTTTGGAGGTTCTTCTTCCCAATTAAAATTGCTTAGTTCTTCTGACCCTCTACTTGATATTTCTTCCCCTTCTGTTGAAGGAAAGGATGTCTCCTCCACTGGTACCCTATTTATTATTTCTTTTGTCATCAAAAGAATTCCGTCTGGTACTGTGGATGGCACTGGTTGCTCCACAGACTGCCCTTCGGACTTTGCCTGAACCCTTACCCTGACAGCAACGTGATATGATGCCTCAGATTTAGATTTTTCAATAATCTCCTGAATATATGTCTTCCTTCCCAGATCCTTTCCTTTCTTTGGGGGTCTTCCTCTGACCTCTTATTCAAATCCTTGTTCATAAAATTTGTGAAGAGAGTTCATCAAAGTAGAAAAATCACTCCGGAACCGGAGTAAGACAGATTTCTTCCTCCCCGGGAGGAGAAAGTAGGTTCAAATAGACAATAAACTAAAAGAAGGAAATAAAATCTCAGGACCTAAAGTAGGGTAATCAAATACCCTCCTCAAGATGAGAATTTGGCCCTTTCGAAAAGAATAAAAAAGCAGAAAGCTGAAAACTATGCCCAGGACTTAGGGCAGGGTAGCAAAATGACCTCTCCAAGATGAGGGAACAATTCTAATAAAAAGCAGGAAAATAAAACATAGATAACTATGGTTAGGACTTGCATTAGGGCAATAAATTCCCTCCCCAATACGAGATATATACCCTTAGATCAATTGCATATCATGTTCTTGCACCTGTTATCCTTCCCCAACAATGATGCCAAAATGTGTGTCTGGATGTGAACAATATTCAAACCATTTTTCCACATAAATTATCAACCTGAGGGTGTTAGTTATTTCAATACCAACGACACAGTATATGCAAGAGAAATCACATAACATGTTGTATATCACATGCTTAAATCCATAAACACAAATATTACGGTAACAACAATTAAAATGGATTGCAGACTTAAAAAGACATTCACAACAATTAAAATATTATACTTGAACACCAGTAATAGAACCAAACTAATACATGAAAATAATGGAAAGAAAGGTAATGCATCACTTGATTAGAAAAGTGGGCCCAATTCTCTGATCAGGGCTACGACAAGCTCACAAATTACAGATGAAATAGCAGGGTGTTGTGCATTCAATTAATTGCAAAATATACTGTTACAAAATCTATATGTGCTGGGCTTAACCCCGATTCATAGCTTGTAGGCCCTCTTTATACAACTGTTCAAGAAATCATAAATTTCCTCCAAAAACTACATATCTACAATTATACAATTCATTGCAACAACAACCTAATTGCCAAAAGGAAACCATGAAAAATCCTGACATGTCACTGGGGTGAAACGGAGTCTATTGTGTTGTAGCAGCAAGTGAAGGCAATGCTAGGAATTAGGAGCCGCTCCATGACTCACAGCTGTAACCTTCCCGCTTTTTCCAAATATGTAAGAATATCAGAGTTAACATTTGCAAAAAGGTAAAACCTCCTGGACTATTACTTCATTAATCAAATTTCCCATGTAAATTAATAGAAAGGGGTTTACCTCGTGTGTTTAAGAATAATAATGACACAAAGAGATAGAAAGGTGGGTGAAAATAGGAGAGAAAAGTATACAAATCTGGTACCCAACAATTATTTCCACTATTATTTTCTAATTTCCTTAGGAGGCCCATTTCAAACCTCAAAATTCTGCTAATGGAAGTTGAGTGGGGCGGATCTTCTAAATGACAAACACATGGCCTAGTGGTCCCTAAACCGCACTGTGGATCACGGCAAAGCCATTGGCCTAGTAACCCATAAGCCAGAATGTGGGTTGTGGTAAATCTAGATTTTATGCCTCGGTGGGCCTAGGAATCCTTGTCAGTGAATGGTAGGATATACGGTAAATCCAAGAGGTTGATTTCTCTCCGTTGGGATGTTTTGAAACCAACTCACAATTTAATTTTAAAATATAGATCAATGACTTATAAATTGGCCTCTTCGAGGGGGAAACCTCCTTTACATTACATAAATGAACAATTATTAGATGATACAAATGAGAAAACCTCATTTCTATATATAGGAGTCCATGGGATCACAATATAATCACTACAAGAAAAAAGGACATTGGTGAGGGTCATGCTTGTGATGGACCTTTAAGGTTCGTCACTAATGTCACATATGGTGACAGTCCTTAAAAAAGCATCATTGTAAGTGTATATAATGATGGCCCTTTAAGGTCTGTCACCAAAGCCTTTTTCAATGAAACTTTTGGTGAGGGTCGTTAAAGGCCCATCACTAATTCTCTCTTTGGTGACACTTCTAGTGATGAACTTTTAATGACCCTCACCGACGCTCTTTTTGTTACTTTTGATGACGGTCAAAAAATGTTTGTCATCATTGATCACTCCAATGAGTTTTAATGACGTTATGTTCTTGTTAATATTTTTTTTTGTCAAAAGATAATGAATTAATACCATTATTGTGGAGTCTTTTTTATAATATTTCCAAGTCCATAGTGGTTAGAGTCAGTCAATTTTTTAAAAAGTAATTAGTGTGTATCATTTCCCTCAAGTAATGACTAGTCGAATAGAGTTTCCCTATGAGTCAACACATGATTCATATATATTAAGTTTATTATCTAGAAAATTCCCTTTAGATAAAGTACCACTAGAGTGTGTAGGAAATATATTATTTAATACTTAATCAAGCTTTGTCAATTCTATTAATGAGAAAGACCTAACACTCCTCAACAATTCGGGCACACCTTAAATTAATGCTTTGGCACACACTAACATTTCTTAGCATCTCACATGTCTTGGAACATATTTGTACCTAGAACATCTTGTCATGACACTAACGCCCAAGTATATGGTGGCATGTGCTAGCATAACATAGAACTCTCCTACCATGTGTTGGAATGCATGTAGTCCCTATCATGCCCTGGAACACCTTGGTTGAATGCATTGACATACATTAGCAGTTAACACACAATGCCACTTGGCATGTATTGGGACCTATTATTAGTGTGGCTAGCATGCCCCTTTTGAAAAAGATAAAGTCTTGACTTATTAACCCTCTTATTGGTTCTTCCTTTTGTTTCCTTGAAACTTCTTGACACATATTGAGATACCCTGGCACCCTTCACATCGTTAGCACTTGGCATGTATTGGCATATCTTGGCACATATAATTAGCACACCCTGGAACTCCCAATCACACTTTGAGACTTCTTGACATGCCTTGATATTCGCTAGCATGCCTTACCAATCCTTAGCATACCTTGTCACTCCCTCCTTGGCATGACAACTAGCACTCATTAACACTAGTCCCTGGCACACGTTCCTCATATTCCTTAACTTCAATGAATTTTGACCTAGTTCTCCCTTAATTTTTTGTCCTAGTACTCCTTAACACTCCTCAACATGCATTAGCACTCTCTATCACACCTTAGCAATATTCAACATGCCCTTCCACTTCATAGCATGCATAACACTCCGTGACACATATTGGCACTTGTCACATGTTGGCGCTTGGAAATTCTTAGCTTGTATGGAATACGTTGACGTGCCTTGATATGATTTGGCATGGTTTAATATTGAATTTCTTTGAGATCAACTGTTGGAAAGTAGATGAGAAGCAACAAAGGAAGACTTGGCACTTAGAATGCACTAAGAATTTTCACTTGGAACCTATAGTGCCCAGTGTTGGTGTGCCTAACATGCCCCTCTTGGAAAAGGTAAATTGATGACTTATTAACCCTCTTATGTGTTCATGTCCTTATAGTTTAACTTGTTTCTCCCTTTTTTTGCCTTGAAAGTACTTGGCACACATTGACACACCCTTGCACATATTGGCATACCCTATCACTCGACACATATTAGCATGTTTGACATACCTTTGCACCATATGACACATCTTAGCATTACCTAGCATGCCTTCACACTTGTGTCCTCACAGCTAGCCTTTACATTTTTTCGCGACTTGGGAACCCAATCAATTCCTTGGCTGTTGAAGTTCATGTGACAATATTGGCTTGCTTCAATCGCAACAACTTGACCAATTGCACCTACTACAAGTAGATTGTGCTTTTTTCACCTAAGAACTGCCTATAACTCATCTTATACCACTCATGCCCAAGGTCAACTTGTCCCACTTAGCTAGTTACCAAGACAAGGATCACATGATCTAGCCATGGCCATAAAACAACTAAGAAACATAGCTTACATAGGAAATATTTCACATGTATGTTCAGTTCATATAAATAGTATAACATTAACTGAGAGTTTGCAAGAACCACAAGATGCACAAGGCACACAAGATATAAGACAACACAAGTCGAGGGCCCCAAAACTTATACACAACAATGTGCAATATGAAATTATCTAGAATAGTTTAAAACATGAGCATGTAGCCAAAGTGTGCCACATCTCATATAAAAAAATAGCTAAAGGTAAAACAATGTTGTGCCTGGCACAAAGTGATATCCCTTTGTCTAAAATTTCTATGTTGAGCCCCATATAACATTCGTAGGCTTGCCTCCTATAAATCCTATTATGAACTTCTCATAACACACTTCATCCTTAGCACACTTGAATTCACTGACACTCCCTGGCACACACTCTTATTCGTTCCTTTCCATGAATTTTGACCTAGTTATCCCTTGATATGGCCCGACACTCCCTAACATTACTCTTTAGCATGCATTGACATTTTCCGACATGTTTTAGCATGCCTTTTTCATTCCTAATGTGCATGCCCTGACCCTCCCTAGCTATCATGCCCTCACAACTACCCTTACTTAATTTGCAACTTGGGAACCCAATCTAGCCCTCGCTTGAATACAAGAGCTTGACCAAGTTACAGTTACTACAACTAGACTATGTTGTTGAATTATGTAGCTTGGGAGGTACTCCACAAGCCTAGTGAGATGGGTTTGTGTGAGTTTGGTCACAAAAGGCTTTGTGGGAAAAGAAGCCAAGAAAAAGGATTTTGGACCCAAGATGGGGCTTAAAATCTAAAATAAAATTAAAAAGGAAAATTAATATTTCTTAAGGTATAAATGGATAAAACGCGTAAGTTCTAGAGGGCTCCTAAGAGGTCTAGGAAAAACTATTTCAGGAGCCCTTAGGATGAAGGAAAGAAAATCAAGTGAGAAGGAACTCATTTGATCAAGGGGGCGAAGAGAGATGTAGTCCTAAAGTAGGTCGAGTAAGGGGGCCGAGTAAGGATTGCTAAAGGGAGGCCATGATCAACCTCCAAGAGCAATATCATCATGTGGGGGTTCACAAGAATGTTGCATATCTTAATGGTCGATTCAAGCTAGGAAGTAGGATGGAATATTGTTGTTTCTCTTATGGAAGATTGAGCTTAAGAGAGGCTGCTCATGAGAATCTGGGCATGTGATTTCAATGGTGTCTTTGTGTGAAGGTTGCATCAAATTCTGAAATTTTGAAATTTTCAACAAGAAACATTGAAATTGAAAACCATAAAAGACAAAAAAAAAAGAATGCACCCACACTGATGAGGAATTTTGATGCAATAGGAGTGAGGAATGTGGGGCATCTAATTTATTTTTCCCTTAAATAATTTGGACAATAAATTGTAAATTCATATGATAACAACTTGTGTCAGTTAAATAATTCATGATGACTGAGTTAGCTCAAGAAATTCGAGTTGAGGGTCTAAGATGAGGCACGTAGAGGGATTAATCTAATATTTTTGGGGTCCAGTTGCAGTTGATGCTTTAGTGGGGTGCAGGTATGAATTAGTTCAATCAAATAAATGAGTTTAAATGAGTTTAAATAGTTATAACTAAGTGACAAGCTAGTGAGAGGTCGGCCAGTGAATTAAATTATATTTAATTCACAATGAGTGATCATTCAGATAACTGATAATTCACTATTAGTAGCTGGATGCAAGTCAATTCTGAGGAAGACCCAATTGAGGCAGAGGTTAAAGGGAACATAAATATCAGTTGTATTTATACAAAATTTCCCATGTGCAATTATAAAGTCATTGGGATGCCATGATGGATTGTGCAATCAAGGAAGACTGATTTTCTTGATTAATAGGGAGCTAATTCCCTAGGAATTTCATGAGAAAGGCAGGCTGAAGGAAGGCTAATAATTGGCTAAGTACTAGACTGAGTTTTCCTAGATCAGTGGGAGACATTTAACAGAGTGCTGGAGAATCTCATGAGAGATTAAGCATTGTATTGTTTCATGATTCCTTGACTTAGTACACAATAGAGATAGAGTGGTTTTGAGCAGTTGCCTTCCCCAGATACATCTTGTGTTGTGAGATTAATGATAATTTATTTCTCTTACTTATATGTGCTTGTGAGATCGTGTTTTGTTTTCGAAAATTGTAAAAAGGATTTAGTGCCTTGTTTTAGTACATTACAAGATCAAATTTAATCTCATTAGTTAGATTTTCTACATGGTATCAGAGCATGAATTTTTTAGGCAGAGAGTTAACAGAGAATATTTGAAGATTTTGGTGTAAATTTTTCAAAAAAAAAATAGCATATTTCGATTCCTTGTGAAAAACTACAAAAATAGAAAATCAATTCGGAGCTCGGATGAAGGAGATATCGTCGATTTAAAATCAACAGTTTTTTAGAAACTTTTATAACGATGGGACAATTAAAATGTGTGCAAGTCAAGAACCAATAGGCACTTGAGGTTCCAGATGCATGCAAAGCTTTGAGGAGCAAAGAAGAGGTTAGAGACTTGGTTGTTGAGAGGGAGTACAAATTACCTCTCAACATGCAGCCTCAGAAGCAGTCTCAGAAGGTTGTGGAGTAGCCACAATTGGAGAAACATAGAGGAGACTAAGTGGAAACATCCACTCAAGCAAAGACCTCCATGAGGGGGAAATTTCAAGCCAGATGGGCAGAGGGAGCACATGCAACCATACCTCCAGGTGAAAGGTGGGGTGACGTGTAGACATAATCCCAATATATGAAATTTGGGCAGGGTCCATTGAGATGGTGTGTCTCATGGATCGAACCTAGCTACGAGGAGTCTACAGTACAAAAGTAGCAGGAAGGATCAATTAGATTGATGAATTCAGATGTCAGGAATATATAAATCATAGTGACAAATGTTAGATACTCGAGCACATATCATAGTTGGAAACAATGCAAAGGGCACAGATGCATATGTCAGCAGCAACACAGAGAGTCCAGTAGATAGGTGTAGTAGTTGGCACCAGTCAGAAGACTCCGATGAAAAATGCATTATACTAACTTAGTTTCTCGGAGGCTATTCAGTTTCAGGATTTGTAGGTGCAGACAACACTATAGAAGTGTTTCCTGCAAAATTCCAAAGGTACCGGATCAGGATAGATTGAATTCCTTTCTTGTTGAGAGGGAGTGTTGAAATTGGCAACAAGAAACAGTGAAATTGGCAACCAGAAAGGAAAAAAAAAAATGCACCCACACTAGTGACGAATTTTGATGTACCAGGAGTGAGGAATGTGAGGCGTCTAATTTTTCCCTTAAATAAATTGGACAATAAATTTTAACTTCATCTCATAACAACTTGGGTCAATTAACTAAGTCATGATGACTGAGCTAGATCAAGAAATTCGAGTTGAGGTGATCGAGGTGGATATTGGTGGCCACCCACCTATTCCACTTGGGCCCTCCCTATTGTCTCTTTCAATTTTTCAATTTCCTTAATTATAGCACAATTTACTATTTATGTCAATTTTTCGAGTCTTGAACTTCCAAAGTTGTTTTGAGGCCCCAAATGACGCTTCTTGGGCATGAAAGGTTTGGCAATTTATTTGAAACAAATCACATTAGTAGTTATAGTCCTTAGATAGATATTTCTAACAAGGTATCACGTGCGTCAAACGGAGATCACATGACCAAGTCACAACCCTGGGAAGTTGGCTGCCCAACTACCCCCAACGGGGCCCATAAACTCTTGGTGTTACATCTCCTCGAGTTAGGGTTTTCTCTTATTTTTCAATAATAAAAAGGCCCTTCAGCCTTATTTTAACACATTTCAGAGGCATGTAGCCGCCACATCTCTTCTCAGAGATAAGCTACCATCGCCCGAGGTAGTTTGTTTTCCATTTTGTCTGTAAGCATTTTTTAGTATTTGATATTAATGAAATGAAGTGTTATTCCTACTGCATCTATGTGTTTATGTTTATTTCTGTATTTTATTGTGTTCCTGCATATGACCAGATCGTGAGGGTCTAATATGAGGCATGTAGAGGGATTCTAATATTTTGGGGGTCCAGTTACAGTTGATGCATTAGTGGGGTGTTGGTGTGAATTAGTTAATTAATTGAGTTAAAATCGGTTTAACTAGTTCTAACTGAGTGATGAGCTAGTGAGAGGTCCATTGAATTAAATTATATTTAATTCATAGTGAGTGATCAATCATATAACTGATAATTCACTATTAATAGTTGCATGCATGTTAGTTCCGAGGAAGACACAGTTGAGATAGAGGTTAAAGGGAACATAACTATTAGTTGTATTTATACAAAATTTCCCATGTGAAATTATAAAGTTATTGGGATGCCATGATGGATTGCACAATCAAGGAAGGCTGATTTTCCTAATTAATAGGGAGCTAATTCCCTAGGAATTGTGTGAGCAAGGCAGGTTGAAGGAAGGTTGAGAATTAGCTAAGTACTAGACCAATTTTGCCTAGATTAGTAGGAGACAATTGGCATAGTGCCGAAGAATCTCGTGAGAGATTAAGCATTGTATTGTTTCATGATTCCTTGACTTAATACACAATAGGGATAGAGGGGTTTTGAGCAATTTCTTTCCCCAGATACATATTGTGTTGTGCGATTGATAATTTATTTCTCTTAATTATATGTGATTGTCCGATCGTGTTTTGTTTCTGCAAATTGTAGGAAAGATTCAATATCTTGTTTTAGTACATTACAAGATCAGATTGAATCCCGTTGGTTAGATTTTCTACATGAAATAGAAGAGAGGGTTGATATGATATTGTCTTGTGGTGGTTAGTAGGCCACAAGGTCTGTGATAAATACCAACATAAATGGAGGAGGACTTGCACTTTAATTTAGATCCAAAATAGAAGTAGACACTGGCATAATATTGACTGAGGTAACCCTAGTTTGAGGGTTGACATTGAGATCTGAAGTTCATGTAAAGATTTAGCCAAAGAAATGCCCATAATCTATGGATCCATAGGAGCTAGGTCGAGTCTTTTATAGATGAAAGAGTCGTGATTTTTTCTATGGGTGGATATGGTTTGTTCTACAACAATTAGAAGTACATAAGTATAGTGCCCTAGTTAGGAAAATTTCCTAGCATGTTTAGTTCATAAGATATGCCGTTAAGATTGTGACAAATTTGCGTAGAAGAAGAGAGGTTGTGACCCTTAGAGTGAGGTTTATTTCTACAATATAGACTGCAGATCTGGAATATGGTTTGGAGTTTCAGTACGTGTGGAGATAGCAGATCCAAAGGAGGGTGGAACCTGAGTAGAAGATAGAGCATGCAAAAGAAATGTGCCATATGAAGAATGGATTGACATGCAAAGGAGTTGATTTTGGTGGACCGTCCATAGAGTTTTAGATAGGGATTTGAAGCAACCTAGAAAAAATTAGTCAATGGATTGTTAGTGCCTGATTTGTGACCCTAGTTCAGTCATCTACAAATTGTTAGAAGGATGATAAGAGGAGTAGTTTAGATTTTTTCATAGATTGGACCACAAAGATCAAATTGTCGATACACAAGAAAAATGATTTTGAGAGGACTCAAACCATTTTTAGGTGGAAGATTTGAAGAGCCCTAGACGAAGACAATATTTTGGGCCCTAGGTCAGTAAAAAGAATTGACTGTGGTTGGGCAAATTGATGGTAGTCCAAGTAGAGTTGGAGGGTTGTTAGGTGACTGTCAAAGAAGAGCCCTAACTCTTGTACTTGTGAAGGAAAACAAGATTGGTAGAAGGGCAGGTGTATAGGGCCTAAGGATGTGCAGACTTTGAAACACTAAAGTAACTATCAAGTGGGCCAACCAACTAGACCTGGTTCACTATATTGTAGAGGATTAATTCAGTGAGAAGAAGGGCGGCCTCCATAGCCCTAGACTTCTCATCTTGGAGTCGTAGTATGGAAAAAGTGGGCATACCGAAGAGTTGTTCACAAATGGAGTTGTGAACAACTTTTTACCACTCAAACTAGTAGTGGACCTAAAAGGGGTTCCTTAGAGGGCAATTGCTAGGACAAGGACAAATGTGGAGGCTTATCCCATTGTCACCATAGCTAAGGCTCCTTGATCTTCACGAACTTTCACCGATGGGTGGAGTCCCGATAGTTTAGGAAGTCACTTGTAGAGTAAAGGTCAATGAATAGGTGGGAAGTGACCCTAGAAACCCTTTCCCTAAGATAGAATAAAGAGTGGGATTTGCTTGCCTTTTAAGCAAGGGACTTGATCTTATAGGGAGAGAGGAGGGGGATTGAGGAGTTGAGGGAGAAGAATAAGACTTATGAAGGAAGCTATCAATCCCTAAAATCCTTTGGGAACTTGGATTCCCAAATGGAACTTGATGGAAGGCCTTTCACACCAAATGGGACCACACGGGGCCAAGTGGACTCAACCCAGGTTCGGGGATGGATTTTAGCAACCAATGATGTTCCTGTCCTCGAAAATGTGAGGGGAAAGGATCAGGCAAGATTTTTTACTTCGACAGCTCAAAATTATCCTACTAGGTTCTAGCCTTGGGAACACCTAGGCAAAACTTGATCCTAGATCTAGGGCTTGAGGTATCTGGAGATTCCACTGTCGGAATTGGCCCAAATTTTGAGGAGAGTGAGGGGACCCACCAACACAGTTTCCTCTAAGAGATCGAAGTTTTCCTGTGGCTAGATTCCTGGGAAATTGATGTCCTATGTGACCTAATGGGGCTAGACCTAGGAAAAAATGGAAAATTGTGAAAAAGGGGGGTGGGGGGGTGATCACCTTTTTTAGGGACTAGCATCTAATTCACTTAGAGATATGGAGTTAGGAATGATAATAAACAAGAATTCGGTTTCTTGATCAAGGAGGCCCAGAAAGTCAACTTCGTCCAATGTTAGAGGAAAACGAAAAGTGACCTTCAAGAATTTATACTTCATAAAAATGGTGCAATATTATTGATATAAAATGATATCTAAGACATTTCATTCATCTAACAATGGCCCATACATTAAATAAGCTAAATAGACACAGTATTCCACATTTCCATCATGCAACAATTACCCCTAGTTATAGTGAAATTCAATAGTATGTAGCAACAAGAAGAATAGTGTTAAATTTTCACTCACAATGTTAGAGAGTATATCCAAGTAGCTTCACATTTGCAAAAACAAAGCTCCAAGGTAAAAATGGCCCAAATCCATACATCAAAATGCATCCATCATCCAAAATAGTCCTCCAAGTAAAAATGTAAAGTTCTCTAAAGATAGAGAGATCGCAAGTCAAGTGATGATGCAAATGAATCCAACTAAATCCTATTTATACATTGAATAGGAGTTGATCGAAATAGCTTATGGGCCTACATTAGCCCCTAAACATAAAATAATATGCAAGTAACCCTAAATTTTGGTGACAATCCCACCAAACTATCTCATACATGGAATAATAAGTCTCATAAGAGATCAACTAATGTCCTAGGGCCTTCTAGGAGGCATACTGGGGTCCATGAGTGTCATAATGATGCATGGGACCCATCAAAAGTGTTGGACAAGGGGGTGGCCCCTTGTTGTCCAAACATTAAACTTGTGGTGCTCTCATTAAACCTGTGGACTAGAAGGGTTGTTTGTGGCCACCATCAGCAAGTAGTTGTATTTCTTGTATCAGTGTGATTGTAAAGGGTCATGATCCATGGTACAAGAGCTCTAGATTGTTGTATTGTAGTTTGTAATATAATGAAGAAGGGTTTGAAAAAGGTAAAATTATCATGTGCACTAGTTGATTCCTTGATTTGTGTAGATTTCGTTGTGCATTAAAGTAGATGTGTTGTGGCACTTGAGTGTGTTTTCATAAAAAATTCTAAGACAAAACCCAGATTCTCATGTGTTGTGGAAATTTAACATAGGCATTTTTCACCTAAGAACTACATATAACTCATCTTATGCTACTCATGTCCAATCTCATCTAGCATGCCTTAACACTGCCTAACATACCTTGACGTCACTCCCTCCTTAACACATCTGAAACTCACTGACACTTCCTGTCACAAACTCTTATTCATTCATTTTTAAATATAGTTTTATCTGGTCTATTATGATGAACTGTCTAGTGGAATATCCATGATAGTTTATGAATCACCCCAACAACTATCCTTTATGCAAGTCATATGATGATATTTCTTCACACTTATTTATCTCTAGTTGTCCAAACACAGTGCAGGTCATCACCACCACCCTTGAAAAATTGAACATGATAGGCTCATGGTCCTATCTAAGCTTGGAAGAAAATTTCAAAACTTAGTTACACAACATGATGGAATATTATTATAAAGGTTTCCCATTCATTCTAATCAACAATATCTAGTGGGATTGGAACAACAACACATTTTGTTCACGATAAATATCCATGATATTTTATGAATCACCCCAACATATATCCTTTATGCAAGTCATATGATGATATTTCTTCACGCTTATTTATCTCTTGTCCCAAAACGGTGCAGGTAATCACCACCACCCTTGAAAATTTGAACATGATAGGCTCGTGGTCCTATCTAAGCTTGGAAGAAAATTTCAAAACTTAGTTACACAACATCATGGAAGATTTATTAAAAAGGTTTCCCATGCATTCTAATCAGCAATATTTGGTGGGATTGGAACAACAACACATTTTGTTCATGAAAAATATCCATGATAGTTTATGAATCACCCCAACATCTATCCTTTATGCAAGTCATATGATGATATTTCTTCACACTTATTTATCTCTTGTCCCAACACAGTGCAGGTCATCACCAGTACCACCCTTGCAAAATTGACATGATAGGCTCATGGTCCTATCTAAGCTTGGAAGAAAATTTCAAAACTTAGTTACACAACATCATGGAAGATTTATTAAAAAGGTTTCCCATGCATTCTAATCAACAATATCTGGTGGGATTGGAACAACAACACATTTTGTTCACGAGAAATATCCATGCTAGTTTACGAATCACCCCAACATATATCCTTTATGCAAGTCATATGTTGATATTTCTTCACACTTATTTATATCTTGTCGCAACACAGTGCAGGTCATCACCACCACCCTTGCAAAATTGAACATGACAGGTTCTTCGTCCTATCTAAGCTTGGAAGAAAATTTCAAAACTTAGCTACTCAACATCATGGAAGATTATTCTAAAGGTGTCCCATGCATTCTAATCAGAAATACCTTGTGGGATTAGAAAAAAAACACATTTTTTTCACGAGCAAAAACACATTTTGTTCACGAGAAATTCTAACAAATATCACAATTGAATTGATTAAAAATAGTGTTTGGAAGACAAGGTTCATCCTAAACCACAATTGTGTCAATGTATAATACTATACATAAGAGAAAATAAAATGATATTATCCACATCAATTCTTGAAATAGCGTCACATTTTCCATGAGTGGTGAGCCAAGGGGTGAATGTAGGGCACTATTAAAGTTACATCATGTTTAAATTCCTTTTACATCACTTGATTGTTCTCCATTAGGTTTGATTCACCATCACAAGGGAGCATGACACCTTTTTGTGGGGGAGCGATTAAAGTTGTAACACGATTCAGGTGACATACCACTCCAATGTAAATGACATCATTATACATTTGTGTCAAGTTGTTAAAGAGGTTATTTATAAACAATAAATTTAGTACATGGACTTCATATTTTCATGGCCTTGACTCTAAGATGGATTTGTACTAGGAACACTTCATGCAAATAAGAGGGGGCCTTATTTTTTAACCCTCATACACACAAGAGCACTATATGTTGCCCTTCATATCCCCCTTGGTGGTTTCAAAGTGGGTTTACATTAGTGTCTAGCTGAAACTAATGACATCATGATATTCCTCTTCTCAATAACATCTTCTAGCTTTGCCATATACACAACATTGAGTTAGAGGATCACCTCATCTGATGATCTTACAATTACAAGTTGTAAAAGTTCACCTGCTAAATTAATACTAAATTTGAGAAATTTTAAATGACCGAACTAAAAATTACTAACTTAAATGGCTAAGTTAGTTTACGGATACAATATATGACTAGATAATAAGTGACCAAACTAAAAGCGACTAACTAAAATGACTAATTTAGTCCACGACTAAAATATATGACTAGATAATTAGTGACAAGATTAATAATGATTAACATAAATGACTACTATAGCCCAAGAATAAAAATATGACCAAATAATAAGTACAACAAGTATATGAATTAGTCATTTATGTTAGTAATTTTTAATTGTGTCACTCCATCAATAGAAAATTTCAATTTTGATACTGAAGTGTTTCATATCACTACAGGGGTCTTTGAATCCATATGCAGTGTTAAAATTTAGAGACAAAGGGGTCTTTGAATCCATCTACAATGTTAAAATTCTAAATGCTCCTTTGTCTCTAAATTTTAACACTACAGATGGATTCAAATATTCTCAACATTAGTTTTTCTTTCCTTCATTGTCGCGGCAAGAATCTCCTTCACCAGTTCGTCCAAGGAGGGCAAGGTCAATGGCACTTAAGATGGAGGATAAGAAAAAACAATTTGGAGAAATTCGTAACTTCTGAATCTTCTGAAAACCCTAAGAAAGTCATAATACATTGTATGTCTTTCTCTGATCTCTAGGATGAAAGGGAAACCAAACTCAAAGCTAGACAACGTACATACATTGAAGATGGATTCAATTTTAGAAACTATCATTTAAAAAGAGGGTAGCTCTGCCCCAAAATGAGAGTCCCTCCTCCAATACCTTGCCACAACTTCCATAGTTGTCAAATTCTACAATAATAGAACCTCTAAGTACAAGCTTACCATATACTTAGAACTTAGGTTGGAATTTATTTGATTCTTGATCTCTTTAGATGATGACTAAAGATCATTAAATATATAGATTGAAGCATTTTCCTGTAGTTATTGATGAACTTGTTAACCATCCATAGAGAAATACTTCCCTCAAACATGTACTTGATTTTGTCCACAATGAAAGAATCCTACTATGTTTTTGGTATATTCGACAAGACTACATCTTTAAAGTAATGAAGATTTAATTATTAATGTTTGAAAATCCTTTAAGAGATGGAGACAATCAAATTCACATAGGAGGATGTATTCCCTTTGTTTAGCGAACCTCCATGGAGAGAAAGCAATAAATGCAAGATTAACCTATTGTTTATGTGATAATTAGGGAATGTATATCCATTCTCTCAAAGATTAGTCATAGATAATGAGAAAGAATCTCCTATTTATTCTAAATAACCCTTAACGCTATTTATTGAATACCTTCTCACCATCACAATCACAATAGTAATTTTTTTAAGAAAAAAACTACAACAAAACTTTAAATATCCAAATAAATAACCTCCATACATAAAGGTGAAAGCATATTTAGAACACGTTTAAAGTAAATTAAAATATAATATAGAAAAATTAACAAAAATCTTGATACAACATTAATTTAAATAATTTTCTTTAACACAAATATATTATTAAAAACTACAAATTAACATCAATAAATAAATAATTTATATAAAACCCCACCTTTAGTAATGAATGATTATTTAATTTATAATTGATTTATATAGAATCTTAATGTATATTGATTCAATGTGACTCAAAGAAATGACATAAGCCATTATAATTATCCCACCCCCTCACTTAGTTTCATTCCTTTTCCCTCTTGTTCCATTTTTTTTCCAAATTAAAAAATATTAAACTATTCCAAATTATTTGAAATCATTTGACTCAAATACATATGGCGCCTTTACATTTAATGCCTCTTTGTATTTTTCCGCTATTGCATTATTCCTCTCCCTGCCCTGAAATGAGCTCACGCACTAAAACGAGCTCACGAGCTCACTTTTTTACAATCGCTCTGGAATAAATCCCCGAGCCCCCAGATCTCTTCATGCATGACTTCCAACAGATCAGTTGCATTTATTCACTGTCAAAACGAGTTTAGAAAAAAGGTATTTTTCTACAAGAGAATGCTTAAATTGAAAAATCCCATAATTTTTCTTGTAGCTGTCACGAATCCTGTATGCTCTGTCTTCGAGAAAATTGATTAAATAGGCCACTGTATTCTCTGAACTAAATTTGTCGAAATAGGCCTTGCTCAAAACATTGTTTTAAGCAGCAGAATTAGAGAAAAAAAAGTTGATTATACATTGGTTCTTTGGTTATTTTAGTTTTAATTATTCTAAGCTTTCAATGGAAAATTTTAACCCTATTTTGGCTTATAGACAATATTTCATAAGCTAAGGCTCTCTATAAATGGACTAGAGGAGGTTGTGTTCAAAAATTTGTTTAAAAAAACGACAGAGTTTGCAAATAAATTCATTGAGTTAAAGGATGGGGATTCTGATACATTTTGAGTAGTTTGATTGAATGATTTATCTTCTGTTCTGCACATTTCAAAGTTTTGGGAGAATGGACATTGATTATTCTGGTATTTGACGGTATTCTATTCAAATTACACAGAGGAAGATAGAAAGTTAGGGCTTTTAGAGGCTGGGCATACATAATGACAAAATCTTTACCGGTTTTTGTGAGATTTTTAAGATTATCAAATAGGATAGAACATTAGGGCTTTCACTAAGCCAAGAAAGCTAATGTCACATTCTTTACAGATTTACTTAAGGGTTATGAGATTGAATTTTTTTGATGTTCAGGTGGTTCATAGATATCTTCAAGTGGTTTCTATTTGTATGGAACAAGCAGTTTCTGTTTGTATGCAACCGAGAATTTGATACGTCAATTGAAATACTATGCTTCAACAGGTTTTCCCTTTCAGATCATCTTTGTGCAATAGAATACAATCTTTAATGCTCTTTAGTGTATGGATAAGTAAAAACTAATGGATCAAGAAGCAGGGACTATAGAAAAAGTTAGCAATGGAGGGAAACATTATCCTTCAAAAGATAACAACGTAGAGGTACTTTTTTGTTGTTTTGGCCAGAATAGGCCATCCAAGTAGGCCTTAGAAGTTACAGAGAGAAGCTCTTTGTTTTATTTTACAACGGCTGAAGTGGAAAACTGTTGCCACATTCTGGGGTCACCTTTGTCCATTATAGAAGGAGGTCTTGTAACCTGCTCCGAGTTGCCAGTTTCTCTCTAAGAAAGTTTGTATGGCAAACCAATGTTCTATTGAATTTTTAATCATACAAAGGATGCATAAAATGAAACTCCTTAGGTGAGTCCAAGAAAAATACCTGGCAAAGAATTGGTGCAAAATGATACTTGTAGAAGATCCAACAAAGTTCCCAAATTAGAGCCAACTTCACCAATTAAAAACTACAAACAACCTGGAATCCTATCTTCAGGACGAGATTGTTTGAATCACCCCAAAAATTCAAGTATGTTGCTACTGTGCTACCTTTCTATAGACTGGAATTATTTCTTTTATTGCTGTAATATCAGTTATATAGTCCTAGTTCAAACATTTGAAAGATAGACTTGATTTTTCATCCAGTTGATTATGAGACTTTGTACTCAAGGTCATGAGAAAAAAAATCCAATACTTTTCAGCTAGTCAAGCATAAGTTTCTGAAAGTTAAATAGTAATTGTCTCTATCTATTTTCCCACTATGCAGCAGGCATATCACCGATTTTAGCAAGCCTTAGCATTTTCCTCTCTAATTGCATAAGGGAGCAAATTTCTGAACTCTTCCCTGACACACATGAAAGTCAAATGTAGTTTCAGCAATGGTGTTCACAAATTATAAGAAATTATTGTACAATAACCTTCTTACAGTCCTTGCTTCTCAATGCCAAGCAGATGCTACAATGAGAATTTTGTCCAACCATCCTTAGACTTTTTTCCGACAATAACTATGTCCTTATTGTTTATTTTCTCTTTCCAACCTGGATTGTTTATCTGCTCTTAACAGTTCATTTCCTTGAGAGCACAAGGCTGCCTTTTAAGTGCCCTTTTTATCTTCTTTATTACACAAATATCCAAAACAACCTTGTTACCTTGCATCTATTCTTTGATTCCTTCCTTCTTCCATTGATCCTCTAGATGATAATATGGAGGTTAATCATAAAAACAAGACAAGATACACTGCTCATATTTCAGACAGGATTTCTTCATTTCTACATGTGCTATAACCTAGTTGAATTTTCCTTCTTGTGACAAATACAAAATGATACACTGCTCATATTCCAAACAGGATTTCTCCATTTGTACATATGCCAAAACCCAGTTGAATTTTCCTTCCTTCTATCATCTTGATTCTTGCTTAGCTTAGTCCAACTTCTTACTTTGGAAGTTTACAAAAAAGTTACAGAACCCATAACATCTTGTGTACCTGAGTGGTGCATTTCCAAAATCAACAGGTGAAGTCCAATTTCCCCGCGTCCAAATTCCTTCAATTCACTATTGATACAAAACAAGAAATTATAGCTAGTTGCTAACATTCTCACTTAAAGCTTTAACAAGATTCCTAGGAATTACATATATCCTTTAGTGTTTCTAGTCATTAGGATTTAAGGAGCCAGTTTAGAAAATCTCACACATAGAGGGAAATCAACAAGAACATTCTTCAAGAGATTAAAGCTAGACTCTCCTTAAAAATTACATCTCTATCATTCCTAATAATAAAAATACAAGTCGATTAGGCTTGTACTAGTGCAATAAGAACATATACCATGCTAGGGACTAATGTTTTATTTCTATTTGGCACAAAAGTGACCAGGTTTATCCCCATTTCTAGCTTCCAACATGAGTGGTTCCCTTTGGTGATTTCTCACTGTCAACATTTAGCCTACATAGGGCTTGGTCTAGTGGAAAGTTGGACCAATTTCGCAGCTGGAGACCAAGCTTCTATTCCCTATAAGCATAGAAGTTTACTAGGAATATCTTGATTGGCTAGCCTGCAATGTTAGTGGCACCCTTAAGAGGGCTTCTGGCCATCAACATGAGCTGCAAGAAAAAATGATCTAAAAATAAGGGGGAGTGCATATGATGACTTGGGTTCAAACCCTGACAAGTGCACTCCATTGTGTTACTAAGGGCCCATGATGAGGCCAAGAGGAAAATACAAAATTCAAGTCCAAATGGAATTTATATGGGCATAGAAACCCCTCAAATGCGACAACTTAGCCAATGTTCCACTGTGTTTGACAGTGCTCTTCCCCATGTTATAGTGGGGAAGTGTTTCCCCTGCTTTTGACCAAAAATAAAATAACAACCTAGAGAAGATATTAAAGCCATTCCATCCTTAAAAATCACGTCCCTATCATTCCTACTAATAAAGATATGAGTTGATTAGGCTTATTCTAGTGTAATTTAAGAACATATACCATGCTAGGGACTAATGTTTTATTCCTATTTGGCACAAAAGTGACTAGGTTTATCCCCATTGACTAGCTTCCAACATCAGTGGCTCCCTCTGGTGATTTCTCACCATCAATATTTAGCCTACATAGGGCTTGGTCTAGTGGTAAGTTGGACCAGTTTCGATGCTGGAGACCAAGCTTCTATTCCCTATAGGCATAGAAGTTGATTAGGACTATCTTGATTGGCTAGCCTGCAACATTAGTGCCACCTATTGTGGCCCTATAATTTATAATATTGGTAAGAATAAACGACAGAGGACAACATCAAACTGCTTGGGAGTCCAGGACCTACCCTTCCTAGACGCAGAGAGGGCTCTCTCTGTTTTTATGATATAGCTTGATGGTTATAAAGGCTGATATTAGGATAGTTATAGAAATTATGAGGGTTGTTTTTTTTTATTGATTATGTGGTTGGACAGATAGAGCTATGAAAATTAATCCATTGGGCTATGGAATCATAAAAGGCTGAATTGTGCATCAATTTTTCAAGGGCATTCACAGGGCAAGCTAACTATGCAGACTGGATCTCACTAGCAGTGTGAATATGAGATGGAAGAAAACAATGAGTTCAGTAATAGCTAAAGAGCAGTTAAGAATTCTTTAACTATACTTCAGAAGAAAACATTAAGATGGTAAACATAGAAAAAATTAAGGTGCTCTCTTAGCAAATCTTAATCTAAATTTTCTGTTTCACAATCAGACAAATTGATGCTCAACATGAAAGACAGAGAAAAACATTAACGCAGAAGAAGAAACATCACCATTAACATAGCTCAAGGATCCTGCGAATGGTCTCTTATTATTGATGCCCCAGTAAAAAATATAGTGCTCCAATACAATGATCTTTACAACATAGAGTCTAACAAGGTCCAACCCTTGATAATGAAAATACAAGCAGTATTTAACCGCAACTATGCTGGTTGCCCTAATCTACTTCGACAATCTTCATTAACTACAATTTAATTATAATTTGACAATTTTTTCCATGCAAGGCTCGAACAAAAAATATCTCTGGCAAAATCGACTGTAACATTAACTTTGGCAGCTCTTCGTAAATCAAGAAGGTATGCTGAAAGTGGCTAAGGTGGTCACGAAGAGGCAACGCTAGGTGGCTCTGACATCTAGCTCTACCATTCAGACTGCCTTTGCTAGATCATTAGTTCCAATGCGGCGCCTTGAATATCTTTGTCCAATATTCGCCATTGGTCACCAATTTTTGCATCTACATTGTCAATTTATTTTCCTAGCTTGTGAAGCATAACATCGATCCTATTTATCAAAGTAGACGAAACATTGCTTCCTACAGAAACTTTAGTCGCATGACACTTTGCATCCTTTGATAGCTAGACACAAAGAATCCTTCACCCCTGTTAGGAAAGGCCGAATTGGTGGCTTCACATTGTTGTTTATGCTCAGTCACATTCTCTGAAGGAAGAGATTGTGTTGCCTTCTATGGTATCTCAAATATACCCTTTACAAAACAACCAATTCCTCCTGCTATCTTAATTTCCTCCATGTGGCCCTCAATTATATCATGTAACACCTGTGTTGGAGTTTTCTTAACCTTTTTTCCACGGTATGACATTTGTTGCCACCTGTAATCTCTTACTTTAGCTAATGATTCTTCTCTTTTTTTCTCCCTCTTTGTCCCCTGATAGGAAGAATGCTGCCATATAAGGCCATCCTACTCAAGTATGGGTTTATAATTGGAACACCTTTTCCGCTCCTCTGTAGCCTTCCTCACGGAATTTTCATGCTCAGCTAATAACTGAAAGAATTTCAAAATCGGAGGAAGCTTTGCCTCTTGGACAAAGGCAATTAAGACCTCTGCATGACGAATGATGAAATCAACAACATCCGAACCAAATAAATAGTAGAACACTGGCCATACACATTCTCAAAAATTTTCACTACGACATATTCTCCTTGTGAAAGCTTAAACTCCAGAAAGTGCATCATATCCCATTTCAGGGACAGACTCAAGGAAGACATCAATATTCAGAATAGGTGGACCAACAGTCTTGATTGTTGAAATAACATTTGGAAGGGAAACAAAACTTCCCGCAAAAATTTCTGTCAAACCATAGTCCTGTACAACATGGAAACATGTCACTACTCATAGAAACTCTTCCACATGTCTTGCAAGTTGAGCTACTCCTGATGAAATTACATGGACACGTCCTCCCAGACCTTGTTTAATCTTGCTAAAGACAACTTGATCAAAAAGTGGAGATGATTTTTCATGTTTCAACCCTTTGCACATATTATTAAGCTTGTATTTGTATGCAAATTCAAACACCTTTCTATTTAGAAATCCTCCAACGATGATATTTTGGTTTAAACCTGAATATATGTGATCAAAAAACACGTGGGACATCACAAAAGACAGTTGGTTTTAGTTCTGCAATATCCTCCACCAAAAGCTTCACATCCCCGCGCCAGAAGCTTATTGAAGCACTTTTTGATATGAAAAGTTCCTCTGTCACTCGATAAAATATATGTGCTAGAGGAAGAAACGAGAAATAAACATCCTTCTATGTGAGCTCTTCATTCTGACATTTAAGAAAATAAGCAATTTCGGTCACCATAGAAACAATGTTTTCATTTGTGATCAATACGCCTTTAGGTTCACTAGTTGTGCCATTAGTGTACATTATCTAGCAGATATTGCTCTTTTTGGGTAATGATAGTTCAAAGCTCGTTTCCTTACCCAACAACAAATTTTTTTTCCAAGTATAGACTTTGAGCATTTGTTTTATGAAAACCCGAAACCAGATTTCAGAGGTTCCAGCAGATGGTAAGCCATATTGTGATTGGGGGGGGGGGGTGCGAACTCATCCTTTGTTTGCCACGTGGTTAATGGCTGGGTTTTAAAAGTACCCATTTCGGATCCCCCATCCTCCATTAAGCTTCAAAAAACCGAGGGGGTCCGAAATCAACTTGAACCATCAATATAAACCAATGGTTTTCCTTCATAAGTCGAACATGCGTAAGGTTTAGCATAATATCGGCAGAAGCTCCACTTCCATAGTGTTATAGTTCTCAACTCTTAAATCTCCTTCTACCAAACCATACTCTGTCGGAACACCAATACGCATAACCTTACTTGCATCAGGTTCATCTTGGGATTATCTTCCTCCACTTCAAGAGATCTCTGCTTATTTGTAATAATAGATTATGAATTGACAAAACATTTAGCCATTTCATTGTTTATATTGCTTTTAGACACACATGTCGCTGTTGATATAGTGTGGGGAAAAGACTTGTTTTCATATTTATAACATGGAACCACCAGCTCAATCATTTGATAATCTTCATTGCCTCTATGTATATGCTCAATAGAATCTTTACCGAGGCTTAATATTTCATTGTTTTTTTTTTTTTTGTTGATTCAATGTTTTGCAATGTCATATCTCTGAAACATGGGTAGTCATCGGCTGTCACTCTCGCTATCTCCCTGATTTCTCTGTTACTAATTGATAGCTCTCCACTAGCTTTATTTCATGAGAAATAATGTCACCACATCTTGGAAGAATTTCAATTGGCTGCCCTCCTGGGATCACAATATATTCAATAGCAAGTCTGGCCTCCTCTAAAGCATCAATCTCTTCTCAGGAAGATCTTCTCTTGGTTGCTCCATCTGATATCTCAATATCATTCTTAAGCTTTTTGAATGAACTAAAATAACTTGCACCAAGAGTCTCCAAACCAAGAATAGTATGCATGACCCTTACCAGCTCCGCCATGATGTTTGTCTTCATCACAAATATGGGTAGACGCTGATATTTAGCCACTCCTTGAATCCATGAATTCTCCTTGAGCTTAGAATGTAAAGCAAGAATTGCATTAGCTAATCCAATGTCATTTGTGAATTTAACTGCATTCTCTAGGCCCATTACTTCCACTACTTGCCCTAGATCCGCCTCCATGATCTTTTATAAGTATATAAAATAAGTGGTGAATCATCATCCTTCCGAAATTTCTCATAACTACCTTTCAACCCAAAAATATCATCATCACCACTCTCATTACCAGCCTCAAAAACACCATCAGACTCTAAACATGTCAAAGTTCTCCTAAAATGGCTTCCAATGCCTGGTTCTCTTGTGGCAGGACTTCCATCTATCACTACCTTCATAACCATCTGGCGGACCTCAAATGATGGAGATTTTCCTATTCACAACATATCATGGAAATTTTATATGAAGTTTTAACAGGCCAAGATAGATACTTTATTAATTATTTCTGTTTTTAAATTGACATTGGATACTGTATCATACAACATATTTATCCCCTGGGATGGATATGAAAAAATTTATAGAGCACCTTCTAATATGGAATCCACAGTTGCTTCTAAGCTGTGTTGAATACGACATTCGGTCCTTGATGTCATCTCTACATCATAAGTAAATGAGGATCCTTTTCTCTCAAGTATAGCCTTCTGAACTCCCCTTCTCTTTGCCTCATCATCTCCAAGGGTAACACTCTGCACACCCTCTACAAGCATCTCTAAAGAAGGATTCTTTATGAGATTTTCAATTGTCATTCCATGTGCATTTCTAACCAATTGGATTCCATGCTGAGAAATAGTACTAGCTGCCATTTCTTCAGGGTCTGTTCCAATTTCATCAATAATAACTGTTTGAGGCATATGATTTTCAACTGCTTCAATCATGACTTTATGTTGCATATCAACATTTGGTACTTGCATTCTCTGTGACCTACCAATGCATGCATGAGGGATGTCTCCATCACCAGCTATTTCATTTGATGTATCAACTACCACAGTGCTCTTCTTATCTGGTTCCATATTAGGTTGATTGGATGGGAGAGACATTGATGTTTCTGAAACATCAAACATATTTCTCAATTTCATATCTACTCCCTCACTTATTGCTTCAACACTATCAACTACAATTTCTTCCACTGTCAAGACACTCTTCTTCTTCATTATCTGAATGTGAATCAAATTCAGCATTAGAGGAAGATGAGTTTGCCTCTGATTGAACTTCAAAACCCTCATCGTCAAATGAGTTAAACCTATCAGTTCCATCTTTGTGTTTCCCACTATCATCTGTGCCAACCACAGGTTGAGAAATGACCTCAAGATTGGGTTCAATTGCAACATCATTTGTGTCTACAGTGGGCTTTTAATTTTTGAGAAATATCTTGTATTTTAACATTGCTTTTTCTTCTTTTCACAAAGGCTTTCCTCAACTGTCTACAAAGAAATTCCACCTACCTTTGTTCTGTGACAAATAACAGTATACCACCAGGTGTAACTTCTTATGAATAGCTAAGACCTTTTTGTAAGCCTTCCCCAAGTAATATATCAGCTCTGTCTTTGCTAAGAAATGAATGGTTACGGGAAGTTGCCTTGTAGCCACTTCTATTACAGATGGACTTGAAACAAGAACTACAAAATTTGTGCCCAAAGGAGCACATTCAAAACCCTTAGAAGTGGCACTGGTTTGTGTATCTAGCTTTGTTAACAAGTGGCTAAGGGCTTAATTTTTGTGAGTGTCAATAAGATTCAAGATACTGAGGCAGTATACAACATAAGTAGCAGTTCCAGGTGGTGGGGCACAAGTTGGTGAAGCCATTTCAAATTTGTCCAATTTTCACTAATGAATTTTAAAATATGTAAGAAAAAGTGTAAATTTAAAATTTATCTCGTGCCAACACCACCTTTAATAGGGCTTTTGGTTATCAAAAAGAGCTGCGAGAAAAAATGGTCTACCAATAAAATGGAGTTCATATGATGACTTGGGTTCAAACCCTGACAAGCACAATCCATTGTGTTACTATGGGCCCATGATGAGGCCAACAGGAAAATACAAAATTCTAGTCCAAATGGATTTTATATGGGCATAGAAAACCCTCAAATGCAACAGCTTAGCCAATGGTCCACTGTTTTTGACAGTGCTCTTCCCCATGTTATAGTGGGGAAGTGTTTCCCCTGATTTTGACCAAAAACAAAATAACAACATAGAGTGTTGTAATATGTGCACCTCAATGCAATTGATTAATATCGAAGGCGGGTCTTTTTTCCATCTTGGTAACTCTCTCATTATCGCAAAAAGTATTATTCTTATTCTAATGAACTTGCATATCTACAAGTATTTCCCCAATCCAAATTGCTTGACATGCCCATTTTGTTGCTACTCTGTCTTGAGTTTCCTACATTCAACCTTGGAAGTTAGGGGAGAGACAGATCTAGTGGACTATAATCTTGTCCAAGGACTTTGATACCTTTTTCAGGGAAACAAGGATCAAGAGGATGCTAAGAATGGGCTTGTAGAGTAACAAATTCATCATTGAGATAGCTAAAACCATGATCCAGGACATGGATTTACCCATGTGTCTTTAAGCCAAAGCTTGCAACACATTGTCTATATCTTGAACCAATGTCCTCACAGGATCTTGAAGGACAAAACACCAAAGAAATCTTTTGTTGGTGAGAAGCCACAAGTATTACATTTTTGTTTCCTTTTTCTTGTCCAATTTATATTCATATTCATGATGAGAAAAGGACTAATCTTGAACCCTTGAACATAAAGGCGGTCTTTGTTGGATAGAGTAAGATATCCAAGGCCTACATGATCTAAATTAAAGTGCAACTTAAGACATTGGTGAGCAAGGATATGAAGTTTGATGAAGATGAATGGTCCTCAAAACCATAGAAACATCCTATAGTGATTAATACATGCGAAAATTTTGTTCCAGATTCTATTCTAAAACTGAAAAAGAAATCAAAGTCAGATAAAAAAGATTCTAGTCAAGGAACAGAGACCTAATTACTTACTAGTGTAGTCAGGAAGTTAAGATGTATTACTCAAACATTGTAGGGTGTACAGGAACAAGTGGGAGCATCTAAGTCCACGTCTCAGGTGAGTCATCAACCTAAGAAGTTTCCTACTTATGTTGCACTAATGTCTTCTATTCTTCAAACATTTCCCTCCCCTTTTTACTTCAATTTCATCTTTGAGAAATGATGTTTCCTTGGAAATTTTTTGTCATTGTATTTCAAGGGGATTCGCTGAGCTAAGGAGATAAATGTGGCAGTTGATGAGTAGTGGTTCACAATTGATGGTGAACTAGCTTTCAACTAAAAACACATAATTGTGTTCTTCCAAATGATCACTGAGAAATGTCTTTCAAAGCTACTAAAAAAAAAAAACTGGGCACAAATTTGGACTACAATTGACATCATTGTTGTGCCCTTGGGATTGATTTCTTTTACATGTAGTTTATAAGTTGCAGATATAAGGATACCATTTTGAGATCATGATGTGCAGATATCCCGAGCTCACATATTTTTGGTGAATGAAATAAGAGGTAGTGGTGGTACTAGTGTGAGAAAGAAAGACTACCCTCCTTTATGAATTAAACCTTATAGGTATAACTGTTGTAATGAAGTGAGTTCTAGGTGGGAAGAATATCTCCAGTAAGCTACAATGGTCCATCAAAGTGTTTTTCTATTAGTTCTACTGCCAGACTTGGCGAGAGATAGCTCAAAATTCTTGCAAGTGATCCACCAAATATATATCATGGAGAATTGTCAACTCAAAATGGCTACAATATAGACTAAGGGATGCATCACGGATCTGATTTATGATTTCTAGTCATCTACCTTATTTTTGTAGCTGATTGGATTGTTGCCTTAAGGAGTTCATGCTAGTAAACTTCCTTGTGGACCCATAAAAGAAATATGTTCATAATCATTTAAATTCATTTCCTGTAGGTTGTCATATCAAAGGACTTACCCATGGCATGATCAAAGCACCTATAAAGAAAAATAAAAGAAAAATTTTCTAAGCTTAATGACTTCTTTCCATTTCTAAGCTAACTAGGACAACCTTTAAATATTTTCAAGGAATTTCTATGATGATGCTAAATTGGTCTTGCAAGGCCTCTCAATGGAAAATTTTACAGCTTGATTTCAGAAATGGAAATTTAGGGTGACTAAAATATCTTTTATAAAGTGCAGAGGACCAGTCACTAGAATGCAAATAATGTTTTGCTACATTGTTTATCTAAATTGATGAATAGAATCTTAACCAGACACCTCAAACATTGATGATGTCATAAAATGATTGAGGGGCTCTTCCAATTCAGCACCATACCCAACATATTCATGATCATCTTGGATGATATTTAGGACATTAATGAAATTGGAAAGAGGGCTCTCATATTGGAATCAAATTCAACATATAAATAGATCTATCTAGGTTTGTACAATAATTCAACTCATCTCAAGGTGGTACATTTTACAAAAGTCCCTTCAGCTCATCAAAAGCAATGCCTTTCTAATTTATTTCGTCATTTGAGTGAATTCTATTTCTTTTTTTCCTACTGATCTTAAATTCTTAACTGTCTGAGTAAAATCACTAACTTTTGCAATTTACCACTGTCAAACTGTATAAGTCGCCTATCAGGAAAGAACAACTACCTTCACACAATAACAAGTCTAAGAGGTTCAAGAAGAACACTGAGCTCTTTTCTAGCATTATCTTATAGGATTCAATGGATTAGAAAAAAGTATTCTGATTTAGTACACCACTAAATTGGTAGAGGTGCTCTTGTAGTTGGAATTGCAAAGACAAAAGATTTAATGAAGTTCAGCAACATTTGACACCACTATGAATGTAACAAAACAAGATCAGTAAGTCTTGATGAAGAGTTCAGATAGCATGAGCTTCATACATTGTGTGAAGATAAGTATATTTATGATACCAAATCCCTTGAAATAGAATTGGGTATAGGGTGGTGGTCTCACTCTGAAGACAAAGGGTTCACAGCTGCAGCAAAAAAGACACTAGAAATATTTAGTTGTGTAAAGTTTAAACAAGGCCTCTTGTCTTGCAGATTTTTAGTTGAATGCATTAAAAGCGTTGATGACTGTGTTAGCCTTGTCAATATTTGAAAAAAAGGTTGTAAGTTCATTCATGCTTGAGAACTATCATACTTATCCAAAAAAAATTATGTGCTTGTTATGTATCTAGACTCTACCTACTTTCCTTGTTTATGGTATAACATTTCCGTTTAAGTCTGTTTTGGTGCTTATCCTTCTGTTCATAAGACCTCATATTGTGTCTTGTTGGATAGGGGACGCAGTTGGGATCAATAAAACTAAATGCATCCTTGTCAGAAGAATCAATAGGGTTGTGTGTTTAAGATATTTTCAATTATCTATTATCAATACAGGTGTTAGGCCCCCTTGGTGACCCAACAAATTACATGCTAAATTTTCTCTTTAAATAGGCCCAAATTTTGATAATTTTTGTGAGATGGATGTCCAGCTGTATAGTATCAATAACAAATAAGATGCAAACTTGGACACTTTATGCAAAGGAGATCAGAATAGTGATCACAAGCCTAAGATCATTGATGTATATCAAGCCATTTATTCCAGATGGATTGGAAACAATGCTTATATGACTCCTGGAAGTGCTTGTGACATCATTAGATATTATTCATTCTCAACATAAAAAGTACTAGGAAAATGGAGAATCAAAGGTAGGAAGAATGTGGGAGATGTCCTTTCCGATGTTTCTCTTATGAGTTTGGGATTTTTGCCCGTTCTTTGCAGTTGTGTTGAAAAAAATAATGTTGCAAACATATCTTTAGCTGTAATTGATATGCTCTTAAAAGGTTTCCTTGTATCTAATACATGGATTCCTGTTTTTCAAAAGAATTTTCCCACAAAGTGTGTAATTAGTCAGCTTCGACATGATAGTTGGAGAGATTCAGCTCTTGTAATCCTGAATTTATGTTTATCTTTAGCATGTGTTAGAGGAGGTGCTAAGATATTGCAGTTTGCTGGGATTTTTTCAAGCTTGTCAACATTTAGTCACTTCCTACGGGATGAACTTTCATCGGGCTTTAGAGATAGAGAGGGTCCATTCTCTGTATGGCATAAAGATAGACAGTGTGATGGGTTATGGGGTTTAGGGCTAGTATTTGTAACAACGAGGGTGAATTATATTGGGGAAAATGCTACTATTGCTTCAGTTCTAGACAATGCATTGCCATTTTATTTTTTATTTTTATTTTTTCCGAAAAAGATTATATCTTGTGTGCATTGTATGTTGCTGACCTTCCAACCGATGCACTTGGTAGGAAAATAACATAACATAAAGACCCTAGACTTCTATTGTTGCATTACGAGAAACAGAGCATGCCATTACTCTTATGTGCCATCTTGCAAAGAACCGAGTGACATGACTACATGTTATGCAATGTGTAGATTTAGAACTTAGGGAAACTAGTATACATCTATTAGCCTTTATTGTTGGAGGTGGTCTTATCTATACTCAAGATAATACTAGGGAAAGTATGTTTTTGCAATGCCATCCCATTCAAAAGGAAAATATAGCTACACATGAAAAACCTTAAACAACAAAAATGGATGGTTTGGTGTTTCAACAAGGGGATTTATGGCTAAAAGAAAATGGTGGATAGCCTTGTAATAATTTTTACTTGATCTTTGAACAAAAAATTTGTCATTATTCTTGGTAAAGGGTGAAGCTAAATCAGAAAATATCACTGTTTCCTTTACGAAATACTCAGATTTGGTTTCCTTACAAGTGTTCATAATAAATTTTCTAATTTTGAATTTTTTGTGAAGGCAAGCAAAAGCAACAATTGAAAGAGTAGAGGAAGCTAGAAATATCGATCTTGTTCATTTCGTAGAGCTTCTAGTGTCTGAATATAACACATACCCAATAGGAATGAGTATTTAAATATGAAAGTCACTGGTTTGATGTATTGTTTCTTGGGTCCAGAGGTGTGGCCAAGTACAAGTGAGGTTTTCCTTTGGCATGGAAAGTACATGCTTGAGACCTTGAAAAGATTCCAAATGAATGTTTGTAAATCCATGGTCACCCCAATGATGCCAATTCTAGGTTGCATGCTGACTTGAAATCAGATATGGTAGATCCTTTGATGTATAGACAATTTATTAGATACTTGATGTAACATCAAACTTGATGTATGTTTCATAGTGAACACCTTGATCTAGTTCACAGTTGATCTGAGGTATATTCATAGGGTAGTTGAAAAACATTTTCTTTGATATTTTTAGGGTACAAAACAGTATGGTTTGAAATATGCAAGAGATGGTGAGTTGATGCAGCATGGATTTACTGATTTTTATTGTGTAGGAGATGCAAGTGATAGGAAGAGTACTTTCTGGTGTTGCTTCAATTTGGGTTTAGAAACAATTTTCTGGTTGACTAGGAAGTAGCGTTTAGTGCGATTGAGTTTAGAAGAGACAGAGTACATTGCAATCAACATTACTAGTTGTAAAGCCATATATGGCTTCACAAGTTGATTGCAGCACTAACATGTGAGATGTTGGAGCCCACTTGGGTCAATTGTGACAATTAAAATTGTGTCGAACTCTATGATAATCCAATATTCCATGATTGCTCCAAGCACATTAAAATCAGGTACCATTTGTTGGGAACATGTTTTATAAGGGAACAATTGATCTAGAGTACATTCAGACAGGTTGCAAATATCTTGACTAAGCCCTTGGCCAAGGGAATTTCAAGATATTCATAAGGAGACTTGGATGGTTGGAGAACAATTTCCTCAATAAGAGGTAGTATTAAAATATTGTACCTTGGATAGTCTTTTACAATCTGGTTGCACATGTGGCACTCCTTTGCACATGTATGAATGAGCTATGAGTGCTTTAGTTGCAGAATTTCGACAGGATAGTGAGGGGCACACTTCCTCTTTCCAAATTCAACAGTATTGCACTTTAATTATGAGTTAGTGATCAATATTATAGATTGGATTGTTGTTATGTTCTTAACAATCTATTCTCAACGATTTGCATGTGTTTTCCATGTAAAATAGGGTGCATGCACTTTGCAAGTGTTAGTTTTAAATTCATTTAAGTAGTTTGCTAACTTTGACCTAGTCTGAAGTCTATTTAAGAAGGGTGCATGCAATCTAGCGATAGGGTGTGGATCTCAAGGAAATTTTATCTCTTCCTTGGAGCACACTAATTAAAATCTGTCCATCATGCATAGATAGGATGTAGATCCCAATGACATTAAAACATGTACTTGCATATTTTTAAGTTTTGTATTGTCACAATTATTTGACATGGGTCTGTAATACTAGCAAGTTGTACTAGTCACTATTATCAGAATTCTAGGCTAGGTTTGGAATAATGGACAATGCCAAAATGGAAAATATGCAGTAAGAATGTCTACAGGTTTCAATATCCACCTATTGGTATGAATGTATGCAGGTTTGAAACTTTACCTTTCTTATTCCATTACACTTCCCTAACATTGTGTTGGGATAAAAACTCGTACAAAGTTTTGTATCACGTTTAATTTGTTGAAAAATACAGAAGAAAACTGCAGTTTAGCTACTGAATGTCCATATCTAGATATAAATCTGACCTATCCATGCTAAAATTAGAATCATATGCCATTGGTGTTCACGTCTTCTCCTTTTCCCCATCTTAGTTTTCTTTAATTCTGCTATATGAAATTGATGGTAATACCAGGTAAGGATGGATTTTGTAATGATTTTTATTTTTTTGGAAAACATGTCTTATATTTGTAGAAATTATTCAAATACAGTAGAGAAAAAAGTGGATATCATAAGCTCTTAACAAAATATAAGAGCATATAAAAATAAACAATGGGATCTAAACATTGGGCATCTTTGATCAGTAGTGTATTTGGCCAAACACTGATGGTATACCTTATTACTCCACAGAACATAAGCATAGAATGAACTATCCTCATGGTGAAAAACATAAATCTTCCATAGACTGAATAATGCCAAACTCTGTAAGGACTGCCATATCCCAAAGAGGGCAATACGAACTAGAGATTGAAAATCTCCAAAAGATGTAAAACACCAATGAACCTTTCCTTGAAGCAGAACTGAACATTGATCATCTATATGTCTCCAGTAGTGTTTGAAAAACTAACACTCACAAAAGATAGGTAGGACACTGGTCATCAGAAAGTATGGTGGAGAGGGAGGCATTCCATGGGTTCCATGGGATGTGTCTTCCTTGTGGCCGAGTAGTGGGGTGTTTAGGGGGTTCAGTGCCTTGGAAGGGCTTGTATCAGCATCTTCTATGATTAGCGCGGGATTAGACACTGGAAGCTTATCAAGAGAAAGAACAGTTGAAATTGAATTAATAATAGTGAAATATGAACTTTTGTAGTTCTACTTAGGTATCTATGCCAATATTGACAATCAACTGCTCTAGAGATTGAATTCTTTATGGAAGAAATCCAAGACATCTGTGGAAATTTTCAAGATTATTATGTGAGTCGATGAAATATTCCTTACCCATTACTCTTATGTGCCATCTTGCAAAAAACCAAGTGACATGACTAAATGTTATGCAAGGTTCCTTACCCATTACTCTTATGTGCCATCTTGCAAAGAACCGAGTGACATGACTAAATGTTATGCAAGGTGTAGATTTAGAGCTCAGGGAAACTAGTATACATATATTAGCCTTTATTGTTGGAGAAGGTATTATCTATACTCAAGATAATACTAGGGAAAGTATGTTTTTGTGATGCCCTCCCATTCAAAAGGAAAATATAGATACACATGAAAAACCTTAAACAACAAAAATGGATGGTTTGGAGTTTCAACTTTCAACAAAGAGATATATGTTTTGAGAATTTGTAGGGTTGGAGATTAATTCAAATTCTCTTCTTGATAATTACTTGTGAGTTTACTTGAGTTACTTATGTCTTCTCTTGCTTAAATTATTTAGTCTTTCATGGGAGAGGTTTTGCCCTCACTCTAGGAGCCTAACTTTATGTCTTTTGTATTTTGGTAATGGATGTTTTGGTGTTTCAACTTTCAATAGGGTGATCTATGTGTTGAGAATTTGTAGGGCTGGAGATTAATTCAAATTCTCTTCTTGATAATTACTTGTGAGTTTACTTGAGTTACTTATGTCTTCTCTTCCTTAGCTTATTTAGTCTTTCATCAAGTCAATTACCAAAATACAAAAGACAAAAATTTAGGCTCCTAGAGTGAGGGCAAAACCTCTCCCTCTTAGAGAGGAAAACCCATGAGAAATTCTTCTTATAGATCTTCAAATGAAAAGTACCATGACCAGGACTTAGACCCTTGACCTATGAATGCTTCCAAGACCTCACCACTGCTTCTTTGATTGCTTCCAATGTTGATCCTTTATATTTTCATCGTCTTACATTGATCTGCTCCAAAATTTAGAGAACTTGGTTTCTACTTCTATTTTCCTTGGTTTAGTCAGGACACTGCTTCTTACTTCATATTCACTTGAAATATATATATTAATTTCTTTTGAATACTAATAATAGGAAGGTAAATCTAATTTCCTTTCTTTTACTTTCTCTCTATGCAGATATACACCACTTCAGACTTCAGATGATTGACTTGAAAATTCATATCACAATATCCACACACTTTTTCAGTCCTCATCTGTATATCTCTTCACTAGATTCTAATTCTTTAAAGGGTGCTAGCTCAATGGAAGAGCACCTGCTTTACAAGCAGGAGGTTGGTGGTTCAATTCCATCATGCCCTGATATTCATATGGAATGGCAGCGATCAATTTTTGGTGACGAAGCTCTTTTGACCATCACCAATGAGCTTATGGTGACATTTTTCGACCCTCACCAAAATATGAAATGGTGAGGGTCAATGAATGCCACCATATATACGCATCAATAGTGACGACCATGAAAGGTCTGTCACCTTAAATCGTTGTTTTTGATATGAAATGGTGAGGGTCATTGTTTGTCATTATAGTCATTATTCGTGATAGACCTTGAAGTCACTAATGAACTAATCATGACATTTTTTTACTCTCACCAAATATGAAATGGTGACGGTCAATGAATGTCGCCATATATATGCACCAATAGTGACGGCCATGGAAGATCCATCACAATAAATCGTTGTAGTTCATATGAAATAGTGACGGTCACTATTCGTCATTATAATCAATATTCATGACGGACCTTGAATGTCAAGACAACACATACTTTTGGTGACCCCACCTTTGGTGACGTTCAACTTTTTGGTGATGAAGGCTATTGTCCGTCACTATTGCTCATATGAAATGGTGACGGTCACTATCTGTCATTATAGATCATTTTTGGTGACGAACCTTGAGTGTTACTACAACACCTATACTTTCGGCGACGCCACCTTTGGTGACGTTCAATTTTTGGTGGCGAAGGCTCTTTTGACCGTCACCAATGAGCTTATGGTGACATTTTTCACCCCTCACCAATGTCCTTTTTTCTTGTAGTGAATCCTAGTTGACCTAACAATAATAATGTAAGGGCACAACAATAACAATAGTGGGATTTTATGGGGCACAATAATAACAATATGGGGATTACAGGGGTACAACAATAAAAATAATGGGGCTACACTAACAAAAGTAACGGGATATACTAGTAATATAGGTCCTAACATGCCCCTCTCCTTAAAAAAAGTGTTGTCCTCAACGCTTGAGTATTTTTGGATGCTTCTGTATAAAATTATCATCCTCCCATGTGGAATCTTCAGTGGGTAAGTTCTTCCACTTGATGAGATACTCTGAAATTGATCGATTTCGTAGTAGTTGATTTCTTGTTTCCGTGACTGCTTCAGGTTCCAATATGATTTTTCCTTCCTCATCAAGTTCTGGAAATAATGTTTGAACTGGAAGTTTTTCACCTATATCCTTCTTTAAGCATGAAACATGGAAAATTTGGTTCACTTGGGAGGATGCAGGAAGCTCCAAATTGTATTTCATAGTACCAATATTTTGCAACACCTTGTAAGGACCATATTACTTTGGCGATAATTTATTATCCTTCTTAGACTGCTTTAGGGACATTTTTTTGTATGGTTTTAGTCGTAAAAATACCTAGTCACCTACATCAAAACTTGTCTCACTACGATGTTGATCTGCATGTTGTTTCATTTGATTCTGTGCCAAATTTAGGTTATCCTTTAAGAGTTGGAGAACTTGTTGTTGATGCTCAATGTGATCTTTCACTACTTGAACCTTAGAATTTTCTCTTAAAGATGATGTGATAGATGATGCATGATATCCATAAATTTCCATAAATGGGGTCATTTTTGCTGTAGTGTGGAAGGAAGTGTTATGCCACCATTCAACTAGAGGTAACCGCTTGACCCATTGTGTGTGTTTATCAGATACAAAGCAACGAAGATATCCTTCCAAAAAAATTTCACTATCTTAGTTTTCCCATCGGATTGAGGATGATAAGATGAACTATGAGCTAGTTGAGTACTTGAACAAGAAAATAATTTCGTCCAAAAATTTCCAGTGAATATGGGATCTCTGTTTCTTACAATAATCTTTGGGTTTCCATGTAGCTTTTGAATTGTTTCCATAAATACAGTAGCAACTGTACTCACTTTAAATGGATGATATAATTCACAAAAGTGTGGATACTTGGTAAGTCTATCAACTACGACCATGATGACAGCATTTCCTTTGGACTTAGGTAAACTTGTGACAAAATCCATCGAAACCTCCTCCCAACGTTGACTTGGAATGGATAAAGGTTGTAGCAAACCTGGGGTCTTAATTGTCTCAAATTTATTTTTCTGGAAAACCAAACATTCCGACACAAAAATTTGAATTTCATATTTAATTCCATCCCAAAAATAATATTTCTTCACCCTGTGGTAAGTTTTTAAAAATCCTGAGTGTCCTCCTAAGGGAGAGTTGTGCAATTCAATCTTTTGTTTTAGTTGGGAATTCATACAAATATATAAGTGATCTTTGTATCATAAGAAATCAATTTTCCAACTAAATGTATCAGATGTACTAGGATATTGCTGCAAATTTTGAATGAGTGTCCACACTTCTTCTTCATTCTTCCATTCCTCCCTTGCTTTGGTTATCCAATCTGGTTGGATAATAGAAATGGAAAAAAAAAATGCTTCCACATCCTCATCCTTCCTTGAGAGCACATCTGCAACAACATTTAGCTTCCCTTTTTTGTAGATGATTTCAAAGTTATAACCCAACATCTTTGTGACCCATTTTTGTTTCTCTTATGAAGATAATCTTTGTTCCAAAAACTATTTAAGACTATCATGGCCAATTTTTACCTTGAAGTGTCTTCCCATTAGGTAAGGTTGCCATTTATTTAGTGAATGTAGTATTGCCAACATTTCCTTCTCATAAATAGCTTTCTGTAAATCCTTTCCTTTGATTGGATGACTTTCAAAAGCAATGGGTCTTCCTTCTTGCATTAAAACAAAACCAATTCCCTTTCCTAAGGCATCACATTCCACAATAAAGGTTTTTGTGAAGTCTAGCATAGCTAAGAACGGTGCTTGGTACGTTGCCTCTTTAATATGTTCTAAGGCCTTAGCCACTTCATGAGTCCATGAAAATGCATCTTTCTTCAATAATGTTGTTAGAGGTGTTGCTATTCTCCCATAATTCTTAACAAACTTGTAATAATACCTAGTTAACCCGAGAAATCCTTGAAACTTCTTTATGGTTGTGGGGACTTTCCATTCCTTAATGGTTTTAATTTTTTTATGGTCTACCTTAACACCCTCCTAAGATACAATATGACCCACATGAAATTCCACCTCTTGTACTCCAAAGAAACATCTGGAGGTTTTTGCATATAATTGTTTCTCCTCCAATAGTTTGAGCACCCTGTCAACATATTGAACATGATCCTTCCAAGACCTATTGTAGATTAGTATATCATCAAAAAACACTAACAAAATTTTTCTAAGGAATGGTTTGAAAATTGAATTCATCAACCCTTGAAATGTAGAAGGTGTGTTGTTAAGGCAAAAAGTAATGACCAAAAATTCATAATGACCCTCATGAGTTTGAAATGTTGTTTTCAAAATGTCTTTGGTCTTCATTCTAATTTGATGATATCCTGAATGAATATCCAACTTGGTGAAATAAATTTCTCCATGTAATTCATTTAATAATTCATCAATCACAATAATGGAAATTTTATCTTTAATAGTGAGCTTATTGAGCTCCCTATAATCCGGACACATGCGCCATGATCCATCCTTCTTGTGCACCAATACTTCTGGAGCTGAGAAAGAACTTTGACTTGGTTGAATTATACCATCCTATAGCATTTCTACAGTCATATGTTCAATTTCTCTCTTTTGGACATAATGATATATGTAAGGCCTGATGTTTTTAGGAACACTTCCTAGAATAAAATGGATAGTATGATCATGATAAAAAATATGTGGGAGTCCTTTGGGTGTCTCAAATATCTTAGAATGATTGTCCAAGGATTTTTGGAGATATGGAGAAATAGATGATTTTGATGTTGGAACTTCTAGTGAGCATAATTGTGCAATTACGCCTTGTTGTTCTTTCTTTAGAAGATTTTTCATGACATTAGAGCTTATTATATTTCCTGAATTCCCCATGATACCTCGTCATTCAACTTCCCTTCCTTCTGAAATTTTTTTCAAGAAAATTTCTTAAAAATTAAAAGCTATTGTCGCCCAATATTGTAACCATTGTACTCCTATAAGTACAACATCAACACCAGCCATTGGAATGGAAAGCATTGGACTATTCAATACATATTCCCCCATGGTTAGCTTGATATTATGGTACTTTCCAGAGAAATTTATAGTTCTTCCATTTTAAACCATCACTTGACACTATGGTGCGGGGTATAGGAAGCAATTCAATTCCTTGGCTACCTTACAATGAATAAAATTATGGGTACTACCCGAATCAATCAACACTATTGCATCTTTCTTCTTGATATGTCCTTCTATATTGAGAGTTTGAGGAGTGGTAATTCCTGCCAATGCATTACAGGATATGGCCGGATTCATTTCTTCTTCCTCTAGGGTTGGTTCCTGGTGTATATCCTCTTCTTTTGAATTTTCTTGTTCCTTTTCTTCCTCCTCTTCACAATCTATGTAAAATATTTTTTTATCAGCACACTTATGACCTTTAGTGTATTTTCTATCACAACTGTAGGAAATCCCTTTTACTCTTTTTTCTTCCAATTGTTGTGGTGTCAACCTTGTAGGTTGTGGAAGTCTAGGAGTAGCAACACTTCCATATTTATAGTTATGAGTGGTAGGCTTCCTTGTCACCATAATTTTTCTTTCATTTTTTCTTGCCAACCTGAATGCCTTCTCCAATGAATCAGGTTGTAGGTTGTGGAAGTCTAGGAGTAGCAACACTTCCATATTTATAGTTATGAGTGGTAGGCTTCCTTGTCACCATAATTTTTCTTTCATTTTTTCTTTCCAACCTGAATGCCTTCTCCAATGAATCAGGTTCCCAAAAGTGAACCTCATGTTGGATGTTATCCTTTAAATTCCCTATGAAGACATCAATCCTGCGTTCCTCTGGAATATTAGTTACCCTTATATTCAATTTTTGGAAGTCCTCAATGTGCTCCACCATTGAATCCTTTTGTTTAATATTTATCAATTGGCTAAAGAAGGTGTTTTTCTTTGTATCCTCATAATGTGCTATCATTTCCTCCGTAAAAATTGACCAAGTGACAATTTTTTTACGAAAGAAAATCCATCGATACCATACAAATGTATTTTGTTCTAAATATAAAGTTGCAATGAATACCTTTTGTGTGTTTTTCACATTGTGGAGATCAAAGTATTTCTCCATATGTAGTATCCATGTTACGGGATCCTTGCCATCAAAATTTCTCATATTGATCTTTGGAATATGGTGGGACTTCTATACATTATGGAGATCAAAGTATTGATCCATATGTAGTATCCATGTTACGAGATCCTTGCCATCAAACTTCCTCATGTCGATCTTTGGAATGTGGTGGGTCTTCAATCCAACTATAGAGTCTATGAAATCATGATTAACATTTATTTTGTTCTCATCATGAGTTTCCTCTACTACCTTTTCACCATTAGGAAGCTTTTCTTGTAGAAAATTTTCCAAACCTTCCTTCAAACCTTCCATGTCTTTTTTCAAATCTTCCATGTTGCCTTCTATACCATCAATCTTAGCTTATATTTCATTCTTCAAACCATCCATGTCATTCTTCAAACCATCCATCTTAGCTTCCATGCCATTCTTCAAACCATCCATCTTAGCTTCCACATCATTCATCTTAGCTTCCATGAATTTCTTCAAACCATCCATTTTAGCTTCCATTTCATTTTTTGGTTACTTTTTGTGAAAGAATAATTTGTTGCACTTGGTCTCATAATTTTGATATATCATGTTGCACTTCTTCATATTCATGCGTCATAGTAGAGGTTTCTGAGTGCTTAATGGGTGTGGAATTATTTCTGGGAGGCATTATAGAACCCAACACTACTATATATGCTTCAATATTCCCTTGGAATCAATTCAAATTGATTTTTCAAACAACAGTTATGCAATTTTAAAAATAATACACACATTTTTCTTGTTTTCGAGAAGCTCGATATTGAAACTGATGTATCTCTGTGATTTCAGATCCCCAGTATTTGAGATTTGGTCTTGTAGTATCCCTATGAGTCTTCTTTCCAATTCCATGGGTCAGACCTGATTTTGATTCTTCAAGGTAAATTTATGCTCGATCTCCCACAATGTCCTAATTATGGACTAGTTCAGCAGAGCGAACTTGTATGGCATCCGACGTGTGATTATTTTGTCTTTTGGCTCTAAATTCAACACAAAAGAAACTTTAGTCTGTGAAATTTTGGTTACATTTTACATAATTTGAATTCGATGCTCAGAAAGAAATCTATGATGATTTTATTGTTAACAATTTTGAGATGAAATTTCAGAGCTTATAAACCCCAATTTCGTATCATTTTCCTTTCCGAAACATAGCTAAATTAAGATAAGGAAATTTTTTAAGAGACTCTTTAAGAGTTCCTACCAAATAGGTTTTTATTTTAGCATCTAGAATCAGAATAAAGCAGAATGAAAACCGTAATAATGACCGCCAGAATAAAGAATTTAGATTCTAAAGCTATACCAAATGTTGTGTAACCAGCTCCAAAAATAGAAGAAAAAGATATCAATGCCTTAGAAATAAGCCACTTCGAGGGGGCAACCTCCAATACATTACATAAATGAACAATTCTTGGATGATACAATTTACAAAACCTCCTTTCTATATATAGGAGTCCATGGGGTCACAATATAATCCTAGCTGACCTAAGAATAATAATATAAGGTCACAATAGTAACAATAGTGGGATTCTATGGGGCACAGTAATAACAATATGGGGACTACAAGGGTATAAAAATAACAATAAAGGGGCTACACTAACAACAATAAGGGACTATACTAGTAATATAGGGACCTAACATGGGCCTAGTAGTCCTAGGATGGGATGTATGGTAAAGGCTAAACAAATGGTCTTAGTGTATGGACTAGTGACCCTTGGATCAGACTGTGGATTATGGTAAAGCCTCAGAGACTAGGAGGCACTCAAATTCCTCACAGTATAGGAGGAGAACTCCGATAGCATCCATGCTTGTTTGGTTCTTTTTCGGTTGGTTATGAGTCCCACATTCATGCTTGGAATATGGCATGGGGATGATTGGCTGAAGAGAGATTTGGCTCAGCCAATCTATGGTCGGGTGGAACATGGAAGTTCCATCTATGGTTGGTTTTTCCATTCAGTAATGAAGAGATAATTCCTCTAGTATTTGGTTTTCAAATGTATTGGTTTATGTATGGATTTATCTATTGTTATATCCATTGTATTTTTGTTTTTTATTATGCTGGTTATAAACATGTATTTGATCAATAATGATTTATGGCTCTATCTATATTTTTACCTGTAAATGAATGCACAATGTATATATGGTAAAATAGATTGTATTGAAACTTATGATGTAAGGGAGAAATGCTTCTTAGATATTCTTAGATAACTATTAGACCCCTATGTTTAATTCTATTGTTTACACCTGTAGATGCAATATTTGTGACATGTTTAATGAAATCCTTGTCATGGATGGGTGGGGCCGGATGAGTTCTTGATGATTTGATTTCTTCCATGTATTTTTTTTAATGTTATTTATACCCTCCTGAAGTTACAGGAAGTTTTTGGCAGTGATGTGGACTCAGGGGCTAAAAATGTGGCACAAATCCTGGAGTTGCAGGCACAAAATTGACTGTTTGGGGCCCTAGCCGCTACCTTGCCAAAGCGAGCCCGTGGCTAAGAGTCTATATTTTCTCCCTTGCCCTTATATGCCCGCATATATGGCTCAACAGGGTCAAAATTCAATCCCTCTTCAAGTTACAGGGGTTTGTGAGGGTGGTTTACCTCTTCGAGGTGTTGTTCATGTTGTGTAATGTGTGTTTGTCATGTTTCTATTGGTTTGACTTACTTAAGGTCATTTAGGAGGTTGAATATCATATTAAATTAGTCTCTCGTCACATGTTTACACCGATTGGCCGGTTACTTGGGAAGATCTGGGAAGAGGGTGTTACAATTTCTGCAACCACTACGAGCAACAATTTATTACCCGATAATCCACATTTTGTATTTTCATCCAAAACCCAAGGAAATTTGTTGCATGTCACTCTTGTTAATTATATATATATATAATTTATCATAAATAATATATTTCATTTATATATACTTTATTATATTTAAATAAAATATATTTATAAATATTTTCATTAAAAAACTTAAAATGTATATATTTTATTGTTAATTATAATTAACCTGATATAGTTTAGGTCGTTGGAGGAAATTTAATTATCTTCTCTATTTGAATTTAATTCTTATATATAACATCTTGGGTTTACAATGAATATTCCCTTGTAATGACTTAGAGCCTTATTATATGACAATTCCTTGAGGACCCAAACATATATATATTTTGGCATGGAATATTTTATTGCCAATTACATATGTAATAATGTAAATTTTATGGCTATTTGTTTAAAAAAGAAAAACTCACAATGTTGTTATTGATTTTGTATTAATTATACATATATTATAAATATATAGTTATTTTTTAATTTTAAATATTAATTAAACAATTTTCTAATTATTTATATATTTTTCTAACTTTTATGGTAGAGTAAGTTGGCATGCAATACTTATTTAATTAATGTTTGATAAAAATAAATAAATATATGGATTTTAAGTTTAAATTTTAGTAAATTGGGGTTATGGGTGGGATGACTCTTATTTTTTCCATTTAGGTTCAAATTTCCCCTAGTGACATTATGAGCTATAATGTGTTGATGAATATTGTTGTAGTACATACTAATATTTTTGATTAACTTGAGTCTTGTGAACTCTTAAGGGAGTATACCTGTGGGCTTATATTAGCTTACTCTTGTGAACTCTTAAGTGAGTATACTTGTGAGCTTGTATTGGCTTAGAGCCTTGTGAACTCTTAAGCTACTATACTTGTGAGCTTGTATTGGCTTACCCTTCTGAACTCTTAATGAGTATACTTGTGAGTCTATATTGGCTTGAGTCTTGTGAACTCTCAAGTAAACCAACCTCACTCTATCCCACTTCAACTTTTAACATAGTTTCATTTTTTAATTAGGTTATAAAGGTGAATAGATATATGATTATCAAGTATGTTGGTATTTTGGTTATGTTTTGTTTAAGGTAAATTAAAATATGTAATTGTTTTATTTTTAACAACTCAAATGTTATCATATATGTGTGTGTGTGTGTGTGGAATTAATATATTTTAATTACAACTTTAAAAGTTAAGGAATATATGCTCATGGGATTTTGGATTCATGGTGAATGGGTTTTGTGAAAAAAATTACGGGTTAAAATTCCCTATAAATATTAGCAACAAAAAATATTCAAAATTATAGTTATTTTTAAATTAAAAATTAAAATAAAATATATAAGTATATTATTTTTGATAAATAAAAAATTTTAAAAATTTAATTATATTATTTTTTATAAATTAAATTATATAATTATATTAATATTTAGTGTAATAAATATAATTAAGTTAGGTTAATGATTTTTTTAATTGTTATAGATGAAAAGTTTGATATTTGATATGTAATTTTCAAAAAAATAAAAATAACTAATTGTAATTAAGTGCTTCCCAATTTGATTTGAGTGTTGGGTAATTATTAGAGGTATCTTAACCATGGCAGCATCAAATATACAGATTCATTTTCATTAAATTTTTTATAAACATTAAATTCATAATTATTCCATAGCCAACAAACAAGTAAGAAGGAAAGAGTGTTCCAAAAAGTAGAATGTCTAATGATTATTAATTGAGCATGAGAATCTCCGTTTTAAGTTGGTATGTGTTGGTAAAGAAGACTCTCCAACCAAGGTATGTTGACATGAGACTGCTGAAGGTGGCAGAACCCATTACCATATTCATCACAACCAACTGGAGTTGAATTGCTTCGAGAGGAGAAGAACCTCCCATGATAAGCCCCGTCATTTCCGCTGGTAGTGAAGTGAGGCCAACAGTCTTTGCATTGTCGATAGTAGGTGAAAGGGCCAACTTTACGGCCCTCCTAACATGTGGCAATATTGCTTTCCTTGGAGATGCCCAGAGTGCTAGAGTTGTCTCTACCTACACGCACAATTGACATTCATCATCATCTTCTTATTTTTAAGGAAAGAAATGAATTTTAGAAAGAGAATAAAAATGAATGAATAGACGAACCAAGATGTGTTGATGCTTTAAATCCTCTCGGAGGCGCCTCATGGTGACTCCAATGACAATCTATGTATTTCCCACCATCATTCCCGCTATTGGAATGATATATCTAGGTGTTAACGGAAACACATTTAATATAACAAGCAAACATAATGTAAAATATGTTCCTGACAAAATGGACTCTCCTGCAACATATGAACTATATGGTACATGATGTGCTCGCTTTCCTGCAGTGTAATCAGCTACACTTACCTACATAAAAAAGGATGGAAACACAAATTATTTGAAAAATTAAAATTCACCCATTTTTCAGCTATTCTGAAATACTTATCCCTCACATAGTAGGATACTCACTATACAACCTAATTACTACACTTATTTCACAAGGTTGCACCATCTTGATGAGCTACGTCTTATAACAGGTGTTGCCCTTTCCTTGCCATGCACTTAATCACGAACACAAACATAAGCCCTAGTTTTACACTTAACCTACTCACCTTTTTTACTAGGTACTATGTCACTGAGTTCAAAATTGGAAGCTCTAAAACAAGGCTGCTTGGCTAAGATTTGTATAACTAACAATGGAGGGATATATTCTTTCTTTACACCATAAGTTTTTCTTATTGCCTTTGTATTAATATGAATATAGTTTATGATAAGTCTTAACATAAGTTAGTGTAATTATATAAGTTAAATAGTTGGTAAACTTGATATATATTTATTTATAATAGATATTATTCAATGTTAAATGGGTTTTATTATTATGTAATAATTTATTAATATTGGATGTCCAAAAAAATGATTTAATTTAAGTAATATTTTTTAATTAATTAATATAATTAAAAGAACAAAAATAACATAATTAATTTGAACATAAATCTTAACTTTTCATTTATTAAAACTATTAAAAATACTTTAGATTTATCCACTCATAATTATTTAAAATTGCATTAAAATTTTAAACCTGAAATAAACACACTTATTTTATTCATAATTAAATTAGAATTCTAAATCCAAAATAATCACACTAATTAATATAAAATAATAAACCTACAAAAGAAATTCATAAATCACAAGAGAGTGAGAACTAAAAACTTGTCTAATAGAATATCGCTACTTGACTCAAGAAGCACAGAGAAAAACTTGTCTATTAAAATATGTCTACTTGACTCAAGAAGCTACAGAGAAAAACTTGTCTATTAAAATATGTCTACTTGACTCAAGAAGCTACAGAGACAACCAGAGTTGTCTAATGGAATATGGCTACGTGACTCAAGAAGCTACAGAGATGAGTGTGGAGAAGGCAAATTAACCTAAAACATCACTGAGATCACCCATGTTATTATTCATGCTGGAGATGCTCAGCCTTCGAGAAACAGCTCTTCAACGAGAAAAAGAACCCAACACAACATAGTTATCTTTAACATATTTTATTCCTTTAACCTTGCTTAAGTTTTTTTTTGTTTTTTTCCCAATGTAAAGATATTATAACAAAGTTTATAATGTTATGGGTGGGAATTGAATTTGGGTGGGAAGGATAGTCATCATTCTTAGCTACATGAGATAACTGTAATCCATTTATATATATATATATATATATATAAACATGTGTAGAAAGAGAAAACAATTTTTACATTTAAAAAATTGGATCATATTGACATATGATAGATTTGTAGTTCTAGTATCAATAAGGCATTTATATAACATAATGTGAGAAAAGTTTGTAATTTTTTTCATGCTTAACATATAAGAGAGGAAATTTTTTTTTAGATTTAAAATTTTAAGGAAAAGTTAATAACTTTAAATAATTTGAACATATGTTTAATTTTAGGGGTCTAATGTTAATAACTTTAGACCCCTATGTTTAATTCTGTTGTTTACACCTGTAGATGCAATATTTGTGACATGTTTAACAAAATCCTTGTCATGGATGGGTGGGGTCGGATGAGTTCTCGATGATTTGATTACTTCCATGTATTTTTTTGAACGTTATTTATACCCTCCTGAAGTTACAGGAAGTTTTGGGCATTGAATAGATATATGATTATCAAGTAGGTTGGTATATTGATTATGTTTTGTTTAAGGTAAATTAAAATATGTAATTGTTTTATTTTCAATAAATCAAATGTTATCATATATGTGTGTGTGTGGAATTAATATAGTTTAATTACAAGTTTAAAAGTTAAGGAATATATGCTCATGGGGTTTTGGATTCATGGTGAATGGGTTTTGTGAAAAAAATTATGGGTCAAAATTCCCTATTAATATTCGCAACAAAAATACTAAAAATTATAGTTATTTTTAAATTAAAAATTAAAATAAAATATATAAGTATATTATTTTTGATAAATAAAAAAAATAAAATATATAATTATATTATTTTTGATAAATTAAATTATACAATTATATTAATGTTTAGTGTAATAACTGTAATTAAGTTAGGTTAATGATTTTTTTTTATTGATATAGATGAAAAGTTTGATATTTGATATGTAATTTTCAAAAAATCAAAATAACTAATTGTAATTAAGTGCTTCCCAATTTGATTTGAGTGTTGGGTAATTATTAGAGGTATATTAGCGATGGTAGCATCAAATAAATGGATTCGTTTCGATTAAATTTTTTATAAATATTAAATTTTACTTTATGAGAATATGATAAATTATTCCATAGCCAACAAACAAGTAAGAAGGAAAGAGTGTTTCAAAAAACAGAATTTCTAATTATTATTAATTGAGCATGAGAATCTCTGTTTTAAGTTGGTATGTCTTGGTAAAGAAGACTCGCCAACCAAGGTATGTTGACATGAGACTGCTAAAGGTGGCAGCACCCATTATCATATTCATCACAACCAACTGGAGTTGAATTGCTTCGAGGGGAGAAGAACCTCCCATGATAAGCCCAGTCATTGCCGCTGGTAGTGAAATGAGGCCAACAGTCTTTGCATTGTCGATAGCAGGTGAAAGGGCCAACTTTACGGCCCTCCTAACATGTGGCAATATTGCTTGCCTTGGAGATGCCCCTAGTGCCAGAGCTGTCTCTACCTACACACACAATGGACATTCATCATCATCTTCCTTTTTTTTAAGGAAAGAAATGAATTTTAGAAAGAGAATAAAAATGAATGAATAGACGAACCAAGATGTGTTGATGCTTTAAATCCTCTCGGAGGCGCCTCATGGTGACTCCAGTAACAGTCATTGTATTTCCAACCATCATTCCTGCTATTGGAATGATATATCTAGGTGTTAACGGAAACACATTTAATATAACAAGTAAACATAATGTAAAAGATGTTCCTGACAGAATGGACGCTCCTGCAACATATGAACTATATGGTACATGATGTGCTCGCCTGCCTGCAGTGTAAGCAGCTACACTTACCTGCATAAAAAAGGATGGAAACACAAATTATTTGAAAAATGAAAATTCACCCATTTTTCAGCTATTCTGAAATACTTATCACTCACATAGTAGTATACTTCAACTATATATATTAAAAAATAAATAAAACACTTTTATGTGTAACTTCAACTATATATATTAAAAAATTTCAATGATTCACTATTCAGTGTGTAAGGTTCCACTTTTAGTAGTATACTTCAACTATAAATAAAACACTTTTATGTGTAACTTCAACTATATATAAAATTAAAAAATTTCAATGATTCACTATTCAGTGTGTAAGGTTCCACTTTCAGCATTAGTTGGACACATGATGGCATATAGAGAGGTATAATTCCTTCCATTTTGAGCATTAGTTGGACACATGATGACATATAGAGAAAGAAGGGGGATCAAGTACCTTGATGTGTACACCCTTTTTAGATTGAAATAACTTGGGGGAGAGAGAAATTAGATTACCACTGGATCTATCATCAAACAGGGATTTCTGCACTAAGCTTTGATTTGGATTTATACCGCCAGTTCGTACCGTGATGTCACTTGCATCCTAAGATAAAATGATACAGAAATATCTGGCAGTTCATACAAATTCAATTATCTATCATTCCATGCCTACCATATATTATCAACCGAATCCATGGAACCGATTAACGCCGAATAAGATTTGGAAAAGGCGAATAGAGCGCACACACAAAATTTCTTTTCAAAGCTGAAAAAGATTTGGAAAACTTGACTCATATTTTGTGTTACACATCAAACATGAAGAAACATAATTGAAGTGAAGTGGGAGAAGGAAAAGAGCATACCATGAATAAGTAGGCCAACAAAATCCAGCCCACATTTTTTTGATGGAAGATAAATTGCAAAACGAAGCCAATAACAGAGAGCTGAAGAAATGCCCTTGCTATGGAATATGGCATTTCCCTTTCCAGTTCAAGTTTCTGGAGATACGAGAGGAAGACAGCAACTGCTGGCACTGCTAAAGCAGCCACTGGCTTCACCATTCCTTTCAGGAAATCAACCCACTCTGGGTTAATCATTGCAGATACCAGCTGCGTTGCCCCTCGTCACGTCAACCAGAGGAGGAGGAGGAGGAGCATAAGGTGTCACAATAAGTGAAAGGATCGAGTTATGTTATTTACAGTAGCTCGCGTCGCAGCATTATCATGGGGGTCTTTTTCATCCTTTGCATTAAATATTACAAGTGAAAATGTCACAGCATTAGCATGGGGCCTTTTTCATCCTGTGCGTTAAATATTGCAAGTGGAAAAGTATTAAATCATACATGTTATTTAAATATCAGGATATTTTCTTTCAATCGACTAGGTGGAAAACCAGTAAGATGGCTTAGCTTTAAATATTATAAATGGAAAAGCAAAAAGCAAACTAGTTATTTAAATATTATAGAACTGATTGCTGAGCTTTAAATATTATGTGTGGAAAAGCAGTAGAGTAGAGATGTTATTTAAATATCAGTATATTTTCTTTCAATCAATAAAGTGGGAAAAATAGCCAGATTTATTGCATAGTGCTGTAACTGATTGGGTGATCCTATGTTTATGCTTTTCAACTAGCTAGCCAGACTTATTGCATAGTGCTGTAACTGATTGGGTGGTCCTACGTTTATGCTTTTCAACTTGCTAGTTGTATGGGAAAAAGATGAAGACGACTATTATTATTATTATTTTGTGATTTCAAAATTATTTTTATTCAATCAATAATGTGGAGAAGATTAAGACTCATTGCATAGTGCTGGGATTTTTTGGGTGATCTTATTTTCAATTTTTTCTTTTCTGAGTAAACAAATATCAAGTTTTTTATTAATATAAAACCAGTTTTATACCGGAATTGTGATAAGTATAGATAGTGGTTATCACAACTATAGTCTCAATATTAACATCAATTCTAACTATATATCATCCAAAAAACCAAAAAATTATAACCATTACATGACCATGAAAGACTAGAGACAGCACAAATGCCATAAAAACTTAGTCATCAGAAACAAAACAACACCATTGACCATTGGTAACAAGCTAACACACAACACAACGCCATAACAAACATATTACGACGGTCAATTGCATAGTATAAAAAACAAAGATATTCCAGCATAAACATTGAACAAAATTGTACCCATCTCCCTGAGAGCCATAGCCATTAATTTGACAAAGAAAGACACTAGAAATCCACCTTACTCTGAAATGATAAGACACTAGAAATCCACCTTAGTTCGAAATGATCACTGGTGAGAGAGCTGATGTAGCAGATGAAGGAGAAGTATTAGTCAGTTGTGCATTGATGAGATTAGGTGTAAGCTCCTCCATATCTGAGTCTAAGTTGACATATTTGTCTAGTAGACAGAGTTGGTCCCTTGAAGCATTGAAGAAGGAAAGACCACCACCAGTTTGAATATGGGGCCATTTGCAGTGTTGCGTAAAAATAGGATGAAGAACATTGTTCTTCCGAAGTATTGAGAATTGAGAATTGTTGAAAACCAAAATCCATCATCCCTATGAGAGAAGAGGGCTCCCAATCTTGCTAGAAAATGAGAATAACCAACCCCCACATCCAATGTAGAGCATGGGAAAGGAATAGAAGAAGCTACCGCGTGAGGATTTCTCCTAATGATACAAGATTAGAAAACTGTTAACATGCAATAAATGTTGTGCCCTGCACACCTATTAAGAAAAAATTTATCAAGCCTCCATTGATTCCCTCAGTTCAAACTTAATGCAACATACACCATATAACCAGCTTATTGCTACTAAGATCTTTAAGCAATTCCAATAATATTGAAACCTCCACTATAGTTCTCCAACTCAATGCAACATATACCATATAACCAACTCATTGCTACTAAGATCTTTAAGCAAACCTCCACTGTAGTTCTCCAACTCCCAAAATTTAATGTGTGAGGAAGTTAGTTGGTATTAACCATCCTTATAACCATGCTCTTGAAGGATTGCAGTTTAGACATGACATATGGCACAAATTTTAAATGCAGAAATAGATAAATTTGGGGAATTTGAACCTCTAGTTTGGAACCTCTTTGTACATAATATTTCATTTTCAAGGCCATGGCCAATTAAGTTGCCCACCATAAATAACTTGTTGCATGATTTAATATTTAATATTTAATATTTAGTGATTTAAGACTCACTTATAAACTTTTAATTCTAAAATTAGATCATTTAAAACCCATTAAAATTCAATATTGTTTTTTTAATTTTACAATATTAACTTATTATTCTTTTTAATATAATCTCAAAACTCCTAAAAAGAAAAAACTATTTAAAATAATTAACAATAACTTAATATACTGAACTCTTTAAGGGTTGGTTTCCCTTAAAAAGTAACTCATTTTTCGAATTTTTGAAATGTCTTCATTCAATAGGGATTAGCTAATTCAACAACCCCATTGATAAAGCTCTAATGTACTTTTTTTTTTACAATATAATAAAATTTAACATTACTTGAAAAAAAAATTAACAATAGCTTAATAATAATTAAATATTTACTTATGTAAAATATTTCTTTTATTTGATTTTCTTTTATTTATAACCAATTAAAAAAATTTAATTACATTTTCGTAATAAAAAAATATATTTAATTTAAATAATTTAAAAACAAAAATTACTATCGGATATTTTCATTGCTAAAATTATAATAATAAAATTTAATATTCCAGCATAACATCTTCCTTTAATACGTAACATCAATATTAATCACAAAAAATTAATATTATTACTTTAATTATGGAAATGGGAAAATTAATATGGTTACTTTAATTATGAAAACGGGAAAATTATATACCCGATTGTCAGTGTAAAATTTGTCGTTCGCTTAAAGTATATACTTTGAAGTGAATATAGAGGAAAATATAAAACTGGGAATCAATCAGAATATTTAGAAATTGTTGCTTTCTGATAAAATTTAACATTACTTAGAAAAAAAATTAACAATAACTTAATAATAATCAAATATTTATTTATGTAAAATATTTCTTTTATTTGATTTTCTTATATTTATAACCAATTAAAAAATTTAAATTACATTTTCGTAATAAAAAAATATATTTAATTTAAATAATTTAAAAACAAAAATTACTATCGGATATTTTCATTGCTAAAATTATAATAATTAAAGTTAATATTTCAGCATAACATCTTCCTTTAATACGTAACATCAATATTAATCACAAAAAATTAATATTGTTACCTTAATTATGGAAATGGGAAAATTAATATTGTTACTTTAATTATGAAAACGGGAAAATTAATATTGTTACTTTAATTATGAAAACGGGAAAATTATATACCCGATCGTCAGTGTAAAATTTGTCGTTCGCTTAAAGTATATACTTTGAAGTGAAAATTAATATTGTTACTTTAATTATGGAAATGGGAAAATTAATATTGTTACTTTAATTATGAAAACGGGAAAATTAATATTGTTACTTTAATTATGGAAATGGGAAAATTAATAGTGTTACTTTAATTATGAAAACGGGAAAATTATATACCCGATCGTCAGTGTAAAATTTGTCGTTCGCTTAAAGTATATACTTTGAAGTGAAAATAGAGGAAAATATAAAACTGGGAATCAATCAGAGTATTTAGAAATTGTTGCTTTCTGATTCGAGCTGTCATCGTCGTCCCATTTAAAAGTAACAAAAGTTAAAAAAAGACATTTGGACACAATGATTCAGCTGGGTTAACCTTTTCACACTTAACATTCATGTGTACTTATCATACATAGAGAATAAATATATTTTTATGGTCAGTGGAGATTTCGATGATATGGTTTTTGGTTTTTTCTCATTAATTTTAAAGAGAACGTTCTACGCAAAGAGATTGGTAAGTGCATATAGGGCTGTCATTATTTCACAGAGGAATAACTATTTCATAAATGTTACAAGGGCCAGTTTAGAGCTTGTTTTTCGAAAGGCCAGTACAGAACTTGTTTTCCGAAATTTGAATCCAAACAACCGCTGATATGAAACATATGCCATATCATTTGAGTTAAATTTTTTTTGACAATTATGCTGTGTAGTTAAACATTTACTTCAATTATAATTTTTTGAAATTATTATTTTTTGGGTTTGGATTAATGTTTAATTATTCTTTTTTTATAAAATTTTAATTTTTTTTACTCTTTAATTTGATGTCTGATATCATAATTTTTCTTTAAATTTAAATGCAAGAATATATTAGAGTATTCTATATATACGTTTTTTTTATAAATATTAAGCGTATATTTAAGATTTAACAAAAAAAGGAAATTTTTGGTGGTCATGGTTTAATAAGTGGTTGTGATTAAATTTATTAATTTACTTCAATTTTATAAATGGGGATTTGTTATTAATTGTATTATCGATTTTTTTTTCCCATATAGATTTGTGAGGGAGACATTTGAATTCTTGCAAGCTCTTTTGGTAAGTTGTATTTCTTGCTTGCATCTCTTGGTAGGGTTCATCAACCATTTAAGTTATGTAGCTACACTAGTATAATCATTATTATGAAGAGTGACCTATTTTTTTACACCCTAACCATTTAGTTAAGATTGGACATCTTTATGCCAACTTCACTGAACCTGGTGGTGGTTTTGGGTAGAGTTTGAAGAAATTTTAGAAAGCCCCTTGTCATCCATGTTGTTTACTAAGGTATTGTATGTAAGGTTTCTTGTCATAGCCATATTCTTAATAAAAGAAAGATTGGCTTTTATGAGATGATATGATAGTATATATTACCTTTGATTATGGGATTATGTTATAAAACACTTTTGAATTTGTAATTCTCTAGAAATATTGCAATCTCAACCTCTACAATCATATACCATAATAAGAACGATGAAATATTAAAAAAAAAAATTATTGTATGAAGCCCATTGACTCATGTGGGTTGTTGGATATATTATTGCTATTAAAGTGGCAGAAGTTTACAAAGGCATACATACTTTATCCCACTCTATATTTGAACATATAACCCCTCTAGATTTGAACATATAACCTCTCAAGAGAAAACAAAGTCTTCCCACTCTAGATTCGAACATATAACCTCTCAAGAGAAAACAAAATCTTAACCGATAAACCCACTTAAAATATAAAATTTGATTTATTAGCAACAAAAAAAAATGCTCATTATAAACACCATACCCAACAAGTACATTTTATTGGTGGGTTGTGATTATCCCAAGACGACATATGAACTTCCCGAGTGCATTCCAAACGCACTAAGGATGTGAGGCATGTTGAATAATCATTATGGCTTTCACCAAAAAGACGTTGATCTCTTGATCGATTTAGATGAGTAAGATAATGTGAAGCCCACTAGCGAAGACATTCACAAAGCTCTTATCTCTATGGTTGGTCATGGCAATTCTGAATCATACATCCTATTTTTTCACTACAATGATCACAACACCCTAGTTCTCTTGCCTAACACTGCCAACAATAAAGAGTGTATTGTCCTGTGCACTCTTAATATTCTTATAGATCTAGTCATCATTTAGGGAGGGACGAAGCGCACTCAACTTTCTAGGGTTTAGTATGCAAGAAAATCAGGGACAAAGCACATTCAACTTTTTGGGGTTTCGTATGCAAGAAAATCCCATGGGATATCTTCATGCCCAGATCTGGGCTACACTTTGAGATATGTGGAAGATCCTCTTCGTATAGTGTAGATTACAAAAAAAACACCTCTTTTGTTACTGATCTGGGTCAGAAGGAGGAAAGGACTAGTTGACTCATGGGGATTTCTAGATTTTTATAAAGAACATAAACCATAAGTATTTCTTTTTTTGGGTCAAGGATTTGGATGCAATAGAAAATTTGAAGCAAAGTATAGAGAATTGAATAGGATATCTTGCAAATATTCAACATCTTCTTTATACAGGAAAGAAACTTCATGATGTATCTTAGCTACATAATTATCGCATTTCAAAAAAATCCACCGTAGTCTTCAACATGAGGCTACAATTAGATGCTTCAGTGTCCATGATCCCTCGAGGTCTTGTATCCTGTAAGGACTCATATAAGGACTCATCAAAAGGGAAGGAATCTAATCCATCGGATCATCCAAAGTTCAACCATGGACCTTACATTGTTGAACAATAACAATAATACCCTAACAGAGTTAAATAATTTTTTCATTATTCTTCAATCGAGGGTAATGATTTGCAGATTCGATGGTTTTTGGCTAAGATCCAATGTTTTGCATTAATGAGATTTTACAACCTAGACCAAAACCTACAACATATACCTTTTCTCAAAAGATTTGTTCATCGTTCACTTCAACACCCAGGGAATGTGGAGAGAACATCTAATAAAAAGCCTTGGTTTTGGAGAAATACAAGAATATTCATTACCCCTTTGCTTCTGGATTTTGATGCCACAATAATTGCGGTCTCAAAAATGTTTGTAATATCCATATTTTCCATCCCTAAAATGTTATCAAACTTATATAATATGGAAATATTATGAAGGTTTTTGACGTAATAGAAATAATTACTTTTAATGAGTTGGTAGTGTTGAATTAGTTAGAGGTAAACGATTTTGGGTAACCCTTTTCATTCTTTATTTACCGAGGATCTATGCTCTAAAATAAATTTTACCCGGTAATGATGGAACACATCCATATTTGTTTTGAATGAATATAGAATTCATGATAGTTGAATGGAATTTCGTTATGGTTGGTTCTTTTTAACCACCCCGCATCACCCATATTTATTTTGAATGAATATGGTATTCATGATAGTTGAATGGAGAAGAAAAAGGCAAATATCACATAAGGATATTGCTTGTTCCACAACGAGAGACATAAGGGTTTCTAATTTCAACAAGAAAAACACAAAGGTGCAGATATAATTACTCAGCAAGCATGGGAGCCATGAATATCTCGAGAGGATTCAAAGGCGTTTCCCCATGACATATGGTACGAGTTAAAGAATTTGTATGCTATATATTTCACTGTGACATTGTGTTTCATTTCTGTGCCCAACATATATCAGTGGGGATTGGAATCAGACCCATCCAAATGAAGTTTTGACCATCGAAAAAACACGCCCATGCCCACCAGAGAGCATTTTTTTGATTTATAAAGTTGTGCCCTTGTGGGGGTGGTTTAACAAGTGAGCAGTATGTTGCATGCATGAGGGTTTGATGGTTGTGTGTGTCTGCTAGTTGCAGATATGGTTTGGGATAGACCAACCAAATGGTCTAAAATAACCCTAAATGGCATGTTAGTGTTAATTGGAAAAATTGATTTCACCAACTCCGAATCATGCAACCTGTATTTAAAAAAAAGAAGAGAAAAAGCTCAGAGGAAGATTCACGGCTCAACTATTACATAAGTTTACATGTTAGTTACATGATATTTCTTGAAAATAAAAGATGGTGTAAAAATCCTTTTGGCTTAAAATATATAATACATAATAAGTATAATTGTTGTTTAAGCTTTTGAAACTTTTCCAAGTATTTTGGAAAAGGAAATATATAGGAACCCAGGGTAAAGAAACCTTTTTATTGTATTAGAAAGATTGCAGGGATTTGCGTGTGGAAGTTAGATTATTCTTTTTAATACCCTTTGGGAAAAAATTGTTTGTTTACCTATTCTATTGTGTGCAGGGGCATAGATTAAAGATATTTATTTTTTTTAAAGAATTGGTGTGAAAATTTTGGAAAGAATTTATGGTTTCTTTGTGGAAATTTTTTAAATTATTTAAGCTCTTTTCCTTGAAAAGAGCTACTCTTATGTGGGAAGCTTGCACAACTAAAGAATAACTATTTTCCTAGATCTCTCAAAAAGGAAACGTGTATTTACATCGAAAAATAAATCTGTATTTAGATCTAAATAAATTAGTTGATTATGTTAAATGTCTTCATGTTGACTATTATGTTAAGTTCATTTTAGAAAAAATGTATTTTTTTACATAAACATATAGTTAATTGAGGTAGAATTTCAGAGAAAGAATTGTGTATTGCATGCATGAAAATAATAGTTGGTTGAGATAGATTTCTTGGGAAGAAACACATTTTACATGAATGGAAAGAAAAACGATTGAGATAGATTCCTTGGGAAGAAATGTAGTTTACATTCATGGAAAGAATGACTATCATGTTAACTCCTTCTGGAAAAATATTAAATTATGTCAGTCTTTGGGAAAAGGTTATGTAATTTGCATGTATAAGAATAACACCTATTGCATTAATTCTTTTGGAAAAGATTACATAACTACATATAAAAAGAAATAGTGAAGGGGCTAGTTTCTTTTGTATAAATTTTATTTAATCACACACATTAATTATGGCGTTTTTCCTTTCTGAAGGAGTACGTGCTTACAAGCCCTAAAATGATGGTTGTTGGGATAGTTCTCTTGAAATATTGTTATGCATTTGCATGCAAGATTATGCTAGTTTTCTTTTGAGAAAATATTATGTATCTGCATGTAGGAATTACAACTATTGTGAATATTTATGTGTTTGAGTGAAATACCATAGTTCATGTGCTAGATTTCCATCTAAAAGAATAAGGATAGTTGTAGTGGCTTTCTTTGGAAAATATCTTGGATTTATGTGCAAGGGAAATAATAGCTAATGTGGTATATATCTATAGACATTCATAATAGTTATATGCTTATATTTAATACATGTGTAATGTTCTAAAGGAAGCATGTTAAGATATTTCACTTACATTTCATGAATACACATGAATATATGACGAAACATCACTAGTTTAGTTTTATTATTGGTTTGAATAGTACTTGATCTAATCATGATATCAAAGGTTGTTGACTGTAGCAATTACAGGAAAAGAATGTGACCTATGCAAAGATGAATTATGTTTGCCATTATGGTAGAAAATAAGTTAGTGGTCTATGTAAATTAAAGGAATTTTAGCTACAAGATAATCCACTGATGGGAAGAACCAGGCCCCAAAGACACAATGTACAAGGGTTTGTGGGTAAATGATGCCATGAAGATTTTAATAGCTTATAGCTAGTTATGTTGTTTTTGAGATGAGATTATTTGTAACATTTTATAACAATGTCAAGGGATGGACTCCCTTACAAGCCATTGAGTAAGGGGTGAACACCCTCACGAGCATTTAATAATAAAATTAAAATTTTGTTGGTTTTCACCCTACAGGGCTTCCAAGGTATATCAATGTCTAATGATGTGGTTGCATGTTGTGCTACTTTTATGATGTGGATTCCCTCCATGAGTTGATGTTTATAATATCAAGTATGTGATTAACTAGTCTCGTTAAAGGAATCCTAAAAATGATGCAAGATTACATTTGAAAGTTTATGTTAATATGCTACAACAGTGGTTGTTAGTGGTTATATGATCTATTATTCCTTTACTAAAGTTAGTCTATGTAATGATTAATATTCTATCTAATGGTTAATGAGGAATATCGAATAATAATGTTGATATTTACTCGTGGGTAAATTGTATAAAAAAATTCTAGCTCCATGCATTTTCATGTGTGGTTACGAGGGGATTTTACAAGTGGTATCAGAGTTGAAGTTTGTAACACTGGTGCCTTTTTGGAGTTGGTAACTTCCAATGGACAAAAAATCGAGGTAAGATACTAATGGGCATAATCTCAGGTATGATTCTAGTAATCTACATATGGAAATATGCATTAGGTTTCTTTTGACATGAGATGCATGATGCATGTTTATAACCGCATTGAAGAGTATTAAGTAATAAAGTCTGTTGCAAAATTGTATTCATGACATTTGAATCTTGTTGAGGATAAAAGACAATAATTCCTTTGTTGCACCTATGAATAATCAAACAATATCTGGTGAAAGTGAGATTTGGCTACCAACCTTTGCAAATATGAAAAATATTAATGATACATTTAATGAACATGTCTAAATATTACAACGCATTGTTTATAATGAATGAATGCATGAATGTGAAATATGGTGAATGTCCTTGAAGAGGATGATATAATTTTCTAAAAGGAAATTGAAAGAACCCCTTTAGATGTTAAAAATAAACAATGAGTTAAGTAATGAGATTTGATTGTAATAACTAGTTGTTGATTGAGTCTTGTCATGGCTACATTAAAATGGTTGGTAGTATTGATTAGTTATTGTTTCATACCTAACTAGTAAAACTTATATGCGTGAATTAATTTTGATTAAATCTTATTTCAATTTGTAAAAAGGTGATTATGGTAGTTACTTCATGTGCTGGTATGTTGGTAACAGTACATTGTGGGAAATTGGAAATGTTTAGATTGTTACCCTAATTTTTATTGACATTTAGATACTAATGAATATTTGCATATGCTTTTATGCATGATAGTATTGTATGCATGAAACTAAAATGATTGTGAAAGTGAATACTTGTTTAAATAATGCAGCATATTTATAACTAAAAGTTCTTGAAGGTGACAAGAGCTTAGATCATGATACAATAATATCATTAAAGGAATTAATTAAATAGTTCTATCAACTTAATGATAGTACTAATCAAAATGGATGTTGATTACCTTATTGTTTAAGCTAAAAAACTCTATGAATTGATGATTAGAGGGTAATGTTAGCTGGTATGCACTAATAGTTGTTGATTAGATGCATGTGCATAAATGAAATGGCATGTTGCATGAGTTAAAAACTATGGGAATGTTAATGATTAAAGTATTGTCTCTTTAACTGTTATTTTGAAAAAGAAAAAGAAATTATGGAAAACTTCGATTTAAAGTTTCTTGGATGCAACATCGGGAATATGTATCCTTACTTGTTATGCTTGCTATAATGTTGAAAATTGGTTTATGAAAAGTAACAAGATCAATACCTTTATACACATTGAATTATTGAGAACATTGATAAAATGTCTTATGTATAACAATATTTTGTAGAAGTTATGGTTTTATTAAAAACAATTATGATTAATGTTGTTGATGGGATTAAGTAGGGGTAGCTTAATGGAAACATGATAACCTATTAAGGTAAAAAATTCTAATGTGAATTACAACCATTAACGTGAAAGATATAATGTTATGATATGCATGATTGTGTTATTTGGAAAATCAAAATGTATATCACATGTATGTCAGTTATGTTTCTTGTCAATCTAAATATTGTGGACCCATGTTGAGAGTCAAGTATGAATGCATCATGTACATAAACTTTTCTTTTGTTTTAATAATGATATGCATATGGTTCGTTATGTAAATTACTCTGGGAAAGAGTGATAAAAGCTAATTTCATATGCTAGACAATTGTGGAAAGTTATGAAAGGACAGAAGGCCTTAGGTTGATGGAGGTGGCTTGCCTAGAGTGGTTGATGACACTTGCCTACCCGGATTTCCTCTACCTATAGATAGATGATCTCAATAAGGGAAAAAAATTGGCAAATATGGTGAGAGGGGAAAAGCATGAGGAAACTCTATTGATTTTGGAGCTTGTTCGAGGAGGCCCAAAATTCCTCATAGACGAGATGTCGTCAAAGGAATAGGAAGAACACTTCCAAGAGAATTCTTATATTGGACCTTGTGTGGTCATTAGAATTATTGAGCTGGTTGGCCAGTGAAATTTCAGAATGGACCTGGTATGGTCTCTGTGAGAAAACTATCTTGATGTGAAAATTACTTAATATGGTAATGGAAACCAGTTACTATTGGTTGGGAGGAGCATTCATTTTCCATAGTGGTTCTTATAACGAAAAAAATTAAATAATAAGTTATGTGTTGTGTTAAAAATGAATTTTACGTACATCTTAATAGGAAAAGATCCTAGTGCTCAGAAAGGAATTACTAGAAATGTAAGTTCCTTTATTGGATTACCAATATTGTGAATATCTTTAGAAGGAGGATAAGACAAAATGCACTTGGTGCAATTATTAATCATTTCGATGATTGGAGAGTTAGGATCTCTCTGAGTACTTGAGGTATTGTGTGGATGTTTTTAGCAAGAGGCTAAGATAATATGCACTTGATGCAGTTATTGATCATTTTTATGATTAGATGGTTGGATGCTCTCTCAGTACTTGTGGAAGTACCGTGATTAAAATATCAGTATTGTATAAATAAGTGATACTTATAAGTATTTCATTTGATTGAAAATGTTGTGACTAGTGTGATTATGTTCGAATTTTTTAGCATAGATTATAGGGTGCTTTTTGTTGGCTTGTCAAACCATTGGAGTGCTTGCATAAAAGTGACCACGACTTCCAAGAGTAATTGGTAAGTAATGGTAGGTTGCAATAAATATTTTTTTTTGTTTCTATGAATTTGAAGAATGGCTAAGTGATGAAACATAGAACTTGCAAATTTTTGCAGCTATAAATGCTTATGCGTATTGATAAAAAATATTGTTTCATTTAATGGTATTTTTGGAAATGAAAGTTCTTCATTTTGAAGGGTAAGGATCCTATTTTTGGTTGTTTAGTTTGATATATCATGTGTAAAAGTTAGGTTCTGGCTAGAGAAGAACATCGAGGACATTGTTCTCTTTATGGGGGAGTATGTAATATCCCTATTGGACATCCTTAAAATTTTATCAAACTTACATAACATGAAAATATTATGAAGGTTTTGATGTAATATAAATAATTATTTTTAAGGAGTCAGAAGTATCAAATTATTTAGAGGTAAATGAAATTGGGTAACCCTTTTCCATTCTTTAATTACTGAGGATATATGCTCTAAAAGAAATTTTACTAAGTAATGATGGAACACAGCCATATTTATTTTGAATGAATATAGTATTTATGACAGTTGAATGGAATCTAGTTAGGGATGGTTCTTGTTAACCACCTCATCTTTATTTACCCTAGGTAACTATCATACAAGCATATTTTGAGTTTCCAATTCCTGCCTATCGTTAACCGAATAACCTGTATACGCTACCGCATGAACCATTTAAGTTTTACCTCTGCCTCTGAAGCGAAAGGCACTTAAAAAATAGGGATATCACTTGTTCCAAAATGAGAGACATAAGGGTTTCTAATTTCTATATAAAACGCAAGGGTGGAGATATAATTACTAGGAAAACATGGAATTCATGAATATCTCAAGAGGATTCAAAGGACTTTCCCCACGACTTATGCTATGAGTTAAATCATTTGGGTTCTGATATATATTTCACTGTGACATCGTGTTTCATGTATGTGCCCAACATATATCAGTGGGGATTTGAAACAGACCTATCCAAATGAATTTTTGACCATGGAAGATCCCTGCTCATGCTAAATAGAGGGCACTTGTTCAAATTTATAAAGTTGTGCCCTTGTGGTGGTGGTTTAGCGAGTGAGCAGTATTTTGTGTGCATGATGGTTTAATGGTTGTGTGTGCCTTTTAGTTTCATATGTGGTTTGGGATAGACCAACCAAATTGTCTAAAATAACCATGAACGACATGTTAGTGTTAACTGGAAAAATTGGTTTCACCAAGTTCGAATTATGGCACCTGTATTTAAAAAGAAGAAGGAAAAAGCTCAAGTCACGAGGAAGAGTCGACTCTTTTAGACATAAGTATGCATACTAGTTACATGTTACTTCTTGAAAAGAAAAGATGGTGTAAAAATATTTTTAGCTTAAAAATATATAATACATAATAATTATAATTTTTATTTAAGCTTTTGCAACTTAGCCAAATTTTTTGGAAAATGAATATACATAGGAACCTTGCACATAGGAGGATAAAGAAACCTTGTTATTGTGTTGGAAATATTGCATTCATTTGTGTGTGGAAGTTAAATTATTTTTATTAATACCCTTGGGAAATAAAACATGTGTTTACCAGTTATGATTTTGTTAAAATTATTGAGAAACTTCCATTGTTCTTGTATGCATGGGCATAGATTAAATATTTTTTTTTTAAAAATAATTGTTGTGAAATTATTGGAAATACTTTATGGTTTCTTTGTGGAAAAGAATTAAATTATATAAGTGGTTTTCCTTGAAAAGAGATATGTGGGAAACTTGCATAACCAAAGAATAACTATTTTCCTAGATCTCTAGAAAAAGTAATATGTATTTACATAAACAAATAAATTAGTTGATTGTGGAAAATGTCTTCACACACAGAAGATTATAGCTATTGTGAAAAAGAATAAGAATCTTTATGCATAGAAACATTAGCTATTGTTTCAAGTTCATTTTGTAAAATTTGTATGTGTTTACATAAAAAAATAGTTAATTGTGGTAGAATTTTAGAGAAAGAATTGTGTGTTGCATGCACAAAAATAATAGTTGGTTGAGATAGATTTTTTTGGAAAGAAACACATTTTACATGCATGGAAATAAAAACTATTGAGATATATTCCTTTGGAAGAAATGTAGTTTGCATGTATAGAAAAAAGTCTATCATGTTAACTCCATTTGGAAAAATATTGAGTCGTGTTAGTCTTTAGGAAAATATCGTGCAATTTGCATGTATAAGAATAACACTTGTTGCAATAATTCTTTTGGAAAAGATTACATAACTACATATAAAAAGAAATAATGGAAGGGCTAGTTTCTTTTGAATAAAGTTTAGATAATTGCACGCATTAACTATTGCACCAATTTTTCCTTTTGGAAGGAGTACTTGTTTACACGCCCTAAAATGATGGTTTTTGGGCTAGTTCTCTTGAAGTAAGATTATGTTAATTTTTTTTATAGAAAAGATTATGTTTATGCATGTGGTAATTACAACTATTTTGAAAAGGCTATGTGTTTTCATGAAAGGCCATAGCTCTTATGTTAGCTCTCCCTTTAAAAGAATAAGGATAGTTGTAGTGGCTTTCTTTGGAAAATATTTTGGATTTATATGCAAAGGAATAAATAATGTGGTATTTATCTATTAACATTCCCAATGGTTATATGTGTATAATTAATGCATGTGCAATGTGTTAAAGGAAGCATACCGCGATATTTCACTTACATTTCATGAATGCACATGAATAGATGTTAAAGGAAGCATGCTGCGATATTTCACTTACATTTCATGAATGCACATGAATATATGATGAAAAGTCACTGTTATAGTTTTATTATTGGTCTTATTAGTACTTGATCTAATCATGATATAAAAGGTTATTGATTGTAGAAATTGCAGGAAAATACTGCGACCTATGCAAACATGAATTATGTTTACCATTATGGCTGGACATAATTTAGTGGTATATGCAAATTGAATGAATTTCAGCTACATGATAATCCACTGATGGGAAGAACCAGACCCCAAAGACACAATGTTTGAGGGTTTGTGGGTAAATGATGCCATGATGATCGTAATAGGTTATAGATAGTTATGTTGTTTTCGAGATGAGATTATTTGTAATATTTTATGACAATGGTCAATGGATGGGATTCCTTACAAGCCATTGAGTGAGTAGATAACACCATCACGAGTGTTTAATAATAAAATTAAATGTTTGTTGGTTTTCACCCTACGAGGTTTCCAAGGTATATCGGTGTCTAATGATGTGGTTTCCTGTTGTGCTACTTTTATGATGTGGATTCCCTACAACATCTAATGTTTATAATATCAAGTATGTGATTAACTAATCTAGTTAAAGGAATCATGAAAATGATGTTAGGTTACATTAGAAAGCTTATGTTAATATGTTGTAATAATGGTTGTTAATGGTTATGTAATTTACCATTCCTTTACTAAATTTGCTTTATGTAATGATGATAATTCTATCTAAAGGTTAATGAGGGATCTGGAATGGCAATATAGATAGTTACCTAAATTCTAAATTCATTAATTTTAATGCAAGGTTACAGGGGGATGTTAGAATGCGAGTATGGGTGAGGCTACCAATTCTTCCCCTTCCCTTCTAGCATCAAAATATTCTGGAAGAATTGGTAACACCGTGGGGGTATTTCAAAACAGAGAAACAATTATTTACTTTCACTAAAATTTGTGTAGAAATTGATTTAAGTAAAGGTGTACCTCACAACATCCAGTTGCAACATAAAAACTTTTAGTGGACCCAAGTTTTGGATTATGAAAATATGGCATTCAGATGCTAATCATGTTACCAAACAATACACTTGCAGAATGCATGTCCTTAGGAAAAAAAGAACTAAAAGAAAAATGGGCAGGCTCAAAAAGCAAGAGGATGGTATCCTTATAATCCCTACGTCAAAGAGGAAGATGAAGAATAAATCACAAAGAATAATCTAAACCAAGAAGAAGGGGATTCTCATGTCCAAAATGAAAATACAACCCATGAGCAGAATGGTATAGAATTAGAAGTGATCTATTAACCAGAACAACAAAAGAAAGAGACACACAAAGAGGAGGGGATGTTGGGCACAAAGAAAGCTCATATTTCAGAAATTTCAGATTCGTAGAAGGAATTCCTACAAAAAATAACTAGAAGTGATTTGACAATGGTTCCAGTTGACCCCAACCTAGGGGGATGTTGGAAGGTCTAGAAAAAGAAAAGGCAAAAAATATAATTTAAGTGATTACTATCATACTTAACTTCACAAATTTCTTTTATATTTTTTATTTTTCTTATGCTCATGAAGTGAGATGATGCTTTTATGGAATGTGATTAGTATCTACAAAATGTAATTTTATTCATTTCTATTAATTTAAATAAAATTACAGATTTTTTCTGCTTTGGAAAATATCTAGCATCCTCAATATTATATAATTATTAATTATATTTTAAATTATATTAATTTTTTTAAAAACTCATATTCTTAAATGATTTTTTTTTTTACTAAGTAAAGTTATATTTATTTATTATGTTTTCTTAAAAAAAAAATTTAATAATAAAATAAGTTAAAAGGAATAGGGGAAGCAGAGGTTTTTCATGATTTTGGAGATTTGGTCAAGCTATAAATAACTAGACTTAAGCATATGGATTTGAGTGATCTTTTTAATTAAAAAAAGTGAAAATAAGGGTTGTATTAGTCTTTAGAGTCTCAATAATAATATATATTTATCATTATTAAATGAATATAACTTGATTGAATGGAAGAAAGGTTATTTTCAAAGTATTTTCTAAGAGTGAATTTTTGGAGTTTCGGGTAGATTTTTGGCGGACAAAAAATATTTGTAGTTAAATCATGATTGCTGTTGTTTAAACTTATTTTTTTGATTGCATATATGAATTCAACATCCTCAAAAATCTCTAGAAAAATTTTATTGTGAAAAGTTCACTAGTCAAACTTGTAATTGCAATAAAAACCTATCAAATTCTAAACAAATTAAATTAAAAAATTTAAGACTACTTAATTATTTTCTTTTTACACTTGAAAATAAAAAATAAAAAATATATATCCACTTAAATTTAAGTTCATATATAACACTATATCGTTAAAAACTGTAATTATGTATTTAACGGTAGTTTTACCTCTTTATAAACATCTCTTATACAGTTTGATACAATATATTGAATTATATAGACTCTAACTTATTATGCGATATTCATATAAACATATAATTCGTAATATTCCTTTTTACACTACCACCTACTACACCAATATGGCCATTTTGGATATTTTGTAGATAAAACTTACGAAAACAATGCAGGTTCTCAATTCTACGTTGTATATAACTAAATGGGATATAAAATATTAAGAACAAAATGGTGGACAACTAGTTTTTGAGTTTCTTTCTTTTCGCATTTTGGTGGGATATAAAATATTAAAAACAAAATGGTGGACAACTATCTTTTCGCATTTTTTGAGTTTCTTTCTTTTCGCATTTTGGTTTGAAGTCACATTGAAGTTATTTGTTCATTTACTTTTGGATTTTCTTAATTTATAATTTGTGGGTATTCGTTGATTGAAGATTATAGACAGTATTTTATTTTTTATTTTTTTTCAATTAGATTAAAGGTAAACATTTCTCATTGCTTTTAGTTTTTCTCAAATTTTTATTCTAATTTATTTGTTGTATTTTGTAATTATGATTTTCATTTTTAGGTTTTAGGAGTTATTCAAAAAATCTTATTTGAGGTTTGGATTTATGATTTTAAGAAAATAGTTATAGATTTATTGGTTTATGGGTAAGGTTTATGAATTTAGGAGAAAATTTTTCGAGATAAGATTTATTTAGTAAATAATTAAAAATGAAAAACAACGTTAATGTTTAGAGGTTGAAGTTATCTTTTTCCCCACTTTGCTTTCTTCTCTTTATTTCTCTACTTCCCCATTCCTTTCCACTTTGTCTGATCTTTCTCCTTTCTCTACTTTTTCTCTCCGTCTTATTCTTATTCTTCTCTTCTTTCCCCAAGTACTCCCTTTTTTATCCAAATCATACTCCCTCTTCATCTTATTCCCCAAATCCCCCTTCCCCTTCCACTTTGTCTCATAATCCTCCTTTCTTATTTTCTATTTACCTCTTCTTCCCCTCTTGTTTTCCAACACTTCATTGCTCCTCCTCATGTTCTCATTCAATCTCCCCCTCTCGCTCTTCTTCTTCCCATCATTCTTCCTCCTCTTCTTATTTTCCCCACACCTATCTTGACATTCTTTCCCCCTTATGAGCTCCATCATTAGACTTATTTGGAGGGGTTAATGGTCACCTTTTTTCCTTCTTAGATTTCTTTTTCTTGCATTTTTATTATTATTTGGTTTTATGATGCTAGTATAGGTGGTGATTAAGGCTAACATACTGTGAGTGCCTAATATGAGGTTGAGTGTAGAAAATAATGAATTATTAGCATTTTTATAAGGATTTTATCATAAAGACTTGGAGGAGAAATCAAAGAGAAATTATAGGAGGATTTTCCACCGACCTTAACTCTCAAAGGTAGCCAAAGGATCCCAAATATTCTCTCTAGCAATTTGAATTCCAAAGGCAGCCAAAGGATCCCCAGGGATTCTCTCCAGCAATTCGAATTCCAAAGGCAGCCAAGCAACTCAAAGATGAGTGCACTCAGTCTTTGTTTACTTGGAGTCAACTGGACTCAATCACTATTTTCTAGGGAGATGTTGGTAGCTGCCCTATAGAATAAATACAACAAAGCTAGAGCTAGGAAGGGTCGGAACTTTGTTGCAAGCTATTGAGCTTTTTATTATTTTACTCAGTGATCAAACTTTCATAAATGTATGAGGCTATTATTTTATGAAATAAGCAGACTAATTTCATTTTACTGATTTAAGTTTCAGACAGCTAGGCTTGTGGGTTAGGGCCCAATCCACGTGCTTCAACCTATCTGATATATTTTTTCACTGCTTTTTGTCATTTCATTAGTTCTGCTTCCGATAATTTCTTTTATGTTTCAAGTTGTTGTTTAGTTTTTCTTTCAGTGTGCTGTTGTAGGTTTCATTTGCTTGTGAGTAATAGAATAGAGGAGGAAAAACAAAAAAAATTGTGGATCAAGACCCCCTTCTCATCTCTGTCAATAAAGCTCGAGGAGGGCGAACCTTCCCACAGACCCAAAAAATGATTTCTGTTCACTTTTTTTGAGATTAAAAGTAGAGTTACATTACCATTTTTTAGTCTTCCTTTGCACTGAATTTTTACGCGTTTATGTATTTCTTTGTGCATAAGTTAGCAGGTTGATTGCAAGAATTATTTTTAGAACCCCATAGCAGCTTCATGGTGCCTCCCTGCTTCATTCTCCATCTCTGTCTTCACAATCTACACACTACTATTACGCCCTCCATTTCCGCATTTTATCTCTTATTCTCACTGTCACACCCACCTTTTTATTCATAAAAATACTTAAACCATTCAACCTGCCTTATTCCTTTATTTTTATTACTCACGGTTTCCTTACCCTTTTAACGCAAAACACTTGAAAACCATTGGAATTCGACCTCCGCCCTTGCTCCTCAAAATTCTAGCTACCGTACTTCGCTCCATCGCAAATTGCAAATAGTCAAAGGTCTTTGTTTATGCTCTCCCATTCCAAGTCCCGATTGCAATATTTCCTTCGTGCCTTACCTTTGCCTCTCGTTAATAAAACCATTCAAAAACATTGGAAAACTCTATCCTTTTCCTTACCTTTTAACTTACTGCATCTCCCTCTCGCCTTTTCACAAATCACATTTCGCACTCTCCATCCACTCCTTGTTAACACTTGCCGCTCATGTCTGCCGATTGCGATATTGGTATCACGCTCCACCATTGGTCCCATCGCCACTTCATTTGACTCATTGCATATCACAACTTGTTCCTGAAAAGCACTTCCACCACTCCTCCAACCACACGATATTGCGATATTGTGATATCTCATATCGCAGATTGCAACCTTTGGCCTTTTTGCAAATCGCATTTCGCACTCTCCATCCGCTCCTTGTTAACACTTACTGGTCCTGTCTACCAATTGCAACATTGGTATCACGCTCTGCCACCGGACCCACCGCCACGTTATCCGACTCATCGAATATCACAGCTTGTTCCCGAACAACACTTCTGCGACTCCAACTGCGCAATATTGTGATATTGCAATATCGCATATCACAGATCGCAACCTTTGGCCTGATCACAATCGCATTTCGCTCTCACTTCTGAACTGTACTCCTGCTTCTCTACGAGCCTGCGATATTGCGATATTGTGATATCGCATATCGCATATCGCACTTCTAGCCCTCCATCGCAACTCTGCCATCGCACTTTTCAAATCATTCCACTCCAAATCATTTTTGCGCTATAATAAAGTTTTAATAAGGTTCAATCCCCCTCTTTCCACCTCTAAGCCTTGTTTCATGTGGTGAGCCCTCCATTAGCACCTTTAGCCCATTTTCCTCCAAACTGCAAGCTAGGCTTTGTCAAGTTTAGTTTATCATGAATAGTTGCATGGTTAGAAGCATGATAGCATGGTAAATAGATTAGAGGATAAGTAGGGTGTGTTTAGCCGATTGGCTTAGCTAGGTGCAACTTAGTTTAGTTTCTTTTCAATCATTTCCTCTTTGTAGATTAAATTAGTTTCCTTTTAGTCATTTCATTTCTGCAATTTAAGTTAGTTTCATTCCTGTCAGTTCCTTCCAACAATTTACTTTCCAGTTCTTATCATAGTTTAAGAAATAGCACCCCTTCGTAAAGCAGAAGAGGATGACATGAGAATAATGCATCTGCTGTGTATATATCATTGTCACCTCCAAGTTTGTACAAACCCCAGGTTGATAAAGTAAAATAGGGTAACCCCTGGGAATTGCAACACTCTTGGTGCAATACTAGGGCTCACCACTTTTTAACGTCGTTGCCGAGGAGGTGTCTAGTAGATGCTTTGATTTTGTTTTAGGATTCTTTTCTGTTTTCCTTTCTTTTCATGTTATTTCAGAAATATTGAAAAAAAAAGATCTAATTTTCATGCTTCGTAGGAGTAGGAATACTTAAAGGAAAATCTTACCTAAAACCCCCACATCATCTCCTAGCCACCCTTCACTCTTCTTCAGTGGCAGTGATATTGAAATTCCTATAGGAAAGCCTTATGAATACTCTAAGGAACCTATTGGGGAAGAAGAAGAATACCTTGGTCCAACTAAGGGACCTACTTCACTTATCTTAACCATGGCTGGGATCCAGAGAGAATTTCCCATAAGAGAGGCAGATGGGGAAACTAAGATGAGAAACATTAGCCCCTCAGCTCTTCCACATTTCCATGGACTTACCTCTGAGGATCATGACACATTCATGTTTGAATTTTTTGTTGTTTTTGGGACTTATGACTACACTTCTCATGATCAGAAGTTGAATCTATTCCCATCCACCCTTAAGGATGCAGCCTTGCGCTGGTTCATGGGTCTGCTTGGGGACAACATCACCACGTGGGAAAAAATGCAAGAGACATTCAACAAAAAGTATAGAGACTACTGTAGATCCGAGAAAACTAAGGATGAGATATTTAGGATGACTCTAGGGCCCGATGAATCCCTAGAGGACTATGAAGAGAGGTTTCAATTAAACTATAAGAGAGCCAACTATACTCTTAATCTCGCATCACTTAAACTTTTACTTCTTCAAGGGTTTAGAGAAGAGATGATAGAAAACTTGAATATGCTATCAGGAGGAGATATCTACCAACTGCCTTATGAAAAAATCAAAATTGTCTTCTGGAACCATTCTAGGGAATTTAGGAAGATGGGCAGGGCTGGCCACAACACATCCAATACCTTTTCCTCTTCCACCTCCATAAAACATGAGATTTGAAACATGCTAGAGGACTTCAAGCGTGAAATGTTGCACAACCTTGCTTTGAAAATGGACATAATGCATGTCAGAAGGAAGCAAGAGGAAGCAGAGAGAACCCTGGCCATTTTTTTCCTAGATGTACCCAGAAGCACTCAATAAATGAATGTCCACTGAATTTCATAGAGGTTTGCTCAGTCTATGAGGAGAATCATGCCACTGAAAAGTGTCCCTCCTTACCTGGACTTAAGGCTGTATATCAAGGTGGAGAAGCAATATTTCCAGAGAAACTCTGCTTCATCAACCAGAGAAGGCCTCAAGGCCCTCATCCATATCAACAAGGTATGCTAGGTGAAAATTACTCTTACTATCACAACAATCAGAGTGCACCAATGCAACCTTCATACACCCCCACTCCTCCATCCTTGTCTACACCTCCTACTTGGCCTTAAAACCCTTCATATCATCCTCAGCCAGTAAACCAACCATTCCAGCAGTATGTTCCACAACAACCTCAGTGGAACAATATATCCCAAAGGTGGATGCCTCAACAAAATCAACCACCTTCTCTAATGCCTCCACCCCAACCTCAACCTCACCTTACTAATTTTTCTCCACCTAGGCTACCTCAAATACCTGCACAACTCAATCTGAACCCGAACAACATACATGCATAGTAGGATCCCAGTGGAGAAACATCCTATCCAACTAATGTTTTGGAGATACAAGAGGTTAATCTCAGGCCAGGAAGAGTACTCCCAGACAACCATCCTCCATCTCCACCTGTAGAGGTTGAGGAGGAAAATAAATAAGGTAACACTCATATTCAACAACCTCCTTTTCCTGAGCACTTGATCCACCCTAGTTAGCACACCCCAGAGGAGACTGAACTCCTATGAGAATTGGAAAATTTGTGTGTAAAGATACCACTTCTCCAAGCCATTAAGAATCTCCTTATCTACAATAGGCTCATCAAAGAAAAGTGCTTAAAGAAAATTGGGAGAAGGAAGAGAGATACCCCCACCATCAATGTGGTAGGACAATTGTCTGACCTAATGCTTGGGGGGATGATATTTCTAAAGTACCTAGACCCTGGTAGTCTCGTTGTTGATGTGAATATATATGGTGTCATAGTCTCCAACACTGATTGAGGGGCTGCCATCAATTTCATGACCAAGGAAACTATGTTGAAACTTAATCTCCAAGGTACTTTGAGGAAAACCACAACAGTTATGCAACTTGTAGGTCAGTTCACAGTAACTTTGAAAGGATTTGTTGAGGATGTTATGGTTACCATTGAATCTTGGGAGTATCCTACACATTTCCTGGTCCTGCAACCAAAAACCAAGTTTAATGGTTATCCTCTCATCTTAGGGAGACCTTGGTTAGCCACTGCAGATGCTTATATTAGTTGTCGGGATGGAAACATGACTATAAAAAATGGGCCTTTGTCTAAACAACTAGTGTTATATCCTCTAGCCCAGCCTTACATTAATCATGATCTCCCTATATGGTTGGAGGGCGAAGAAGATGAGTTATATAACACTGCCCCTATGTGCACCATAGATGCTATTCTTCGAGGGGGGGCAGATTGATGAAGATGAACTCATTGACCATGCCATTCAAAACTATTCCTCCACTAACGTTCCTCCTGAAAGCTTACTCAAAGAGTGTGAAAGCCAACCTTGGATGGAAGTGAACTCAGTTGAGTCAACCTTTGAATCCACCAAGGCTATTTATTTTAACCCATTCAGATCTCTGAAAATCAACCCAAACCTCTAGAATGAAGAAGAGAAGTAGTTATGCCATATTTTGAACAAGAATCTAGATGTATTTGCTTTGGATTACAAGGACATGAAAGGGGTGCATCCTTTAGTGTGAAAACATCATATTTACATCAAAGAAGGATGAAATCTTGTGAGACAACCCCAAAGAAGGATGAACCCGAATCTGAAGGACATAGTCAAAGAAGAGCTGCGAAAACTATTGGATGCAGGGTTCATATATCCTATATATGACAGTGGGTGGGTATCTCCTCTTGTCCTAGTCCCAAAGAAGAATGGGAAGTGGAAAATTTGTGTTGACTATCAAGAACTTAACAAATCCACCAAGAAATACCATTTCCCTTTTCCCTTTATAGACTCAGTCCTGGATGGCCTTGCGGGGAAGAAGTTCTTTTCCTTCTTAGATGGGTTCAGTGGGTACAATCAGATTCAAATCAGCCCTGAAGACCAGGATAAGGCTAATTTCACCTACCCTTGGGGTACCTTCTCTTATAGAGTCTGACCCTTTGGGGTTGTGCAATGCCCCAACTACCTTCCAAAGAGATGTCCTGAGCATCTTTTTTGAGTTAGTCCATGACTCTATCGAAATCTACATGGATGATTTCACACCATATGGGGATGACTTCTAGGAATATCTCTCCAATTTGGGTAAAGTACTAAGAAGGTGCATTGATATGCATCGGACCTTGAGCCTATAAAAGAGTGAATTCATGAAGAAAGAAGGGGTTGTATTAGGACACTCCATATCCCAATCAGGAATACAGGTAGACCCACAAAATCAGTATCATCAAAAGGGTACCTGCTCCTCAAAAGCATAAAGATGTCAAGAGTTTCTTAGGCTTAGATGGTTACTATAGAAGGTTCATCAAAGATTTCATCAAGATGGATTCACCATTATTTGGGTTATTGGCCAAAGATTTTGAGTTTATTTGGTTTGGTCCTTGTCAAGAGCCTTTAGAGCTCATTAGGAAAACTTGACTACTACCTCGATCCTCTGGGGTCCAAATTGGACTCTGCCTTTCCACATCTACACTAATGAATTCGATAAAGTTGTAGGGGCAGCATTAGGACAATTAGAGGAAAAAATCCCTTGTGCCATTTATTTCATCAACAATAACTTGTCCAAGGTCGAGTGGAATTATATTGTTACTGAGAAGGAAATGTTATCCATTTTCCATGCTTTGAAAAAATTCAAGTATTATGTAACTGGATATCAGACCTTTGTTCACACTGACCATGCAGCCATCAAGTATTTAATGAAAAAACTAGATGTTAATGCTAGGATAATTAGTTGGTTGTTACTTTTGCAGCAATTCGTTTTGACTATTGTTGATAAACCTGGAAAGGAAAATGTTGTTGTAGATTTTTTGTCGAGGTTAGCTCTCCCTACAGGTGAAGAAGGAATGGTGGATGAACAACTACCAGATGAGCATCTCTTTGCTATATCAAAACTCTCACCATGATTTTCTGATATAGCCAACTACTTGGTTGCTGGGAGACTCCCTCCTAATTTTTCATTCAGGGAGAGGAGCAGAATCATCAGAAAAATCATCCCTTTGACATGGATTAGGGGAGACCTTTTCAAGCTAGGCCCTGATCAAATCCTAAGGAGATTTATAAGGGAGGAATAATTTTTTTATGTCCTCTCTGCATGTCATGATAGCCCATGTGGAAGCCACTTTGCTGCAAAGAAAACTGCTTACAAAGTTTTGCAGGCAAGATACTATCAGCCTACCCTTCACCAAGATTCCAGAAGATACACCAGCAGGTGTAACTAGTGCTAAAGGATGGGGAAACTCACGCAAAGGGATGAGATGCCTTTTCACCCACATGTGGCTCTTGAAACATTTAAAAAGTGGGGCATAGACTTTGTTGGACCTATCGATCGACCATCCAGACAAAAGAAGTATATCATAGTTTGCATTGATTACCTGACAAAGTGGGCTGAAAAAGAAGAAGTGAAGGTAGCAACTGTGGAGAAAGTAGCATAATTTCTGAGGGGGAATGTGTTTTACAAGTTTGGGTACCTAAAAGAAATATTCATTGATCAGGGAGCACAATTAACCTCTCACCTCATTGAGAACCTTTTTAGGAAGCACAAGATTAGGCATATAACTTTTGGTGCCTATCACCCTCAGGAAAATGGCCAAGTAGAAGTAACTAATAGAGATTTATAGAGCATCCTCACCAAGGTTGTGAGGAGCAGCAGAAAATATTAGGTAGACAGATTGGTAGAAATTACTTGGGCCTACAACATTACTTGGAAGAAAACAACAGGATTCACTCCTTATGAACTAATCTATGGTAAGAAGGGTCTAATTTCAGTTGAGTTTCAATTAAATACTTTAAGAATGGTAGCTAAATTAATTATAGATCTATCAAATGCCAAAAAATAGAGGTTGATGCAACTAAATGGATTGGATGAGTTTAGAATGTAAGCACTTCTTCACACAGAGGTAGTTCAACAGCAAAGGAAGGTATGACATGACAATAACATCAAAGAAAAGACCTTCCAAGAAGGAGAATGGGCATTGTTGTATGATTCAAGGTTTAATGATTTCAAAGGCAAGCTGATGACAAGATGGTTGGGACCTTGGAGAGTGGATTTTTTTTTTATAATGGCGCAGTTCAAATTAGAACCACAGATGAGGAAGGAATCCCCTTGCTTGTCAATAGTCACAGACTTAAAATTTACAAGAATCCTTTGTCAAGGGCAGAGTTCATAAAGTCAATAAGAAGAGAGGTGTATGTGATGGGAAAATCCATAGTTTCCCACACCTCCTAAAAAAAAAAGAGGCAAAAAAGAATAAATATCCATGGGTGAAAACATCTCTGACGCACCTAAGGCAAGCTTGTGGGTTGAAAACCTCAATGGAGGCAACTCACTTTCTCTAAAAAAGAGAGAGAGAGAGAGAGAGAGAGAATAAAGATCCATGGGTGAGAATCTCTCTGAGGCGCCCAAGGAAAGTTTGTGGGTTGAAAACTTGCATGGAGGCAACCCACTTTCTTTCAAAAAAAAAACAAAAAAAAACATCTACATCTCTGTGTTTTCTGTGTTTGTTGTTTTGCAAGTTATTAATGGTTTCTGGAAACACAAGGAAGCATTCATCTTCTTTTCCCTTCTTCTATTTGACCATCCATCCCATCATTCACTCCATTCACTTTCATAACTTCCTCCATTGCCTCCATACACCACATTCATCCATTCCTTAGCATAATGTAGCAAGGAAAGAAAAACACATATTGCTACAGACATGAGGGAATTACTACAATGCAAAAATCTATTCATAAACAAAAAGAAAAAAACAAAGAGGAGCTAATAAAGAAAACCCTAGGAAAGACAAGAGTGCCAACCATGGCATCTAGAGCACCCCCACGCAACATCTACAATGGGAAGAAACAACAAGAAAGATCAGCAGCTCACTCAGATAGATTCTCATTCAGCAAGCTGCTCACTCAGAAAATGGGAAAATAAGGAAGAACACAGCATATAAGAGGTCTGTCTCCAAATTCCAGCTCTTAAAAACACCTTGATAGCAACTGGTAAGCTCAATTATAGCCCCTCAACCATCGCTATACATTCATAATGGTAAAAAATAATTAAATTTTCAGACTAATATTTTAAGAGGCAGAAAGGTGGCCAGTTAACTTGGCCACCACTGTGAATTATGACTCAAAAAACTAGAAGTACACGCCACCTGGGCCAGCGAAAAAATTAAATCACTTGGAGTGGAGGAGGACGAGAGGAGGAGACATGCAGTATCAGCCAGTTAACAAGAAGAGGGTCCAACTATCTACAACAGAAACTAGAGTTGAGTCGTGTTACGTAAGCGCTTAAAAAAAATAAAAAATAGTTGCAAAGTCTAATAATAAAGAGGGCCTGTCTCATCCAAACCAGTAAATTGAAAATTTTTAAAGGGAGAGAGATTGATGGAAGCCTGCAACACAACAACAGTGAGCTTCAGCCATGTATTTTTGGACAACATGCAATAGGAGCAGCAGAACAACATCACCCTACCCATGACTTGGTCCTCTTTCATAAATATGAGAAGGGAATATTTTATAGCAACCAACCCAAACAAGGAAGAATTGCACTTCTAGCCTTAGAGGAACTAGAAGAGGAACCAGAAGAAGAAGAAGAACTAGTAGAGGAAGAAGAACCAGAAGAAGAAGAAGAGCCAGAAGAGGAAAAATAAGAACCAGAATAAGAAGAGGAAGAGACAAAGGGCAAAGGAAAAATGGAAGAGATGGCAATAAAAGTCATAGAGGTAGCAAAAAGTGAGCAAGGAGTAGAATCACAACACAAAACCACATCCCCTCAACACAAATAGGCAGTTTCCACCTTAGCTCCTCTAAGTGCAAAGAGAAAGAGGAAGACCTCTATGTATTTTAGAGCTAACAAGACTCAGAGGATAAGTCAGAGAGAGCCAGAAACGCCTCCCATGAGCTCGATTATCATTGAAGAATCACCAAGGGAGGAGGAAATAATTGAAGAAATAGTTCTGAAGGAGCAACTGCAGAAGGCACAGGCATATAATGTAGCACTAAAGGAGCAATTGCAGCAAAAAGGGCAGCAATTAGCCACCATGGAAGAATTATATTGCATAGAATCCCTTCAACACAGATTCCCTTCTGGCTCATATACTATGTACCTCAAGGAGCTACGGATCGTATTTCAAACCAAAACTCTAGCCTCCCATGGATCACTACCTTTACAAGATTGTAAGAAATTCATGGATTTCTACAAGCAAGCTAACATGGCTGATCAGGAAAAAATGGCAAAGTTTTATGTGCATAACCTTGTGTTGACAAATCTGGATACTTGGGACCCCAATTCCACAATGGGGGATATGCAGCTAATGGCTCTAGAATCTTGGATGATGAATGAGGACACTAGATCAAAAGAGATATGGAGGGTCATGGGAAGAAGAAATAGAGAACCCTTATATATCAGACCATAATTGTTCAACCCAAGAGGATTCATCCTTAACCTTCGAGATATTTAAAGGGACACTGCACTAGTTGAAAGCTAACTTCAGACTCAAACACAGGTAATAGGACACTTTGATGATGTTTATGGGAAGATAGAAGAGGAGTGCATTATGGCCAGCTAGAGGAGATGGAATAACCTTCCTCATAGCGTCAAGAATAGGGAGTACCATACTCCAGAAATACTGAGGGGTGCATTGGAAAGGGCACCATTATACAAGAGGGCCATGCAGGCCAAAAAATCCAGTGGTTGGGACTAAATATCAGCCCACCTTTGTTGTTGGGGTTGAATGATGAAAAGGGCACAAATGCACAAGATAGAGAATGGGAGAATGCATGAAAGAATAATGGTTTTTACTCCCTTGGGGAAACTCCCACACTTCTTCCTCATGAAATCAGTGGGGTTGTCAAAGCCTTGAAGGAAATGCAGGAGGAGGATTAGTTTCTCAAAGGATGAGCAACCATTCAGTAGGGGGGTGATGATGAGCTCCATAATTAGACATATTTGGAGGGGTTAATGGTCACCTTTTTTCCTTCTTAGAACTCTTTTTCTTGAATTTTTATTATTATTTTGTTTTATGATGCTAGTATAGGTGGTGATTAAGGCTAACATACTCTGAGTGTCTAATATGAGGTTGAGTGCATAAAATCATGAATTATTAGAATTTTTATAAGGATTTTATCATAAAGACTTCGAGGAGACAACAACAAGAAATTATAGGAGGATTTCCCCCCTCCTTAACTCTCAAAGGAAACCAAAGGATTCCAAATATTCTCTCCAAAAATTCGAATTCCAAAGGCATCCAAAATATCCCCAAGGATTCTCTCTAGAAATTTGAATTCCATAGGCAGCCAAGAAACTCAAAGAGGAATGCACTCAATATTTGTTTACTTGGAGTCAAATGGACTTGATCACTATTTTCTAGGGAGTTTTTGGTAGCTAACCTGTAGAATAAATAAAGAAAAGCTAGAGCTAGGAATGGTCAGAACTTTGTTACAAATTATTGAGATTTTTATTATTTTACTTAGTGATCAAACTTTCATAAATGTATGAGGCTATTTTTTTATGAAATGAGCAGACTGATTTCATTTTACTGATTTAAGTTTCAGAGAGCTAGGCTTGTGGTTTAGGGCTCAATCCACATGCCTCAACCTCTCTACTGTATTTTTTCTCTGCTTTTTTTCATTTCATTAGTTCTGCTTCTGATAATTTCGTTTATGTTTCAAGTTGTTGTTTAGTTTTTCTTTCAATGTGCTGTTGTAGGTTTCATTTGCTTGTGATTAATAAAATAGAGGAGAAAAACCGAAAAAATTTGTGGATCAAGACCCCCTTCTCATCTCTGTCAATAAAGCTCGAGGAAGGTGAACCTTCCCATAGACCCAAAAAATGATTTCTATTCACTGTTTCTGAGATTAAAAGTAGAGTAGCATTACCATTTTTCAATCTTCCTGTGCACTGTATTTTTACGCATTTGTTTGTTTCTTTGTGCATAAGTTAGTAGGTTGATTGCAGTAATTATTGTTAAAACCCCAGAGCAGCTCCGTGGTGCCTCCCTGCTTCATTCTCCATCTCTATCTTCACAATATGCGCATCGCTGTTACACCCTCCATTTCAACTTTTTCCCACTTATTCTCACTGCCGCACCCACCTTTTTATTCATAAAAACAATTAAACCATTCAGTCTGCCTTATTACTTTGTTTTTTTTAGTCATGGTTGCCTTACCCTTTTTAACGCAAAATGCTTGAAAACCATTGGAATTCGACCTCTGCGCTTGCTCCTTGAACTTCCAACTACCGTACTTCGCTCCATCACAAATCACAAAACATCCAAGGTATTTTTTTATGCTCTCCCATTCCAAGTCCTGATTGTGATATTTCCTTTGTGCCTTACCTTTGCCGCTCGGTAATAAAATCATTCAAAAACATTGGAAAACCCAATCCTTTTCCTTACCTTTTAACATACCACATCTGCCTCTCACCTTTTCGCAAATCACATTTCTCACTCTTCATCTGCTCCTTGTTAACACTTATTGCTCCGGTCTGTTATTGCAATATTGGTATCGCGCTTTGCCATTGCTCCCACCACCACGTCATCCGACTTATCACATATCACAGCTCATTCCTGAACAACAGCTCTGCCACTCCTCCAACTGCGTGATATTGCAATATTGCGATATCGCATATCGCAGATCACAACCTTTGGCCTTTTCACAAATCACATTTCGCACTCTCCATCCTTTCCGTGTTA